>JAVMKO010000001.1:134463380-135202186 GCA_032164245.1 Sternotherus odoratus | reverse complement strand
CTCTGAAGGGGAAGTACTACCCAGAAGCTCATTGCCTGGGACCCGACCACACAGACCTATGCAAACACACAAAGGAGAAGCAGGTGACAGAATGCAGGCCAGAGACTTGGTTGGAGTAATCTACTTTGGGAAGTTGCAGGAGATCAGGGTAGGAAGTGGTCGGGGGTGGGGGGGAGATGTCTTAGAACCAGAGCCCAGTGAAATGGGCTGGCCCGGGCCCTCCTACCTCCTCCAAGAGGACAATAGACTCTTGGAAAGAGGAAAGAGCCTTCATCCCAGGGTGAGAGGTCAGCTGGAAAAGACTGTGACTGTTCAAGGACCCAGCCCCCCACAATCCCTCTGCTAAAGAGGAGGACTGGAAACCCTTGAGGCAGGATGGGACTGTGTTTCGATGGGAGGTGACCTGCCAACACCCACCTGACCACTAGGCAGCATTGTTGGCAGCCGTGCAACTCCTACACACTCACATAAGGCAAAGCCAAAACAAAAAAGTCTTCCAATTCAATGGTTCATTCAATCAGAAGGAATATTAGCTACTACAGGACTGATTATAGTCTTGTGACACAAATTGAATACATCATGGATATGCACAATGTCAGGTAGGATACAGTTCCTTTTTTTCCCCCTCTCTCACTTTTTGCTCATGCTAGTTTTCCACCAAAGAAGCTATAGTTTTGATCCAGCAAGGTGGTCAGCTTTCTGCCCCCTGGCCAGCAAATCCTTAATTTAGGCACATCCTTATTTTTAAGCATGTAAGTAGTACACTTTTTCCATTATTACTGAAAGTATCCAAGCATAGATACCCAGCTAGATTGTGTCTTTGAACAGTATAGGGAAAGTCATATAGGAGTAGCATGCAAAATTTACAAAAGTGCCTAAGTCCCATTGAATTCTAATATGACAGGCTCCTAACTCACTTAAACCAAGGAGGTTGTAGAGAAATTACTAAAGACTGTGGCTATCTGGTGAGGCTAATGCTGCTGTTAGTAGTAGCCTGAAGCAGTCCTTGAATTTCCTAAGTGGCATGAGTATGACTGCATCTAGTCACGATGCAAGAGAACAAAGAGGGAAGGAGAGAAGAAGTTACCTCATACCCTCTTGTCCACATCCTCACACGGGGCTTGTCTACATTTACAGCACAGCAGCAGTGCAGCTGCGTCACTGTAGCACTTAGTGAAGACACTACCTACACCAATAGGAAAATTTCTCCCATTGGTGTAGGTAATCCAGCTCCTGAAGAGGTGGTAGCCACATCGACGGGAGAAGCCCTCCCATCAACATAGTGCTCTCTACACCAGGGGTTAGGTCAGTATAACTGTGTCGCTCAGGGATGTGGATTTTCCACTCCCCTGAACATCATAGTTATCCCACATAAGCTCCTAGTATAGACCAAGCTATAGTCACACAATCTGGCCCTCTGTGTACCACTGACTAGACAAGGTCAATGAAAGGCAGGTTTCACTGGCCTTTCCTAGTTGTGTCTGGAATTTACCAAGACTTATATGCCCAATATAATCTAATACATGATGTTATCTGGTTCTTTACCACAGCTTGTGGAAATAGCACCACTACCACTAACTTTGCTATTTCCGTGTATGTAGATTTGTGGGAGGGAGTAGTAATGCCTCCATCGCCACCTAAATGGGAAAGTCATAAGAGGTACAGCAGGTGCCCCCTGACTCACTCTCCTCATTAGAGATCTTGAATGAAACTCTGAAGTCACTTGCAATGGCAGGTCAGCAGCAATCTTATGTTCATTGCATCAGCTGTGTCATAGACATAACCAGGATTACAACACTGCTGTTTCTGTGGTAGTGGCAGAGATTTTATAGTTACAGGCTTTGAAGTCCTGTTCTATGGCAATCATTAAATATAGAAGAAACTATCACAGGCCTGATCCAAAGCCACTGAAGTCAATGCAAGTCAGACTTTCAGGGTGCTGATGATGATGACTCAAGTTCTCCCACAAAGTGATAGAGAGGCACTGCTTGTTTGAGGGGTTAGACAACAGTGTTTATTCTTACCAGTACTCTCTTCCATTAACACTTTGGCCAGATAACAATAACCCCGTACACGTAATCTTCTACGGTTTTTTTGAAAGCGCTCCAGTAGTAAAAGGAAAAGCAGGCCAACCATGTAAGCTTCTCCAGATACAGACAAAAAAAACCCTTCCTTTCCCCACCTCACTACCTGTCCCAACACAAAAGGAAGCTACACAACAAATCAATCTTTACGTCAAGCAAAATAACACTCACAAAATAATGCAAACAAAAATGAATATTATATGTGATTTCTGGCCCTGGAAAACATCACAGCAGGCAGAATTTATCTTTGACCTTCACGCCTACACTCTGCTGAGAAATATACAGTCTTCATCACTGGATAAAAAATGTCTTTCATTTAGGACAAAGGAAGGAGAAAACAAATCAGCAAATCATGGATTTTTTTTTTTTTTTTTACTTTTTAAGATGACAGTGGCTATGGATGCTGTCTATGTCATAATTTTATTTTGATTTCTAGGGGCATGGTCAACTCCTTGCTTGGTGACAAGAAAGGCTATTTACAATTCTTCATTGAATGCCTCATTAACACATTAACAATTGTAGCATGATGTTTGAAACATTCATGATGAAATGCAAAACTATTATCACACTTCTACATTTTGTTCAAGCTTGAAAATGAGCTCATTTCTGTGAAAATTGTCACTAAATGATTCATATTTTAAACGAAACCATGTTGATATGTTCATTAAACTATAAACATGAAGTATGGATGGGTGGGAATCAACAGTTCGTATGCTAGTATGGCTGTTATTTCACGGTGAGGGCGAAGGAGAGAGAAATTGCATGAAAAGAAATGATAAAAGTTTTTTGCCTGAAATCCCTCCCAGTAAAATTTTAGACTTTAGCACAGATATACTAGAGCAAGGGTAGCCAACTTGTGGCTCCGAAGCCACATGCGGCTCTTCAGAAGTTAATTTGCGGCTCCTTGTGTAGGCACCGACTCCGGGGCTGGAGCTACAAGCGCCCACTTTCCACTGAGCTGGGGGTGCTCATTGCTCAACCCCTGGAGCCTGCCATGCCCTTGCTCCTCCCTCTCCCGTCCCCTCTCCCCCGCCCTCCAAGCCCCTCCTGCATACCACAAAATAGCTATTTGGGAGGTGTTGGGAAGGAGAGGGAGGTGGTGATCGGCGGGGGGGATTTCTGTGGGAAAAAATGACTTTTTATTTAAAAACTGTACCATTTCAGCCAAATAACTACAGACACACTTTCCTTTTTTTTTTACTTTTCTGCAAACCAAGTTTTTCCTTTTTGCTTTTTTTTTTTTAAACAAAAAGCCAAACTTTTCTGTGGAAAGTATACATTCTTTTATTTCCCCCACCCTGCTTCCCCAGTGTTTAGTCAAAACCTCAATTTTCCATTGCAAAATAGTTTTGAGGGAAATTTTTCAACCATTTCTACTATTCGTGTACTCCAGTGTTGCCAATTCTCACAAGTTCCACAGTATTTGATGTTTTTCTTAAAGCCCCAACTGCTCAAATGGCATTTAATGAGAGGGTTTTTTTTCTTAAGTTTATAGCCCTCATGGTTGTAGACAAAAGTTTGAAAACATGAACAAAGTGCACCCTCATGCTTCAGAAACAAGAAAGCAAATTAAAAGAACCCCAAACTCACCAAGATGGCAAAGAGCTATTCAGTGAGCGACATTATCACCCTGCCAGAGAAAGATACAGTCCACACTCTACTCATCCCATTCCTCCAAAAAGCATATCAAATATTTAACCAATAACATCATAGTGTATCTGTATCATGATTGGCCTATGACATGCTGGGAGAAAAGGCTAAGCACTGAAACAGGCCTGGAAGACTGGAAAGGAGACAGAGTATCATCACACAAAAAAAAGTCTGAATATTTCTTGGATGGATTATTAATCCACCATGTCAACATTTTCAGTCACTTATCTTTCAGTTTGGCTTGATATGTGCCTTGCAATTACTACATGGGGACATCACTGGATTAGACTTTTTGCAATCAGAAATCAATGTTAGAGGAAATTATTGTTTTCAATCCAAGTACAGTGTGCTTTATTGCTCTGATTTTTAAAACAATTCCATTGTAAAAGAATATTTACTCCCTATTTTTCAGTGATTATTGAACTTTTTCAGATACCAGGCAAGTTACATTGATGCAGTTCAGTGTGATACCGCACATCATCGGTTAGCAATGTGTCCTCTCTGGCAGCTTTCTTAAACGTGCAGTTGTGGAATCTATTGTTTGTGAAACTCTAATTGTGAAACTTCACAATTATACCTTGCTTTGCCCATAAAGATAAGGTCATCTATTTGTAGCCCAAATCTTCATGGATAACAAGGAGCTAGGGATACTCCTGCTAGGTTGACATTAAAGTTTTTAGCTGGTGGCCAATTAGGAATAGAATAGTACCTCACGTTACTCTGCAACATAAAGTAGAGATTCTAAATTGTCAATTGCTGGGTTCAGCCATAAAGTGCTACCTGACCTATCTTCTCACCAAAGAAAGATTCATCAGTTTGTACAATAGCAACCCATCCTGCTAACAGAAAAGTTGAGTAGCACTTAACAACAAATGGTCATTAATCAGCATTAAATCGTAATGAACATTCTTCAGAATTGCAAATTATAGCCATATTAATACCAACTGAGCTCTCGATGAACAATAAATGGCAAAGGATTTTTTTAAAATTATTAGCCACCTTTCGTAAAGCGTTGCCATTTAAAGCATGCAAATTTCCTGCCTGGCAGATCAGATATAAATTAGAACACTAGGAAGCTGGCTCATATGAATAGGCTCAGAGAGTACTAATTATACACCTGGCATACCATAATCATGCTTAATTTATATAACTCTGTTAATGCAATATGGTTGAACCTTGTGAAGCAAATTTAGTTGGCAATAAGAGATTTCTTTGCCTTTGTCTTTTTACTTTGATGTGGGGCCAGATGAATCATGAAATATGAATAAAGAAATGATCAGAGCTCTCAGTCACTAACACAAGATGATTTGTTGCTATCAAAGAGCTGAAATGCTCATGCAGAAACTTATACAACCTATCTGAAATTAACTATGCCTGAACTGATTTGGGAAAAAGCTGAACCTGCAACTAGCATGAAGCTGAAGATCAATCTGTTAGGTCTGAAAAATGTTGGATACGTGCCCCTTTCCTAGCCCAGTCTCTCTCTTTCCTTCATCTATAACCAGACTCATTATTATCCTAATCCACTTTGGGGTCTTGGTAGATTTACCAATTTCTGCATTAGTAAGTGGTGTCTTTAGATCTTATGAGTTCTGTGGCCTCCCTCCTACAAAAGGCTATGAGCTGGGGAAACCCTCCAGGAACACTGAGTTGAATAGAGCATTTGCCCAGCAGAAAAAGTGCCATGTCAAGATGTCAGTTCCCCATAATCAAAAAATACTACAGACCCCACTGGAGATCAGAAAGAGGAGGCTGGGGATTGTTGTGTTGATAGGTCTCTCAGGCCCAGAAAGGGAAATTCCGTGATCACTTTTATATCATGAAACAGTTAGGTGCCCTCTGGGGTTTCATGTCTAGGTATTGCTGACTTACTCCCCTTGTAAGAACCACCATTAATAATCCTTTCACCCTTTTATTAAAGATACAGACTTCTCAGTCTTGTCAGGACACCTTCCATAATCAAGGTGGTGCAGGCCACGTGGTGTTATGATGGATCCCGTATTGCCAGGACATGATGCAGATGGCAGTCATGATGGTAAACTTTACTCCTTTCAGCCTCTGTGTCCTCACCTGCTCCCAAAAAGTGCCCCCCAGATGAGATATATCCAAGATAGAGTGGCAACCTCATCCATTGGCATTAGCCAATCAAAACTCATTTTGATGATTTCAACTATGTCCAATTTCTCCCATCTTTGAGCTTATTTATATGCCATCCTGTGTCTTTAATGGGAGCCTTGAAGACCCCATTAGCACAGTTCTTTTAATGTAAACAATCCAGTTTGTACCAGAGAAAGGAATACAGGGGAGGCATCTGGCTGGATTGAGCCGAGAGAAGGAAAAAGATGGGAGGGAGAAAGAAAGGGAAAAATACCTCCAAAACTTTGCATACGTATCAATACTTTTTGGTGCATAACTGAATTAAACTTGATATTGAAGTGTTTGCAAAGACACTGCTAATTATTTAGATAGTCAGAATCGTTTCATTCTTCTCCTGACCCTTCCTCCCATGTCTATTTTATCCACTTATTGTCTTATCATGTACATTGACTGTAAGCTCACTGGGGGGAGCAGGGGATGCTATTGTAATAACTGGACCAGCCAATTTATTTTAATTGTGAGCTTAACTGTAAAAAGCACATAAAAATTAATAAAATGTGAAAATAACTTCTTATAATAAATGTTGATGGGGAAAAAAACCCAAAAAAACTAAATTAGTTAAACAAAAGAAACCTATAACTCAAGAAGTGTATTAAAATCATGCATGGTAAACAGGAAGAGTGCAAAACCAAAAAACAGAGAACCAAAATTTGTGTGTCAAAAACTAGGCCTAACTGGTAGAGAAAATAATAAGGGGCTGGGCTTTCTACCCACTGCTCCCTTTTGGAGTACTTAAAGACAAACTTTAGGGGAGAACATTGGCTACTAGAGCAAGGTTTTCCATCTTGGTTACCTCCCTCATCATCTTTTGGGACCCACGGCCTTCATCATCCTCATTCTGAGAGACGGCCGGACGAAAGAGAGATGAACCCAAATGGCATCACCACCTCCACTGAGTGAAACTCCACCACCACCTGGGAGATAGGAATTTCTCTCTCTGTTTCCCCCATGTTTCCTTTTCCTTCCCCACCTTATTTCTTCTCTTTCCTATACCTCCTCCTCTTTTTCTTTTGTCTAAGAAGCATCTGACTTAACCAGCTAAAGTTGCATATTTTGAAACACTTTTGTAAGGCTTGAAGAAAGAGGCAACTAAAAGCAATGCCTGAAACAGCTCAATGCTGGTACCAGGTTTTGAAGTTTGCCAGGTTTCGAAGTGGCTAATCAGACTCTGTTCTGTGTCCAGCAGTAAGTTTGTAAATGAAACACCAGAGACAGAACCCGTATCTTCTATTTTGTTGGGATTTTTTTTTCTCTCCCCTGTGTATGTATTTGTCTTGTTTTCTCTTCTAGGAAACAGAATTAGACTTCAACAGTTCCAACCTATTGCTATTAACGTCTCCTCTTTTCCCCAAAAGCAAAGTTATGATCATCTTTAATACTATCTTAAAAGAGGCTGTCAAACAAGGCAGTTTTTACTTCAAAAAAATCTCTCTTCAGCCCAAAATGGGGAGGAGAAGAAGTTATTAAAATAAAAATCTTATTCAATGCTTTACATTTCAAATGCTTTATTTTTTCTTCTTTTCGGTATCTTTCAATACATAGGTTATTTTTTTAAAAAAAAGTCTATCATAGTACAAAGCAAGCTGAAATCTTTGTCTACCAGTCCCCAGAACTTGTTTAAAAGTATTTAATGTTAAACAGTAGCTAAGTTATGTTGGCACTTTTAGTCTGTATATTCCATCTAAATTAATACAACAGGGCTGATAACAATGAGGCCTTGGTTCCTGATTGAAGACTCTAGTCACTACCATAAACAAGTCATCATCATTTCAGAGGCTTTGGAGATTCACCAGTAACTGTCCTAGATGTGGTTTCAAAAGAGAGCTTTTATAGTATAGCAAATACAGTTTCCAAATTGTTAGACGCTGTGTCAAGGCATTGGAATCTGTAATAGATAAACTGTTAACCAACTTCTGCTTTTAGATGTGCACGTAAAAGGATCCCAGTGAAGTCAATTAGAAAAACACATATGCATCGGAGGGCCCCCTCTGATATTATAGCAGCTTTTAATCAAAGAAGAAATAAAATCATCAAGAAGGAAGCAAGCTAGCAGACAGTTATCCCCTGCAATGTCAAGATCAAACAATTTGTGAGTCTTCCCATTCACTTCTATCACCTGAACAAATTAGTCTGTTTCGGGAAGGGGCAGTGGTAGTGGAGTGGGGCATTGGGTAACCAGTGCTGCGTTTTAAGTAAGTTACCTCATGTAACGGTTTCCGTCACTCACCCGGCGGCGCCCCCATCTGGTCGTCTGGGGAATCAGCTCTTTTGCGTCCGGAGCGCCCTCTGCCGGCCGCTCTTACACCTTTGGCCCGTGTCCCTCCTGGACCACGGTGCCCTCTACCTGAGGGTGCTGCACCCCTGCAGAACCCCCCTCGAGTCTAGAGGTCCCCTCCCCGGGGAACCCTCCACCCACTATCCCCCACCTGGCCTCAGACCTGGCCACTGCTAGTCACCACTGCCTTTACTCGCTGAGGCCGACTGCAGTCTCACGGCCGTTCATCACAGGCCATAGGGGGTTTGGCTTGCTGCTTCCTCCCAGCCCAGAGTTGCCTCCTTCCCTTATGTCCTGGCTGGGCAGTGTTTGGGACGTGGCCGCCCAGCTGAGCCAAACTCCCAATTAACCTGGGGAATTAACAGGCCCTTGCCACAACCCCCTTTGTCCTGGGTTGTTACAAGCCCCTACCCGGGCTACCCCAGCCCCACTTTAGGGGGGAGCGGGTTGCACCCCGCTACACCTCACTAAAAATAAAATGAGCAGTGCGGAGTCACTTTTTTTTTGTTTGTTTGGTTTTTGCTACTCTGAGTGACATCATGAGTACCAGACATAGAGAGAATGAAAACGGGCATTTTAAGGACTCCTTCTTTGGTGATGGTGGAAGAACATCAAGACTGGATGTCTTCCTAAGATATTTGGTGGCTGAACCAGAAGTTATGGTCTTGATGCAGGGATTACTGGGAGAGGTTCTATGGCCTGTGTTATGCAGGAGGTTAGACTAGGTGATCTCTTCTGGTCTTAAAATCAATGAAATATCAACACAGAAATCAGTGCTGTGGCCCCATTCAATTTCTGTATAGAAACAAATCCATTCAGGGCCCAGGACTGATCGCCCCGAGCACCCTCCATTGCCAATGATTTCAACACAAGTTGAGGAGACTGTGCAAGGTTGGGCCTTGAACAGTTACACCCTACTAACAGCAAAACAAAAATACTTTGCTTGCTCTTGCATAGCAGAATCAATAAAGTGATTCACCCAGGCATACATAAACTTGTTTTGTGAATTATGCATCACACATCCACCAAATTAGTTCTTCAGTATCTATTTATCACATTAATGAATTGGCATGACAATGCAACTTTATTTATTATGATGTTGTCTTTTTTCTTCTTTATGCTAAAATTAAAATATCATCAATAGCTTTGTGTAAAGAGTGTAAAATTTATATAAATGAAGAGAATTATTATTATTTTTTACAAAGACCAAGTGCATTTATTTGAAATGCATATAAAGAAGTTTGGTTGCTAATACTTAAGATGGGTATAGCATATCTGCTCATCAGTAATGAACTTCTTGAAAGCTTAATTTATTTTGTAGAGGGAAAATTGAGAAAGCTAGACAAGAGAATGAAAGCTCTATTTTTCCCCCTGAAGTTCTCTGAATAATGCTTTAATTGGAAAACTTTATAATATGTGGGCTCAACATCTACAACGATCAAAGCTTTTATAGTCCAAAAGCCTGCTTCACAACAAGCAGCATGTTTCTTATTAGTTGTCGGTTTTGCTCTGCAACAGAAAAACCACAGAGTTTAGTACGCTTTCGTCTAACCTATTTATGCGTTTTGAGAGACTTGACTCAGAGTGATTCAGAGTGAATGTATGTGTTCTTCCACCTACTGTTATGGAAAAAATACTCCGTCCTATTTATTTTTTAAAAAGTTTTCTAAACATTATTAAAATCTGGAATTTTGAACCAGAAAATAGAAAAATAGTTGTCAAATTTTCACAATTTATAATTTACTTCATTTGACTTCGAAGCTAGGCTCATTAGAAGGATGAGGAGAGAGATCGGTCTCGTGTTCTCCTGCACAATCTTATAGGCAAGTGCCAGAAAGATGTAAATCCATTCATGCACAGCTCCCAGACAGACTCAGCAGGGCTAGAACTGTTTTAGGCTCTGAACAGCAATCCTGTGACTAGCAAGTTCCTCATTTCTACCTTAGGTGGTTCTAGTCATCACCACTTGCAGCTGTAGTGGTGCATCACAGCAGAATTTGTTTTTTATCCTCATCCAATACCACTGCTCTTTTAACTAGAAAAGAAGTGAAAGCAGATGCTAGAGAGCAATTCAAGCACTATTAGCTTCTTTGGAGGAAGAGAAAGGGAGCAGAGTGTCTGTAGCTGCTATATACTTCCACAGGCAGAGGAGAATGAGGGACTGCTACTTCCGTCAGAGTAGTGGAGCGAGCATGAGACAAAGAGTGCCTAGTTACAAGTGGAGAAGCTTGGAAACCAAGAGTCCCCTGTGAGCCCCATAGAATAGCGGGGTGTTAGCAGTGGCAGAAAAAGCAGATAAGTCCTGCAAACATATGGAGGAATGACACTGAAGAATTGGTTTGTGAGGAAAAGAAATGATCGACTAATTTGGGGGAGAAATGATTTTGGGAGAGGACTGATGATTTTGGGAGAGGACTGACCTGTTGATTTGTAAGTAAAATTAATTGATGGGGGGGGAAGAATAAAATGATTTGTTGGGAGAGTAGAACCAACTGATGTGGAGGGGAGAATTAACTGGCTTGAGTTAGTGGTCTAATAATCAGTTTGAAAGTGCCTACTCACCCTGGAACAATAGGTCCAGATCCCAGCAAATGGATTCATTTTTTCACCACTCCAAGGTACAGCCCTTCAAGGCAGCATGATTGAAAAGGAGGAGGAGCCATCCTGTACAGTGCAGGGATGGTGACCATGACAAAACACAGCTCTGAAAAAATAAAGCTTGTAGGAGTTTCTGTAGGTGGCTGTCTCAGTCCCCGTGAAATGACTAATGTTGCCAAGATTTCATTGTGTAACTAATGATGTTAGGGCACCTACACCTGTGGATGAGCATCTTTTTACATTTTTAAATCTAAATAAATAGCAGTAAGGATCCCTCTCCCCCCCCCCCACCAAAAAACAAACAAACAAACAAAACCTGAGGAAGGTGCCGGGATAGATGTTCAGAGACAGAGAGAACCACATCCCGGGGATACCATAGCAAAACCTTAGGCATGATGGTGGAAACGATCTGTGGGTGGTATTGGAGACAACATACATACCAGGACTAGGCACAAGGAGTGGAGGTCCCCAGTATATGGACATAACTTGAAGTTCTTATCCACCTGATTAAGGACCTCCACATTTGGCCATTATCCTGTTGTTTCTAGAAGAGCTAGACTAGGACACTGTCTTCTTCTGAATATTCCTGTTTTGGCAGAGGCTGGTGGAACATGACATCTCATGTGTTTCTTGTTGTACTTAGCATTTTGTCTTTAGTAATCCAGAATTATAAAAATAGACAAGTAAAGCTGACTCATAGGCAGAAGATATGCAGTTTTGGTTTTACATCAGTTAACTTTCCTTCTTTTGTTCTATATATGATGTAATGCGGAGTGATTTTGTCATTGGTGTCCTACTCCTTTCTATGCAACATTAATGAATGCGCTTTCAGATCTGGAACTGCTAGAGTGTTTTGAATGAATAAAACAGCTTTTAGAAGAAAACTGGTAAGCAGCCCCAAGAAGAAGTGACAAGTAATATTAACACTGCATGCTTTTCTCATCAAGAAATTGCTAACATACAACTAAAACTGGGGGGGGGGATTATTCACATGCAGTTTAATAAAAAAGTTATTTGACTACACAGGCAAGAAATAACAGATTAACATTTAGCTTGGAGATGAGGTAAAATGCAATTCCGTGAAGGAGCAAATAAAATACTGACTTGCTGTACAGTTTTATATCTCTAACCTAAAAGGCTATAAGATGAGTGTCAATGGTAATTGTGAACTTAATCCTTTGAAGCCAGGAGCTGGGATTTCCTGATGTGACACTATGCAAGCACCATGAGATTAATGGTGGAAATGACTGAAATGGTAGTAAAATATTTTTTTTTCTTTTGCTAGTAGGTAATATGACCTGATAATTACTTGTAAAAATTCAACTGAGCATTCACTAGCAACATTTCCAACCTATCAGATATCTCTTCATGCCAAACTTGTCAGTAAGAAAGTAATTATAGTGTCTTTAATGTATTGTAGTCAGAGCGCTAAGATATAGTATCGGACATAAGACTGTAAAAGAGATGTAAGATGGTTGGAAGAGATGAGAGCAGAGAGGGGAAACCCTAGATAAACAGGAAAATAGTTATATGGTGGGATGGTTCTATATAATGAAAAGCCTGATTAAATCAATGTGATCAAACACTAACATACAAGATTCGGGGAAGAGGAGGACCTAGGGCAATATAAATTCATTATTACACATTTCTATGTAGTCCCATAGACATACATTGTGTTTTACTGAGAGAAGAAAGATGCTAGTCTTGCCCTAAAGAGCCTATTGCCTTCCTACAGCAGAGATTCCACAACTGGAGCGTGTGGACCACTAGTGGTCCCCTGAACTTATTTTGGTTGGCTCACCTCCTTGTATCCAGATGGTACAAACAGAGCTAATGAGTGGGGAAGATGCAATGAAGAACAAAAGCAGATGGTGTTATTTTCTTTTCTTTTTTTCCAAAAGGACAAACCTCTTCGTATAGACAGCTAAAATACATAAATACTGTTCCAATATTACTTATCCATATAAGCAATTGACATGGATGTCATAAAGAAGGTGTGGGATTGTGAATGAGGGGAAAGGAAAAGAGGGTATGCATGATCCCAAATAGGAGGGTTATCCATGACACAAGCTATGGTCCACACTATGAGCTATGGTCCACACTGCGAAAGAATATGAGAACAGAGCAATGTACAGCAGGTGTAGTGCATTTGAGAATCAGGCCCTAAACATCTTAGCAAAAAGTATATGTAAGCTTGGTTGGTTCTTGCTAGTAGGAAGCTAGCATGATTTCTGTGTCCAGACTGAATTATGATCATGTGAATGGTTAAGTTCAGACAACAGGGATAGCTTAATGAAAAGCATAGAAACATATTTGAAGAAACCTTATGCTTTGCAAGTTAAAGTAGCACCTGGAAATGATCTGGGTGTTCTGGCTCTGTGTCTTCAACTGGAAGTGATGATAATGAGCATTATTAACATTTTATTTATTTTATTTAAGCATTTCCTTCTCTCCTTCCCCATATATTTGCATGGAAAAAGAGATATAATTGGGGAAGACTTTTGGGATACTGGCTATGGGTTACTGTGATTAAGTTTAATAGCAGCCAAATGGGAGAAAAGGCAGGCTCTAGAGAAGAAGAGATATCCCTACCACCCCTTCTAATGGTACCAAAACAGTAAGCCCATACAAGAGCCTTATTCAAAGCCCATTAAAGTCCACAGGAGTCTTTCCATTACAATAATTTCCAAATCAAATTTGTTCAGTTTACAAGTGAAAATGATAGATTGCTAGCTGTCATCCCATTCATTTCACTCCAGAATCTGGCAGTCAAGTTGGAGTCTTGATGGCTTATGCACCATCACTAAATAAATAAAGCTTCTGTAGGCCAAATTCTGCCCTCAGTTACCACATGTAGCCTCATGGTTTTCAAAACCTGCTCTGAGCACTATCCAATACCTTATGCCATTGTAATGATGATGTAATTCCAATTAATTTAGTAGAATTCCAATTCCAATGAACTTAGTAGAATTAGTATAAGTTTTTCCACTTGTAAACTGAGTACATTTGATTAAGAAATCCTCGTTATGCGAACCTGGAACCCCCAGATGCCAAATTCACTTCCCAGAGCAGAACCACACTTTGAGAGAGCTAGCACTATCAAATGGCAGTGACCGGATCATTATAAAATTTATGTTCTTGTAATTAGCTATAAATATAATTCTATTGGTGCCAGAAAGAACAAAATATTTGGATCTGTATTGTAATTTTGTTATGGAAAGTTATTTAAGTAATATTCACTTCACTTGAGAAACACACAAAAGAATTTACAAGAATTTTTTTTCTAATATCTTACCTAAATCTCCTTTGCTGAAGATTACGTCCATTTCTGCTTCCCCTACATTCAGTGGGAAATAGAGGATAATTGATCACAGCCCTCTTTAGAGCAGCCCTTAATGTATTTTGAAGACTGTCATCAGGTCACCACTCAGTCTACTTTTCTCAAAATAAAATATGTTCATTTTTTAAAACTTTTCCTCATAGGTCAGGTTTTCTAAACCTATCATCATTTTAGTTGCTCTCCTCTGGACTCTCTCCAGTTTCTCCACATCTTTTCTAAAATGTAGTGCCCAGAATTGTACATAACACTCCTGCTGAGGCCTCACCAGTGCTGAGTGGAGTGGCACAGTCAAAGAGGAATCCTGTAGACACCTGGGCAAATTGCTAAGAGCACAACCATTAGAACAAATAGAACAAAATCCAAAAGGTTGAGGCATGAAATTAGTTACACCTAGCAAGGGCCATAAAAGGGAATAAGAGGAGATTCTTTAAATACACTAGAAGCAAGAAAAGAAGAAAGAAAGTCTGCTTATTAGGGAAGGAGAGCTAATAATAGATGATAAAGAAAACCGAGGTGTTTAATGACTTCAGTCTTCACCAAAAAGGTTAGTGGTGACAACATACACGACACACTGTGTGACAGACCGCCTTCTCACCCCTCTCAGGAATAGGCAGGAAACCCTTCTTTTGCTCCAAACAGTGCTCTTTATTCCACAGTGCAGGCCCCACCACCAATATATACAGCTTTATACAGTTCAGTCCTCCAGCTTGCAGCTCTATCAACTCTATATAGTTCAGCTCTTAACCGGCAACTCTAAACACACAGCTCTGAATAGCTCAAACCACCCACCACACTCTATACCATCCCCACCACTCTGGGCTTGCTTCCTGGCAGGCCTTTTATCCCCCTGAGGAGGCTGCCAGGTGCCACTCATCCCTGTTGATTGCCCTGCAAGCCAGGTGGCCAATTAGCCTTCTCTGCAAGGGAGGTTTGCAGGCTTCTGCTCCCTCTTAAAGGGCCTGCAGGGCTGGCTCAGGCACTCCTGGCCAGCACCCTGCCACAAATGAATATAAAAAAAAGGGGGGAAGGACCATAAGCAAAATTAGGGAAAGAACAGGTTGAAGTATATTTAGATAAGTTAGATTTTTCAATTTGGCAGGGCCTGAAGAAATTCATCCTAGGGTACTTAAGGAACTAGTTGAAAGCAATCTTGGAAATGCTAACAATTATCTCCGAGAACTCCTGGAAGATGGGTGAGGTCCCAGAAGACTTGAGAAGGACAAACATAGTCGCTCTCTTTAAGAAGGGAGCAAAGAGGACCCAGGGAATCATAGGCCACTCAGCCTAACTTCAATCCCTGGAAAGGTACTGGAACAAATTTTTAAACAATCAATTTGTAAGCCCCTGAAGATAATAGGGTATAAGAAATAGCCAGCATGGATTTGTCAAAAACAAGTCCTACCAAACCAATCTATTTTCCTTCTTTGACAGGGTTACTGGCCTAGTGGGTGGGGAGAAGTGGAAGCAGAAGATGTGATATACCTTGATTTTGGTAAGGCTTTTGACACAGATCCACATGACATTCACATAAGCAAACTAGGAAAATGTGATCTAGATGAAATTACTGTAAGGTGAGTGCACATTAATGGTTTGGATAATGGAATGGAGAGTAAACTTATATAATGAGCAGATGACACAAAGCTGGGAGGGGTTGCAAGTATGACAGGATCAGAATCCAAAAGGACCTTGACAAACTGGAGAATTGGTCTGAATTCAACAAAATGAAATTCAATAAAAACAAGTGCAAAGTATTTCACCTAGGAAAGGAAAATCAAATGCACAACTGCAAAATGGAGAATAAGTGGTAAGTGGTAGGATTGCTGAAATGAATCTGGGACTTATAGTGTAACTTAAAAACAGCTTTCAATACACCACACAATGATTCAGGATTCTTGTTTTTGGTTCCCAAGTGAGTCACCTTAAAGCTTGATTTTCAGAGGATGAGATCTCAGCACCTTCTAAAAATCTGGTGCTGAGATCTAAATTGTCTCCGAATAAACAACCCAAAAATTTGAAGCTGCTAAATTCTCTAGTCACTTTTGAAAATCTTGGCCACGTGTCCCATTGATTCTCAATGAGGCTTGTGCTCCTAAATCACTAAGGTCCATTTAAAAATACAACTCCTAATCTCACATAATTTCAAACAGCATTGGTAGTAATAGTTAAATACATAAAACTAAGGCTGATATTTTAACAAATGCAAGAAAGGGGAAGTTAGTAGTAATGAATATAAATCAGAAGTTAAAAATTGTAGAAAATTGATAAGGGAAGGAAAGGGATACAAGAGAAATCTATGGATCCACTAGAGTGCACAAATGCAATAAAGGGAAAGTTAATAGTTAATAGTAATTAATATAAATCATATGCATATATATCAGTTATTTTTATAGCTGCCATCATTTCCCCTCTAAAGCATGTTGTTTTTTTTAATCAGCATGACCTTCTTCCTCAGTTATGGGATTCTAGCTTTTGGGGCATCTAGTAATGTGTTCTTAAATTATTCCCAAGTATGATTTACATTTTTCTGATTAAATTAACCCCCCAGCTGATTTGATTGTTTTCAGCTTTGTGAAATTGTCCATATCAAAGCACCAAGTGTGTACTGCTCTGGTCTGGACTTTATTCTGTTTGCACATTCTACATGTGATCAAGACATGATTGTTTGTATCTAAGCTACCATTGATTTTTAGTTGTGTGATCAGTACCTCTCTATCTGTCAAGACGAGGTTTAATAAATTTCTCCATGTTGGCTGCAACACTTTTGAGTTAGAAATTGTCATCTATTATGTTTAGAAATTCCAATGATGTTTTAGCACTGGCAGCATGAAACCTTCCAGCATCACACCATTTTCACACACACCCCTTCCACATTATAGACACATGCCTAAGAAGTCAATCATCCTGTTCCCTAGTGTGATCTGATAGTCTGTAGCATACACCAACTAATACCCTATCTTGTAGTTTATCTGTTAGGACATTGACCCATACATTTTCAGGATCATTTTCTTTCAAGTTCCGAAACAGGTAATACAATTTTTGACATAGAATGCTGCTCCTTCTCCCCTCTCAATCCTTTCTAAATATGTTATAACCATTGACTTTATACATTCCAGTCATGGGAATCATCCCAAACTTCAGGAAAACCAACTAGATCAAACGTATTTAATTAAATGAGCTATTCCAGTTCCTCTTGATTGCTACCCAGGCTCCTAGCATTAGGGTATAGAAAATTCAAGAATTATTTATCTTCATGTCCTTTTGTTCCTTGACTAATTTTGTTCTCAACATCTTGATTTACTGCTGAGCGCTCATATCTACCCTATTCTTACCCTCCCCTTTTGTTGTTGATTTAATTTACCCCAACCCTTCTAGAGAGCCTGTCCCTGGGAAGATTGATCCCCCTTCTACCAAGGTTGGAGACCATCCAAACTATATGGATGGTCTCCAACCTTGGTAGCCCCTCTCCCCATGGAAGGTAGACCAGTGTTCCAGAAAATCCAAACCTTTCAACCTACACCAGTCATCTAACCAGTAGTTCGCTTCCAGAATCTTCTACATTTTGTCTTCCTTCAATCGTGGGACAGGAAGGAACATGGATGACTTGGACATTCCTCTTCTTCAGCATGCTTCCAAGTTCCCTGAAGTCATGTGCTGTCTGTGAGATATCCTGTGACACAGTGTCATTTGTGCCAATGAGAGCCATCACCAATGGATCTTTGCTTGTCAGCTTCCAATCTTCGAGTGACATCTGGTGCCTTGACTCCAGAAAAGCTGCCCACTCTCCAGTTGTCTGCCTGTTCCTTGTAAAATATCCTTGAGGTTCTTCTGAGTATTGAATCTCCAACAATAATAATCTGTCTTTCTTGGATGACTGGAGAACTCTTTGTGGGCAAGTTTGATTTTCCTACAGTTTGGGCCAAGCTGCCAACCACAGGCATGTTCTGTAGATCTCTCCCTTTCCTTGGGCCTGCTGGAACAAAGTTTTTCAAAGTTTCCATATTGAGTACTTGGTATTGATTTGAAACTTCCAGCTGTATGGAATTCCTCCCAGTCATCTTCTCTCTGATGTCCACAGTCTGCCCATTCTCATTTATCTCCAGCCATGTAGAATGCCTCTAGTGGTTATAAACTACCAGTCCTCCTCTCGGACTTCCTCTGTCTGCGATTTCTTGGTGGCCAGCTCCATTCTTCCTTGAACCTGAGGCACCAGTGTTTCCTGAACCTGGCTGTCTAGGAACACTTCAGAGTCTCTGGTTCACAGTGGCATCTCTACTTGCCCCTCCAAGCCAAGAATGTTCTCCTCCACCACAGCCACCATCTTGCACTTCATGCACATGAAATCCTGTCTGTCCTCAGGCAGTAAAGAGAACATGGCACATCCCTTGCAGGTTACCACCACTAAATTCCTCTGAAAAGCAGCACATATTTTAATCTACTTAGAAGTAAAAGGCTGCTAATAGGGGAATGGGAATTTAACTGAGCGACTCCTATGGGGGATTCAGAAATAGCTGTGGGAAATTGTAGTTATTAAAATTTCTAAATAGAACAATGAATGGGGCCAAGGTATTTATTTATTTATTTTATCTTACCAAATAGGGTATTTAAAAGTCAGTGTGTATCAACACGCAGCAAAGAAGTGCTGTGCGGACTCCTCTATTTTAAAGGTAGAAACAGTTCAGCTCTTGAAAGCAGGAGAGAGTGTGTGTATGTGTGTTTTCAAAAATCACTTTGCCAGACTCAACAGTTTAAATCATTTAAAGCAAAACTACAGTCTAACACATGCTGTGCACTTGCAAAAATTAAATCTACCAACCAGGCGTTGTTTTCTTTTCCTCTCAACAGAACAGGAGTTGATCTTGAGAAAACAAACTCACTCTCCATAAATATTACAAAACAAAGTGCACCAAATGAATCTTTCACTCCTTGGCTTGTGAAAGAGACTATAAAAAATGTGTTTTCTTGGTTCTACCCTAACTTTGTTATGCAGTGCAGTTCTGCAGGGATGCGAAAGTTCCAGAATATACTGCTTTGGGGAAAAAGAGGTGGGTAATGGATATTATATCAAGCATGTGCTGTTCATCAGCAATACAGGAACAGAATCTCATACTAGAGTTCTCTCTCTCTTACACACAGACGCTTTTACTCCTGATTCACTCTCAAAAAGGAAAAGGGGGGGGAGGGAATTAATGCTGTGTCAGAGGGCAGTTGTCAACAGGCCTTTCCTTGACTACACACTATTTTAGGACAGCTACTTCAAAAAAACATGGAATGGTTACTAAGGAAACCTGAAACTATGGTAACTCAGAACAGCCTGTCTTGTCCCAGGGAAGGAGGGGGGGGAAAGCCATTCCCTTTATCTCTGCATTCAGTTGGAGGTCCTGCCTTCCTCCTTTCTTCAGAGAAGCTGCAGCAGTACTTTTGACTCCTGTCCCTTTCTCTTTCTAGAGGACCATAATCCACAAAAGCTCCTTCTAAAATACAAAAATGGGATTGGAGAGCTTCAAACAGTGGCTACGGCCCAGAATTGGGTCCACCCTTCTGTGTGTGCTTTTTAAAGTTTTAGAGTCACCAAGGCTGACAAGGTGGCAGTAATAAAACACATGATTAAGCATCCTATGAATGTTGCAGCATCAGTTGACACTTGTACTACTAGCCTGACAGCCTGTACTATTGTTACCAAACTTAGTCTCGGATGCATCTGTTAAAACAATACTTTCAAATGTCAGATCACAGGGTTGAGAACCACTGTCCATGGGCCGCATGCGGCGCAAATAGCAAACAGCTGTGGCCTAGCTCAGCTGTGTGCTAAAGGCCATCCCACGAAGTGGGGTCCGAGTTCCCAGCTGTCCAGCGCAACGGCGTCAGGGCTGCCGGTCCACCCATGTGGCGGAGATCTGGAGTCAAGGCTGCTGGCTGGCCCTGCGGGGTCAGGGATATGGGTCTCCCAGCCAGTGCCACAGGGTCAGGGGTTGCTGCACAACCCCCGAGATCCGGGCCAGCCCCATAGGGCTGGAGACCCAGCACGGGTGCACAGTGATCAATAAGTTACTCTTAAGTGCACCCTGGTTTCTGTACAAGTAACCAGCACTATTAAAAACATAAGTGCATTTTCTGATGCTGGCAGATTCATTTGGAAAAACTGAGGCCTCAGCACAGCCTCTACTTGCTCAAAAAATGATAATATGGGTTTGCATGCATGGTTTTCACAATTGTATTCTGTCACCCACACGGTCAATGAAATCCATCCCTGTGCAGAGGGCCAGCACAAAGGCTATGCACCATTCTGTTCCTTATTCTGGGGTGGCACGGATGGGCTGGAGACCCAGCATGGATGGGCCTCATGCAGGACCTTCCGTACAGGGATGGATTTTACTCACAGGGGTCATACACAAAAAGCGCAGAATAAGCTGCACCACCCAAACAGAGGGGGTCACCTGAAAAGCAAGTCAATCATTTTACCACATAATTAGCTGTTCATCATTAATCATATAGGGGAGGCCCAAAGCTACCCTTCTACAAAAGAGGTGTGTCACTGAGTTTACACCTGCAGAGAGACACATGTCAGAGTTTTTCAATTAAAGAAAAACAAATCCCTTTAAAAAGTCGGTTTGTGTCCGACTGACTCGGAAATAAAGCAGCCAGGCGGGATATCTGGACCTGGAGTTTTGACTCAGCCCTTTTGTACTCAATGCTTTTTTTGTAATGTACTCACTGCTTTTTTTGCCTCGGTCTTCACAAACAAGGTCAGTTCCCAGACTACTGCACTGGGCAGCACAGCATGGGGAGGAGGTGAGCAGCCGTCTGTGGAAAAGAAAGCGATTCAGGACTATTTAGAAAAGCTGGACGAGCACAAGTTCATGGGGCCGGATGCGCTGCATCCGAGGGTGCTAAAGGAGTTGGCTGATGTAATTGCAGAGCCATTGGCCATTATCTTTGAAAACTCATGGCGATCGGGGGAGGTCCCGGATGACTGGAAAATGGCTAATGTAGTGCCCATCTTTAAAAAAGTGAAGAAGGAGGATCCAGGGAACTACAGGCCAGTCAGCCTCACCTCAGTGCCTGGAAAAATCATGGAGCAGGTTCTCAAGAAATCAATCCTCAAGCACTTAGGGGAGAGGAAAGTGATCAGGAACAGTCAGCATGGATTTACCAAGGGAAAATCATGCCTGACTACCTAATTGCCTTCTACGATGAGATAACTGGCTCTGTGGATGAGGGGAAAGCAGTGGATGTGTTGTTACTTGACTTTAGCAAAGTTTTTGATACGGTCTCCCACAATATTCTTGCCAGCAAGTTAAAGAAGTATGGGCTGGATGAATGGGCCATAAGGTGGATAGAAAGCTGGCTGGATCGTCGGACTCAACGGGTAGTGATCAATGGCTCCATGTCTAGTAGGCAGCCGGTATCGAGCGGATGGCCCCAAGGGTCGGTCCTGGGGCCGGTTTTATTCAATATCTTTATCGATGATCTGGAGGATGGTGTGAACTGCACCCTCAGCAAGTTTGCATATGACACTAAACTGGGAGGAGTGGTAGATACACTGGAGGGTAGGGATAGGATACAGAGGGACCTAGACAAATTAGAGGATTGGGCCAAAAGAAATTTGATGAGGTTCAACAAGGAGAAGTGTAGAGTCCTGCACTTAGGACAGAAGAATCCCATGCACTGCTACAGACTAGGGACCTTATGGCTAGGCAGCAGTTCTGCAGAAAAGGACTTAGGGATTACAGTGGATGAGAAGCTGGATATGAGTCAACAGTGTGCCCTTGTTGCCAAGAAGGCTAATGGCATTTTGGGCTGTATAAATAGGGGCATTGCCAGCAGATAAAGGGATGTGATTGTTCCCCTCTATTCGACATTGGTGAGGCCTCATATGGAGTACGGTGTCCAATTTTGGGGCCCACACTACAAGAAGGATGTGGAAAAATTGGAAAGAGTCCAGAGAAGGCCAACAAAAATGATTAGGAGCCTGGAGCGCATGACTTATGAGGAGAGGCTGAGAGAATTGGGATTGTTTAGTCTACAGAAGAGAAGACTGAGGGGAGATTTGATAGCTGCTTTCAACCTCCTGAAAGGGGGTTCTAAAGAGGATGGATCTAGACTGTTCTCAGTGGTAGCAGATGACCGAACAAGGAGTAATGGTCTCAAGTTGCAGTTGGGAAGGTTTAGATTGGATATTAGGAAAAACTTTTTCACTAAGAGGGTGGTCAAGCATTGGAATGGGTTACCTAGGGAGGTGGTAGAATCACCTTCCTTAGAGGTTTTTAAGGTCAGGCTTGATAAAGCCCTGGCTGGAATGTTTTAGTTGGGGATTGGTCCTGCTTTAAGCAGGGGGTTGGACTAGATGACCTCCAGAGGTCCCTTCCAACCTTAATATTCTAGGATTCTAGGATTACAAAGATAGGTCCCCATAAGGCAGATTGTGACCTATCTTCCCTTGCCCCCTGCAAAATCCAAAGATAAATAGATCCAGGGTTTTGACCCAACATTTTGAACTCAAGCAAAACAAAAAGAAATAAAGACAAACACAGGAAATAACTTAGCTATGTCTATTGTTTCCACTTGCATTAGCTACTCTTCAGATACCTGAAGTTCCTCCAACCTCTTCTTCTTCCTTCTTGATAAGTTTTTAGAGTGATGAAACCCATTTGCTCTTGATCATGAGGTCAGTCCAAAAATAAGGCAGACATCTGCCTTGCCTCAGCACCTCAAAGATGGTGAGGGAAGCACTTCCACCTAGGTCCTCCGTTAGACTTTACAGTCTGCCTTAGAACCCACCAGACACAGACAGAATCTGGACTGGAACACTAACCCGTTCCTGGGGAGAAGTAGGTGGCTTCCTAGGTTAGCACTGATGAACCAATGGAATCATGGTTGTATTCCTTAGTGGAGAAAGGGAGGTATGTTGTGATTGGCTAGATGAGAGCTCTCAACTAACCTTGAAGTGCCTGTATACGCCATCACTTCATATTCAGGCGATTGGTGATTATGCAGTCCCCAACTTCCTACTGCACCTGTAAGAAGAAGAATGGGATAAGAAGTCAGTAAAAGAAAATAATGTTTCAGTTTTAAGGGCTTGATGGTCTCATCGACAGTCTTTAAATCTGCCAAGTCTTCATATTGCTCTTTCTAGGAAAGTGAATCTATAAAAAAGCACAACTTTTGCTCAAATTGGCAGAAGAGCTCCTCACAGAGATGAAATAAAGCTGATTTGCTGAATCTGTATCTTTGTAAAAATCTATTCCCCTAATAAAAAAAAGTGCCCAGCTCTATAAACCCTGTTAAAAGATAAACCCATCTAAAGCTGCTTCTTTTCTTCCTTCTCTGCCTCCAGTGGTACTGCAGCATTTTTTTTCCTAGTGTCCCAAGGGGTGTGCTCTGCCTGTCAAGCAATTTATATCACCTTATAATCACCTTGTTGACTTCAGATAGAAATGCACATGGCATCGAGAAGGAATTTCCTCCCAGATCAGATTGTCGGTGACCTTGCAGGGTGCAGGTGGTGATGATGTTTTGCCTTTTTCTGCAGCGTGGTGTGGGTTCCTTGCCAGAATCATCTAATTTCCCTGCCATTGCAGGAGCCTCTGTCACTTACACACCTCAGTCCCTCCTATTCCCTGCCCAAGGCACACAGTAGTCTAGTCTCCCAAGAGCTGTAATACTTTGGTCTAATTTCTGTTGTTGGGTTTGGCATGTGGTTGGTGGCCTGTGATATACAGAAGGTCAGATTTGATGATCTGGTGGTCCCTTGTCACCTTAAACTCTACAACTCTATAGACATGCCCACACAACCCATGGTCATGAGGCTCCCAGACCTGTTCATAGAATCATATTGTTAGAAGGAGCCATACGGGTCATCTAGTCTAACCCTCAGGATTAGTCAACAGGCTTGGGCTTGCCAGGCTCACATTAGCACTCTAAAAATACCTATGTAGACAGCTCTTATGAAGATATGGCTCAGGCTCTGAAGCCCAACCCTCTTAGACTTCAAGTTCCAATCCAAGCTGCAACTTCAAACAGATGTCTACACAGCTACTTTTAGAGTGCTTGCTTGAGTGACCCCAAATCTGTTGTCTTGCACAGACAGTCTCACTGTCACAGACTGTTTAGACATACCCTGTGTGTTCTGGGACTTACCCACATGTGCTTTAACTGACAGTAAAAGTGTTTGGCTATAAATCCACATACTTTTACCTGATGCAGAAACCAACTTGCTTTTTAGTTTGGTCACATAACAAATCTTATGCATGACAACCAGGAAATGCAAATGCATGATAATAAATAAGATCCCGTGTACTCCTCAACAAACTGAATTAGAAACCACGTGCAAAATTCCTGGATATGGATATTTAAGCACATCAGAAATTCAATGGTAGCTTAATTTAAATTAAAAACGGTAGGTTCTCAATGAATTAAAATGAAATTGAATACTAAAACCAGTACAGTAACCCCTATGTTATTTATTTTGATATTAAATATCAAATTTATTTATTTTATGCTGGATCCAATTTATTTTATGCTGGCTCCACTTTTTCAGTTTTTGATATGCCAGAGATTTTTGTACTGACAAGGCATAACTGCATGGACATTCCCAAGGGGAAGCTGGAGGTTTTGGCAGCTGGGTAGGGAACAGTTGTGTCATTTGGACCTGGGGAGACATTTGAGATTGTGGGATAAGTACGCTTCCTCAATCTTCCTGCTAAAAGGATCAGCAGTGACCTATGAAATTTACAAATTCATTATGATGAATAATTTGTATTATCATAGCACCTAGGACCCTAGGTCATGAAACAGGGCCCCATAGTGCCAAGCGCTGTACAAATGCAGAGAAAAGATGATATCCCTCCACCAAAGGGTTTACAACCTATGCATAAGACAAGAGACAACAGATGGATGTAGATAGATGGGGTGGGGGATACAAGGGAACAATGAGACAGTACTGATCAGTATAATAGGAAGTGGTTTCTGCACTAACTGCTGTGGACTTCATGACAGTCAAAGTTTTATCTGTGTGGAGGGATAGTAAAAGCCAAGTCTTAGAGAGGTTCTGTAGAAAGAATCTGCAAGCCTTAGTTATGACCTGGATGTAAGGACCTAGAGAAAAGTCCAAATTGAGAACTATACCTAGGTCATGAGCCTAAATTCCAGGCAAGATAATAGTGTTGTCATTCCGAAGGATTGAGAAAGATGGTGGTGGGGAGTGTGTGGGAGGAGGGAACATTAGAGTTCCATTTGACCATGTTTCAGACATAACTGGTTGAGATTAAAGGGATAGTTTACACCTCCCTGAGCTTTTTGTTTCCAGCTGTCTGCAGACTGAGGAAGGTAATGCCATACCACGGTTCACATTTTCATGATTTCTTCAGAACAGTAAGGGCTAGATTTCTAAAAAATGAAAGCTTAGATTCTGGAGCACAATTATCTGATAAATTCATTAGGTATAGAAACACAGAATACTTGGGGCATTAGTCAGGATCCATTCAAAGTGTATAACATTTAGCCAAAAGACGAATGAAGTCATATCCTCCAGCTGCACCTATGCCCAAAGCAACACTGTGTTAAGCAAGCTTATCTCTAGAGTTAAATAAAATGTTGGTCATGTATATCATTTATCCAGATATGAATTTAGAGATAATTCCCTATTCTGGTTTCTTGATTAACACATGGAGTGAGGAGACTGTGAAACTGAAATAGCCTCACAAAGAAGGAAACAAAAACATCTCCCAGCTAATCTGATGCTGATTTAACTTAGGGCCCAATCCTATGAGTTTCTGAATGTTTTATGAGAGGTGCCATTGGCTCTCAATTCCCATTGACTGCAATGGGAGTGGTGGGTGCCTGGGATCTCTTAGACTTAGAGGATACCTAATCCCTTACAGTGAGAAAAGCCATGGAATTCAAGAGATGCTGTTGTGGTGTGACCTATAGTTCCAAAGTATTTAAAAATGATGCTACCTTTGTCAAAGTTGTGAAGAACCAAAGTTGGTAGACGAGACAAAAAGGTATCTTTACCTGTAAATAGCTATTTAATGCCACTGGTTAAAATGAAACCCAAGTTGGATTAGAAGGAATTGATTGTACAGTGGAACCCCGCTATAACGCGACGGATGGGAGCCAAGAAATCCCATCGCGCTAAATGCGGGGTCGCGTTCTAGCGGGATTCCATTCCCAGCAGGCGGGGGGCTGCTACTCAGCAGGGGAGAGAAGCTGTGGCCCCCCACGCCTGCCAGGGACAGAGAGCAAGGACTTGGGAGCCATGGGATAATTGTGCTATAACTGAACTCGCGTTATAGCGGGGCGCATTATACCGGAGCTCCACTGTACTTACTGAGTTTAAGCTAAAATGTGATGGTGAGGTCCCCAGTTGACTTAGGATACATTAACTTTTCTCTGAAATGGAAAGAATTGCTTCAGCTTGGGAATAGGGCACTTTTTAAAAAAAAACTTATCAGGCTGAAGGGACCAGTAATGGTTGTCCAAGTTAATTCTGGACATTGCAAAGAAAGAGAAGCACTGGGCCATCATTGGGATATTATAGTCTATGAGAGTAATGGATGGCTTCATATCCTCCAGAAGAAGCCATCTGTGGACTATAAGTTGATTTCTCTCATATATGTTGGCCACAAACAGACTAATAAGGCCATTACTACTGGATCAGCTAACACCACCCCCATTGCTGAATCCTAAGCAACCTCTGTGATGTTCCCTTCTGGTGTTATCTGAAACAGTGATCTGCTAGACCACTCCAATCCTTGACTCTGGGAACCTGCCTTACCCTGCTCTGCTGTGAGAACCCCCCATTCCTGGGCTGTTCACGCACAGCCTCTGCCGTGTAAGCTGCTCGCAACTACTTCAACCGAATGACATTAGCCAATATCTCTGGTCCCAGAAACAACCACAGGAACCTCCATCTTGCAGTGTCCAGTTATGCCTGTTGGACGCTGCAAGCTTCCATAAGTTTGTCAATTTGACAAAGAAACTGATATGTACCACGCTTGTTATCCCCAGGGGAGTGTCTGACGCACTTCAAGCCACACACTTCTTCAGGTAGAATAAACAAACAAATGTATTACCTATAAAGATAGACTTTTCAGTGATTATAAAGTCAAAGCATAACAAGTCAGGATGGTTACCAAAAGAAAAAGTGTGAACACCCAGTCTAAACTCTCAACCCTATTAGACTGGGCAGCAACTAGATTAAGCAGTTTTTCTCACCCCATTGGATATTGCAGTTCTTAATATACAGGTTTGGTCCAGGCTTAAGGAATAATCTCCTGTGTTGGAGTCTTGTCTTCTTCTCTGTGTCCTGGTTGCTTGCAGCATAGGTGGGGCAGGAGAAGGGCCCAGTATGTCTCCATGCTGTCTGTTTGATACTCTCAGTCCATGTGCTTATAGAACACAAGTCCAGGCATGGCTGTGTGGCATTACGGAGTCTCTCCCAGCAAGGCTGAGCAATTCCCTGGTGGGGCCTCATGCAGGTGAGTCATTGCATTGTAGCTCCCTTGCTGGACAATGGCTGCTCATGAGCTGTTTCACACCCTGCCTGGCACTGGTTAGTTTCCTTGCTATTGCCTCTGGGGAGCTAATATCTGATTGATTCCCCCAATTTATAGCAGGTTGTTTTAGTGACAACCATACTACACAATTCTCATAACTTCATATGCATTAATGATACACATGTATAGATAGAGAAATGAACTTTCAGCAGATCTTTCCCCTGATACGTTACAAGGCATGCTGTATATGGAAGATCACGATTATATAAAAACGAGGAATATGGGGGTTCCAGCATGCTCCCCCAAGGTACAGAACGTCACAACCTCCGCAAGTTTTAACATTCCTGTTTATCCCATCCCTCACATGTTACTTCATCCCTGTTCTGTATTCTCTCTTCTTCAGCAAAACAGCCTATTAAGCCTCCCCAGGTGCCAGAATGCTCTCGGTTTCGCCCCCGAGAACTTCTGTGATGCAGTTACTTGTTGACAGTACAAACATTTTTGGCATGTTGCAAACTGAAAATAGACGATACTGCGAAATAAACTGAATTTAACAGCAAAATAAGTAACGCAGAGCAGCACATGCACTGACTGTGTCATGGAGTTTCAAATTTAATTTATTAAAACCCAGTACTTTTTTATTGTACAGGAAACTGCTGCAGAATTCCCAGTCTGCTGCAGAATCCAGGAGCCTAGTGGCATAATCAAGGTTCAGCTTGCTGTGGAGTATATGGAGGCTTAAATACTCTCAGGGCAATGCAAAGGGAAACTTGTTCTGTCCCTGCTACTCTTAAATGTGTGGGGGAATCAAATGTTATTCTCCAGATCTGCCAATCTTGCATCTTTCATATGCAGTGAGGAACAGGTCTTGTGTCTGCAGAGGGTTCCCTGGCAGAAGATCTGGTGTACTTGCATAATACATAGGGAATGACTGCAGACTTTGGGAGGATGCAGCATGCACGTGTAAGCACCAGCATCTTAGCCCAAACACCAGCAACTGAACAGGGGCCACCCCAGTTAAAAACCAGGAACTGCCACAGCCTAAGCTAAAGTGCCGAGACTCTCCAGCTGCGGCTGCAAAAGATTCATATCTTATGCACATCAGGCACTGAAGGGGATCTGTAAGATGCACTTACATGTGCACCAAGCCCTTTTCTATGGCGGCTCCCGTGCAGCCATGTAAATGAGCGGATAAGTATATGTCTCAGGATGAGGCGGGCCATAAAATTCACTACTTCACTGAACCTCTGGTTCCCTTCCCCACAGAGCAGGTTAACAGGTAATAAGGTTTCCCAGCACACCCGCCCATCTCCCATGACATGATTATTGAGGGGAGAGGGGGAGTAAGAAAATTAATAAGAGGGAAAATGTTCTGCAGTTTGATGATAAAACAAAAAAAAAAGCCCCTTTCCATGTCACTGCATTTAAGATTCAAAATCTCTGGGAAATTCAACTCCTTGAATCAGCATCTGCGAAAAGCCCTGAGGAAGTCAGAATTCACTAACAACGACACTTCTAGGCACAAGTTGTTCAGCCGTGCAGCAAGGGGCTCATTTTGCCTAGGACAGCGTCACTGTGTGTGGCTTCGCTGAACACTGTGTGCCTGGGAGTAGTGAGGCAGTCAGGGGCATTGCTAATAATGGAGGAGACTCTGCTAAAGCTTAGACTCTTTTAGACCCAGCGCAAACAAGGAAGCAGCAGTAATATTGATACAGCTGCCCGAACAATGGACAAAAGTTACCACAGCCAATACAGTTTCCCCTCTGGAGGCAGGTGGAAGAAGAACTGCATTGGAAGTAATTAGTTTTGCAATGGAAAACAAATCAATTGAAAAAGCAAATTTTCAATCCTCTGTCTAACACAATAACAGGGACCATAAAATTGATTTTGTTTTCAGGCTTTATTAGTCTCTGGTCAGGTGGGATTATTCTTGTCCAGGTGACAACCTTAAGTGAGTAAGGACATTGCTAGTCCCCAGCCCCATATCCTTCAGAGGTTCATTTTCAAGGTACTATGCGTGTATTTAACCATCTAGCTCCCAGTGACTGTAGCCTCTAAGTCAGGGGAAAGCTTAAACAGTATCTTTAGTCCATCTCAATTCAGGACAAAATATATTTATTTTTAGATATAAGTATTAGATAAAAGATACCTATCCAAGACTCTTGATGCCCTAGCACACCACTAACGATAAAATTATATCTCAGCAGCATTCAATGATTAAGTCAACAGGAGAACCATCAGCCTGCCACCTACAAAAGTGTCTTTTCGCCCCATCATCATCATCATCTAGGAAGAACACACTCAACCTTCAAAACCCAGACAAACAAGTCTCTTTGCCCATAATTCAGATTCAGAATGCAGCTGAACTGACACAGAGGGTGGAAGGATCTGTGTAATCAATTACCAGTCTTCTGATCCACCCCATATGTTTCCTCATTTCATTAAATCTTCCAAAACATCATTACTGTTAAACGTTAAAATTAAACATTAACTTTAAGCACATGCTTCAGTGGGATTTATGCATGTGTCTAAGTGCTGTCCTGAAGAGATGCTTTCTTGAATCAGGGCCTTAGTGAGTTCCCTGCACCTGCATCTCTGAAAACCAATCCATTACTAATGGTGCAATGATATTTTAGAACATTTAATATGATGAGAAAATAACTGGGTGGAACAAAAGACTGGTAATTGATTACACAGATCCTTCCCCCCCTTAGGTTCAAATCCAGCATAGGATTTTAGTGATCTCAGTCCACTTCTCATGGGATAAGTGTCCATGGCACACAAACTTGTATTAACTAGAAGTGTGTTTGGCAGTTGAGCTGAGAGGCACAGGACTGAGTGGGGTCAGGACCAGAAGGCGAACAATGCATAAAACGATTGTGTTATTAAGGAGTTGCTGTTATGACTCCATAGTAGCAACTTCTTAGTAAAACAATTGTTTCTTTTTAAATTTGCTTCCAACATGGAAATATGGATCAACTTTGAAAGCCTTTTATAAACCCATTAAAAATTAACTGCTTTTTTATAGATTAGGCAATTTGTAATATGAATATCTTTGCATTATTAAAAAAAACCCTAGCCTTATGTGAATACATTCTTTTTCCACTGGTCAACAGGGAGCTTTGATAAAGTGAGATACAATTTAAATGGGTTATTATTACTTCCTATATCAATATTTTAAAGTAAGATACTTTAATGTCACGTCTCTGAATTAAAAAATGAAGAGGCTTCAGGGCATCAATGCCAACGAATGCTTTTAAATAAAGCTGAGTCTAGGATGTGCCCTGAATGGAACACACATCAGTCAGCATGATTACCTACTCCCACCCCATCCCCCCCAATAGCTTTTTGCAAAGACCTTTTACAAGGCAAAGCAAGAGGCAAGCTATACTCAAACAGAAGCAAATATTCAGTGGTCTTGGAGCCATGTCACCCCCAGGATATTAGACAAGGTGGATGAGGGAATATATTTTATTGGAGCAACTTATTATGGTGGTCTCTCTTTTACAGACAGAAGTTGGCCCAATAAAAGATATCACCTTACCTACCTTGTCTCTTTAGAGGCAGATATGACAGTGTTGAGCCAATGCAATTTCAGTCCAATATTATAATATTGACATCACTGACTGAAATTATACATAATACCATCATCCCCTTATTCGGTAGCAGATATGCTCTAATTAAAGGGGAAGTCAGTGACTACAGATTCTGGTATGTTTTTAATGAGCCTGCTTGTTTACACACATCCAGGAGGCCTGTAACAGAGGTGGTCACAAACAGCAAGCAGGCAAGCCCCTCTTTCAGGGATCTCAGCCCATTCAACAAAGTCCTGTTCCCAGGGAACAACTCAAGAATTTACTCTAGTTAGACAGAGTAAAGCAGATATCAAACTCCCTTGCTACTTGCAACAGTGCCCTCAAAGAAACTATTAGAAAAACAAATCTCTTCTGGGACTAAAACCTCTCACATGATAAGAAAAAGAACTTATAAGACTATGTGTATTAATACCTTTTGGAGGCCTCTGCCATAAATATAGGATCAGTATCTACTGAGACAAAATTATACTCTCTTCAGAATCAGTCTATGAAATCTTGAATTACCATTAGACTCTAATCCACTTTATCATTAAAAAAATTAATTTGGGGAAATGATTAATGTTGGGAAACTATTTGCCTAGGACCCATGACTGCCAGTGAGAATAGTCATGTAACTCAGATGTAAACTCAGAATTTGGCAAGAAGTCTTTCAATATTCTTCCTCAAATTTGTAACTCTTTCAAATAATGTAGCTGAAGATTGGAGTATTAAATAGTGGAAGTTTTATAAACCTTGAAACTATCATTAAAAGATATAAAACAAAGAGTAGACTGAAGAGTAGCTAAAAATTAAAGACAGCCTCAAATTGGAACCCGGGATTTGAATCCTCTGCAAATTTGGAGAACAAGTGCACATGCCTACTTTTTGGATAAAAAAAACAGCTTTCTGCCTGTAATCAAAGGGACTGTGGTTACTCAGCCTTGAGTCAGGCAGTTTATCAGTTGTCTTTCTACAGGGATTGTCTGAACACTCTTTCCTTATAGGCAACAACTCGATTTGCAGTGTTGCAAGATGACAGCACGTCAATTATAGGGAAATTATAAAGTTCTCTCTGTCCCCATTTTCCTTTGTTGTTACCCTACACAGACCACCAGCATGATACAAGATTGGCTATGCTACAGCTGGACATCTTTTACAATCTGGTTTAGTCCTCAATTCAAACAGAACTGAGAAACACCTGGGAGTAAATTGTGTACATGTATCATTAGCAGAACTTAGCTGAAAAATGGTTCTCATTACTTGTGTTCTTGGTTCAGCCCTGGAGAGCTCACATGTCCAACACCTAAAACAAGCCATTGCCTTATGTTTCTTTTCAAAATATTTTTAAAATGTAGATTTTCACTAAGGTTTAACATATTTACCTACACAGAGAGACGTGTACAAGAAATGTGTAACTATGTTTCTGATTTCAAAGGGTAAAAGTGATTTTGCAGTTAGATGGGACATATTCCACCTTCTGGTTTTATAATTCAGCAGAGAGCGTGCTGCCTTCAAAATATGGGTTCCCCTTTACATGGCTGTCTGGTTAAGCAGTAATTTCCCTAATTCCCTTTTAACCAGGGCCAGATTAATATATTGGACAAACCTACACTTTGGGGCCCTGCCTTGTTGGAGAAGGAAGCAATTTCTTTATTCAGGTTCCTTCACTCTCTTTGGTTCCATTGGAAATGGCATGAATAAGTCTCAATTATGTGTGAGGATTATCTCTGCCCACTCTTCCACTGGTGTGGATCTGTGTGCAAACTGAAAAAAGTTCACTTGCTTCTACCCCTTCTCTGCAACCCATAAAGCTGAAACAAGGATTCCATTCTCCAACAGCAACAGCAATATGCACAAGCTGCATGGATAGCTCTCTGAATACCAATTAGATAGATGAGAGAGGTCCACTAAAAGTTGTTTGCTTTCCCTTCTCTCCCAGAAACCCAGCTGAACCATCCACAAGATCCAAATTGGCTTCTTCAAAGACACCGCTGTCAGTCTGCCTCACTGAAAAGATCCTTTGCCTGTGATATTTTATTACTGGTTACAAATCCCCAGCTGTTTCACCATTCAGTAGTGCCTGTGCTTCTTTCCCCATTCATTACACGACTATTGGCTGCAATGAACACTGCTACATGAAACTGATTGGCCAACTGTGAGCACAGGATGGAGAGGCAGGAGGACTTTCCTCAGAACTAAGATTTTATTCCTAGCCACCTGGAGAAAAGGAGGAATCTGGGAAGCACAGGGTTAAAATATGTCCTGTTCATATGGATGTAATAGGGAAAAGTTCTGAGCAGTAAAAGGCTTATAACTCCAAATATAAATACCCCTCGAGCCATCAGAGAATCAATCTAGTAACAGGGTAGGGCAGGAACAGAAGAGCCTCACTGCCATCACTGTCTGTTTTTTCTTCACCCTCACAACCAGGAAATCTAACATCTGCCCACAGGTGAGGGCCACACATTGCCTTTTAGGCAGAAAATAGAGTAGAAACTCAGGAAGGCCTGAAAGAGGCTCTCTAGCAGTTCTAGCAAGTAGAGATCCCAACGTTACAAGGGTCTGAAACATTACCCAAGACTGCTTCTTCTTATCAATTATGTATACAAAGCCACAAATGCACACAGCACTCTATAGTAGGCAAATGGTGCCAAGATATTGATAGTTCCCAGGCTAAAATGGCTTACAAGCTTATGCCTCTAGCCCACAAAGACTTAAGCACCATGCACAATTCTGTGCAAATGAAATTCAATTACTCTAATGCACAAAGTTACTAGCACAAGCACAACGTTACTTATGTCTTTAAAGGATCAGGCCCTAAGGCCCAATTCTACTCCCAAAATTAGTGGCAAAGTTGTCATTTATTTCAGGGGAGGAGGAGCAGGTGTTGAAGGCATAAGCAACATGAAACAGGATAAGACAAGACTGGATATGAAAAAAGACCCAACAACTTTTCGAGCAGCCTCCAATCCTCACAATATTTAGGATTTAAGGGGGGGAAATGGAGCAGTGTGAAGAGATTAGTTTTGCTGCCGAATGCAGTTTAGTGGCATTTAGGAAGACGACTGGGGATTGCTTCCATTAGTGAAAAGATGACTAATGCCACAAAGCTCAAGCCAAAAAACAAACATACAAACTAAAAAGAGCTTCATTACAAAAGGACATTTCTGCTCTTTTCTTCGTGGATTGAAGAGAACAAATCATCATCAACATGCACTTGACACCTCTCCTTTTTATATTGTAATAAATACAGAGGGTTTAAAAAAATTATTATTACATATTGAATTCAGAAACACTAATCATTAGATTAAAAAATTAGGAAGAAAATAGATAATGGCGTGAATAGGCTGGAAAGGGATTCATTTTGGGAATTAATTTACAATGCTGAAAATATAATTACCCACTGATTAACACATTTTTCCCTCTCTCTTATGGACATTTATTTTTAATTTATTAATTTCAATGCTCATTATACCTTGATTACACTCTCTTTTGGGAGGAAATAAGATTTGAAGTGCCTTTTATTTTTTCTCCCTTTATTGTTTCCCATACAGTAATTGTGGCTTTGACACATACTTGAATCCATTTGTACTTTCCACCTTTTGAGCTTCTATTTTGAGTTGATTGTATTGGGGGACGGGAGACATTTAAGGGCACTTGGTTGCAAATCAGACACTAAATGACAAGAGCCTATTTAAAGTGGTACTAGCATCTATCTGCTCTTGGAGGCTGGTAGTGCTCTTGGGGGTTGCCAATGTACTATATACATCAAGGCAGGAGCAAACTTGGAGCCTAGCCATAAAACTGCTAAAGTTTTAGGTATTTTTTTTTCTTTTTAAGGTAGTATCATTTTACTGCTTTGAACAAATGATACCTTGCCCTAGTCTAATATGATCACATTTGTCAACCAGCATTTTTAAAATCCCCTTCACTGTACTTTCTAGATACTGCACATGTAGTAAAAGAAAAAGAAAAAAGAGGTCTACTAAGAACGGACAGTCCATTTTCCATCCTAATCTTTTGGTTTAATTATCATCCAACCTTGAGCAAGTATCCTGGTTTTTCTTATACTCCCCTTATTTGGAAATGCTTTCATGAAGTATTCAGCATGCCTTGAAGATGGGTAGGATATGCTTTTTCTGGATAACAGTGGAAGGCTTTGGGTGTGCAGTTGCAAAGACCCTTAAGGCCTTCACCTTCAGGCTCTGCTAGCTGCAATGAACGATGGAGATCTTGCACTTGTATCTATCCCATTTAGTAGTTTGTAGGTGACTACCCGGACCTTGAAGTCGATACAATAGCAAATCAGGGCCAGTTGGCAATTATACAAATAAACAGACAGGACCTTTTCCCCCTAGCCCCATTCAGTCAGTGTTTGGCTTGTGCGGTATTGGCATCTCCCCTAACATTCAAAATGTCATAAGACTGGCTTAAAAACCAGGACATGTTTTAAACAAATATTTTTATCTTCTCTTTTCTGAGCCTTATGCATGCACTCACATTACATTTTCAAGCTTGAGGGCTAGAAGCTACTTTTTTCAAAGATGAATGCGGAGATGCTCACATGATTCTAGCAGCTGGGGCTTGATTTAAAACATCACACGTTGCAAGTCCCACAATAAAATCATGCCAGTTGGCAATGTCTTGTCTCTAGAAATGACTTTTTCTATTATAATTTATCCTAGCTATTATAACTGGATTATTCGTATTAGTTATATAAATACTTATCTGATGAAGTGGGTTATATCCCACCAAAGGTTATGACCAAATAAATTTGTTAGTCTCTAAGGTGCCACATGGATTCCTCGTGGTTTTTACTGATATAGACTAACGGGGCTACCCCTCTGAAATCTATACTTAGTCCTTTATTGAATCTTGCTAAGCTCTTTGTCTTGCTAATATCTTGAGGATGTGAGTTTCACAGGTGAATTACATGTTGAGTAAAGCAGTGCTGTCTTATAGTTTAATTAGCTGTTCACTTGTTCTTGTATCACGTGAAACAGTACAATACAAGCACCTGACTGACCTCAATACTATCCCTGTTGTATTCTGTTTGGCATAAGAACAGCCACACTGGCTCAGACCAATGATCCATCTAGCCCAGTATTCTGCCTTCTGACAGTGGCCAATGCCAGGTGCTTCAGAGGGAATGAACAGAACAGGCAGTCATCAAGTGATCCCTCCCCTGTCATCCTCTCCCAGCTGCTGGCAAACAGAGGGTAGGGACATTCAGAGCATGGGGTTGTATACATCTCTGACCACCTTGGCTAATAGCCATTGATGGACCTATCCACCAAGAAATAGAGGTTCCTGGAAGTGAATAAAGTTGTAAATACTCATATGCTATTTCGGGAAACAGAAACAAAGATGTTTTAGGCTAAAGTCTCCTGTATCTTATATGGTTTGGAGGCAATGAAAGGCAGGGCAAGAATTTGGACCGTAGTGACTTGTCCACGACCCAGAGCATCAAGGACAGTCTTAGAAATCATGGGTTCAATCCTGGCCCCATTGAAATCAATGGGAGCATCAATACTGACTTTGTTAGCAGCAGGACTGCACTCCATTAGTTTCTGGTTCTGTGCTCAAACTACCAGGCCCTCTCGCTCAAGAAATCAATTTTATTTCTCTTGAGAGCATCTTATTCAGTTTAGGTAAACACTTTTCAAAAAGGCTTACATGACTTAGCTTTCTTTTCAAGAGCAAAATAGGGACAGATTTTCAAATGTATTTAGGCACCTTACGATGTAGATAGAAGCCTAGGGATCCTAGCCTACACTTACCAGGGATCAATGCTGCAGCAATTGATGCACCAAGGCTTGATTTAGTGGGTCTAGTGAAGATCTGCTAAATTGAGTGCAGATCGCCCTACTGTCAACTCCGGTACTCCACCAGAATCAGAGGCGTAAGTTGAGTTGATGAGAGAGTGTCTCCTGATGACCCAAGGTGATGTAGACTCAGCAGTAAGTTGACCTAAACTATGTTATTCAGGTAGCTGGAGTTGCGTAACTTAGGTCGACTTACCTCCATAGTGTAGGTAAGGCCCTAGTGAGATTTTCAAAAGTATATGAAGCAGGTTAGGGAGATAAGCACCCAATCTTCTTAGGTGTTTTTGAAAATCCCACCAGGCTTGAACCTAAACCTTAAGATACCTAAATACCTTTGAAAATCTGGCACGTAGTTGACCATTGACTGTCAATGAGACTTAGGAGCCTAACCCACTTTTGAAAATGGGACTGAAGCTCCTAAATTACTTATGCATTTTTGAAATGTTACCCTTTATCTATGAACATTACCGTAACATGAGATGAGCTCCACAAAACCCCAAATCCAAATGGCCCCAAACTTTGAAGAAAGTGAGATCTAGATCCAAAGTTTCAAACTGAGGCCCATGTCTATTTCTCTGATGACCTTACTACAACTAACAGGAAGGCTGTGTGATGAACATTTATCTAGTGGGGAATGGAATTCATTCTCTCAGTCAACAATGTTTTAAGCAGATACTTAACACACACGTGTCTAGATGTGAGTGCACTTCTCATGAAATAATCTTCCCTTCTTTTCAATACATTTTCTTTTACGCAGTAGGCCCATTTCTACATTCAAGCCTCTACATACAACTTCCTCCTCCTTCCACTGCAGATGTCTTGCATAAAGATGTTATTGTGGATGGAAATGTAAGAAGGTGTGTAGGTGAATATTTATAGTATAATTATCAGTGTTATTTTTGCTGGGGGAAAAAAAGCTGAATTTGGCATTTTGAAATGCTAAATATAAGCTTCAGATGCGGCATGTAGCTCAGAGATTAATCTACTCCTTTCCAATATTCATTACCCAATCAGATTGCCTCCTTGGTCTAAATAATTTTAATTAAGCAATTCTACCTTCTGTAGCAACTATTACCAAAAGATAATTGACTGCATCAGTAATGAAATATTTTAAGGATGCTAAACAAACAGCAAGGTTAATTATCTGGCAGTAATGCTTGTTATGGAAGTGCAACACTGGCCATCCAAGTTTCCTGTTCTCCTGCAGTGCCCTTTCAGTAAATCACTAGAATATCCGTGACTATATATTGTATTACTGCAGTAGGTATATTCAACTGAGGAAAAGAGAAAGCCACCAAATGGCTAGGAGTACATAGAAACCAATATGCAGAAAAGAGGACTTATAGCTGTTTTATTCAACTGTTAAGTTTCATTAATTTTTTCTCCTAGTGTAATTGGAGAATTAATATCTAAATTCTGTGTTTATGTACCAGAGTCACTCAACAGCAAAGATGTATTTTGATTAGAGACAGAGTCCAGACGGTTGATGTTACCCAATATATAATCTCAGAGTGGATGTGATATTTTTAGTTTCACTCCACTTCTGTTTTCACCTTCTCAGAAATATATACATTTGCACTGAATTATCTATTTAGATAGCTAGATAAATGTCTCCATATCATCTCTTATCTGATCTATTTTTAATAAAACATGCTAAGATTATTTAATTCTAACTATGTTATTAAAAATAAATGATTTGTTTCTGTGCAGGTAAAATTGCCATTTCAGCTTCATGGCAAGATTTTGTTTTTAATACACATTTATTCTTAATAGTATTGAGCCAAGTTTATTTGACCTTTAACTTGGGAAAAGGTCAGGAATTACTCTTTTAGTTTTGTATTTTTGCTAAGGCAGACTCCTAGCTCTGTAGCATGAGGAGTTTGCAAATGAAATATCCGATTCCCAGGACAACAAGGTTATTCATGCCTTAATTTTAGCCTCTCTAAATGTAGAACCTTGTGTTTTATTTCAGGCTTAAAAAAATATATCCAAATTTAACTGCTCTATGGGAACAACCAAATATTATACACTGGCATTTAGACATATGAACATTTTTCTCAACAACTTTATTCCACCACTCATTATCTGTGTTTGAAAGTTCATGCAAATCAGATATTCCAGGTATATTTGCATGGGTGGCGGGTTTCTGAGCAGAAATCCTGTTTGTTAATGGTTTGTGCTCTAGTAACTCCATTGCTCTGCTCCTGATTCAGATACCAACTTGTGATGGAAGAACCTTACAAGATTCAGATTTTCTACGGATTCATCTGAATCCCTTCGGCGTGGAAATTATGCTAGAAAACTCATGAGAACAAATTTCATTGAGAGATCCCCAGCATATGGGGTTAGAGATAGCATGAGACTAATCGTTCTTGTAGTACTGTTCTAATTACATTTCCTCATAAAGGGCAGGGGTGCAGAAAACTCTGGGTCTGTATGAATATAGAAGGCTCTAGAACTTTGGGTCAAAGATTCAGCAAACAAAGGTTACTCCTCAAGGACTGCAGTTCTTTGAAGGTGCTGCCTTGCTGTATGCCTACTTGTGGGATGCCTGCCAAAGACCCCCGATCTCTGAGACACATTTGGGTCTTTGGGGGGGTTAGGAATGCCCTGAGGTAGCACTAAATATTTGGTGAGGACATGATAAAAGGAGGGGGTAGCATGAATATGTATTAGCAACACTCCTGAAGAAATTCAGCGACTGGTGAGTACCCTCTCTCTCTCTGAGGTGGTCTCTGAATATCTCCAGTTGTGAGAGTCCAGTGAGCAAGTGCAACCCCAAGGAAGGCGGGCTGAGGCATTCTAATTAAACAAGGATTGCATAACTATTTTCCCAAAGCCTAAGAGGCCACAGTGCCTCTCACAGGCTTAGATGCTATAGTGATGGATACTGGCACTGGTTTTTCAGTGCTGGGGTGGGGTCCCCGACTTGCCTAGCTTTGATGCTAACAGTAGCTACTCCATCCTCTCAAGAAGCAGAAGGTCCACAGGTCCAGATCCTGCAGATCCAGGCACTGGGCTTCAAAGGCCCCCTTAGTAAAGGGGGAAAGGGGCTTTCATTGTTTAGTATGTAGGTTGGAAGGCCCCATGCACAGAGGAACAAACCATGGAATCGTCTTCCCCAGGCAGAACAGACAGACATGCACATCTGCTTGAGGAAGAGGCACAACACATATTGCTCAAGTCCACCTCCGTTTTCTGAATCCTTGGACCTGGAGATCAGACAAAAAATGAATAGCTCAGAAAGAGAGTATGCTAATTAGCCATTTTACTGTATATAGATTTGAGAGCTTTCGGGAAGAGGCCATCTTTTTGTTTTGTGTTTGTACAGCACCTAGCACAATGGGGTACTCGTCCATGACTGCAGTTCCCAGGTGCTACTGAAATACAAACAATAGAACAGTCAAAACTAAGAGGAATTTGAGGCTAGAGATCCACAACTCAAACCTATGAAATAGATTCCTACATCCCTCCTTCTACCTATAGAGGATACCTTATATTTGCCCTTATTCCCACCATCACCCAAAACACAGCATATTGCTAGCATGATTGTTGTTGTCCCCATATTTGTGTCATTTCCTACTTACACTTTGGGGGGCTAGATTCCCTCACAATTTGTTTCACAGACAAAACAGTCTGTGTTGGTTTATCATACACCTGCAATACTTTAAGATGGGTATTCTTATTTCCCACTTCTTGATCCACAGCACCCCAAGTGACTGCAGTGGGCATTTTTGAGATTGCATTTGCAGGCCAGCCCCTGAGCCAGCCTCTATCTGCTGTACTGAGCTGCCATCATCTCCATGGTGCAGCTGAGCTTTGCAGCCACTGGAAGTTAAAGTCCTGAAGGAAGAATGATCTCCACAGCAACCGCCATACAGCTGTTGAGCCCTGCTTCTAATCCATGGCACTTCTCTCTCTCTCTCTGCCAGCACGGGGGAAGCAGAGGGGAGGACAGCTGAGGGACTCCACAACAAAGCTCCTCTACCCAGGAGGACAAAGCCTGTCCCAGAGTAATCAAACAATTGCCCAATTCTTAGATTCCCTTACGCTCCCGACTTACAGGCCATCATTTCTCTCCCTCCCCCACCCATTCACGGTTTCCTCTGGTCCCAACCCCACAGCAGCATTATGGAGGATTAATGTAGGCTGTGGTGGGGCAGCTGCCCCACTTCTGCAGAACAGGGGGTTAAAAGCAGCAGTGCTAGGCTGATTGGCAGCCATAGCTGTGGCCAGCTCAATCGGGGACCAGCTGGCCCTTATAAGAGGCCTTGGGGCCAGGAGCTGGAGGAGTCTCTCTCCAGCCCTGGAGAGAGAAGGACCTGACTGCCTGGGAGAGAAGGATACTTGGGGAAGAGCGGGGGGGGGGGGGGGAGAGAGGCAAGAGGAGATGAAGAGCTCCAACCTGGCAAATCCCCCCAGGCTGCAGGCCTTGCTAAAGGCCAGAGAAGGTAGTGGGGCTGCAGAGGTACAGTGCGGGGATAGGCAGAGGCGGCTGCCCCTTTCCAGTGATGAGTGGTTTACAGACTGTAGTCTGCCCCAGTGAGTGGGGGGGTTACATGATGACTGGCAGTAGCCACTGAGGCAAGGTGGGTTTAGAGGGTTGGGGGTTCCCCTGAGAGGAGAGACCCCGAGTATGGGGACTTTGGTGAGAAGAACCCCAATGTAAAGGGGCCCCGGGGTAAGGGAGGGACACGGGGCCGGTGGCAGGTGAGACTTTGGCCTGCAGAGGAAGCTCTGCATTCTGGAAAAGAGCTAATTCCCAGACGACCAGAGGAGGTGCTGTGCTGGTGAGTCTCGACCTTGTTACAAGGCCCAAGACTGCAGTCTCCTCTGACTCTTCTGTGAAGGAGCAAGAGAGAAGAGTAAGAGCTAGTCATTGAGGGAGAGGAGCAGCAGGAGAACTCATTGACACAAACTCTCCACCCCCCTTCGGCAGCTACGAACTGACTTCATGAGCTTAAAAAAAAATTGGCTCTTGTTCTCAGCTTCTCTCTACATCTCGTTTGATGACGGCTGCATCATGCCCAAGGGTCAGTCAGGTTGGTACAATACCCTCATGCGCAGAAGAGAGGGGCTTAGAAGCTCCTTAACTCTCCCATAAGAAACATCAGGATTTCACACTTGATCTTTGCTCCATTACCCCATCACCACCATCATAACCTGATCTTCGTCCTCAGGGTGGGTTGTATGTTTGGTTTTTTCATCCTGCCTGTTAGAGCCTCTCTAGCACCTCAAATAGTTTCCTTTGCAGTTTGTTATATTGCTGTACCCTTCAGCATGTGATTGGGAGCAGAAGACATTTCATAAAAAGACTTCTCCAAAGATACGTCAATTGTCACTTTCACCGAGTTCACTCAGGATGATTGAAGCACTCGGGAGAAGAAACAGTGTCTTTTGCTCTGACTTTAAAACCTGAATGTGGAATTTGGCTTGTTCCAATAAATATTCCAATAGTTTGTCTATACTAAAAGGGAACAAAGGGCAAAGATTTCAGAAAGAGAGTGGGTTTCAGTTAACGAATGATCCTCTGAGATTTGAGATGGCTCAACGCAGATAGGTGCTCAGTCATGTGATTGTTTCTTTGAGCCTTCTCCAAATAGATCTGAATGTCCTGGATTTGCAGAACTGGGTCAGAATACTCTTAACAGCCTTGTATGAGGTAATGCTGACACTTCCATTGTCAACAGAGCTGGGGAACAAAAGCAGCCAGGAAAACAAGTCAGAGGAACTTGGCCAACCTTTCCTGGACCAGGTTTGATTTGCATTTAAGGTGAAGGCTAACAGCAATATTTAGTTTGCCCTTTCCTTATTTCCCTGTGGCACTGCTTCCCAAATAGCATCTTTGGCCACATAGCCAGGCAAAAGTCTACATTTGTGAAGCCCAGATTGTTGAGCTATGAATCAAGGAGAAGGAAAAACCAGATGCCAGTAACTTGCAGGCAGTTTCTTGTCCGCTCCAATAGTGTAATCATTAGCTGGCAGCTCTCACACAAACACACTCTGCTCTGTTCCTTTGGACAATGTGGGTGTGTACATGCAAAAGCACAGTTTTGCACTCAGTCTCCTCTTGTGTTCGGGAAAACTGTGTGAGGCCCAAACTGTGAGCAGTATGAACGAAAGAGAGTATTGATCCTGCAGCCCTACACAGACACAGCATTGTTTGAAAGGATATTATAGATTTGTATCTTTTAAGCCCAGAAGAGACCATGAGATCATCTAGTCTGACCTCTTGTACATCACAGGCCATAGAATTTCATCCATTTTTTTTGCTGAATTGAGCCCAATAACTTGATTGAGTAAAACATATGTATAGTATGCACTCTCCTGGTAGTTGGAGGTTTTCGGTCTAGGATCAGGACCCATATAAGTTAGTCTTTAAAGTGCCACAGGACTCTTTGTTACCTCTGCGATTCCAGACTAACACGGCTACCTCTCGGATTCTTGACCCATATAAAGGGTTTGTTGGCTTTTTTAAAGTTTCTTCCAACCCACCCTTTGAGTGGTAGAGCACAGACATTTACTTCCCTTTGCCCTAAGTAGATATGGCTATTTGCAGTTGTGAGAGGCAACCAAGCCAGAGTGTTTTGCATCCCACAGGTCACCAATGCCACAATGATGGATGTGTTGTAAACACCTAACTAATATCAACATGTGTTAATTTCAATTGGAATGGAAAAGTGTTTGCACTGTTTTACTTACCATCTGATTCCAACGTGGTCTGAGGGTGTCTCTACAGGACAATCACAGCTCCTGTAAATGTACCCGAGTTAGCTTTCATCTAGCTAGTTCGGGTACCAAAAGCAGCAAAGCTGCCGCACAGTAATTACTCAGAGTTCCAGCAGGGTCTGTACAGCTAGCACTGAATCCATCCTGCCTGGGCTTCACTGCTTGGGTACTCAGGCTAGCTAGATGAAACTTAGCTCAGGTGTGTCTTCTCAAGCTGCAATTGCACCCTGTGACTGCAGGATTGACTTACCCTAAGTTTTGAGATCACCTGTGTTGAACTGACCTGAACATTAAAACAGCAGGAAGTGGACACTAGCCAGCTCTCCTTGAAGAGAGCCCAATATATTTCCATATCATCTGCAAATAACAGAACGTTCAGGTTTATGCAGCACATGGCGACACCAAGTAAATGCCAGAACAAATGATTGGCACTTTGTAGTCCTGGGAAAACCTAAGTATATTTCACAGCAGAATAAAACGAAGCAGCACAATAGTAAGACCGAAGCGTCACAAAAGGGCGACAGACAAAAGACAAGAAGCTAATGTATTTGCCACTATCCCTTAGTTTCCTCTGAAAACAAATGGATTCCAGTCAATTATGAAAATAAAGAGAAGGGAAGAAAGCAGCCCTGGGGTAAGAATGCGTCTCAAAACTGCATCTCTCTATTAGTTCTCTGCAGCACTGACAATGATCTTTTGATGTGGTTGCTACAAGACAGCTAGAAAAAAAAAGCTTCTCTGCTGCTGGCAGGGAGGTTGAGAATAACGCCCCTGGACATATCTAAAAGAACATTTTAAAATTTCAGCAGTTTACCTATATTTGGATGAGCTGAGCATTGAACTGGGTTACACAAATAATGCTGTGTTCATAAATGAACCCACTGTTGTTGGGTGCGATAGGAGAGAAAGACAACAGAGAGGGAGAAAGGTGGCAAGTAGTAAAAAGGTGGGTTTGAACCTCAAAATTAGTGTGGTGGTGGAGTGGTCTGGATTCCCTCCCCTCAAAACATGCTATAGGCTATTAAGGAATCCTGTCAAGAACTTATTCTTCATTTTACTAAGCTTCTCTATTTTTGTGAATGAAGGCCTGCTAAAACACAGACATCTCTAACACCAAGTTTTTCCCTCTCTCTCGTGGGTACCTCAGAGTACAGCTGCTCTGAAAATGGGATTTGGCCTCCTCCCTCCCTGGCCACCACAATGGAAAGTTTCAGCTTTTCCATAAAGAGAAAGAAGGGGGGGGGAAACATTTTCTGCTGAAAACTGAAAGTTGTTTTTGGTTTACAAGGAAAGTTTTTGGTTCTTGGACCTTTATGATTATTTAAAACTCAGTTTTCCACAGAAAGCAGATGCCGTTCATGAAAAATCGTGTCCAGTCAAAAGCCCAGTTTACCACAGAAAAAAAAAATTGATAGCAAACATTCTGCCAGCCCTACCCCAGAACATGCAATATTTCCACTCAGAAAAGTGTTTGGTGCTGAGCAGAGGGATCACCACAGCTGCTAACCATTGCAACTTAAACAAGGTATAAGAGGGCCTGGGTGTGCAAGAAAAGAACAGTTACTCACCTCTCGTAACGTTTGTTCTTCGAGATGTGTTGCTCATGTCCATTCCAACAAGTGTGTGCGCACCGCGCATGCACGGTCCGGAAAGTTTTCCCCAGCGGTACCCGTAGGGTCGGCAGGGGCGACCCCTGGAGTGGCGCCCTTATGGCGATGTATATATGCCCCTGCCGACCCTCCCCCCGCTCAGTTCCTTCTTGCCGGTACTCCGACAGAGGGGAGGCGGGTGGGATTGGGAATGGACATGAGCAACACATCTCGAAGAACAAATGTTATGAGAGGTGAGTAACTGTTCTTTCTTCTTCGAGTGCTTGCTCATGTCCATTCCAACAAGTGACTTACGAGCAGTTATCTCGGAGGTGGGAGAGGAGTAGTCTTAGTCCCTGCTGCCAGGACCGCTTGTCCCATAGCAGCGTCCCCCGAGGTCTGCTGCACGATGGCATAGTGTGAGGAGAAGGTGTGAACCAAAGACCATGTCGCTGCTCTGCAGATGTCGACAATTGGAATGTGCGCCAGGAACGCTGTGGATGTGGCCTGGGCTCTGGTCGAGTGAGCTGTTAACGGCGGAGGAGAAACATTCGAGAGGTTATAACACAGCTTGATGCACGAGGTGATCCATCCCGAAAGGCGTTGGGAAGAAATCGGCAACCCCTTCATCCGCTCCGCTACTGAAATAAAAAGTTGTGGAGATTTACGAAAAACTTTTGTACGTTCTATGTAAAAAGCTAGAGCCCTTCTCACATCTAAAGAATGTAGCATTCTCTCCTTGTTGGATGCATGGGGTTTAGGAAAAAACACAGGGAGAAAAATGTCCTGGTTCAAATGAAATGCAGAAACCACTTTAGGGAGGAAGGCCGGATGAGGCCGTAGCTGAACCGTATCTTTATGGAAGACGTGTACGGCGGCTCAGAGGTGAGAGCTCTGAGCTCAGAAACCCGTTGGGCAGATGTAATGGCCACAAGGAAGGCCGTCTTCCAGGAAAGATAAGAGAGTGGGCAGGTGGCTAAGGGCTCAAAGGGGGGCTTCATAAGAGCCGACAACACCAGGTTAAGGTCCCACTGAGAAACCGGCGGTCGCACCGACGGGTACAACCTTTCCAATCCCCTGAGGAAACGCCCCACGAGTGGATTGCTGAACACCGAGGTTCCTCCAACCTCTGTATGAAAGGCCGATATGGCCGCCAGGTGTACCCGAACCGTGGAAATGGCTAGACCTTGCTTCTTAAGTTCCAGAAGGTACTCCAGAATAAGGGGTATGGGAGCTAAAGTAGGGTTTACCCCTTTATCCTGAGCCCATAGGGAAAAACGTTTCCATTTGGCTATGTAAGTGTTACGAGTTGACAGTTTTCTGCTCCCCAGCAGGACCTCTCTGACATGAATGGAGCATTGGAGCTCTGAGGGGTTCAACCACGGATATTCCATGCCGTGAGGTGGAGCGATGGGAGGTTGGGATGGAGCAACCGCCCGTGGTCTTGGGACACTAGTTTCGGGAGGAGAGGGAGGGTTATAGGTCTGGACACAGAGAGAGACAGCAACAGAGTGTACCAATGCCGGTGCTATTAGGATCATGGACGCTCTGTCTAGACGGGCCTTGAGCAGCACCCTGTGAATGAGTGGGAATGGAGGAAATGCATAGAGAAGACCCTCCCTCCAAGGGATCTGAAAGGCGTCTGCCTCTGATCCTGGGCTGAGGTTCATGAGGGAGCAAAACCTCTGGCATTTCCTGTTGGCCCTCGTGGCGAACAGGTCTAGGAGGGGAAACCCCCACTTCAGGAAGATTGAATGCACAACATCGGACCTGAGCGACCATTCGTGGCCCCGAAACGAGCGACTGAGGGTGTCGGCTAGGACATTATGAACCCCTGGGAGATAGGCGGCTATGAGGTGGATGTTGTGTGTGATACAAAAATCCCAGAGGGCCAGGGCTTCCCTGCATAGGGGAGAAGAGCGAGCACCACCCTGTTTGTTTATATAAAACATTGTCGCCGTGTTGTCTGTCTGGACCAGCACACACTTGCCTTGTAACTGGTCCCGAAACGCCTGGCACACGAGACGAACTGCTCTCAGCTCCCGGACGTTGATGTGGAGGGACAGCTCGTTGTGACACCAGTGTCCCTGAGTCCTGGTGTCTCCCAGATGAGCTCCCCAGCCGAGGGCGGAGGCATCTGTCCCTAATGTCACTGTAGGTTGGGGCTTGCGGAAAGCGACCCCTGCCGTGAGAGAGCTGGGTTGTAGCCACCAATGGAGTGAACTCAGCGTGTGGTTTGGGAGGGTGACGACAAGGTCTAGTGGGTCCCTTCCCTGTTTGTACACTGTCGTCAGCCAAGCCTGCAGTGGCGGTAGGCGAAGCCTGGCGTATGGTACCACGTACGTACAGGCTGCCATGTGGCCCAAGAGGACCATGCAGTTTCTGGCTGTGGTAGTTGGGAACCGGAGGACGGAAAGAACTAAGTTCGTTATAGCCTCAGCCCGAGCTGGAGGTAGGAATGCCATGGCTTGTTGAGAGTCCAATACTTCCCCTATGAACTCTATTCTCTGAGTAGGTTCTAGGGTCGACTTTGGCTCGTTCAGTATGAGGCCCAACCTGAGGAATGTAGCTCTGACGAGAGCTATCTGCTGGACTGCTAGTTCTCTTGAGTTTGCTCTGATGAGCCAATCGTCCAGGTAAGGGAAAACGTGTACTGACTCCGTCTCAGGAATGCGGCCACGACCGACATGCACTTTGTAAACACCCTTGGGGCGGTGGATAGACCGAAGGGGAGCACTGCAAACTGGTAATGACGGTCCCCTAACACAAATCGCAGGAATCTCCTGTGACTGGGGATAATTGAAATATGGAAATATGCGTCCTTTAAGTTGAGGGCGGCGAACCAGTCTCCACGATCCATGGAAGGAATGATAGTTGCTAGGGAGAGCATGCGGAACTTCAGCTTCTTTATGTAGGAGTTGAGGCCCCGCAGGTCTAGGATAGGACGAAGGCCTCCCTTGGCCTTCGGGATAAGGAAATAATGGGAGTAGTAGCCCTTGCCCCGAAATTCTTGAGGAACCTCCTCTATGGCACCCAAAGACAAGAGGGTTTGGACCTCCTGAAATAGGAGTTGCTCGTGAGATGGGTCCCTGAAGAGGGACGGGGAAGGGGGGTGGGTGGGTGGAAGGGAGGAGAATTGGATAGAATATCCCACTTTCACCAGGCTGAGAACCCATTTGTCTGAGGTGATTCGAGACCATGCCTGGTAAAAGTGGGACAAGCGGTTCACAAACAGAAGGGAAGCTGGATCGTCGCCCCCGGGCGCACCTTCAAAAGTTGGGCTTGGTGTTCGGGGGTTGCCTGGGCCCTTGGTTTTGTTGGCCGTTGCGTGATGTCGAACGCGGGCGGCCTCTGTTGTTTCCCCTACCGACCCTTCTAGTTTGGTCCCGCCTGGGAGCTGGCTGGTAGAAGCGAGCTGGAGGAGCTGGTGGGGGTCTGAATGGGCGCCTAGCAGGTTGTGGAGTGTGAAGGCCCAGGGAGCGAAGCATGGCCCTGGAGTCCTTCATTGAGTGCAGTTTCTGATCGGTAGCTTCCGCAAACAAGCCCTGTCTATCGAAGGGGAGGTCCTGGATCGTTGCTTGGACTGGCGGAGGGATACCCGAGACTTGGAGCCACGCATCGCGTCTCATCACTATGGCCATAGCCATTGTTCGGGAGGCCGAGTCCGCCGAGTCAAGGGCTGCCTGTAGGGCCGCCCTGGAGACCACCTTGCCCTCTTCAATGATGGTGGTAAACTCTGGGGTCGACTCCTTAGAGATCTTATCCTGGAATTTGGTCAGAGTCGACCAAGAGTTAAAGGCATATCTCCCCAAAGCTGCTTGCTGATTTGCTATCCTCAGCTGCAGCGATGCAGAAGAATAGACCTTTCTGCCATATAAGTCCAGTCTTTTAGCGTCCTGGGACTTAGGCGTGGGGCCTGTTTGACCTTGCCTTTCTCTGTGATTCACTGCATCGGCAACCAGAGAACCCGGAGGAGGATGCATGAATAAGTGTTCGTAGCCCATTCTGGGCGCGAAGTAGCGGCGTTCAACCCCCCTTGCCGTTGGAGGAATCGAGGAAGGTGTTTGCCAGAGTGTGTTGGAAGTTGACAGGATCTTTTTAATGAAGGGCAAGGCTATCTTAGGTGGACCATCAGATGTAAGGATGTCAACTGTGGGATCATCCTCTTCCAGAACCTCCTCTGCCGGGAGGTTGAGGTTCTGGGTGACCCTTCTGAGAAGATCCTGGTGTCCTTTAACATCCATGGGTGGGAGGCCCGATGTTGAAGAGCCTGCCACCGCCTCATCTGGCAAAGAGGAGGAAGAGATAGCAAAATGAGTCTCCTCTTGGATGGTGTCTCCTGGAGGTGGCTTGGCGGTGGAGCGAGCCGAGGAGTGATGGGAGGGAGACACCTGGTGTCGTCCCAGACCCGACGGACCCGGTACCAGCTCGTCTTCCGGTACATCAGATGGAGGCCGAGTGATTGTTGCAGAAACTGGACCCCGCGGTACCGAGGGCAGAGATGCGGATACAGATGGTGGTCCCTGCATCTGGTGGAACGCCCATGGGGTCCAGAAAGGCCACTGCACCGGTCCTTGGGTTTGCTGCCAAGGAGCAGAATGGTGGGAGGAGCGACGGTGCTGGGAGTGGTGCCGGTCAGCTCTGTGGGTGCGGTGACTGCGACCCGAATGGAGAGACGTCGCTCCGGTGTGGTGACTGCGCCCGGAGCGGGAGGAGCCGGTGTCTGAGTCAGAAGAGCGCTCCGAGGTGAGCCATGGCGGTGCTGCGCCCTCTGGTGCCACGATGTGTGTCTGAAAGATCGTGGGCTTACCAGGGTAGACGTGCGGTGCCGCAGAAGGAAAATGCCGACTTTCCGCAGAGGTGGGCACCGTCGGCACCGGGGGAACCCGCACCGAAGAATCAGGCGGTGCCGAGGTAGAAGGCACCGTCGGTACCGACCCCGTTGACATCGGGGGTATGATGGGCATCACCGATCTAGGTAACGGTGCCGGAGCCACAAACGGTGCCGGGATCGCTGCCGAAGCCGGGGCTGAGGTGGATAGCTCAGTCAGGGGCGGTGCCGCGCTGACGTCGCCCGCTAAGTCAATCAACTCCCAGACTGCCTCAAAGGTCTCCGGGGTCGACGGTGCAGCAAAGTCAGGGAAAGGCTCGTGCTGCGTTACATCATCTCCCGATGCATGTACGCGCACCGGGCCGGACACTTGTGGCACTTTACGGGGCTCATCTATGTGACCCGAAGTCTGCCACGTCAACGAAGTCTTCGCCTTAGACTTGCGAGACGGAGAGCGGCCCCTTTGCTTCTTATGTGGCACCGGCGATTGGGAACGGTGCCGCCGAGGACTTTCGGAACGGTGCGGAGACCGGTGCCTGTGTGATTTCTCCTTCCTCGGTGCCGCAGGGTCCCGTACCGATGCCGGTGCACTGCGCACCGATGTGGATGGGAGATCTCCCTGTGGCTGCAGGGTGGACTCCATCAAGATTAGCTTTAATCGGTGATCCCTTTCCTTCTTTGTTCTAGGCTTGAAGTTCTTACAGATTGAGCAGCGCTCAGACTGATGGCTCTCACCTAGACACTTCAGGCACTTTGCGTGAGGATCACTGTTGGGCATAGGCTTCTCACAGAGCTCGTAGTTCTTGAAGCCTGGTGCCCCAGGCATGCCCCGGGGTGGGGCGGAGATAAAACACTAACACCTAATCTACTCTAAATAACAGATAATATAGGCTAACTACTAAGAACACAACTATATACAGAATTAATAAGAACAAGTCTTTCGAAAGATGGGATACCGCTAAGCAGATAATGAGGGGATTCCAGCTAACCGTCATGGGCCGGAAGAAGGAACTGAGCGGGGGGAGGGTGGGCAGGGGCATATATACATCGCCATAAGGGCGCCACTCCAGGGGTCGCCCCTGCCGACCCTACGGGTACCGCTGGGGAAAACTTTCCAGACCGTGCATGCGCGGTGCGCACACACTTGTTGGAATGGACATGAGCAAGCACTCAAAGAAGAACTTTTCTTTCCTGAGTCTCAAAGATTTTCATTGTATTATGGACTTGCTGGGTTTTCACTGAATAAATCAGTTTGAACAGCTCTAGCTGCGCAGTAATCAATGTTGTTGGCAAAGAATATGATACAACCCAACCATTTAGTCAGAGGTATGTCCCCTGCAAAATGACTATATGCATCAATCTCTCCCTCCAATCCTCCACATATCCTTGAAGATCCCAAAAATATTTTGGCCATATGGAGCGGTACTGGACCTATTTTTCACAAAGTAGGTGTGAATGGCCATGCATGATACTCTCTTTAGAGCGGTGTAAAAATCTGAAACATCCTGCATAAACAATAGAAGGAAAGAGCTTTGAATGTTCAAGTACAGTCTGAATCACCATAATAGACCATTTCCATCCATAGAGAAGCATTTTTTTTCAAAAATGTACTATTCCAATGGAAAAAAAAAAACCAACCCACAAGCAATAACTCATTAGATTGCAGCTTTTATTAAACTTGGTAGAAGTCATTTAGGTCAAACATAAAAAGAATGTTGTAAATCAACTCTGACAAGACATTGTAATTCAAGTAATTGCTATTCTCTTGCTGCTTATTGTCCATATTTCATTTCCAAAACTAATAAGTTTGAGCCCAATGCATCTTTGAGAATTTGTGACAAAATAAGGATTATGTTCTTCCAAGTAGATGCCACAGTTCTGCCATACCCATGTTCCAGATACCCCCTAAACATCACATTCCGGACTACATTATCCAAAACATAGTGACTTACAAATTATTAATCATGCAAATCAGATTAGTGATGGAGAGAGGAAATGGCTCTAAGCACAGATAATTGACCAACAGGTGACTGGTTTGAATCTACACCAGCCTGGTAGGCACAGAAAGTCATTGCCCATCTGATCCCTATGAGGAATGAGTTGATGGTCTCAATACAATTCTTATGGGATAAATTGGAACATTCTTCGGTATCAAAACTGATTACCAGGTTAGTGCACCAGGTAATTTTTATAGAAAAGTTACCAACCTTATAATTATTAGAAGCTAGTTACCAGGAAACTTCTGAAGTTTGAGCTACCCTTCGCTACCTGCTCAGCATAGTTTAACTTATCTGCCTCTCTAGATTTTTTTATTCTGAGCTGCAGATTATCTATTGCCTGTGGAGGTTTTAAAGCCTCTTCAGAAAGGATCCAATCACACATGATATTAACAGTTATGACTGACTTTATTCTAGGAAAAAAGAAATTGTTTATTTTACTCAGCCAAAATGATAGTTTACAAAACTCGTTACCATAAAATCTCCTTATTTCTTAAAAATATAAGGAGATTTTATATGTAACGAGCTTATTTTAGTCAATCATTTAGGCTGAGTAAAATACAACAATTTCTTTTTTCCTAGAATAAGTCAGTCATAACTGTTAATATCATGTTGTAGATTGGATCATTTCGACAGCAGGCTTCTTAAACCTCCACAGGCAATATGATAATCAGTACATTGTCTCCCACTCACTAGATTTAATTCAACCAAATCGGAGCATTTCAGAAAAAAAGTAAATGCAATTCATTAACATTAATTCTTTCAAATTAATGAGCATGAAATTGCTCTGTCTTTCTAATGCGTTCGAGTCCTCAGTTATAGTTCTTCAAAAATTATCTGCACTTATTTTAAGAGTGCTTTATACTGGAGTGAAAACTTAATGTGAGGAAGTATTTTTCCCCCTTAAGTTGTAGCTTCTTCATTCCTCTTTGCAATCCAGCAGTTTAAAGAGTTATGATAAAGGAGGGTAGATTTACAAGTGAAATCCTTGTCTGCCTTCCGAAAGTCCTCAAAGGGAGTAGCTGCGAAGTAGACTTTACTTGCCAGCTGATTATTCCTGGCTGAGATTGGTGTGTTGTGCATTCAAAAGACGGGCCTGATCTAATACTCATCCAAGTCAATGGAAAGAGGCAGTGGATCCAACCCTAAGGTATGCCTTCTCTGCAGTCAAATGTGAAATTGCAGCTCAGATTGAAGCTAGTGCACGTCTGTCTATCTAGATAACATGGTTAATAATAGTTAGAGAAGACAGTGAGACTTCAGCATGAGCTGAATCAGCCCAACTGGAAGTTTGGGTGAATACTTAAATTTGTAGACTACCCCAGGTTCCATGCTGCTGCATCTTGACTGTTATTATTAGCCATGTTAGTTAGATTAAAGGAGCTGCAATCAAACCTTCAACATACCCTCAGTGATGGAGGGTGAAATCTTTCCTCCACTCCAATCAAGGCGAATTTTGTCATTAACCTAAACTAGTAGAGGCAGAATATCACCCCCAAACTCCACCCCTTGGCCTCTCCGTCTGAACCTTTGCTTCCTATTGGCCAGCAAGTGGTTACTAATAGTAGTGCTCACAGTTCCATTCAAGAACCTTTGGCATTTCTCATGTTTCATCCTCACAAATACTGGGCTCAGCCATGCCTACACTGTGTTCAAGAATTCTGCCTCCTCTTTATATTTTCACTCTCCTAAATGCTATAACCAACAGAGATCACCATCAAATAGTCTATTTTTGGTAACAATTACCACATGATACTATCAGAGGTCCATTTTTCCTATATTTAGACTAGGGAATATGGATGGTAAATTGATGGTATCAGTCTGAAAAATATTACATTTTTGATGATAATGACAGTATAATGTTCTGAGCTGGTTTCTTGCCTCATACCAACATGATCCATCTTAGTCACTAGCCTACTAGCAAACATCAAACATGCCCTTCTTTAAAACAATGTTTTAATAATTGCTAAGTACTGCTACTAATACTCCATATAAATGTATCCAGTTTGGGGAATTTTGGTCCATTTGTGTATTAGTAGCAGGAGTTATCCTGTTACAACCCTACGTAGGGGATCAGGGAGTGGTCTAGGCAGCAACTGCCTGAAGTGCTAGTCTCTGCAATGGGCGTGGGGAGCAATGCTCCCTCTCCCTGCACCAGCCTGTGGAGTTGCCAAGGTGTAGTGTTGAGGAGTGTGATTAGCATAACAGAGGAGTCCTGATACAAAAGTAGATTCCTGTAGTGAGCCCAAGTGGTCTCCCTCCGACTGGGAGTGCGAGGGAGCCAGGGGCGCCCCTTGGAGGGTGGAACCCAGGCCGCCCCGCCTCCCTCGCCGGAAGTACGTGGGCGGGACCAGAACTATAGAAGGCCAGCCCTGCAGCCCAGAAGGGGGAGAACCAGGGAAGGAGAAGGAGACTCCGCCTGGCTGGCTGCTGGCCAGAGGGGACTCCAGCCTGAGTGGTGCGCCCACCCCCGATGCGGTGGACGACTGGTCCGGAGTACCTGCGGCCGTGTACCCCGAGGAGCCAGAGGCTGACTGGACGGCAGAGATACCTGGGCTCTGAAGCCCAGGCCTCAGCCTTAAAGACTGTATTTGTTTGCTAGCTGCCTGTGCCACGCCCAGGCTATAGCCAGCCCCCATAGACTGTTTGCTGCTGGCCCTGTGCTCTGAAGCCCAGGCCCCAGCCCTACAGACTGTTTTGTTTGCTGGCTGCCCGAGCCCAGCCCTGGCTACAGACAGCCCATTGTAAGGTGGGGCTACGTGCAGGACACCAACCAGGACCGGAACCGGGCCGGCGTGGACCGACCCGAGTGGTCTTGCCTCCGACTGGAAGTGCGAGGGAGCCTACAATTCCATTTCCAGGTCCCAGTCACATGATCAGGGAATATAAGGCCAATACACCTCTCACAGGGCAGATCCAGTATTCACTGACTACAGAGGCTTCTGTTACATGACAGCAGAATCCATGCTGCACTGTGCAGAAAGATATCAGGAAAAACTTTTTCACTAGGAGGGTGGTGAAGCACTGGATGGGTTACCTAGGGAAGTGGTGGAATCTCCATCCTTAGAGGTTTTTAAGGTCAGGCTTGGCTGGGATGATTTAGTTGGGGTTCCCCCTACTTTGGGGAGGGGGTTGGACTACATGACCTCCTGAGGTCACTTCCAACCTTGATATTCTATGAAAGGATGACAGAAACTAAGTGCTCTGGAACACCTAAACCTCTAGCTTTAAAACCTAGAGCTATAGGTTTTAAAGGGAGAGAGCTAGCTGGTGTAGACTGGTGAACTTCCCTGAAGTCAGTGGCACCACACTGATGATTAACAGGGTCCTCAGCTGGTGTAAATGAGAACAATGGAGTTGTCCAGATTCACATTTTCCTGAGAATCTGACCCAGAATCTAGCTGTCTGCCTTTTAACAGCTTCAGGTACACATGCTACTGTGCTGCCATATTCATTAACCTGATTTATCATTTTCCCTTTTTGCCAGTCAAACATGGATGTAGGATGCCTAACAAAAATTAGAGATGTGATAATGCAGCATGGCTAGCACCACAAGACTGATTACTCTGTTGCACTGCAGTTGCTGCTATTAAAATATTATGCTTGGCATTAATACATTACATCTTTCAGAATAGTGTTCCCTAAATCAGACTGGTTTTAGCCAAGGGTATTTTTCCCCCAGAAAAAAATCTGCACAGACAGTGTAATGAGCAGCATTTTTTCCCCAGATGTCCTAGTATGGAATAAGGTCCATGCAGTAATTAGTATTGGGAAGTAAATGAGTTCCTTAAATTATATCTTAAATCAAAAGTCTATGGTATTTGAACTATAAAAATGCAAAATAAACCAATATAATAGACATTTATGTACATAGTGTGAATTTTGGCCAGCTTGTAGTACACTATTTTAGTAAACTGAAGTTAATTTTGTTTTTCTGCTAGCATTAACACTGATCTGTTGCATTTCTATTTTAGCCACATGAAGCAGAGAGGATCCAATTTCAATACTATGATGTTCTCCTAAAGATCAACATAATACATGGCCCAGTATCCATGAATTGCCAACATTCCCACTCCTCCAGTGCATGGGAGTACTCTCCCTTCCTGGGATTCGGAAAAATATTAACAACTAGTGGTAATTCTTTGCAACAAGGAAATATTTGCTACAATCTGTGTCCTACAAAGGGATAATTTCGACTGTTACTAAAATGATACCAACAGTGTTGTTGGAATATGTACTGCACATCTCAAAATAGTCAAGAGTAGATAAAAGCTCTTGTTCCATATGTAATATATAAACAAAATGTGAAGGCTAAAATATTCAAGTCAATGACTAACATTGAGCTCTTAAAACCATATTGAGGCACCAGAAGGAAATGATCCGATTTAGCTTCTCTGAAAATCTGGTCATTTATTTAGATATTTAAATATGGATTTAGCTGGCTAACTTTAGGCACCCACTTTTCAAAACATTGGCCTTAGTATCATGTAACAATAATAAAAGCAAACAGTAATCCAGACAAATGCAGCAATTTCTCCACAACCGATTATTAATGTTCTTATTAGCATTTGATTTTTCCTCCTCATTGCCAGATGGTGTGGTGCAAAGCGCACTGCATCATGTCATCAGTATCTTGATTGAAGGACCACATTTTACCTCTCTGCAAATATGCATTTTTGGTTGACAGAATACAAATAAGGTGGAGTAATTCTTTTCTTTTTTGTCTTTTCAGATGTTGACATAAATCCGGTTACATTTTTTAGGAAGGGGAAGGGCACAGTATTCTTTGCTTTATAATTCCTCCTAGCCCCTTTTCTTCATAATATATCTAGCACTGGTGAAAAGTGACAGATTGACAGTCCTAGAGTCTGTAGTCCTTTGTTCATCTAGAACAGCAGTGTCCAATACATTCGCTACTAGCCACATGTGGCTAATAGGCTATTGAGTTGTGGTTCATGCATGTGGCTTTTTTATAATGTGGCTAATAAAAAAAATTCAACACCACAAGTGTGGCTGGCATCGAATTTCTATTGGACACTGCTGGTCTAGAGCTTGATACTTCACCAGGAAAGCAGAAAAAGTGCAGGGCCCTATCAGTGTACCAGAAACCTTAAGTAGCCATAACCATGGGTGAGACTAGAGGATAATATCATCTCCATCACTTAAACAATCACCAGCCCCTCTTTTAAGGGCTTTTCTACATGATACGGTAATGCTCTCTTGAGGAAATGCACTAATATGTTGTGCATTAACTGGTCTGTGTAGACAATGCAAGTCCTAACTAAAGGTTCCCTAGTGCACTTTAATGTAGTGTTTGAAATAACACAATGTTAAAGTGCACCTCCAGGGTCTACGGAGACCAATTAATGCACAACACAGAGTGTGATTTGTAAAGCACACGAATGTAGAGTGCATAACCCCACCCTGTAGACAAGCTCTAAGATACCCACAGGGATGCCAGTCATTACAATGGGTGGAATAGTAGATTGAGACCAGCAACTCGTTTCACATATGCTAAATGAACAACCAACAGATGGTACCATTTTTTTCTCTTAGTTATCTGGTGCAAGTTAAAACCTGATAGAGGGATATCCATCTATCAAATCCCCATCCACTATCTACTTTTCTTTCCCCTCACCTCCCCACCCAAAATGCAATGAGCATGTATTATTTCACTTTGACTCTTTCATACCATTAAATACTAAGAGAGGGACAGACTGACAGACTGCCTATCCAAGACATAGGTGGTATTTTAAAATTGAATTGAAAATATATCAAGCTACATGTAAATAATTTAGCTCCAGATATGAAGTATTAACTTGTATTTGAAGAGTTGCATTCTGTATCAATTATAAGTGGAGACATTCACAGACTGTTGATTATTCAGTATTACAACATCCCGTTACAAAGCAGGACAGTTATTTTACATAGTAGTATCTCAAATGGAAAAAGACACACAAAGAACTTTATGTTTCTTTACCAGATTAATGTGCAGAGGGACTCGAGACAACCGAATCCTTCAAAATGATCAGTCAAGAAAATGGAAGTTTGCTTTCATATAAACGAGCCTGTTTGTTTTCTGTATCAGTCTCAAAGCACTAATATCGCTTTTGTGAAGGATGAGAATCTATTGGCTTTGCTACATTTGGCTGATTTCTCACACAGAGCAATAAATAAAAAAAACCCACTGCAGAGCCCCACTAAGAATATAGACCAGTGGTGGGCAAGTTGCGGCCTGTGGGCCACATGTGACCGATCAAGTTAAGCTGATTGCAGGCCTCAAGACATTTTGCTGACGTTGACCGTCAACAGGCATGGCCTCCTGCAGCTCCCAGTGGCCACAGTTTGTCGTTCCCGGCCAATGGGAGCTGCGGAAAGTGGCAGGCCACAGCCCCTTCCTGCAGCTCCCATTGGCCAGGAACAGTGAACTGCGGCCACTTGGAGCTGCCGAGGGCCATGTCTGTGGACGGTCAACATCAGCAAAATGTCTCATGGCTCACTTACACTGATGGACCACAGTTTGCCCACCACTGATATAGCCCCTCATCCAAGAAAGCATCTCTATTCTTTATATGTAGTGTTGTGGCAGCCGTGTTGGTCCCGGGAAATTACAGAGATAAGGTGGGTGAGGTAATATATTTTATTGGACCAACTTCTGTTGGAGAGAGAGAAAAAGAGAGATAGATTTGTGTTCACATAGAGCTCTTCTTCAGGACTTGCTATTTACAACGAGCAGAAGGTGGCCATAGTAAGGGAGAACCTCAGGAAGCTGTAGTGCATGAGAGGCTCTGGAGGATTCTGCGAGCTGTGAAATTGCTCAGTTTTGGAAGGGTTGGGAATAGCCTGATAAGGCAGGAAGGATTCTGACCTTGTGTGTAATTGATTGTGTGTAATTGATTTGGATTCTGACCTTGTGTGTAATTGATTTGGGGGAATCCAAGAAAGAAAATGAAGGTGAGGAGCTGTGTGCAGGGCTGCTCTGAGGACACCAGGAGATGCTGTGGGGTGGCCATTCATCTGCAGAGTCCTTCAACTCCACTCTGAAACCCAACAGGAAGACTATGACTGAATAGATTTCTCTGCGTCCCCTCTCCCGCCCCAGCTCTGGCACCCTCAGGAGTGGTGATTGGTTGATCTTATCCAAAGGAAATGCTCTTGGATGCTAGTCATAATTACTTTTAACTAATATCAGCCATATAGGATGCTATACAGAGAAGATGTACTGTATTGCTTGAAATACTTATAGCTAATTTTCTACCCACTGTGTCATTACTGGCAAAAAGCTTTCTGCAGATCAGAGTCAAAAACATTGGCCTGGCTTAAAAAAGAGATACAGGCTGTTTAGGCTGCCAGGAACCGCATGGCTGACTAAGTATTAATTTTGAATCCTTTCCTGGACTATGTTGGGGAAAGAGACAAGCAGGACTAATGTACAGCAGCATAATTAATCACAGTTAATTGACTCTTTGTTTATTTTTAATGCGGACATATCACTCCCTTTAGTGTAATATGTGAAGTAGCATTCCATTTTTTGTTTGGTTCTTTGCTTTGTTTAGAGGGTTTCTAACTAGTTATCCCCTTGTGATTTATTTATTTAGTGTTGATCTTTAGCTGAAGTCCTGTTACATGCAAGTGAAAAAAAAATCACTGTAGCTGTGCGATAAAGGGACAGGGTGGAAAGAAAATACAGATGGATTCTCTAATGAGATCAAACCACACTGTGTTACTCAGCGTACTAAGAGGTAGTCAGCTGAAAAAGTCCCAGCAGAGAATTCCCTGGTGTAGAAGAAATTGCTGCCACATGTAACTAACAGACCTTAGTCTGTGCCCCTGGGGTCCATTTATGACAAGGGGCTATACTGGGGGGAAGAGGGATGCATCGCAAAACTGGGCTTTGCTACCCAAATCCTCTGCACTGGCATGGGATTAATTAAGAACCCTATAGCAGTGGGACAACCTAGAGCTGTCCTACAGCAGTTCTAAGTGATACTGTGGCCAGCTGGCAGAATCAGGGGACCGTAACCAGCTCTGATGCCATCCCCAGCAAAGCTCTGGCACAGGAGAGAGAGAATCTTTCCAAGTGAGGGTTCTTTTCCCCAAACTACTAACTAGAGGGTTAGTGTCACGATGCAGATTCATGTAGCGCCTGAAGAGCTCCACCGATCTAGCCCCATCTTGCAGAGCAGAACCATACCAGCCCTTTTCCACAGGTGACTTTTGCTGCTGTAGAATAGAACTGGTCAGAAGAAAAGTAATTTCCACCCCTTGGGATATCAACATTTTAGGGAAAAAATATCCAGGACTGGTACAATTCCAAAATCTTATGATTTGGAAACAGTGAAATGACATTATCTAAACAAAATGCTTCTAATAAGGTAAAATATAATATCAGCTATTAAATATAATTACAGAAAATTTAAGTTTAATGGGAAAACATTTAATTCAAAACAAGAATCTAAATGAAACAAGAAAGTCAGAACGAAATATTCCATTTGGAGTCTGGATCATTCTGAAATTTTTCCATCAAAAATTTCATCTAAAATTGACATGTTCTGGTTAAATGTTCCCATTTCAACAAAACAGAATTTTGTGACAGAGAACTGTTTTGTCAAAAAGTTTGAGTAGCGGTGAGTACAGGGCTGGATTGTACCTATGACACTGGCAATGTAGATTTGAACCGCTGTGGTTTTTGAGTGGCTCAGCACAATGTCCACCACAAGCTAACTTGATAAGGAAATTGCATCTTTGGCTTAAAAAGAAAATCCAAGATATTTGTATCATTGCTCTGTAAAAATCAAGCACATATCTGAAAAGTTAGATCATGTACATATGTGATGTAAAGACAGTGATAATTGCAAACCAGAAATCGTGAGGGTTAGGCAGACAACTTTACATGACAATAGATAGATGCTGAGTGAGAAAGTCAGACACAAAACTGTTCAAACACCACTTAAAGACTTCAAAATTTCTGCACAGGCAACAGAACTCACACGGATGCGCTCTGTCATATCCATAGACACAACTGGTTTCTCATTTGGTATTATCGAAGCCAAGAAAGCATTAGACAGATTGAGAGCTGTCTGCAGTACATTTATGAGCAGAAAGTGCATGCATGCATTTGTCAGCTTCTAGCTGAGATGAGTAGACACGTAAAAGAAAGGGTATGTAGCCATCTCTGGACATAATTTACTAGGGCAGAGTGAAACTTCTGCATTGAAATCTGAAATTAGGAAAATGTTTCCATACTGATTTTAGGTTTCATGTTAAACTGGAAAATCAAACTAGGTTTATTGAAATATTCACAAGGCTGGGCTTAATTAATTATGGATTGGCTGCCTGGCTACTGAGGTAAAACAAGGCCAAAACTCACATTTTTTACTAACAAATTTAAGTTCACAGGGCATTGCATCCCTTGAATTTTGAGATTGAATACAGGGGAACCGAAAAAAGGGTCTCACGAACCTACCCCAGAGTCCCAAGATGCTCTAAGGCTAGAGCAGCGATATTTTTGGCATGCCAATAATCACCCATCTCAGTATACATGTAGACTCAGGTTTAGGAAAGCATTCTTTTTCAGGACACACGTAAGCACATGCTCCTAGGAAAGTCAACTGAGACCTAAGCACCTGCTTAAGAGCCACCCTGAATCAGGGCCATGGCACAACAAAAGGGGAAAAGAAAATTAACATATCTTTAAAAATCAGTTTAATCTAATCTGGGACCACACAAACTAAAATGTCTTAATCATAATCATGTCATCATCTCATGGTTTCATTACAGGGCAGAGCTACGGTTTGCATTCCTTTCCCTGCACTGTGTGGGTCTTACTTTGGGGGGGGTTTCTTTTAAGACTTAACTCTGAACTTGCTGGGTTTAACACTTGCTTTTGGGATATGTGGGGGGGGGGGTTAGGTGTCCCCGCCCTCGAGTACTGAGCAAAATGGCCTCGTGACTCAAATCCGCGGGCTCGGGGCTGTGGGCTTACCCTTCCTTCAGGGCGGGCCAGCTCAGTGGCTCAAGTTCATGGGCTCGTCCTTACCTCGGGGCGGACCAGCTCAGTGGTTCAAATCCGTGGGCTCGTCCTTACTTCAGGGCGGACCGGTCCAGTGGCCGCAGAGCCCTGAGTCTATTAGCGTGGCCCTGATCTCAGAGTAATGCGGTCCAACGGCCGGAGTCTATTGAGAGGGGCCACCACGTGTGGGTGTGGTGGCCTGGGAAGGGGGGGCCTGGAGCCCCCTCCCACCCCTGGGCCCCAACCCAAGGTCCTAACAGCGGGTTGGTACCCCGCCACCCACTCAGTGGGGGGATCCCACCGAAACACGCTGAGCTAGCTCCAGTGGGAGGTACCACTCTAGCCCTTGCCCTGGGACACCTTCCGGCGGGGTCTCCCAGGAGGTCCCAGATCCCTTGCAGGCTGTGGGGTCCGTCGTCCCCTCTAGCTGGTCCCAATCCGGGGCTTCTGGTAGGCCATGGTCCGCGGTCGGCTCCGGTCCCAGTCCTAGCTTACCCTCTGCAGGAGCTCCCCAGGTGCGTCTTCCCTCCTCGGCTGCCTCCCCTGACTGAGCTGCTCTCCCTGCCTTTATACCACCTGAGCACTTAGGGCATGCCCAGTACGGTGGGGGCGGGGCTTCAGCTGTGAGGGCTACAGGCTTAACCCCTTTTGCCCCAATGTGGGGCTTGCTAGCCCCATCACAGGATAACTGCAACATCTGTGCAACACATTACTCTAAATGACTGATATTGAATCGAAACAATAATGCCATTCTGGGATACTAACAAATGTGCTGACAGAAGTGTGATTTTAAATGTGACAGTGTCCCTGGATCAGAGTATAGTTCTTCACTGATGTCAGTTTAGAATTCTATACACACAGGATACCTAAATTTTGGTCTTAAAACTCACATGCACCGTCTACAAGACAGGTAGTTATTAGTTCAATGCTGACCAGGGAAAAGACCTGCAAGCCCTCTCCTAGCAGTTGGTAGCCTGGACAGAATATACACTCAAGTCTTTAGGTTGCATGCCCCAGACTGAAGACACTATCTCAGTCTTTATTGAAATGAATCCTGATCCAGCATGTTCTCACTCAGGCCCTAGATTTCCAACAGAAACTCAGCCATCCATTCCACTACACTCTCCAGGTCAGAGGAAATGGAGACATACATCTGGGTATCACCAGCCCATTGACAACAACTCAGCCTATGGCTTTGTCTGCTCCACTTCAAAAGATGCAAGTGTGGGTGTCTACATTGGTCTGAAATCCCTGTCCATATTCGGGCTTGTATCCATATTTAAAATGGTTATACAAACATTGCTTCACCTACCCCACTTCTGAAATAATTGCCACCCGGTCCTTTCCCAACCTCTGCAGTGCTGCCATTTTGTATCTTGAGAAGCGTGCTGCTGTTGAGAGTATGTAGAAGCACTAGGGCTCCAGTCCTGCAGTGAGATATATACTGGTAGAGCCCACTTAACTTTAGCACAGCTCAGCTTGAGTACATGATCCAGCCACATGGAGCTCACTCCAGGATCAGGGTCACTGTATATCACAGGCACATATGACGGCCACCATCCTAGCCAACAGTGGCAACTAAATAGCGCTTAAAGCCTCTCTTACCAAACTAAAGACACCTTTAACAAATTCACAATCACCTGTGTCAGGCACGACGTGCTGACCAGTGAGTTACAAGGACATTTCTCAACCATCCCCAGGAAAGATGTAAAAAATTGGGATGGGGGTTGGGGGATAATAGGAGCCTATATGAGAAAAACACCCAAATATTGGGCTGGTCCCTATAAAATAGGGACATCTAGTCACCCTAATCCCCAGGACTCATCAGCCCAGGTTATTCCATACAAAGGCTTCTCTTCAGCAAATGTGCTGGCTGCCCAGCAGGAGATCAGTTTACTGCTTTGGACATATAGGTAGAGCCCTGTAAATCTGCGGATATCTGCTTTATGTCTGCGGATGTCTGCATCCCATGGATAACTGTGGACCATATTTGCAGATCGTGGATCAGCTGTATATACACATTTTGTGTCTGTGCCGGGCTCTATAATATATCTATATATATGGGGGTTCAGAAGAAACAATTAGACTAGTTCTCAGTTATGATTAAACCACAAATTGAACCCAGGCCTCTTAGGTGACAAATGCCTAGCTCAGTCCATTACAAATTTGATCAAAAAATGAAGTGCTTCTATTTATATGGAAATGCTATTCTGAAATATGCCTCGGGAAGCAGGGTTAAGCTAGACTCAAACCAATGTTTATTTGTATTGATTTCTCTATATAATTTTATTGATTGTTATAATATTTATTCATTTTATTTAATTTCATTGTGCTCAATGAAGTCTGCATTAACCACAACTGATGCAACAATTGTCAAATACAACTTTTCCTTCTATTACTCAATACTTGCTTTCACTAATTATTGGTTCTAATAAATTAATTTATTCAGTAATAGAGTCAACATCCCATACTATTTGAATGATATCTCTGAACTCTTGCAAAGTTGCTATTTCCTTTGGTTATTAAATGTAAGTATGTAAAAATGTAAACACAACTATTGTACTTCTCTATAATTTTTTGGTTTCTGATGTGTTCCTTACCAAGTAGTGTTCATTACAATTGGTTTCTACTAAATATTCCTATAGTTCAAAGAATTGCAGGGTATCGCTGAGTCCTTCAACCATCTCCTTTAAGAGGGAATTATAGTTTTTCTATTTTAAGAATAAACCTTTCTTTAAAATTGACTGCACTAAATATGAAGTTTGTGACTAGAATTCCTTCCATACACATTGTTCTCATTAGCTGTTACTGATTTGTACTGGTGATTACATCCATTCACAACACTATGGTGGCATACTCAATTTATGAAAATTCACATCTAGAATGCTATAGCTACTAGTTAAGAAGCAGGCATGAATCATGTTTCATGCAGGTGTAGAATTTCCCATGATTAATAAAAGATTTGTAGTCACACTTCTCCTACTTGCATGATAATGTGGAAAATGCAAATGAACTAAGACTGTTTATAGGCAGAGACTTTTTGCCAATAATTTAAGAAAGCACAGATTTTAAGAGAATTAACAGCACAAGCTATTTTAGCATATATTCTTGTGGTAAATGTGATGGTGTGTGTGTGGGGCGGATGTGTGTGGTTCCTTTTGCTTTGGTTCAGAGCACATTGCGTAAAGTTCACATAGACACCAACCACAGTAGAACCTCGAAGTTATGAGCACCAGAGTCTTGAACTGACTAGTCCACCACACACCTCATTTGGAATCGGAAGGATGCAATCAGGCAGCAGCAGAGACAAAAAAAAAAAAAAAAGGATCAGAGTTCTATGTTAAATATAAACTGCTAAAAAATTAAAGAAAAGCAGAATTTTTCTTCTGCATAATAAAGTTTAAAAGCTGCATTAAGTCAATCTCCAGTTGTAAACTTTTGAAAGAACAATCAATATTTTGGTATGGAGTTATGAACGACCTTAACTCTGAGGTTCTACTGTACTTGTATTGCCCTGTATCAGAGTCTGGATCTGCAAAAGCGACAGAGTCTTGTAGCACCTTATAGACCAACAGATTTTAGGGATCATGAGCTTTCGTGGGCTAAGACCCACTTCATCAGATGAATGTTGTGGAAATCTCCAGAAGCAGGTATAAATATGTAGGCAAGAAAGCAAGGTAAATTCAATGGGGGGGAGGAGGGGGGAATGAGGCCCACTTCCAGCAGGTGATTTGGAGGTGTGAACACCCAGAGAGGAGCAACTGCTTTTGTAACTGGCAAGCCATTCACAGTTAATATTAAGTCCAGACCTAATGGTGTTGAATTTGCAGATGAACTGGAGCAGTTTCTCTTTGAAGTCTGGTCTTGCAGCTTTTTTGCTGCAATATGGCTGTCTTTAAATCTGCTATTATATGTCCAGGCAGATTGAAATTTTCTCCTACAGGATTTTGTATATTGCCATTCCTAATATCTGATTTGTGTCCATTTATCATTTTACGTAGGGATTGTCCAGTTTGGCTGATGTACATAGCAGAGGGACATTGCTGGCACATGATGGCATATATAATATTGGTAGATGTGCAGGTGAATGAACCAATGATGGTGTGGCTGATCCGGTTAGGTCCTGTGATGGTGTCGCTGGTGTAGATATGTGGGCAGAGTTGCCATCGAGGTTTGTTGCATGGATTGGTTCCTGAGTTACAGTTGTTATGGTGCAATGTGTGGTTGCTGGTGAGAATCTGCTTCAGGTTGGCGGGTTGTCTGTGGGCAAGGACTGGCCTTCCTCCCAAGGCCTGTGAAAGTGAGGGATCATTGTCCAGGATGGGTTGTAGATCACTGATGATATGTTAGAGAGGTTTTTACTGAGACTGTAGGTGATGGCCAGTGGTGGTCTGTTGGTTTCTTTCTTGGGTTTGTCTTGCAGCAGAAGGCTTCTGGGTACACGTCTGGCCCTGTTTATCTGTTTCCTTACTTCCTCATGTGGGTATTGCACTTTTAAGAATGCTTGGTGAAGATATTGTAGGTGTTGGTCTCTGTCTGAGGGGTTGGAGCAAATGCGGTTGTACCTCAGTGCTTGGCTGTAGACAATGGAGCTTGTAGTGTGTCCGGGATGGAAGCTGGAGGCATGAAGGTAGGCAAAGCGATCGGCAGGTTTTTGGTATAGGGTGGTGTTTACGTGACCATTACTTATTTGTACCGTGGTATCCAGGAAGTGGACCTCTCATGTAGACTGGTCCAGGCTGAGGTTGATTATGGGGTGGAAGCTGTTAAAATCATGGTGGAATTCTTCCCTGTATGTATTTCCCTGCATTTCATAGCTCCCTTTTTGTCCCTGCCTGTCAAAGATCCATGCTATAGGGTGCGATTTTCAAATACAACACTGATTTAACTGAGTTCTCATGGAGTCAATGGGAGCAGAGTTAGGACAATGCTGAGAGTGTTTTTCACAACCACCAGAAATATTTCCCTAGCAGAGTACTATTTTCAGCAATGCCTCCACTGAAGTTAATGAAGTTTCACTAATGGTGTGACTCTGGTGACTTCAGTGGAGCTTCTTCCAACTTACATTGGCATGAGCGAGTGGAGAATCAGGTCCTTAGTATCTAATTATCAAACTGATGATGATATTTTCCGGTAAAGCGGACGGGCAAATTTTTCAACAAGACTTTTAGTGAAAAAATGTAACGTTGGAAATACCAAAGCTCTTTCACAAACTTGTGTCAATTTTGCTGAGTTGTTTTGGTCAAAAGACACCCTAAAAAGTCCCATCCACCCCCCAAAAAAACCCTAAACATTTTTTCTATTTGAAACAGTTCAAAGTTTCCTTTATTTTTTTGTAATTTAAATATTAAAAATGCTTAAAATAGAAATGAAAAGCTGTGTTTTTGACTAAATGAGACATTTATTTGAACCCCACCTATTTTTTTCCAACTTTACAACACACTATAAATTTTTAAAAGAAAGAAAGTGTTTTCGGTTCAATCCAGAACTATTTTATTATTGCCAACACATTAAAATATCCATCGTTCAGCGACTCTGTAGGTGACTCCTGAAATCTGTGAGGAGATTGCATCTTGAAAGGAACACTGTGCCAGTGATGGAACTTGTAAATATATCACTCATAAGGTTTCTTCCCCCATATTGGCAAACAATGACAAAAACAATATTACAATGTTCTGTTTAGTACCAAATACTCCCCTTTATCTGCAGATTTGATACCTGGTTTGAGACCTAGAAGAGGATCCACAAATAAGTAATTTTAATGTACTACATAGCTTTGATTCAGCATCTGTTTAACATTCTGACACACGTAACATTTTAATCAGCATTACTTTAAACGTTACCAAAAAAAAAGGCTGACCTGAAGATTATAGTTTTTAAAGTGTTTGCACTGGTCTGAACAACAACTGACAGGTAAAAACAAATAAGTCATGCTTCTAAAAGTTTTCAGAAAGTAGTTGCTGGGGTGAATAATTCATTAATCACCTTGTGCATCAAAAGTCCTCCTCCTGCATTTCAAGTAGGATTTATGGAGGGGAAAAAAAAGTCAAGTGTTAAAATCTACAACTCTGCCAATGGCTTCCTAAACACATGAAAGTATAGGTTCATTAATTGAGGAGGAAAAAAGAGCAAGAGAGATGGAAACAGTGCTTGAAATGACATGGTGATAATGAACACGAACGTTGGTTAGAGGATGGCAGTCATCTAGCCATTTGCTGAAGACAGACAAAAGAACAAACGAGGTTAGAGGGAACACAACACTCAGAAAATTAGTGGTTCACTGCACTCTCATTCTGAGGTTCTTTATTACAATACACCCTTCTGTTAAGAGTCTGCAGAGACTCTAGGTTCCTAACTTCCTTAACTCTTGAGGGCTACCCTCAAGTAACTCCCAAGCAGGTATATAAAATAAATGCTATTATTTTCAATCCTTTTGGCCCAATTCATGCAATGAATTGTAGAGTGATAATAATTCAAGATAAGAAAAGTTATTACTAGAAAACTCCTTTTTAAGATACTCCAGAATAGTGAGCTTCTAAGGATAGTTTTATAATGAGCACACAAGGTTATCTAAATAGATTTAATTTCCATTGCCAGAGAACCTTAAAGAATTTAGCTTTCTTTCATCGTTAATTTTTTATTTACTTGCAATAGGTGGTTTTTTTAAATCTTTTTTTTAAAAAAAGGTGATCTCAAGAAGAAAAATAATTGGATTTTTATCATAAACCAAGAAAAAAAAGGAAATGATTGAAAATATATTTTGTTACCTTCATTTTTTGGTTTATTTTACATTAAAAATTCAGGTGTCATCAACCACACTATTTTGACAAACTAGTAGGATTGTGACATCACACGCACCAAGAAGTGGCACCTAAGAAATTCAGAGTGATAGGGATTTTTAAATAGACTCTTTAAAACTCTAAGTGAACTAGACGTTAAACAAAAACTCCCAACAACATTTTGACGAAATATCTGAGATAAGATTTTTAAAAAAAACAACAACAACAAAAAAAACCATGGGCACATTTGACATTTTCCAGGGCAAAGAATGGGCCCACGTTCACAGCTCCCACTGGCCACAGCTTGCTGATCCAGGCCAATGGGGGCTGTGGGAAGCGGCAGCCAGAACATTTCTTAGCCCACGTCACTTCCTGCAGCCCCCATTGACCTGGAGCAGCGAACTACGGCCAACGGGAGCTGCAATTGGCCGAACTTGTGGATGCGGCAGGTAAACAAACAGGCCTCGCCCGTGTGCCAAAGGTTGCCTCTCCCTACGGCCTCTAACTAATATGTAGCGAAGCACGCTGATAGGTATGATTGGCTGGCAGAGTATGATGATGAATGGCTAGGAGTTGTGTATGGTGTTTTATAAATGTTACATTTATTTTCTCAGCAGGCAAAGCCCCTGCCCAGAAAAACCTTCCCATTATTCATTGTCTACAGCCAAGCACTGAGGTACAATCGTATTTGCTCCAACCCCTCAGACAGAGACCGACACCTACAAGATCTTCACCAGGCTCTCTCAAAACTACAATACCCGCACGAGGAAATAAGGAAACAGATCAACAGAGCCAGACGTGTACCCAGAAGCCTGCTGCTGCAAGAAAGAAAACAACAGAACACCACTGGCCATCACCTACAGTCCTCAGTTAAAACCTCTCCAATGCATCATCAGTGATCTACAACCCATCCTGGACAATAATCCCTCACTTGCACAGGCTTGGGAGGAAGTCCAGTCCTGGCACACAGACAACCCGCCAACCTTAAGCAGATTCTCACCAGCAACAGCACACCGCGGCCATAATAACTCCAACTCAGGAACCAATCCATGCAACAAACCTCGATGCCAACTCTGCCCACATATCTACACCAGCAACACCATCACAGGACCTAACCGGATCAGGCACACCATCATTGGTTCATTCACCTGCACACCTACCAATGTCATATATGCCATTATATGTCACCAATGTCCCTCTGCTATGTACATCGGCCAAACTGGACAGTCCCTACGAAAAAGGATAAATGGACACAAATCAGATATCAGGAATGGCAATATACAAAAACCTGTAGGAGAACACTTCAATCTGCCTGGACACACAATTACAGATTTAAAAGTCACCATACTGCAGCAAAAAAACTTCAAGACCACACTGCAAAGAGAAACTGCAGAGCTGCAATTCATTTGAAAATTTGACACAATCAGTCTGGGATTGAACAAGGATCTTGAATGGCTTGCTAATTACAAAAACAGCTTCTCCTCTGTCTGAGTTCACACCTCCAATTCAGCTGCTAGAAGAATACCTCACCCTCCCTGATTTGAGATAACAAGCTGGTTCACCCTAATTGGACTAACCTTGTTACCTCCTACCTTGTTCTTGCCTACTTATCTATACCTGCCTCTGGACACTTCCACTGCTTGCATCCGACGAAGTGGGTATTAGCCCACGAAAGCTTATGCTTCAATATTTTATAGTTAGTCTTTAAGGTGCCACAGGACTCTTTGTTACCTCTGCTATTCCAGACTAACACGGCTACCTCTCTTATTCTTGCCCTCAAAAAGGCCATGTGAAACTAGCAACATTTCTACAAGCATTTAGTGCCATTTGTCACCACAGTAATGTGGAATACAATAAAACCTTTAACTTCCTCATAAACTTCTGCTACCTCGTCTACCTATGTCTTTTGGAGTCCTTTTATGTCATCCATGCACATCTTATGTCATATTTGGCACCTCACCTCAGCTCTTTACATTGGAGAAGCAAACAGACAGCTGGCTGATGGATTTGGAGACCCTCCCATGCTAATTAAATATGATTATTCTGCTCTGCAGTGAACATTATTCTTTTTAATATCAGAATATAATTTTCACAATGACCTTCTTTTCCATGCAACAAACAAGATTTCAGGAACCCATTACAAGAAAATCCCTTAGCTAGCATACAATGTGCCTGCTAATATGTCTAAAGGCATCTTGCAACAAACAGAAGAGTAATCATAATTCTTATCAAGTGCCAGTAGTGTCTGAGAGGTGGACAGGTGGACCTTTAGTTTATGCCATGATTGATTAGTGATCAGGATTACCCTCTGTTTATGATGTTCCTTGTGCTGTATCATTAACCCTCAGCCTGTTGTATCCTCCATGGTTTTTAAATCAGGCACGTTCCAATGTCTTCTTGTTCGATGTTCAAGGTAGTCTCCCTTCCTCCTTTTAATTTTCTGCAACAGAAACGGCTTTATTCTGCATTGCTACTACTTCTCTAAGAGGAGTCTTAACATGCTATATGGAAATGGGGACACATTAAATACATACATACATATTTATCCCCTTCTAATCCTGTTGCCTAAGGTACTTCTCACCAGTCTCAGATTACACCAATTTTAACACCTACCTCTCAAAGGTCCCTGACATAGTGATCAGAGGGTATTTCTACACTGGAGCTTGGAAGTGTATTCTCCACCTTGAGAAGACATACTTCGTGCTAGATCTGATCAAGCTAGCATGCTAAAAATAGAAGAGTAGCTATGGAAGAATGGGTTAGCTACCCTAAATACACTTCTTTTTAAGCACACTACCTTAATCAGAATTTATACCTTCCAACTCCAGTGCAGACATAGCCAGCATTTGTTTTCTCACCCATTCACTACATCCTACACCCTATCTCACACCTCAGAGCAGAATGAGATGGTCAGAGGAACCTAACCTGGTAGAAACCTGGAAACAGCATGAGCAAGGCTCTAACATGGCAGGGAAGAGGAGGGACAATGTGGTGAGAAAAAGTGGAACAGAGAAGGGAAAATAATAGGAAGCCAACCGAGGAGGAAGAAAAAGTGGGAACCAGTAAGAGTGAAGGGAAGGCTACATATTTTAAGGACAATGTACTACTGCACTTAAAAGTTACATGCCATTACAATACCCACTCTTTTTCAATTAAACATCAACATTCATCTTTTATCTTTTAGTACTATAAATAATTATATTCCTGACTGCCTACTCTTCTTGCCCCATGGCAGGGGGAAGGGAATAATATGGTTATAAAATAAATAAGACTACTATATATATAAAGCATTTCAACTTCTTAAATCTCACCTCTTCCACAGAGCACACACTAATCGTTATAAAAAACAAAAATAAAAAAACCCGCTATTACAGAACTGATGCCTTCAAAACTCAAGAGCTAGGGAATGCCAGAGTTAAGGCTGCCAGCACAGCCTGCCTTCAGCCACCTTGCGCATACACATTCTGCTACTGTTTAATTGCATGGCCATACACAATCCTCCTCCCCCGCCCCCAACACACACAACATGTGTTTTTCAGAAGCCTATCATATGTCAACATTTGGATGGATTTTCATGGGGACAGCAAAAGGTTCTTTCCTTGCACCAGGTTGACTCCACTTGCTAAATTCTAAGCCCTATTCTGTTAATGTAGGCAGGTGCTAAAGTATTTTTGCAAAATGCCTGTAAGAATATGTTTAACATGGACAGTGTATTCCCCCCCTCACCTTATTCTTTGAAATGGATGAACCAGTTTAGCTGCACTTTATCTACAAGTTCAACCTGAGGCAGACACCCAGCATGATAAATCTCAGCCTAACTAGTTAAAGTTTGTCAAAGTTATAAGCAATCTTATCATGCAAGGTACTGGGCAACTTCAGCTGCAGGCAACATTACCAACTCTGTCTCTAGTGTTTCAAAAAGTTGTTCCAATAAGTATCATTGCTGGGATTTTCCACTGTCCATCTGCATTGTGCGTCTAATAGCCGGTCTACACTATACTATGGAAATTACTTTGGTGGTGTAAAAAATCTAGACCCCTGAGCAACGGAGTTATACCAACCTAAGTGCTGGTGTCGACAGCACTTTGTCAGTGGGAGAGCTTCGTCTGTTGACATATCTACCACCTCTCGTGGATATGGATTAACTACGCCAATGGGATATGACGATGGTGTCCCTAGCCTCGGTCTGACAAAAACTGGGAATGGGAGACAGGGAACGGATCACTTGATGATGTTCTGTTCATTCCCCCTGGGGTACTTGGCACTGGCCACTGTTGGAAGACAGGATATTGAGCTAGATGGATCTTTGGTCTGACCCAGTACAACCATTCCTATGTTATGTTCTTAGGGCATAGAGCGGCTTCATTAAACTGGTGCAGCTGTATCCATCAGCATTTTAAGAGTACACCTGCCCTGACTCTCTCTCTCTCTCTCTCCCTCCTGAGAGAGATACATTTGAATCTCTAGACCTAAATTCAGTGGGGCAGAGGCCACATGCAGATACCAAAAGGATGAGCATTTCGATTTGTAATCTAATCTAATAGAGATTAGATTAACATTTAATCAGGCCTGGTCTACATGTAAAAATTATGTTGACCAAACTTCATTGCCCAGAGCTGTGAAAAATTCCTCTCCTTGTGTGTCATTGTTTGGTCAACCTAATCTTCCTCCTCCTCCCATCCCATGCAACTAGGTCAATGGAATAATCCTCAGAGGTAGATTTTAGTACATCAATAGAAAGCCCCTTTCCATGACCATAGAAAGAGTCTACACAGTGGCACTACAGTGGCACAGCTGCAGAACTGTAGCTTAGCTGCTGCAGTGCTAGACAGACCACTCGTTAGCTTGCTGTAACTTTTTCTCACCTCTGCCAACAGCCCAACACTCTCATTCTCATTATTCTAACTCTCAGAGGGGATTAAAAGAAATCCATAACAACTAACAGTGGAAACACTGCCCTTAGCTAAAATCAGTAACCTAGTTCACACATAAATAAGACGATGAAGACTTGTGGCACCTTAAGTCTTCATCGTTTTATTTACGGATAGACTAACACGGCTGCTAATCTTAAACCTAGTTCACACAGACTAGAGACAAATTGACCTACATTAGGCAAGGTGACAGAGGGGTTAAATTTAAACTTGCTGTACACTGTTTTTTCTATGTAAGAAAACTCTGAACAGCAAAACCACAAATTCTAGTTTTGTTTACTTTCAGTACTATAAATATATTGAATACGATTTCAGGGGAGGCTTGTCTACAAACTTATTTTATTAAGGAGGCTATATGGGTCCAGGAAGAATAGCTGAGAATGGGGAAGTTACTCTTGGAAATGAGAGCGACTATGTCAGGAAATGAGTTCTGCCCCAAAGTGAAACTATCCTTTCTGTGGCACCTCCTAGAAAAGCAATGTTACTCAGCTGCAGAGGGAAATATACACCAGCTAGGCAAAAAATGAGTCATGCCATAGCTGAATCAGACTCTGGGTGCCAAATTCTTTGTTGGGGCAAACTGAAATCAATGGAGCTGCCATTTACTCCAGTAAGAACATGCCCCAATGCATTTTGAAGTGTCCAAAGTCTGATTTCAGTTTCTTCTAAATTTTACGTCTCCCCACTTTACAAATGAGAGGACATTGCAATAGGTTTAGTTCATATACTGAGCACAACTTCAGCTCATGTACCTGATTATTGCATCTGCAAAAATCAAAACGAATGCTCAATATGGCATTCTAATAATAGGGAGCTCAAACTGCTGTATCACAGAACTGCTTGTTACAGTTAGCTCGTGGGGGATCGAAAAGAGGAAAGAAGAAACATCTATGTTTAAAACTACTGCATAAAAAAGAGGGGAGAGATATTTATTGGTTGATTGCCCTTGCTGTTTCACTGGGAGGGGCTCAGATACCTCAGTAAATGTGGAGCTGTATTTTACCTCCATTTTAAGCTGTGTCATTCTATCCCTACTCCCCACCTCACTCTTGCCCATGTCTCTGTTTTTTATTGCTTGCCCTGCCCTCTTTAGGAAGAGGACCTGCCATTTTTATAATAGGTAGGCAAAGTGCATAGCGCACTTTTGCAGTCTGTTAAAAAAATATATCTATATATATAAAAGTCAAGTGGTGTATGTATGTGTGTATGTATGTACGTATGACTGCGAACTCCTCCCGCACCGTTTGAGCCAGAGACTTGAAATTTGGTACAGTGAGGGGTCTTGGAGTCTAGATGCTGGTAAGGGTCGAAAAATTTTCGGATCTCACCTCTGACGCCCCCCAGGGGTGAAAGTCTTTCAGGGCCAATCACATCAGCTGGGCGGTTAGGTGGTGATGATGTCATAATACCCCCCTCCAACAGACACCTCACTCGCTCAGCTCACCCCTCCCTCCTCCAACGGAACCCCAGAGATCCCTCAGTTCTCTGCCCCTCCCCCCTCCCAACGGAACCCCGGAGATCCCTCAGTTCTCTGCCCCTCCCCCCTCCCAACGGAACCCCGGAGATCCCTCAGTTCTCTGCCCCTCCCCCCTCCCAACGGAACCCCGGAGATCCCTCAGTTCTCTACTCCTCCCCCCTCCCAACGGAACCCCGGAGATCCCTCCGTTCTCTGCCCCTCCCCCCTCCCAATGGAACCCCGGAGAGCCCTCAGTTCTCTGCCCCTCCCACCTCAACCCCGGACTCCATCAGCTCTGTGCCCCCCCCCCCCACCTGCGAAGGTCCCCGGAATCCCTCGGCTCTGGGCCCCCTCCCCCCCTGCGACGGATCTGAGTTGGGTTTGGTGGGACGGTAAGTGAGGTGGGGGTGTCGGGTTCGGTCGGGGGGTGAGGTGGGGGTGTTGGGGTTGGTCAGGGGGTGTTGCGGTTGGTGGGGGGGTGAGGTGGGGGTGTTGGGTTTGCTTGGGGGGGTGAGGTGGGGGTGTCGGGTTTGGTCGGGGGGTAAGTGAGCCGGGGGGGTGTCGGGGTTGGTCTGGGGGGGTGGGAAGGTGTCGGGGGGGTGAGGGGTGTGGTGTGGGTGTCGGGGTTGGTCTGGGCGGGGAAGGTGTTGGGGTGGGTGCCCAGACCAAACCCGACACCCCCCCCCGGCTCACTTACCCCCCGACCAAACCCGACACCGCCACCTCACCCCCCCACCAACCGCAACACCCCCTGACCAACCCCAACACCCACCCCTCACCCCTCACCCACCCCAACACCTTCCCACCCCCCCAGACCAAACCCGAGACCCCCTGGCTCACTTACCCCCCGACCGAACCTGACACCCCCACCTCACCCCCCCCACACACCAATCGCAACACCCCCAGACCAAACCTGACACCCCCCGGCTCACTTACCCCCGACCGAACCCGACACCCCTACCTCATCCCCCCAAGCAAACCTGACACCCCCACCTCAACCCCCCACCAACCGCAACACCCCCTGACCAACCGCAACACTCACCCCTCACCCACCCCAACACCTTCCCACCCCCCCAGACCAAACCCTACACCCCCCGGCTCACTTACCCCCCGACCAAACCCAACAACCCCACCTGACCCCCCCAAGCAAACCCAACACCCCCACCTGACCCCCTGACCAAACCCGACACCCCCCCCCCCCCGGCTCACGGTGCACTGTGTAGCACACAGATTATTAAATACACTGTTCGGTCGGGGGGTGAGGTGGGGGTGTCGGGTTTGGTCGGGGGGTGAGGTGGGGGTGTTGGGTTTGTTTTGGGGGGTCAGGTGGGGTTGTCAGGTTTGGTCAGGGGGGTAAGTGAGCCGGGGGGTGTTGGGGTTGGTCGGGGGGGTGGGAAGGTGTCAGGGTGGGTGAAGGGTGGGTGTTGGGGTTGGTCAGGGGGTGTCAACTGTCTGCCCCCTCCCCACCTCCGACTGACCCGAGCAACGCCGGGCACTTATGCTAGTTAATAATAAAAAGTTACTTAAGCAATCATATGACAGGAAGTTAATATTTTGCTGCTTTTAGAAGAGAAAAGCTTGTGATGTAATCTAACAGCTTGCAAACAGTTCTATAAAGAAAGCACAGAATGTGAAAAATTATCCTGATGTTCTCTTGGTCCACTCTCAGGGTGAAATCCTAGCCCCTTTGAAATCAATTTATTATGTGCCACCTGCTGAAGTCTATTGAGATCAGTGGGGCCACAACTGAACCTCTCAATGTTTCCCTGTTTACAGTCTGCAAGTACGTGCCTCAGAGAGTTTGCACCATGTGGGCAGCTTTCTTTCTCTTCTTCTCCCAAAGGCTAGAAACAAAGTCATAAACAAAACCATAAAGCTTTCAGGTTTTGTGTCTCATTAAAAAATTATCAACAGAAGAGGGAAATCTTAGCAGATACAAAGCTAAATTATTTGCAGAAAGGAAGGGGAATACATCTCAAGAGTAGACTTGCTCTGCAGCAAAGTACTTCCTATTTCAGGGGTGGGCAAATTATGGTCCATGAGCCCACCCTGCCCAGTCCCTGAGCTCCCAGCCGGGGAGGCTACCCCAGCCCCTCCCCTGCTGTCTCTCCTCCCCGCAGCCTTAGCACGCTGTGCCACCAGCACTCTTGCCCGCCTCTCCTCGGCAGCGCTGCAGCAGCGTGGCTGGCTCCAGTGGGGCTGCACGCTCCTGCAGGGCAGCATCTCTAGCTCAGGCAGGCTGCATGGTTGCCAGACACACTGCTTTGAGCAGCAGGAGGTAAAGGTGCTGGGGCCGGGAGCTTGGATAAGGGGCAGAGGGTCCCAGGGAGTTGTCAGAAGGGGACAGGGAGCAGAGGGCAGTTGGATGGGGTGGAGGTTCGGGGGGGGGGGGAGTGTCGTCAGGGGAGTGGGGGGTTGATAGGTGTGGGAGTCCCGGGTGGTCTGTCAGGGGGCAGGGGTGTTGATAGGAGTCAGGGCAGCCAGGGGCCAAGGAGCAGGGGGCTTAATTAGAGAGTGGTGTCCCAGGGGGTGGTTAGGGGCAGGGAATTCTGGAGGGGGGCCATCAGGGGACAAGGAGAGGGGAGTTGGATGGATTGAGGGTTCTGAGGGGGGGCAGACAGGGGGAAGGAATTGTGAGTGGGTCGGATAAGAGGTGGGGCCAGGCTGTTTGTGGAGGCACAGTCTTCCCTATCCGCCCCTCCATACAAATTTTGCAACCACGATGTGGCCCTCAGGCCAAAAAGTTTGCCCACGCCTGTCCTATTCCCTCAGGGCTGAATGCCAAAATGGCACCGGAGTTCCAGATTTAAAGAAACAGGTGTAAAAATATAGATTCTGGCTACTTCTCAATAAAACAAAGTTGTAAGCTCTATTTACAATTAAAAATCTATTGTCTGTCTAGTGAGGGTAGATATACATACAATGGAATTTCTACAGCAATTGTCACAGAAGGATCTAGGCCACATAGATTAGTTACGGACTACCCCACACCTTGTAAATAGTTTGTGTGCTGATGTAATATGTAAAATATATTTATTAAAATAACTGGTCACATTTAATCCCACATTTAGGTTCTATAAATAAGCTATTATGTAACCTCATCCCACCCAAAAAAACATTGTTTTGTTCATTTCACTGGAAACAATTTTTTAAATAAACATTTGATTGCATAGTTGATGGCAATAAGATTCTAAATTAGCTTTAAGTCTAAGACCAGCAGTCACATACATACATACAACGAAAGCTATTTTGGTTTTGGGGGTTTTTTGGGGGGTGAGGGGGCATGGGAAGTGTTATAAGTCAATCTATCATCAAATTTTCTAAATGGTTTTCAGGTAGTTCTGACCAATCAACCAACCAATTCATACATTCTTACATATATTTTGCACATTTCCACAGCTGGAAACTCTTGTGATTTTGTTTTATCATGGGACATGTAACGTTTATTATTAAAGTTTCTCATGATCTCAGGATTGCTGACATTATACGCAGTTTTTGCCCTCATTCAAAATGTCCAAACTTCATTATTTCTCAGAAGGAAAGAAGCCAGAGCTTGCCCCTAGTTTCAACTATCACCATTTTCCTGAAGCCTTTTCATATGGAAGAGAGACAGCCCCTCATAAAGATAGTCACATATCTCATTGTTTGGAATGGAACAGAAGAGAGACTGATCTCAGAACAGATTCCCTCTTTTTCCATCTCTCACAAGCTACCCTCTTTTTTTGACGGGGGAAGAGGGGTGTACAATGAACTGAGAGCAGAAAAACAAAATAAAAAAACCCAGCCAACAAAGAGTTCAAGTCTCACCTCTCCTAACTACTAGTTTCAATATTTCTACGCACTTCACAACCCGCATGACTGAACAAGTCTTCATTTGTCAGCACTGTCAGCCAGGCACCATTCAACAGTAGTAAAACCACACACAAGTCTATGAAGCCCCCAACAGGCCCAGTCACCCTTTCCCCTAGCCTATCAGGTCATGGGCTCACCTCCCTTCTTGTTGCTTTTTTGAGGAAGGCCTGGTGACTAACCACCACGCTCTGCAGCAACCCATAAATTCACCTCTTTCCAGCATCTCCAGGAGGCAGATCACAGGCCGTGTGTGTGTGTGTGTGTGTGTGTGTGTGTGTGTGTGTGTGTCCCTTCCTGAGAGTCTCATCTTCCATTCATTCCAGTGATCTCCTCCTAGCCAAGGTGCAGCTCAGTGATTTCCTCTCACTGAGGTAAAGTCGGTTCTTGTAACTATTTTTAATTCATTTTGCTGTGGAAAACTGCCTGGTCTCAGCTCCTGAGATTTCCAAGGTGACAAATGAAATGCTGGTGCCGTACATGCAATACCTCTGAGCAGCTACAGTGTGGTGGCAGATTAGAAGAAAAACAGTTTGCAGAGATTTCCAAAGGGCCAAGAGGATCAAGACCTTAAGCAAGCAGACCGGAAACCACCGGTGTAAATAGGAGTAGGAGTTATTTTTATGTTTGCGTCCAGGGAAGGCTTGCTACCATCATGCTGCTTTCCTCCTTTTGTTTTTGTCTTAGAGAAGGGCTTTGGCAGTAACTGCTGACAAATGTAGACCAATCTACGCCACCTACCCTGTATCCATGTAGCTAAGTAAAGAAACTGATAATGAACATATGTACAGTCCAAATCTGGCAAGCATGCATGTGGATTCCTGCCAGAAAGCCCACCCCCAGTAGCTGGAGCAAGAGCTGTAAATTGGCTGTTCCTATTCTGGCATCTCCAGAAACTGGCTAGAGACTTCTGGGGTTAACGCTAGTCAGATCCTAGAATCTAAGGGGTGTGGATCATCCAATATTGCTGATCCTAAAAAGCCTTTGAAATCCCGAGTCAGCCCCCCCCCCAAAAAAAATCATGAGATTTAAAAATAAATGTGTGTTTTGTTTTGTTTTGCCTTCTGGTTATTTCAGTATGTAGGGAGTGCACTTTACAAACATCTTTTTAAAATGAAAGGTGATATTCTCACCTATCTATACCAGGCTCTCATATGGCACCTCATAATCTTTAGTTTATATATCCTCACAACATGCCTCTGAGGTAGAGAAGTGGTATTGTCCCCATTTTACAGATGAGGCACTGAGACCCGGAAAGGCTAAATGACTTGCTGAAGGTCACAATGGAAGTCTATGGCAGATCAGGGACTCAAACTCATGTCCTAGACTAATATCTACTGTACAATCTTTCCTACCTAACCCTATGAACAATCTTTGGCTCATTTCCTATAGTGCATCAGGCAGAGGAATTTGATACTGTTGCAGGGTACCCTAAGAGTTTTGTAGAAACGATGCTTACACACAGTGGCTAGAAGTGAGTTTATTGAAGGTAGCGACATTGCAGCGCTTGGGACCCCGGTCAGCGATGCCGCAGATGGGAGACCTGGCACAGCAGACCACTGCCCAGGGAAGAAGCCCGACACACAAGGGCACACGGACACAGAAATACTTATGCTTATTTGCATTTTATATATAACTTATGAATAGCTAATTACATGTTTGCAATCCTGCCGTAGTTTACCTGTTTGGTTTTACACAAGCTGAGATTTACACAGGGTAGGTAAACAGCTTCCCAGCTGCAGCTGGGAGAGGCTTTCCATGAGATAAGCTCTGAAGCCAAGGCCATTCCCATAGAGACGCAATAGAAGCGAAATTGTGCCACCTAGCGATTGCCGTTACATTAATCTTCCGCTTACTACAGTATTCCATTCCCCTTTAGCTCTGGTCCACATGGAACATGACAATTTACTACTGCTATCAGTTACACCATTAAGTCAAGTGGCAGAGGATATGAAGATTCCAGTCCCATTTATTACCCATATGTGTGTCAATATGACTCCACATTGTAGAATTAGTTTTTCAGTTTCCTTTTCTAAATAACTAAGAAATTACACAAATACTTTGTTAAACATTAAGGTTGCAATGTTAAGCACTCAAGTTAATGTGTATGCATTACAGGGCCGGCGACAGGGGGGTACTATGGGTAGAGCTGTACCGGGCCCCCCGACTTTAGGGGCCCCCCGGTACACAGCTGTACCCGTTGTCATCCCCCCTTGTCGCCGGACCTGGAGAAGGGGAAGGGGCAGGGGGGCGGCACGGCTCTCCTCCGGACGAGCGTGCCTGGCCCCAGCAGGAGCAGTGAGCCCGGCCAGCGGCAGCGGTGCAGTCCGGGGGAGAAAGAGCGGGGGGGAGGGGAGGGAGGAACAGCAAGGGCGGCTCACGCCGCTCCCGAGCACTTGCTCCCGCCAGCTGTCAGCTGGGGGGGAGCGCCGGCTGTGCTGGGGGGGGGGGGGGAGGCCGGCTGGGCTTCCTCCCCCAGCCGCTGTCAGCTGGGGGGGAGAGGGGGGGGGGAGTGCCGGCTGGGCTGGGGGGGGCCGGCTGGGCTGGGGGCCCCCCAGCCGCTGTCGGCTGGGCTGGGGGGGGGGCCCAGCCGCTGTCAGCTGGGCTGGGGGGGGCGGCTGGGCTGGGGGGCCCCCCAAACTATCAGAGTAGGGGGCCCCCAAATTTCTGTCGCCGGCCCTGATGCATTATGATACAGACTTTAGCTACGCAGTCACATACTATTTTTCCATGGGACCCTTGCTTCATTTGTTGCAGAAGTTGGAAGATGTGCAGTGAATGAGGCTGGGGATTGCAGGAAAAGAAAGGACAGTCTCATAGGTAACGGAGCTGAATGCTGCCCTGGAGAATTGGATTCTATCCCTGCCTCTGCCCCAGAGTTGCTGGGTGATGCTGAGCAAGTCACTTAAGACAAAACTTCTCCCAAGTAGTCAGTTATTATGCGTTCCACAATTTCTTGGTGCCTAATCTGGAATCCTGGAGCCAATCTGCAGAAGTTCAGAGCTGTAATATCTGTAACTGAAGTCAATAGGAGTTGTGTTTTGAACATCTCAAATGTTCTATAAAGATAAGTCCTCTAAAGAAATCAGGTCCTAGGTGTCTCAAACCGGACATCCAAACTTAGCAGCTGCTTGACCTCAGTTCCCTATCTTAAAAGGGTGATAATATTACCCCCTCATCTGACAGAGGAGTTGTGACAATTAATTAAATGTGAAGCCCTCATGCTATAGCGACAAATGCCATAGAAAAGCTCTTGAGAGGTTTAAAAAGTTGTGTATTCAGAGCAGCGTTTGAGTAGCATGCCATAAATAAGCCTGGGGCCACACACTGAACAGTGAGAAGAAAACGAAATATGAATGAGTTGCTCATTCAGTCAGTACCTTCCACCCGGGGCACTGTATAAGGTGCAGGGCTGTGGAAAAGATAGCTACATGATCACATACTAAAAACTATCATAATCTATTCTATACATACATACACAAGGGACTGAATTGCACAGCCAATCTTAACTCCGGAATTGCCTGACTTTTGAGAGCTTGACTTTGCAACAACTCACTTACTTTATGTTACATTCCTCCCATCTAGCCATAAGGAAAGGAAGAGTGGTCATTGTCACGATGTCTGGAGTAGCTCTCAATTGAGAGAGGCCTACCTCAGGGCAGACTGTCAGAAAACAGGTAAGACACCCCAAACCAGTGGTATGTGCTATAATTAGATTTCACCAAGTCAGTAATCAATGTGAACTCCTGGATTACTGAAACAGTTTTACCATGAAGTCACAGACCATCCCCTTGGACTCACTGGTCTATCTTATAACCCAGACAAATTGAACTTTGTGACAAAAGGTCACTTAAACCAAAAATCACATCAGGTTGCTCCCAGTCCCAAGAGACCAGTCACTTACCCCAGATCAATTAGTATTCTAGATCTCACACCAAAGAAAATGCTGGCAGCCAATTCCATAGTAAACTAACGAAAAGTTTATTAGCTAAGAAAAGGAAGTGAGAGTTATTGAGAGGTTAAAGCAGATAAAATATATGCACAGATGAGTCACAGTTTGTAATTCCAAGTGGCGGCAGTGATGTAATAAAGTGTCAATTTCCCAAAGTCTTTTCAGGGTTCCAGATTGTTTCTGAGGATCTCCATTTTGCATCTGATACCCTTCCCTGTAAGAGTCCAAACAATCAAGAGATGATGGATCTGTCCCTAAATCCATACTTATTGCTTCTCCTCAAGAAAATAAGCTGACAGGGTCACTACCCCGGTGAGCTTTTCCTTTGATCACTGAGAGCGAGAAATGCATTTTGAATCTTTGACCTCCAATCATCACACACAATGACTGGCTTTGAAATTAGCACTTTTCTCTTAAAGTTTTTCATTTGCATTCCACAAGGCTTCTTTCTCCTTTGATGGGTTATTTAGTTACAGGGGTATACACAATGCAAATGTCTGCCAATACGTTGTAACGGGATACAGATAAGTAAAAAAAATGCATGTGACATCCCATTAGCTTTCATGACATTTAAACACCAATTACACTCCTACATTTAACAATCAATCACTTTGATCTACTAAAACACAAGAGAATTGGTCTGGGGCTCCAGCATGAGCTGGCCCGTGGCCTACCAGTGTCACAGTTATATATTCCGATGTGAACACTAATTATGCAGACAGATACGCAATACTGTGGCCGTGGTCACTACTTTCAGAAAAAGTCAATGATTTCAGATTGAGAATAGATTAGTACTAAACGGCATAAACAGGTGCTTGGCATCATTTTGGTTTAGATTCTAATTGACTACTATGACTCAGTTTGGAGGATAGCTGGAGACACTAGTTCCTCTCTCCTCTTTTACCCTTGATTTTTCTTTCTCCTTGTAAATCTTTGTGCTCCCTCGCTTCCTACTCTACTGTTCTGACTACCTTACGTTTTCTCAAATGATACCTTGAAGAGATGTAATTTATAAAGATCCTCTCAAAATTGTGTATGCTCAGAGTTGTAAAACAAAAACGTAAAGGGCCAGGATGCTGTGTACACATTGTCGTATTCATGACGAGATCTGTGTATGTTGAGATTCCATCGCTTGTTCTCTCTAACCTTTATACAAAATAAAGATTAGAAATAAATCTTTTAAAAAACCATTTCCACTGCATGAGACTCAAAGAGCTTTTAGTCACCAACTAGACTATCTGTGGATGGACAAAGGAAGGGGAGGGTGCAAGTCAGGGGAAGGTATTTTTCAAATGTATTATTTAAGAGCTGGAGTACGTGCCGGAGAATGTACAAGAGTCAGACTGGGAAAGGCAGGGTCCAGAAACACTGCTTAGGGAAGATACTCCAAAGGTATATTTCAGGTAATGTGCTAAAGAACATTTCCCTCCACAGCTATCGTGCACTTTTGTCACAATATACATAAAAAAGGGGACACAGGAAGGTCTGCTGCAGGTCCAAATCCAAACCACTAAAGTCCTACGACATCCAGTTACACCATGCTCATTTTTCGTAAGCATGGCAATTTGACATTAATTCAGATCTGAGTGAAGGACTGCTTGTCTGATATTCAGAGCTGCTGAGATCAATGTCAGCTGGGGGAAGGCAACGACAGCTGCGGCTACTCAGTACTTCTGAAAATCAACACTAAACCCAGCCCATTCAAAATGTGGTTTCATCTGATAAGTTGCTCCCTGAAGAAGCGAGGGTATACGCTTATTTTTACAAGGAGGAGAGTGCTGCTGTGGTTTTTCCACAGCTCATCTTCAAATGACCTGGGGAATGACAACTTTGACAAAAATTGGCTTTTCCACAAGGCAGAATTTGTTCGGGGGGTGGGGGGAGGACATTCTGTTTCCACACATAATTATCAGGTTTTCATTGAAAATCCAGGTTTCACCAAGTGAAAGATACAATGAAAGGCTAAAGAAAATTAAAACAGTTCAGAGACTAGCACCCAAGCAACCTTGTAGTGAGGGACTAAGAGGTGAAGAGTTCTGGAGTTCAGTCACCCCACTCTCTTCTCAGTCCAAACACATGGAGAGAAGGGTGCACTCTGCCAAACAAAAGCAGATAAGACCCAAGGGGAGGACTAAGTGACAAAAAACAGGAGAAGGGGAGGTGGTCTGGGGACATTGTAAGTAGCAGTTCATTATGATTGTTCCATCAACCAGACAATAGATTCATTCACTGGCTCTAGGTACCTTTACTGAAATTACCACTTACAATCATTAAAAGTAAAGCCAGTAGCTACTCTACGCCCACAATTACCGACATGCTAAAAAATGATGCTACCTATCATCCCCACACAAACCACAAGCCTTCTAATACCACTTTCTCTCCGAAAGCTTTGGTCAGTGTAGAGGCTGGAATTTCTGAAGGGGCCTAATGGAGTGGGATTCTCAAGTCCCATTGGCTTTCAGTGGAGTTGAGTTCACAGAGAAAACCCCTTCCAGGAGGCCCCTTTCCTTTTTTTATGAGAGTGGGGGAAAAGATTGCTAGCTGAACGGCACGATGAACCAACAATCCACCAGCCATAAGGCAACCATGTGAGATGGCAATTAAGTTCATCCCACTAATGTATACATTTCATAGCAAGTGAAAAGTAAGCCCTTTTTCTTCCCATGTCCCATCTCTACCTTTTCCTACTCTCGTCACGGTTTTTCTCCATCGTTTTTCTTGCAATCACAGAAGCTCTTCCACTACCTGTTTCCTCTACACTTGTTGCAAATCATAAAGATCTCTGTGAAACAAACTGACAAATTTGTCCTTTCAGTGATCAGTTCTACAGCCCAGCAAATTGGAGTAATAAATCATTTAAGTGGATGGATTTGTCAGTCGACTTTGTAACAGCATAACAGACCTGGACAGCATAAGTAATAAGACTCTGTAACAGCATAAGTGACATGACGAAGAGCTCCATGTAAGCTTGAAAGCTTCTCTCTCTCTCTTTTTCACCAAGAGAAGTTATACATTTTATTGGACTTCCCTCCCCCACTTTGTCTCCAAGAGCTTTACAGACAGTGATTTTACAAGGAATGGGAAGAGGCTTAACAAATAAAAGAACAATACAAAGGGCATTAGAAAGAATCAAGTCAGAGAAGCAAATATTCAATTATCATCTTCATAATGGAGATGGCAAAATCTCAACTGACCCACATATTTTTAGCTCATCCCTACTAGCTACATTCAAATTTGAAGCTAGTTGAAACTGAAGATGTGCTGTCAGCATAACATCTGCTTCCTATTTCTACCCTTGGGTGACTGGAGTAATTGCCCGCTGCTACGTGTACCAGCTTCACTGCTGTGAAATGTTGCTCATGTAAAGTCAATCATTCCTCTGTTCACAAGTGCCAAGCGATTGGTTAATAGTTTGACTTGTAGCATCTCTGCCTGACATACCGATTAGTTGCTTGGTTTCATTTCAGGCTTACTTCAAATCAAGTGGCCCTCAAGACATCGCTGCCACAACTCTGTACTACATGACATCAGCTACTAGCAACAAAACTGACTTGTAGTATTCATTTTAAAGGAATTATATATTTTTCAGGCAGGTAAAATTTGAGAACAGTTATGGACGCAGACTTGTCAATTATGTACTTGTAATCAGTCCTGGCAGGAAACAGTTTGTCCCACAAAAAATTAAGATTTCAAAAAGTTTCCTGTTCTGCATCAAGATGAAACCAAGCCCCTTTAAAAGAAAAAAAATGTTTAAAAAGGAAAAGCAAGGAAGAATGACTCTACTTCCCAGAAGCCGGGCCATTTACTTAAGCTGTGGGAGAAAAAAGTCCAAGTCTGTGCAGACTTAATCCCCACTCTGGTACAAGCTGGAAGGCAGAAGGCTTCGAACTATCAGAGATGTGAAGTTGTGGAACAACCTCCCAGTTGGAATATTGGGGGTAAGAAACTTAACTGATTTTAAGATGGGGCTTGATAGGTTTATTAAAAGGGATTGTATGACAGGGTTGCCTGTGATATCAGGGAATTGGACTCAGTGACTCAGAAGGTCCCACCCAGTCCTATTCCTGACCAGCTCTATATGTAGTACCTGCCGGTCCCAACTGAAAACAAGGCCCCAGTGTGCTAGGCACTGTACTAACATTATAGGGAGAGATGGTCTCAGCCTCAGAGAGCTTACAGTCTAAACCCACAAGACCAAAAAAAAAAAAAAAAAAGGCAGGACATGAAAACAAGGCATATACAAGTGAAGTGATTTTCCTAGGGTAATGCCCAAGCCAGAAAAAAAAAAAAAAAAAAAAACACCCAGGTCTGAGTCTCTCTTTAGGTAAATATCCACTAGACCAGTGTTTCTCGACAGCCAGTCCATGGACCGATGCCAGTTCCTAAGAGCTCCCTGACACAGATTAGGAAGGCAGCAAGCTGGGCCTTGGTATCAAAAAGGTTGAGAAACACTGCACTAGACTCTGCTGCAAAGGAACAAATATATTATGATATTAAAGGGTTAAGCCGCATCAGGACGTATTGGATTGCCACTCGTCTGTCCCTGAGGACTCTGACTTCTTTCCACACAGAGACAAGGGCCAGTGGCCAAGTTTAAAACATGGAAGACAGCGGGGCTGGATTACAGCACCATCAGAGCTATGTTTACTTCATAAATAATTCCTTGTTGTTACATAAGAGATCCTAAATCCCCGCCCCTTAGTCATTATTGAAATACTACATGAACACATATTATACATAAATACACACACTTGCAGCAAGTCAAAGGAACACTTATCAGATTAGCTATGGCAGACTTCCGTGCTTTCATGAGGCCTGGGACATGAATTGAAGCCTTACAGATCATCATTACTTAGAAGTCTCTCTAAGTCTGTGGTTCTCAATATTTTGCTTATCATGACCTCATTTTCCATATTCAGATGCCTTTCCCATCTAGCCAGGTTATAGCTGAGATTCTCCTGCCATTTAACAAGATGGGAAAGGAAGGGCTTTTGTGAGCTCCAGTTTGAGAATTCCTGGTGTAGGTATTCATATAGCGCTCAATACTGTGATATGTGAGCACTTTCCAAGGTCACGTTAATATTCTCTTTTTTCCCCTCAGTGAAAATGATAAAAATAGAACTTTTCTCTTACACTGCACCAATCTGAGGATCTCAAAAATGATTTAGAAACATTGTAGGAGCATCAACACCCAACTGAATTGCTTAGGCATTAATAACCCAGTGAAGGTTGTTGGTATTAATATCTCCTTTAATTATGAGAAAAAAGGCACGGAGAAGTGACTGAACCAAGGTCACCCAGCCACAGCTGTATTCTTCCCTCCAATCCATTTCTGCATAGAGGGTGAAAATTGAATCCTCTACATTTTGTTTTGGGTCTCTGACTTCAAAAAACCCAGATCTAAGAAAGAAAGTTAGATGAAAAACTGTATGATTTGGACTGGTCTTAAGTAGGACTCACATCAAACAATGCTCTGTTTTTCATTTTATATATACCCATATTGCTCAGAATTCTGCCTGGGTTCAAACAAGGGTACCCAAATCTCTGAACTTTTCTGCACACTTTACCCAAGTATCTAAACCTGAAGCCTGGAAAAGTGTTATACAACTGAAGCTGTGACCATCTCTGTGCTGTAGTTAGATAGGTCAGACAGGGACCAATCCTGGGTGATGCTCAGCACTCAGCTCCCACTCACCAGCACCACACAAGTTCAGACCCACCACACAAGTCCAGGCCGATCCTGCCCCAAAAACAGTCAACATGGGATCTGGAAAAAGATTGCAAATAGCTGACAATGGATCACTGCCACCCTGCCCATTCCATATTGCTAAATGGAACGTGGAGCCAAGTATGGAAAAGGCTGAATGTTACTTCTCAAAAAGAAAGCTCTAAAGCATCTCTTAACTATTTCTATGGGAAAACGTAAGGAGTGTCTTCCACATACATGCATGGATTTGCATCTGCAGATGGGGGGAGGAGGCTGTGCTCTCCAGTGCCCATTTGCAGGTGTCATTACCTGTTTTCCGTTGGCATGAAATAGTACCGTTTACTAATGCAATCTTGCTACTGTTTAAATGTGGGCCAAATGCTGAGAGATATGGCACGTCTGCTGAGAACTTGACTTCCACTGAGCACCATGAGCGCCAAAGGTGTTCAACAGATCCCACTATTCAGACCTTCATTTTCAAGTTATATTATATATATATATATACATACTAGCGAAAATACCCGGCGTTGCTCGGGTCCGTCGGAGGTGGGGAGGGGGCAGAGAGCTGAGTGAGTGCGGGGTCCGTTGGAGGGGGGAGGGGGCAGAGAGAAAACCTGACACCCCCACGTCATCCCCCCGACCAAACCCAACACCCCCACCTCACTTACCCCTCGACCAACCCCAACTCACATTTTCACCCCCCCACCCAAACCCAACACCCCCACGTCACCCCGACCAACACCCCCACCTCACCCCCCCGACCAAACCCGACACCCCCACCTCACTTCCCCTCCCAACCAAACCCGACACCCCTACCTATCACCACAAACAAACCCAATACCCACATCTCACTTACCCCTCGATCAACCCCAACCCCCCTCCTTACCCCCAAAACAAACCCAACACCCCCACCTTACCCCCCACCAAACCCAACACCCACTGACCAACCCCAACACCCACCCCTCACCCCTCACCCACCCCGACACCTTCCCACCCCCCCAGACCAAACCCGACACCCCCACCTCACACCCCGACCAAACTGACACCCCCACCTCACTTACCCTCCAACCAAACCCAACTCGGGTCCGTCGGAGGTGGGGAGGGGGCAGAGAGCTGAGCGAGTGTGGGGTCCGTTGGAGGGGGGAGGGGGCAGAGAGCTGAGCGAATGCAGGGTCCGTTGGAGGGGGTATTATGACATCATAACTATGTCACAGAGAACAGCAGCTGCCCCACTGATGTGAATGGGCTTTAAAGAATTTCACCCCTGGGGGGCATCAGAGGTGAGACTTGAAAATTTTTTGACTCTTACCCTGATTAGGACCCTAAGACCTCTAACTGTACCAAATTTCAAGTCTAGCTCAAACAGGGTGGAAGGAGCAAGCGCACATACATACATACACCATTTGACTTTTATATATATAGATGGAGATATGCCTATCTCATAGAACTGGAAGGACCTTGAAAGGTCATTAAGTCCAGCCCCCTGCCTACACTAGCAGGACCAAGTACCGCCCCCTGACAGATTTTTTGTCCCAGATCCCTAAATGGCCCCCTCAAGCATTGAACTCACAATCCTGGGTTTAGCAGGCCAATGCTCAAACCACTGAGCTATCCCTCCCCCCATTATGAATGTCTAGTTTTACACTGTGAAGGCGAACACTGATTGTAGTGTCTGTGTATATAATTATGGCACCGCCAGTGCCAGGCTTACAGAGAGGATACTGGACGTACTACCAGTCCCCACTTAAGGCAAATTCCTTTGATTCAAATAGTAGAGGTCTGCTCTTTAAACTTGAAGGACAATTTTATTCCCAGTCATAACAAAAGAACACTCCTATTTACTCCTATTTAAAATACTCCTATTTACTATCCCATTGAAAGTTAGCAAATGACATGGGAGGATTTTACAGAAAGGAAAAGCATTAATTTGTCTTAAGCACTTTGTTTTTATGGAAAAAAGTCTACCAAAAATCACACGAAAACCAAGTATTTGCTGTATAAATAGAATCCCGTCGTTCCAGTCTTCCCATGAATTTCAAAAAGCATTTATTCTACCTGTGATGTGCCAAACTCTCTAACTCTGAGGTGCTGGAGTGAAAGAACCATAAATATTAATTGGAATTACAGGAGGTTAACCTCTCAGTGTCTGCACTCATATTCAATCTGTGAACAGCAGGAGGCAACTGTCTAGTCAAAGCACAGCAGAGGTTCCATTTGTGTTGGTTTACACATTCAGTGCAGCTGGGAGAGGGCTCCATTTGAGCTAGTCGATTTATGAAATCTTTGGAAATGATCTTTTTCACAATATGGTTAGAAGCCAGGACTCAGAGGAAGCATGATACCTTGGAGAGACATCACAGTGAGTACCAGGATATCTGGGTTCTGTTCCTAGCTCTGCCATTGATTACCTTCTGCAAATCACTCAAGTTCTGACACTCAGCTTTCCCATCTGCAAAGTGTTGATAACTGATACTTCCCCAGTTTGTTAAACACTGAGATCTATGGGGGAAAGCCCAAAATAATTACTAAATAGTATTACGTATTGCAATGAAAGCCTTGCTTCCCCATCAACAAGGCATTAAAATACATTGAATTCAGTAAGTAGAGATGAAGAACACAGCCACAAAAGAAATATGGAGAGAGGTTTTACGGTATCTGAACTGCTTGGGAAGCAAGCCATAATCAGTAGTTCCTCTCTACCACCGAAATAAATTGAATTAATATTATTCATGAAGCATCCACCATGTTCAGGAACTGTAGTTTAGTGATGTCACTAGCTAGATGGGGGAGGGAGGGCTACTAGGTTATAAATGAACAATATCCTAAAATTACTAACATTGATAGCTTTGAGGTGTTAAAACACTAAGTCATTGGCAGCTCACTCTGGAATAACATAATAATCCCTGTATCAAGAGAACAGGCACACTCACTCTGTTTATTATTATGGCATTATAAACAACCTTATGTTTCCAGACAAAATAATCTCTGTAATCAAAAACGTTACTCTTTTCCTCTTTTGGGATAGTTTAAGATATATACAAGATACATCTACACTCCTGGTATTATCCATCAAAGAAATAACACAATGAAAATACATTTTACATTTCACAAATACAGACACCACATATGTGAGGGTGATATCTATGTGGTATAGTGCATAATAAACTATGTATCCAGAGCCGTCCTCCAGGACGGTGTGTGTAAAAGATAATCACAAATTTCATTTAAAAAAAAAAAGTTTCTAGCTCTTTTCCTTGCAGAGATAACCTTGAAAACCAAAACTGATCTAAAGTGATAAACAGATTGCTGAGCTTGAATGGATCAAGCAGCTGTGCTCAACTTCAGCAGAAGGCTGGGAGTGAGGTGCCTAAAGATACACACACATAGTTTTTGTATAAGTCAGTTATATTTGAACTCTCTTCTCCTCCCGCCTCCTCCACTCACCTCAAAGCAGTTGCACCTGTATTATCTCTTTGTGGTCCCTCAAGGGTACCTACTCAAGGCTCCTCAGCCATCACCTCTTATGGGCAGAGATGTGACTCTTCCCCCCTCCCCCCCCCCCCCCAGATGTCAAGGCTGCTCAGTCCCCTAATTTTCACTCTGATATTCCCAGGAGGCCAAGCTGCCTAAAACATGCTTCCCCTCCAGAGGCTATGCTCACAGTTATGAGTTATCGCATAGTTCTTTATAAGCATTTATTTTTAAGGTGAAAACATTACAGAGACGACATTGTAAACCAATGAAAACCCTCACACATGCTGAAAAGCTCCTCAGCGGTCACCCTAACTTCAACCTCAGGCTGTGGTAGATGTTAGGCCTTCAAAACCACATCTGATTTTCCCCATGGTTACAAGTTCATAACTCTCTCCAATATAGAACCAGAATCCAGGCAGGGCAGTTCAGCTGTTCCTTTATATGGGTCAGGCCTTTATCTCATCTTTTAGATCAGCATATGGTGACCCGCCACTAAGGGCATAACTTCAAAAGATAGTTTTTTCCATAACTGGCAGTGGGGAATTTGCATTAACTTCACCCTAGGTATTTCACACGAAATCCATTTAGCATTTATTGTCCCAAAAGTCAATTCTTGTCTGGCAAATATGCAATGGAGCCCTTTGAATTCTCAGACCTCACACCATTCTCCGCCTCTCTCCCCATACCAACAGGTTCCATGCCATCCTGGCCCCTAATAATACATAAAGTTAATGAAACAAGATTTCTCAAGGATATTGTAGGAAATTGTCATCTCTCCCTCACACACACACACCTCTCACTAATAAAACTATTTAAAAATCCAAGGGTCAGATCCTCAAGCTGGTGACATATGGGTAGCTCCACTGACACTAACTGAGGATCTGGTCTCCTGTGTCCAGTGATGGTAATAGTATTATAATTTATAATGGTTGCCAGCAACCTGTTACATTGGACAAGAAGAGAAGGGAAAAGAGATTGTTCTCAGGCCTATCCAAAACTGTGAAAGATTGCTCTATTTATCATGACCCTTTCACCATTTCAGTGCACTCTTCCTACTAATCCAGCTTCCCCCTGACTTATTCCAACATTCCAAACCCTGGAGCAGTTTCAAACAGCTGCCATTTTGTTTAAATCAACCTTCTTCCTTTATATCAGGGGTGGGGAACCTGCGGCCCGCGGGCCTTATATGGCCCGCCAAATCATTTTGTCCGGCCCGCGGCCGCCGGCCAGGGACGGCTCCGTGAAGGGGCCGGGAAGCGCCGTGTGGGGGCCGGGGGCAGCTCCGCGCGGGGACCGGGAAGCGCCGCATGGCCACCATCAGCCGGGCGGCGAAACGAGGAGCCGCGGGGAGCCGAAGGTCGGGGGGGGGGGGGGGGAGAAGAGACCGGGCTGGGCGGGTCAGGCGAGGCGTGGGTGCGGGAGGGAAGGAGGTTTGGTGGGGGGGAGGCTGGGCTGGGCGGGTCAGGCAGGCGGCAGGACCCTGGCTGGCAAGCGGCCAGCGGGGGAAACCCCAAAGCAGTGCAGGGCTAAGCACTCCGCCTGCCACTGCTTTGGGGTTTTCCCCGCTGGCCCCTTGCCAGCTGGGGTCTCAGCTCCCGTTGCCAGCCTGGGCTGGGGGAGGGAGGAGCGGCCCGCGAATGACATTATAAATGTCAAAATGGCCCTTGGCAGAAAAAAGGTTCCCCACCCCTGCTTTATATATAGAGGAGAGAGCGAGAGAGAGAGTGTGTGTGTTCTAGCTGTCTTCAAGTATATAGCGATGTTATAAAGAGAACAGGAATCAATTGTTCCCATTAATTAATGAGGACAGAACAGGAAGTAATGAACTTAAGCTGCATCAGGGGAAATTTAGGTCAAACTGTTAATGTGGGACGTTTCACACAGAAAGAACAGGAGTTAGGCAAATGAACCAACTGTCAAGGGAGGTTATAAAATCATCATCAGTGGGAGACAATCAAGGTTAGAAACATCTCTCAGGGATGTTTCAGGTATAATAAAGTCATTCCTATTGTCCAAGCAGACAGATGGGCAAGGATACATTCTAATTCCCTTTCAACACTAATGATTCTCCTTTACTCTTTCCTTATTCTTCTAAAGCACTCATTTTCACCTTGTCTTTTCATGCTGTGTAAAATCCCTACCCTAAATTAGTGATACGCTTTCAGATCCTTGAATAAAAGGTGTTTTGTAAGTATTGTTATATATTATAACAAGTCTCCTATTTTCATGGAAAGTCCTAATTCCTTTCTGTATTGCCAAGACTTCTGATGGCAGTGCTGCCATTCAATAACTTATGGCAACTGCTGATTTCAGAGATCCACAATATCAGGGGGAAAGGCACATTAAGATCTACAATGCCTATGGGAAAACTTCAAAAAAATGTCTCCATATTGTCTTCTCTTCTTTGTTTTTCATAACTACAAGCATTTGATCTTCTGTTAGAGCATTTAGAAACTGGAGGATCTCCCCCCCCCCCCATGAAAATCTTCAAAAAATTAACATACTTTATTTTTAGGGTTTTCCCCCCTGTTTTGGTGGGAAAGATCCCACCAATATCACTTTATTTTCCCCCTTTTATTTCTATTTGGAATAAGGTAGGGAGGAGGGAAAAAATGAAATGAAAATGGTGTGAAAAAGATTAGAAGCTACACTGCCAAATAAGTCAAAGCTTTACTTTCTCTCATTTAAAACGGAAGTGTTACTCTGTCTCTGAAAGTAACTCTTCAAAGTAACAGTAAAATTCACTTTTAGCACCTCCATTTTAAGTGTTAGTTAGCTTTTGCCTTTTAAAGTTGATACTTTCTCACTTTAATATCCCCAACACTGTTAATTCTGCCGAAAAAGGGGAGGGGGCATAAAATTTGAGAGCAGATTGACATTTTCCCACAACTGTGAAATGAAAAAAAATATCAAAATACAAATAAAAAGTTGTAGTTTATTCAGAAAATTTTACAATAAAAAATGTGGTATAAGCCCATATGTGATAATTTTTTAAAAAAAGAAACAAAACCATCTCCAATTATTATTTATATCACAGTAGCACATAGAGGCCCAAATAAGTTCAGGACAGCAGTACAGCAAGAGATAGTCCTCTTATCCCAAACAGCTCACAATCTAGCCAGACAAGACAGACAAAGACAGGACAGACTTTCCCAAGGTAGCAAATCAAATCAGTGGAAGAGCCAGGACAAGAACCCCAGTCTCTTGACTTCCAGTTCAGTGTCTTAGGTCACGCTATCCAAGGTTGCAAAGAAACACACATCCCACGTTCTTCCACTTCCCCAATATTGAAAGATCTGCTCCCACATCCTCAATCTGTAGGAGTAGGATTACAAACACTCTGCTTCATACAAAGCCTCTCTCTTTGTCAGTGTAACTCTACATTTTACTGTTTCTGACTGTTCTATAGTCCCTAGGTTACAAAATAGGTGGTTCTTTCTTGGTTGCCAACCTCACCTCTGGAGGGGCAAGCTAAGGTCAGCGACAAATGAATGTACATTAACAAACAAGCAACATGCATGATCATCTCTGGCCAAACAGTGACGAACATTACATTCAAAGTTCACAAAGTTACAAAATTCATCTCATTCTATGAGTTTCTCTTTAACCGAGTTCAGTGTATTGGGGGGGGGGGGAATAAAAATTAAAAACCACTAGCCCCAGCCCAACCCTTCCCCCCACAAATCAAGGTTCCATATATCCCCTCAACAAATCCTCACATAAAATCAGGGTTGAGACAATGAATTGTCTAACAAATGTCTCTGAAATATATCAGTCTATCCTCTTGAGATATTTACATTGCTGATTCTTACATACTACCAGTTCCTATGGATAGAAGCAATTGGAGATCTAGTCTTTGGGAACAATATTTTTCTCCTTCTCTAGAATTTAACAATCCCAGTCTTAATCAGAGATCTCAATGGAGGAATAAGGATCAGAGTTCCAGTAAGTTTAGGGAGTTAATGAGAATTAGGCATCAGGACCCCTTAAGTGCATTTGAAAATTTCAACCCTAATCTGTAAACATTTATAATCTAATCCATCACTGTATTTATACCAACTACTCTGACTCCCTTTACATCTGACTTCCAGCTATTGGAATAATGCGCAGCACAGCACATAATGCCTTAACATTTTTTTCAGCTCCATTTCCCTTAATATGATTTCAATTTTTCTTCCAAAGTTGTCAGTTTCCATTACATACATTTTAAATAAAATAATCCAGCTCATACAAAATAATTCCTTTAAATAGTCTCCCTTAAGCATATTCTCATAGATTCAGCGTTCATAGGAATTGCCATGTGAAACAGAAGATCAGAAAACAAACATATAATATACACACAAGTTTCTGGCTGAATTTATTTCTCTTACAATAAGGAACACTAGTTTAGCAAGGCATAGCATAATAGTCACTTGCCCAGGGGCACAAAAGTGGGAGGATGTCTTCTGACTAGAGCCGGAGGTGTAAAGGACAGAGACCAAATTTGAGTGGCATTTTAACCCCAGGCACCCTGCTTCGCTCCTGCACCCCCTTTGGAATCCTTCCAGTGTGCAGGGTTCTGGTAGTCAGAAGAGAAGGGGGCATCATCAAACCCCAGTTCCCAGGAAGGAGGGAGGATTGGATCCAGGTTTTGGTGCTTTCTGGGAAAGTGGAGACAAAGCACAATGTGGTCTGAGGCTCCCAGAATGGCCTGGGAACTCTGGTGGAGGTGATGTTCAGCAGCCTGACCACCTCTCTAGGTAAGAGCACAGGATTGGGTGCAGGGGGGAAAGCTCAGAGCTGGGTGTGGGGTAGCAGGAGGGGAGTGTGTAGAACTGGAAGCGGGGAGGGGAGAGAGCACAGGGTGAAGAAGCAGCCAGAAAGACACTGAGACTGGTTGTGAGGAAGCAGGGAGTGTGGAATTTGGGTGCAGAGCAGTAGAGGGAGAGCTCTGGCCCTCATCCTTAGGAAAATTCTGGTTGTGTGCCTGCACACATCATAAACACAATTCAATGCAGTTTAGATTACTGTGGGTCCAAAGGTCTTGATCACTCCCCACCTCAACTCACTGTGAAGTTACCTTCTTTTCTGCTCATAGATCTTCATAGAACAGATGAAGTGTTAAAAAAACCCATGAGTCAGACCCCATAAAATCATGAGATTGACTTAAGAATAATATATGTTGGATACTCCATTAGCCTTCTGGTTTCTGAGTTTTCAGGGCTCATGTTTTAAAGCTTTTCTCCTCAACAATCAGAGATGGAAACTTAAAAAAAAAAAATACACACCTGATAATCCCAGCTAATCACATGACTAGATTGGACTGAAGAATTTGTGGATGTAGAGGCAGAGGAGGCCTGGAATTACTTCAAGTCAAAGCTGCAGAAACTATCAGAAGCCTGCATTGCAAGAAAGAGGGGAAAATTCATAGGCAGCAGTTGTAGACTAAGCTGGAAGAGCATGCATCTCAGAGATGTTATTAAGAAAAAGCAAAAAGCATACAAGGAGTGGAAGATGGGAGGGATCAGCAAAGAAAGCTATTTTACTGACGTCAGAACATGTAGGGATAAAGTGAGAAAGGCTTAAAGTCATGTAGAGTTGGACCTTGCAAAGGGAATTAAAACCAATAGTAAAAAGTTTTATAGCCATATCAATAAAAATAAAACAAAGAAAGTAGTGGGACTGCTAAACACTGAGGATGGAGTGGAGATTAAGGATAATCTAGGCATGGCTGAATATCTAAACTAATACTTTCCTTCAGTCTTTAATGAGGCTAATGGGGAGTTTAGGGATAATGGCAAGATGACAAATGGGAATAAGATATGGAGGTAGATATTACCACATCCGCGTTAGAAGCCAAACTCGAAGAGCTCAATGGAACTAAATCGTGGGGCCCAAATAATCTTCATCCAAGAATATTAAAGGAACTGGCGCCTGAAAATGCAAGCCCATTAGCAAAATTTTTTAATGAATTTGTAAACTCAGGGGTTGTACTGTCTGAGTGGAGAATTGCTAACATAGTTCCTATTTTGAAGAAAGGAAAAAAAGTGATCCAGGTAACCACAGGCCTGTTAGTTTGACATCTGTAGTATGCAAGGTCTTGGGAAAAAAATTGAAGGAGAAAGTAGTTAAGGACATTGAAGTTAATGGTAGTTGGGACAAAATACAACATGGTTTTGCAAAAGGTAGTTCATGACAAACCAACCTGATCGCCTTTTTTGAGAAGGTAACAGACTTAGACAAAGTAAATGCAGTGGATCTAATTTACCTTGATTTCAGTAAGGCATTTGAGACAGTTCCACATGGGGAACTATTAAATTGGAAAAGATGGGGATCAATATGAAAATTGAAAGGTGGATTGTAGTGGGGCAGCTGCCCCACTCCCATGGAAAAGGGTTTAAACATCCCTGCAAAGGGCTGTGGCTGGGAGCAAGCTGCAGGGCCTAGGAGAAGGCCCCCCAAAAGGTACTGGGATTGCAGGGGGCAGCCCATGGCTCTAGAGGTAGAAGCAGCAGGCCAACCCCCCTTGCCGGTGATGAGAGGCAATGATACTGCAATCTGCCCCGGTGAACGGGGGCAAGTGGTGACTGGCAGTTGCCTAGACTGAGGCAAGGTGGGGATAGAGAGTGGGGGTTCCCCAGGGAGGGGAGACCCTAGGACCTGTGGGGGTACTGCAGGGGTGCAGCACCCAAGGTAAGAGGGCACTGGGGTCTGGGAGGGACACGGGGCCAGAGCAGCAAGCATGACATCTCCCTGCAGAGGGCGCTCCAGATGCTGGAGAGCTAATTAATGGATGGACCAGCAGGAGGGACCGCAGGGGTGAGTCGCTGCCCTGCTACATGGATAAAGAACTGGTTAAAGGGGAGACTACAACGGGTCACATGAAAGGTGAACTTTCAGGCTAGAGGGAGGTTACTAATGGAGTTCCTCGGAGACCAGTTTTTGGACCAATCTTAATTAATCTTTTTATTACTGACCTTAGCACAAAAAGTGGGAGTGCACTAATAAAGTTTCCAGATGACACAAAGCTGGGAGGTATTGCCAATACAGAAAAGGATTGGGATATCATACGGAAAGATCTGAACGACCTTATAAATTGGAATAATAGGAGTAGGATGAAATTTAATAGTGAAAAGTGCAATATCACGCATGGGATTAATAACAAAAAAAAATTGTTATAAGCTTGGGAGGCATCAGTTGGAAGTAACAGAGGAGGAGAAGGACCTCAGAGTATTGGTTGATCACAGGATGACTATGAGCCCCCAATGTGGTATGGCCATGAAAAAAGCTTGGGATGTATCAGGCTAGATATTTTCAGTAGATATGGAGATGTTAGTACTGTTATACAAGGCACTGGTGAGACCTCATCTGGAATACTGTGTGAAGTTCTGGTCTCCCATTTTTAAGAAGGATGAATTCAAACTGGAACAGATACAGAGAAGGGCTACTAGGATGATCCGAGGCATGGAAAACCTGTCTTATGAAAGGAGACTCAAAGAGCTTGGCTTGTTTAGCCTAACCAAAAGAAGGAGAGATATGATTGCTCTCTATAAATATATCAAAGGGATAAATACTAGGGAGGGAGAGGAATTATTTAACCTCAGTACCAATGTGGACACAAGAATAAATGGATATAAACTGACTAGCAGGAAGTTTAGACTTGAAATTAGATGAAGGTTTCTAACCATTGGAGAAGTGAAGTTCTGGAACAACCTTCCAAGGGAAGCAGTGAGGACAAAAGACCTATCCATCTTCAGTATTAAGCTTGATACATTTATGGAGGAGATGGTATGATGGGATAGTCAGAAGGACCCAGGGTGCTCTCTGCTGGTCCCATGGTGTAAGGGTCAGTAATGAAGACTTTGAATCCTACAATCCAAGTTCAAGTGGGATCTTGGGACAGCACTTTCACAACCTAACACTAGTGGGTGTTCCAAGCTTTTCTCTTGCCCTCTCAAATGACATGGGAGCCTGTCTTCTGCCTGCTCCCTGTTGGGACTTAAGCACAAGAGGGGACATTTGGGCAATTAATTGATCTTTGCTTATTAGCAGTAAATATACCCAATCACCTGTGATAGGATGTTAGATGGGATGGGATCTGAATTACTACAGATAATTCATTCCTGTCTGGTTGATTGCCATATTTGGGGTGGGCTCTTCAACATCCCAGGTGAGTGCTGTTGTGATAACTGGGCCTAAAAAAGTATTCTAATTGTGAGCTCAACTATAAAAGTATGTAAAAGTTCATGAGATGTCACAATAACATACAACAAATGCTGATGGGAAAAGGTATGGAACGGAGACAGAAAAACTGAATTAGTGTAAACAAGAAGGCCTGCTGATATTGTTCATGGATTGTGTTAAAATCATGCTTGGTAAGAGACAGAAGATGTAGAACCAGAAATCAATGAACCCAAATGGTAATGTCAGATATGCCTAACTGGTGGACAAAATAATGAAAGGATGGGCTACTGCTCCTATCACTCCCTTTCTAGGTCCTGAAAGAAAGATTGTGAGGGGGACAGGAGGAATTGAGAAGAATAGACAGGCTACTGGACTGAGCTTCACCATCATGGCTGCCACCCCCATCATTTCCCTAGGACCTTGAGGCCTTTGACACCCTGATCCTGAGAGATATGTCCTGACCAGAGCAGGTTGAAAACAGACAACATCACCACCCCTGCCAGCACAATCCTAATGGGATCAGACTTAATAGCAGCAGCAACAACAGCTCCAGCATATCTCAACTTACTTCTTCTCTTTTACCCAAAAGAACAATTATAACCATTTTAAATTCCAGGTAAGAGACGGCAGATGAGGGTTTTTTCCTTCTAAGAACTCTCTCCAGAAAAAGGGAAAGGCAACAAAAAATGTTAAAATGAAATCCTTAATACTTTACATTTCAAATGCTTTCGCAGGTTTTTATTTTTTCCCCCTGTATCTTTAATAAAAGATACAAAGGATTTTTAATGGTTTGTGTGCCATGTTACTAAGTGGCTCAGGTCTCTGTATACCAAACTCTAGATCTTTGTTGAACACCGTTTAATGTTATGTTAACACCTTGGCCCATTTATTCCACCTAAATTAGTGCAACAGTGCCCTAGCTGCCAGGTTATACTGGGCACTCCCTCTCATTTTTAAGTAAAAAAATTCAGTCTCCTTTTCATTTCAACACAGAATGAAAACAAAGTATATCTTTAAAGTGTGAAACTTTTCCAAGGTCTCTCCTGGCATTAGACAAAGTTGTCAAAGGCATTCAAAAGAGGATCTGATAAGGAATGTGAAAGTGCACAACAGGATGGTGTATAATGCCTCTGGAGGAGGATGAAGAGGACAGTTTGTAAGGTTAGAAAAATGAAATGAGAATGGGAGATTGAAAGAAAAGACACAGCTTGGGGAAAGAGCGAAGGCAGATAAAGAAGGTGGAAGGAGATCCTCTGCGGGGAGAAAAGGAGAAATGCAGAAAGTATTAAAATAGATGAGTCAGAACATAGGACAGAGAAATACAGACACAGGAAATCCACCTTGACAGCAACAGATCTGCCTGTCAGACACAAAGGGAAAGCGCTGCCCTGAGAAAAGCCAGTGTAGGCTCAGAAAGTGTGAGATGTGTCAGGTGGGATCAAATTACCCAAACCTAACATAGAAAACCCAGGGGGGGAAAAGTTGTCCTCCCACTCCCAAACACACACACAGATGACTTAGAATAAAAGGAGACTAGATGAACCGGCTTTCTTTGCTCAGTTATCTTGTGGTAAGCTCTGTGCTTCCCTATAGGAGACCCAAATTTGATCACTATCCTGTTTATTTCCTCACCCATCCAAGATGGGCAGGTGTGCAAAGGGAGGAAGCATTATCATGGCTTTGAAAAAGAGATATAAAGCATCACTCTTAGGCAAAACACAAACGGAAGAGAAAGCTGCCATGATGTTGGGTTTCGGATTCTTTTAACTCCTTAAAATAAGGAGTCTGGATTTTTCAGCTGCATGCATTAAAACTCCAAAATGTATTATACTAAAACAGCACAGTTGAATGATTGTTCTGTGGTTTTGATTTTAGGGTTTTTTTTGCTTTTATCTTCTAAGAGAACTCCTGAAAGTCCTGCTGGTACTTGGCAATGTGACATTCCTTCTTTTCTTCTACAGTAGAAAATGTATTGCCTCACCTTTATTGGGATTGTTATAGGCTATCCATCTGCATACAAAAGTAAAAGGAGGAAACAGACGAAGACCTGCGGAATTATTACACTGAGCAAAATTGCTCCCTCTAGGTTAAAAATTGGTCATTTAAAATGAAAAACATTCTAAAAACTATATAAAATATTTAAAGCTCACTGTATACAATCAAGTCAGAAAAGAGTAGCAAAACACTGCATCTGGCAACCTCACTACCACTAATACATTTTCCCCCTGATCTTATAGATGATTTTCAAGTCACCATTTAGATGGAGAAACTGTGACAGTATGGGGTTGTCCTTTTGCCAAATGCACACACAGAGTAAGAAAAGTAAGAGCAATTTAATTTTTGAACAGGATCATAATTTAGCTGGAGGTCCAAGAACTATAATCAGTGAAACCCATGAGCACTGTAAAATAATTCCAGACTTGTGTTCCATGAAGTCCTATATGTGGCATGCCACCTGAAGGCCTGTCACAGGGTGGTATCTGGTGGTTTCATCCCAATCCATTGAAGGTGAAATATTCCAAATGTGTCTCTTATATGGGTAAAGAGAAGGAAAAAGAGGAATTTAAAAAGGTTAAACAATGATCCATGTCTTTCTGTTGAATAAAATGGAGAGATTCCAGCACAAAGCACTATCATCCTCCCTTGCCTCCTTTACCAGGCTAAAACCTTTTGAGCACTGACACCACTTTGGCTTGATTTCTACAGGAAAAAAAAGTTGTTTTATCCTACCAATAACACCCATCCTCCCTAACAGGCACAGCTATACGCTGTGTAGAATAGACTTTAGTTTTAAACAGCATCTTTGATCTCAATGTATTTTCACCGTTGTGATTCTAGGCAAAAGCCATTATGCATTCATTATGCCATGTATACTATACCTTTAATGTCTCAAGTAACATACTGTAATAAACAAGCAGATTCTTAAACCAACAAGCATCTGATTATTGATAAATATGGCTAGGACTTTCCCGTCCTTTCAGAAAAGAGCTATGAGATTAATAATTCTTTAACTACTAAAAAAGAAGGGCCAGTAGTTCGGGCCTTAGCCTGAGACTCAGGAGTCCCTGGTTCAGTTATCTGCGTAGTCACGAGCTTCCTATGTAACTTTAGGGAATCACTTACTCTCTCTGGAGCTCACTTCCCCACTTGTAAAACAGGGATATAGTCCCACAGTCTCTCACAGGAATGTTGCGAGAATGGATACATTAAGGACTCTGGTGCCAGGGCCAGCTGGGTGCTGGGGCAGGGCCCACGGGCCATTTAAGAACCTAAGATAGAATTTCACTTGCAGTTATCTGACGTTTGGTTTCAGGTGTGTTGTAATGGACACTGCCTTGTATACAGCAACAGTATCTTATCATGGCTCTGAGCTGTATCCATGCCACTGATGGTAACATCAGTGAGAGGAAGTAGCATTTCTTCTTTTGATCTACTGAAAGGAGCAACTTATTTGACCAAAAAGAGAACATTTTTTAATCTTGGATTGTCCGAATTCTTTGTCAGAAATCCCACCCTAGTCTGTGTGGCCAAGTCTTCTCACAGGGCTTATTGGAAGCCCAGGTTGTGTCAGTCTGTTTTGGCTGTTCTGATGCCCCACGTAGAACCCCAACCAAAGTCCAAAAGCAGGCGGCATGTCACAGCATTTTTCACCTCAATTCTGCTTGACGAAAATGCTTTTCTTGCACTTCTTAATAACAAGGCTTATTCCATTTTTACAGAATTACTGCCACAGCAACTTACATTTATACAGTGCCTTTCTTGGCTGGAAAATACTGCAAGAAGTATTCATGAACATTAATTTGACTAAAAGCATACATTTGCTTTGACAGCATTCACAAGTGTTATTTGCCTTCCATGAATATTCATTTGACTTTTTTGTTTGCAAGGCTGTTTGCAGGAAAGCTATGCATGGAATATTTGGGCTAAAAAAATTTCACATTGCTGTGAACTCTTTAACCTCCTACTTATAAAAATTTTGGTCATCACCTGTGACTTAACTGATCTAAGACTAATGAACAGTCAAAATGAATAGTTTCTAGACAAGCTTGTAGGTTCAAATATAATAATCACCTACATAGCACTTAACTATTTTTCTCAAAATACCCTGTAATGAAGCTCTCAGGTGCTTTAGTCAAACAAGTTATTGGGCTCAATATGGGTAACTGGATGAAATATTACAACTGTGATACACAGCAGATCAGACTAGGTGATTTAATGGTCCTTCTGGCCTTAAAATCTATTTTTAAAATAGTGATATTTTTCCCATTTACAGATAGGGAAACAATCATAGAAAGACAAGGTGACTTGCCCAAGGTTAATGGTAGAAAGCTTAGGTGCCCTGATTAGCGGCCTATCCACAGGACCATGCTGTCTCAAATACAATGAGAGACCCAAAAGAAGGTCCACAATAAATGTATATTGAGCCATTCTGAGTAATGGACAAATGAGAACGTCAACATGTTTATGGATAATTCATACACAGAAAAGAGGGCAAAACAGATCAAAACATTTGCTAATTGATTTGGCTCTCGCCTCAGATTTTACCAATTCATTTCCACAATTCTGCAACAATTATTCAAACAGTGCAGCTTGACCATTAGAAAACAATCCCAGACTGCTTAAATTGCTCTTTTGGTCCATTTTGTTGAAATGTAATTCTTTCCAAGGCAGACCACTCAGGCCTGCTTACAATGCCACTTCATTTTTCTAGTAGACTTCCAAGTTAGTAAAACTAATTTTTCCCAGCTAGAATTGCCCTCAGTCAAAAATGCTCTTTTTCTTCATTAGTATTTCTTATGGAAGCAAAGTCTCAGAGGATAAAGATCTTAGGCTCTGTAGGTAACTCCATTTCCAATTTCATGTTTAACATTCTGGTTATTTCTTTCTCAGAAGGGTACTTATGCAGCCAGAGTCATATCCTATGACTGAGGTCTGCTTTTTCTTTCCACAGCTTGAGCATTTATTAATACAAGTTTTCATCGGGTGATTTTGAGTGCAATAAATCGTAAATAATAATTTCTGCAGGATTTATTTCAGTCTTAAAAGTTAAGGAGAGATTAATTTATGGCTCTATATATTTGGTTCCATGTCTCATATTATGTAGTTCAAGCTCTTCTCCACAACAGCATTAGCTTGGTTTTCATCCTTTTGCTGAAAATATGAGCAACAGAGCCTTGTCTCTTTCACTTGTAACACCAGTGACCCTGAGTGCGTCGCTATTGTTAGATATTGAACCTGGACTTTTAGATCTTAATGTATGAGCCTCTACTCTCTGACCTTTAATAAGTCATACTAGGCTTAACTCTGTGTGGCCCACTAGAAGGTGATAGAGTACAAGGTTCTACCTGCATAAAGCTTATTGCAAGGTCAGGATTTTATGCCACAAGTTAATGAAGCCCTGCTTTTGTTGGGGTTAGTACATTAGCCCAAGAGTCAGCCTTCCACTCTTTTAGAGCTCATCCTTCCAATTCTATTCCATCATAGCTGCAGATATTGCTAGCATTCCCCTCCCCCCCCCCCGCCCATTGAACGTTTTTCCTATGTCAAATAACTGACGTACACAGATAGAAATAATTGCAATTTCCAAGATATCAGTTTACCATCAATTTTGAAAGCAGGATTATCCCCTCATTATTCTGTTTTCATGAAACCATGGACAAAGGCTGATCCTTTAATCATGCCCATGGATCTTTTCAGAACCTTCTCCAATTTATCAACATATTTCTTGAATTGTGGACACCAGAACTGGACACAGTGTTCCAGCAGCTGTTGCCCTAGTGCCAAATACAATGATAAAATAGCTACACCTACTTGAGAATGTCTGTCTATGCATCCAAGGATTGTGTTAGTCCTTTTGGCCACAGCAACACACTGGGAGCTCGTGTTCATCTACCACAAACCTCACGTCTTTTTCAAAGTTTCCTAAGATCTAGTCCCCCATCCTGAAAATATGGTTTACATTCTTTGTTCCTAGATTAATACACTTACATTTAACACTATTAAAATGCATATTGTTTGCTTGTGCCCACCTTATCAAGAGATCCAGATTGCCCAGTATCAACAACCTGTGTTCTTCAATGTTTCCTACTTCCCCAATCTGGGTAATCTACAAAGTTTATCAGTGATTATTTTATGTTTTCTTCCAGATGATTGATCAAAATGTCAAATGGCGTAAAGTTCCCACAGATTGATTCTTGGCCCTCTAGAAACACATCTGCTTTATTATGATTCCTTGTTTACACTTACATTGAGACTTGTCAATTAGCCAGCTTTCAATCCACATAATGAGTGCCATGTTAATTTTATATCATTCTAGTTTTTCAATCAAAACATGGTACCAAGTCAAATACCTTACAGCTCAACTAAGTTCTTGCGTTCACACTTCATAAAGTATGTTGACAAATTGGAAAGGGGAGAGAAGAAAGCTATGATTTCCCTGAAAACAGGTCTGGGAAATGTGCCTTACAGTGAGTTACTAAAGAAGCTCAATCTAGTTTATTGCAGAGATTTAAGAGGCAACTTGATAACAAGTACCTAAATGGGGAAGAGAATTAATAGGCAACTCTTTAACATATCCAAAAAATGATTAAGGAGATCCAATGGCTGGGACTTGAAGCCAGACAAATTTAGATTAGAAATCGTGCAAATGGAATGTCTACTAATGCGTTGGGCTATTATCACTTAAAGTCTTTAAATCAAGATTATTTTTTTTAATGCTGTAACTCAAACAGAATCTCTGGGTTTGATGCAGAAGTTATTGGGTGAGATTTTTGTGTTTTACAGAAGGTAAGGTCAGGGTAGATGATCATAATGGATCTTCTGACATTAAAAATCTAAGTTATCTGGAACCCATCTAAATTGTTCACACACATGTAAATCTAACGGCATAGCACGTGTTGGTCAAAACAACATTACTAGCATCATTTATCTTACTGTCCTAGGCCAAAAAAAATTAAAATATAATTTAAATATGTTAAGAAAAACAGTATTTTTAGAGACAAGTATTTTGATCATAAAAACCTTAATATATGAACAAATTTTTAAAAAGGAAAAAAGCAAAATATACAAATGAACAAAAAGAAGCACTACATTTCATGCAGTTCTCAGGAAGGTATCATTATCTCTATCTTTGGAGGAAAATACAATGTTATTTCATGAGTTTATGGAAGTGTTTGAACCATCATTGTTTTTAACAAGTCATTTCAGTTCTCAAGTCTCATTAAATAGTCAATAATCTTTTATCAAATAAACATATTACAGCAATCTGTGTAACACTCTTTCATAGCCTGTTGTCTTAGAACCGAATTCTGGAAAAACATCTCTATTCAAGACAGCACTTAAACTGGTGCTTAACTTTAGGCACATACTAAAGTCCAATTGATTTCAATGAGACAGAAGCACATGCCTAAAGTTGAGCATGCGTTTAGATGCTGTAGTGAAACTGAATCTGTGCAAAAGAGTAGATCCAGTCATTGGATGGGGTGGTTTCCTTTTAGTAGCATTGTTTTGCTATTGTTCACACGATACATATTCTTTTTTTTATTGCTACAAGAAATACTTACTATGTGATGTGTGGAAAAGTGTTCACTACACACAAAGCTAGAATAGCCTGGAGTTGGGTACATAATTTGCTGTTTTTCTTCAGAATTTGCTGTCCAGTTCTGGACTTTCTCTAGTATACAAGCACATTACAAAAAATGTCCAATTCAGTTTTACACCTACCCCATGACCTTATGGAACATAACTGCAGCCTCTAACGTTCTGACAGACTTCAGAGTATTTACAGCCCTTTAGTAATTTTAGTTTTGCACCTCCCACAGTTCTATAAGTAATGTTCTATTAATTTATTCAATTGAGTTTCTGTATGTGTTTCCCAAATCTTTTCTCCATATTATTTGTAAACTGTTACAAATATTTTGTTAATATCAAGTAGAGTTCAGCTAAATTTGGAATTTCCATCGCACAAGAAATGCCAACATTCCTTTTTCATCCAAAAATGGGAAAAAAGTACACGTCAATTATTTCCATGAAACTCTGAAAAAATTCCGTGTAAAAAATATTTCATGTGGAAATTTTCAATCAAAAACTAAATGTTTTGAAATTTTGTATTTCATTTTGATTTGTTCACGTGACTGGAAACCCTTTGTTTGAAGCCATATCAATGTTAAACTGAGTTTTTCTTATGGGGTGGCATAGTCCCTTATAGGAGTTGTAGTTAGGGAGCCTGATGCTCCCATTCTCACTGATGAGCCATGCTCCTTGGCTGGACTACATCTCCCATAATGCATCCAGAGTCATGCATCTCTCATGATGCACCATACAGCTCAAAGGGAAATCACTACATTGCTTCATGGGAAATGTAGTCCTCCACAGAACCTGGCCGACAAGAGAGAATGAGAGCCATAAGTATAATTCCCATGAAGCAGCGCACCACAGTAGGAAGATGCATTTTCATGTTTTCCTGAACTGATTCAAAACTAAAGGTTTGGGGTCAGTTAAAAAAAAAACCACCCAAATTCCAATTTGTACTGGACTGAACATCTCATTTAGATTTTCCCAATGAAAAGATGAATGTGGTGTGTGTGTGTGTGTGTGTGTGTGTGTGTGTGTGTGTGTGTGTGTGTGTGTGTGTGTGTGTGTGTGTGTGTGTGTGTGTGTGTGTGAAAAAAACCTTCTGCTGTGTTTTCCAACAGAAAATCTTGGAGAGGGTAGGGGAGCCCAGGCCTGCCCTCTCCACAGGAGTCTGGTCCAGGGCCCACTGAGAGGCATCTACACCCAACATCTTGGAATTCTAAGACACCTCCCTCCCCGACCACTTCCTACCCCAGTTTCCCTCATCTTACAAGGATAGATTACTCCAACCAAGTCTCTGGCCTGCATTCTGTCACCTGCTTCTCCTTTGTGTGTGTGCACAGGTCTGTGTGGTCAGGTCCCAGGCAATGAGCTCCTGGTAGTACTTCCCATTCAGAGAAGCCACTTGCTCCCTTCCACTGCTCTCCTCTCAACTGCTCTGCTCCCCTTTTTAGGAGCCCTGCCTCGAGCCTGTGCAGGCTTTGCAGATGTGTCTGAGTGGAGCTGCCTGGATTCAGCGCTGTTCCTTAACCCCTGGCTAGCCAGTGTGGGGATAGTAGACCCCAGAGAGTCACAACAGCCAACATTTACAGAGTAACTTGTGATTTGGGGTGCCTAGCTTGAGATACCTCCCAGTGACTTGATTTTAAGAGGACTGGGTGTTGAGCATATCTGAATATCAAGCTTTTTTAAAATGTCCAAAGTTGGGCGCCCGACAACGGAGGCAACCAAAATCCACTAGTAACTTATGAAAAGTGTGCCCAATGCCTCCAGAAGCGCTTTGGGGATTGCTTTATTGTGTACTGATAGCGGAGCACTAATGGCAGAGATAATCTACAATATGCTAATTAAGACTAATGCCTTGAGCCAATGTGCCAGAGAGACAAAAACTAACCATGGGAGGAGACTAACACAGCTGAATATCCAGCTGAGCAAGATTGCTCTGAAGAAGAGAAACTGACTTTCCATATCAGTACAGTGTGGGAGTTGAGGCACAAAAACTGTCTACGTTGCAAAGCTTGTCATTTGACCCACTTCAATTTACCAGCCACAATACACTTCTTGTATCTCGGCTCATTACATTTATATTCAGCCTAATGTTTCCTTTGCACACTCCCTTCATTCCCAGTTATATGCCAACTAAGCCCTTTCAGAAAGCTGACAAAGGTGGCCTAAAGCCTTATTTTGTGTGTGGGCAAGCCCTGTTTCATGCTCCCTGGAAAGAAACCTGATCTCTGACCTGACAGGAGACAGTGTCACAAATGAGATATCTAGGGCCACTTAAGACAATGCTGCCAAACCTCTGGATGCTTTGGGGGCAGAAGGTGGCTCTACCCCCACAGGGGCATGGTCCATTACTGTCTGGTATGAGGTGGTTTATGCTGCCTGAGAACTTTTTGGTGATAACTTCAACTTCCTAGGAATTAGGATGTTTCTCCTAACCCCCTTCATAGAGCATGCTGCAGGGACCCTAATCAAGGACCCTCAGCTGTAGCTCCCAGATTTGTTTGGCTTGGGCTGCCAATCAAGACAGGAGATCAACAGGGTCAATCCCAAAAAGCTTTGATGAGGAAGTTGGCATTAGCTTGTCATGCCCCAGAAGATGATCTGGGACTATCAAGTGTGAGATGATCATCTAAAAATTAGTTGGAGATAACTTGGGCCAAATCTTCAGCAAGTATAAAGACAGAATAGCTCTACTCCAGTCAGCAGTGCTATGGTCAATTTACACCAGCTGAAGATCTGGCTCTGTATTGTGGCTTCCACAATACGTGACATGAGGCCAAAAAAGATGACAGACACATGGAGTGGAAAATACAGTAGAGAGGTATAAATATACAGCACATGAAAAGATGGGAGTTGCCTTACCAAGTGGAGAGGGGTCAGTGCTAATGAACCAATTCAATTAAGGTGGAAGTGGGCTATTCTCAGTTGTTAACACTGACCTCCCACTTGGTAAGGCAACTCCCATCTTTTCATAGGCTGTGTATTTCTACTGTATTTTCCACTCTATGCATCTGATGAAGTGGGGTTTAGCCCACAAAAGCTTATGCCCAAATACATTTGTTTTAGTCATCAACATTCCACAAGGATTCCTTCTTGTTTTTTCCCTCTCCTGGGTCTCCTTTCCCTATTGCTCTGCAGTCATTTCTTTATGGGAGCCACCTAGTCTGGTTCTCCCCAGCTGAGTCTAATCCTTAATTATCTATCTCCCTTCCAGGTGCCACAGAATGGCCTAATTGGGCTCACTGGGTCCCATTAACCCTATATAAAGCCCATCATGAAAATCCCACTAGGGACATATATGCATTTTAGGTGCCTAAATACCTTTGAACATCTGGCCATTAGAGGCTTTCGAAAATTTTACCAGGTATCTAAAACACCCCAAGAAAAGTATAGTGTCAGATTTCTCCCAGTTATCTTCCTTGCTTGAGATTTTCCAAGTCATTTATAAAAGAAAGTAATTACAGCACTGTGAACTGAGGCTCTGTATGAACACAAGGTATTACCAGTCAAATGTATTTCTTTATTTTCCATCTTTCCACAGTTAATACCCTTAATGTCACAGCTTTGCATAATGGCTACAGTCGGAGACACCACGTCTGTGTCAATGTTAATGCTCAATTTGTAAAATCTATTATTCTCTTTTCTGTCTAAGCTTTTTTTAAGAACATACCATATAAAATATGTGAAGTAAAACGAAACCTGGAACACTCTCTCTCTGAACCACAATCATTACTAATATTTATGGAAATGTTGGCCAAGTCCCAAAACCACAACCTCCATAATTTGTAAATTTCTCCTTTCTTTCACTAAATGCAAATTGAACAATGTAATACTGTATGATAGAAACGAACTTGGAAGCCAAACCTGCAGGAACTTCAATAATTCCTCTAAAGATTTATGAAACAAAACAAAGAAATTACATACTTGACCGAAACTGGAATGAAGAAAGCAGCCCTAATTTAGAGTCAGTGCAGCAACTGGAGAAATGAGATTGGGGACTTAATACTGTACATATGTTGTGGAGTTATCCCTGTGGTAAACTCCTTTTGGGAAAAGGAGAATAAGGAGAACATATATAAACATGGACATTGATATTCCCAGTGAGCCAAACCTCTTTATTTAGGGGATTTTAAGCTCATACCATACATTTATAAATTACAACATTCTTCCAATTGCCAAAACATTACTCAGTCAAATGGAAATCTGCACATGACCTTTACATTGCAGGATGCATGCACAGGTTTCAGGCTCCGCTCCTAATCCCATTAAAGTCAATGGCAAAACTCCAATTATTTTCAATAGGAACAGGGATCAGGCCCTCAGTCACTTTGCCAATCGAGTGAAAACTGAATACCAACCCCGGGGAAAAATGGGCTCCATTCTCAAAATGGATACATAAGTCACTGAAATCTGTAATTTGTCACTTAAATATCTATTTTGGCTCCTAAATCAGCATCCATATGGCTAAAATACACATTAGGCACCTAATTTTAGGCAGAAAGTTTGCATATAGGTAAATAAATAAATGAGGTGATACCCTCTAAGTAGTGTGTGTAGCAAATCCCCCTGCGGACAGTTGGCAAATGTTCACGTCTAGCATTATAATCACAATACTCCTTATGTTTCTTAAACAAACAATAAATAAATAGGACAACCTTTCCAAACCTAGGGACTAAAATTAGGTTCCTAAATGCCAGATTATGCACCTAAATAGAAGTGGCCTGATTTTTCAGAGATACAGACAACCTGCAGTTATTACTGAGTTCAATGGCATCTGAGCACCACTAGAACTCAGTTCATTTATATTGAAGTGGCTTAAACATGGATTTAGGAGCCTTACCTTAGTGATCTAGGTTTGAAAGTTTTGGACAGAATTACAGCAGGTCCAATAAGTCTTCTTTAGCTTCTCTTTTGTGTTTGACTTCTTGCAAACAATTAACCACTATGAACAGAGCCTGCAAACTGTCCATAATGAAAGCCAAAACTTGACACATGGTGACCATTTTGGGGGGCTTGTTATAGTTTTAAAACTGATCTTAAGGTCACAAAGGTTCACTGAGAGAACCTGGGTCCAAACTGGAATGAATGCTGAATGATTTGTGGTTTCCCAGCATTAAAAACAAAATGGAGAGATTACAGCTGCAAAACTTTGTTGAATCCAGATTTCTCAAGGTCCAGTAGTATTTAGATAGGTATTTTGGGTTGACATAGGAACTAACAGCAAAGATTTTATCAGAATTTAGATGTGACTTTTCCCATTATCCAAGGATAGAAAGATCTAGAGTTCTGGTTTTGGCTCATACCTAACTGGATGAAAAAATAATGGTTACATACTGGGGAACCAGCCATAATTTAGTGGTTTAATCGGTTTTGGGGGCTCATGTCAAAGACAACTCAGTAAGGTTGTCTTTCCCTCTCAATCCACATTGAAGAAAACATTAAAGAAATGTACAGAAACAGTAGCATTTCCACAGATGCGCTGTAGCTGGAACAACTAACAGTATCATGAAGCTTGTTGTACCCTATTTTGGCAAAAGGAGTCTGCAGTTCTCTCCTTCACTGCCAATAATATTGCTTTGCAAAAGCACTGTCTCAGATCACTTACTATCTGTCTGGGCACACCTTCAAGAACATGTCTGCAGGCGCTGGATGTGTCACTAGTTTCAGACTATATTGGCTCAGCTGTGTTACCAATTTGTTAATTCTCTGTAATTTAGGGATGCTTAAAATCAGTGTGTCCTTCAAAAGCAAGCTTCTGACTACCTGAAACAATGGACCAGACATTCAGTTGAGATAATCAGCCCTAGCTCCACTATAGCTATGCCAATTGACGCCAGCTGAAGACGACGCCTATCAGTTTTTAAAGAAATTCACCTACAACTCTTCACTTGCACAGCAGATCTTACTTAACGCCACCACTGTAATTTCTGCCACTTCCCTTCATCTCCAATGTTACAAAAAGAGCAGAATGGTTATAAAAACAATGGCTAGCAGTAAGTTACTGACAGCAGTCAATATCACAGTTCAGTGGCAATGTGTTGCCATGGTAAAGCAACCGTGTCCAAATAATTTATATTCCGGTAAAAGCATTAACATGCCACTATCACTGCTTGTGCATCTTAGTCCTGACAGACAGAAGTCAGATTATGGAAACAATTATATCGGCAAACTGCAAGAAATTACATTTCTTATTAAAGAGGACATTTACAAGAGAACTCAGAATTCCACTGGCAGACATATACTACATTTTCATTTAGATTACAATACCCAAAGGCAGGGGACCTTATTCTCTTATGGGAGTTTGCAGTCACAAAGCATCCAACCCTGTTTTTGTGCTATATAAGTAATATTAAGGCAATAATGAATAGCAATACAACTTGTTACTTTTTTTTGCTTATTATAATGTTAATTTTATCATGTGGTTATGATGATCATATTTCTACTATGTAATGTGCCAAATGTGGAAGGCTGACATCTCATAAAAGAAATTCAAGAGTGAACATGACATTGAAATTCTTGTGCAAATGCAAAACAGAGGTTTTTCTCTCTGCATCATTTCCTTGCCCCACTCTGAATTATTATTGATGAAATAAGCAGTTTCTGTTTTGACAAACACTTTATTCTCCCTTCTATTAAAAAAATAAACTACAAAATACACACATAGTTGGCCAAGACATGACGAACAAGTGCAAACTCCCCGTTGCTAGCAGCCATCTGTACTTTACACCAATGCAATTCTTTCTGTCTCCTACATTAATACCCAAGTCTACAGGATAGAATACTCTGTAACAAGACACTTGGAAGTATAAGTAAAGGCATTTGAATTTTAAAAACAGTATCAAGGTTTCCTTTATTTACCTGCCAAGATTTGATCTTAGAGTTTTTTGTTTTCTCTGTTTTATAACGTGCATCGTAGTAGCGCCTAAGGGACCTAATTATGGATCAAGGCCCCACTGTGCTAGGCACTGGTCAAACACGGAATGAAAGGCAATCCCTGCCTGAAGATCTCACACTCTAAGGGGTTGTCTACACATTAAATAGCTGAGCAGTGAGCTGGCAGAAATCAGGCAAGTTTCAATTGGAACTGTGTCTGTGCTCCATCACAATTTTGATACAATGGAACCATCTCTGCGAAACACTTTTAGTTTGATGAATCAGGCATTCTCTGATTCCATATGGAAATTCCAACTGTCTATAATATGAAACTGGGCTAATGTATTACAGATTGTTGAAAGGAAAAATACCAGCCCTTTATTTTAGTTCTGGTTATGTATGTGAAGGAGGAAACTGGTTTTTAAATAGTGTTTAATTGATAATACAGTATTTGTAATGCTTAAACCTACACATATTCTGGATGAATAATTTGATATCTCCAGTAGGTTTTATTTTGGTGGTGATGGTAGTTAGGAGATGTTTTTCAGGAAGAGAAAACTAATTAAAATTAAACTCTTCTGTTACATTTCTCTTCACACCATTGATGGACACAACTGCTTTTTCTAAAATGTATTTCTGCCAAAAGTCAACATACCACTGAGCAGTAGTGAGTACTAGGAACCACTGCTGACACGTAGAACAGGAGACATTTTAGTTTGCCTTTAGCCTGGCTTATTTTCAATTACTCCATCTCTGAATCACCGCTGAGAGTCTGAAAAACAACATTAAGGGAAAAACAGCACAATTACTTACCCAGACTGACAACATCAAAAACTGAAGCTTTGTACTTCATCCTCCTGTAGGTTTATTTTTATTTATTCTACCCCCACAGATCTAACCCACTGAACATCACATACAAAATATGGGTTGCTTTTTTAAGAGATTACCTATTTATGGAGAAAAGTACATTGTTGTTAAATTGTTAAAAATGTTTCTCTTTTTTATCACTAAAAGTATACGGTAAGTCTGATCTTTTTGATATTTTTACATGCATATCTTGTTCTGTAGACCTTGATATTAACTTGGGCTTTTACTCAACAAGGTACATAATTGTGAAATCAATAAGATTATTCACATGCTTAAGTACCTTGTTGAATTGGGTCCTATTTAATTCCAAGATCAGGGGGATGTCAACAGGACTATTCATTTCAGACCCAAGCTTAAAGTCCTTTGCTAAATCAGGGTCTAGGAGAACACACCTTGTTTAAACAGTATACAGTAAACCCTCGATTTAACGGACCCCGATTTAACGGACTTCGGATGCAACGGACAAAATTTCCGATGCATCCGAAATCCGTTATTGGGGGCTGCCGGCTCGCGGGAGCCGGCTGGGTTGACAGCTCCCGCCCGGCTCCCCGCAGCAGGGACCCCTGCGGGAGCTGTCAAACCCCCCCGCCCCCCCCGCCCGGCTCCCCGCAACCGGGAGCCGGGCGGGGGGAGGCGTTTGAGAGCTCCCGCCGGGCTTCCCGCTGGGGGGAGCAGAGCGGGAGCTGTCACCCCCCCGCCCGGCTCCCCGCAACGGGGAGCCGGGCAGGGGGGCGTTTGAGAGCCTCCGCTCGGCTCCCCGCAGCGGGAAGCCGGGCGGGGGGTTTGAGAGCCCCCGCTCGGCTCCCCTCTGCGGGAAGCTGGGCGGGGGGTTTGACAGCTCCCGCCGGGCTTCCCGCTGGGGGGAGCCGTGCGGGAGCTGTCAACCCCCCGCCCGGCTCCCCGCAACGGGGAGCCGGGCGGGGGGCGGGGGGGGTTTGAGAGCCCCCGCTCGGCTCCCCGCAGCGGGGAGCCGGGCGGGGGGGGGGGCATTTGAGAGCTCCCGCCCGGCTCCCCGCAGCGGGAAGCCGGGCGGGCGGGAGCCAGGTGGGAGCTCTCAGCCCACCCGCCTGGCTCCCCGTTGCGGGGAGCCAGGCAGGTGGGGGGGGGGGTTGACAGCTCCTAAAACCTCTATATAAGGGACTAATTCGGGTGAGGGGGTGTCCGTTAAAGCCAAAAGTCCTGTTATTTAATGATTTTTAAAAATTATTAAATAACGGACTTTTGGCTTTAACGGACACCCCCTCGCCCCAATTAGTCCGTTAAATCGAGGTTTCACTGTAGCATATATATTCACATATATTTTATTTCTTGCATGGAACAATATGGGCTCCCTCTGGTAGCAACAATAATATTTCGAGTGTTTCTCCAAGTGAATAAAATATTTGTGTTAAATTGTAAAGATATGTTTAATCTTATTGCCTTTCTTATTTAAAATACTGGACATTTTCCTTTTCACTGGAAAACATGTCCCGACTCCCTACATTTCCAACATTTGATCATCCTGAACAATATGAAATATTTTCAACACATTTTTGTACCTTTGAGGGCTTCACATTGCAGTTCAAATGACTTCCACTGACTTCAGAGTCAGCTCTGAAGGTTGGGGTCCTTTGTAAAGGCAACAAAACATACATTGCTAGCACTGATCAAAAACTTTCCATTCACAATGTTTTCCAATGGAAAATTGGGTTTTTTACAAAGCCATATTTTTTTTAGAAGTGTGTGATTTTTCACAACAAAACGAAGGCCTGAAAACCAAAATATTTAGATTCTGAAATTCCACCACACAGTGTCTCATGGGAGTTGAGCATAAACACCCAAATATCCTCTATGTGGGCTGCGTTTCCTGTCTGGATTACATCTCCCATAATGTACAACATCAAGGGACTCCCATAATGAACTGCATCCCCTCTTCAAGAGGAGAGACTGTTGAGTCTCAGGGGAGATATAATCATGCAGGCGAAGAGTTTAAGGCTGTAAGGGACCACCAGATAACCTAATCTGACTTCCTATATATCACAGGCCACCAACGCCACCCACCACCTGTACACTAAATCCAACAACTGAAATTAGATTCCTATTACCCCCAATGCTCTGTCCTGATTTTTCACACTTGCTGTCTGGTCACCCTAATTATGGCAGGGATTTGGATGGAGTGGGGTGCACCAGTGTCTGAGGCTTCTGCAGTGGCAGGGAATTAATTAAATGAAATATAGCCAGATAATGCCTGCACATGACCCACACTTACACACTACAGAAGAAAGCAAACTCCCTTCCTCCTATGGTCACTGCTAATCTGACTTGGGAGAAAATTCCTTCTCAACCCCTCATATGGTGATCAGTTAGATCCTGGGCATGTGAGCAAGAACCAGCCAGCTAAGAATGGGAGGAAAGTGAGCCCAACAAATGAAGGAGAATGGGAGAATGAGACACCCAAACTACAACTACTATGAGGCACTTCAGCAACATTTTCAAATCTAAGTATTTAAGCTTTCAGCAATATTTTGGGGGTTTTCACTTGAAATTATTTAGTTTTGGAATTTCCACCAAAAATGCAACATTTTCACAGAAAAACAAAATCATTTTTGACTCTTTCTAATGCGGACTCTTGAAGTTCTATCGCTTTCCAGACCATCAAACAAAAAAACCACTTAGGAGAGGATAAGGTGGATCTGATTCTCTGCTGCCTTGCATCTTGTGTAGGCAATTTTTTTTTACCAAGGTAAAGAGTGAAACAGATGATAACATGAAAGCCCTGGATCCTGCAACACTTTGTGGTATAACTGCTCATGAGTAATTACATAAGTGTTTCTTGGGTAAGGCCATAATCGGCCACGCAAGGTACAGAGCCATGGAGAACGAGGCTCTGTTTTCAGCATCCAGAGATGTCCCTATACACAGTGTCTTAGAAAACATTTACAACTTGTTTCTGCACATCCATATTGTACACATTGAGCATTCTCTGCATTTTTGAGCTCTGCAAAAGATTTAATTCTTTTGAAGCAATAGGGAGAGACACCCATTGCCTTCAAGGTACTTAACTCTGTTTGGTGGCTGATTTTTGTTTCTCTCCCCCGCACTCCAAAACATCATTTTAGTATGGCAGTTGCATTACAATTAGCATTACCATTTCACATTGAAGTCTTTGGGTTACTGCTGAGACTATCAAAAAAGTAGTCAATTGCTATACTTTTATATGGCTATCTGGCCACTATAAGTTGGCCTCAGACCTCATTCAAACCCAAAATTTCCATTTCAGAGGAATTTCTGAAAAGTAATGGGGTTTTTTTCCATTCTGAATCAGAAAGAAAATTCAAGTCCCACCGAATGGGAAATGCAAATTTAAATTTTGGAAAAACTTTAAACCCATTGAACATTTCAATGTTGTTCAATCAGCATTTTTGAAGGAAAAAAATTTGCTCAGTCCTAGTTGGCCTGAAGCCATCAAAAATGTGGCTGTTTTTCTCTCTGAAGGCCAAACTTTTCTTTTCCCAGTTTGATTACTTGTACCTTTGAAACCATAAATGCAACTGGTTATTTTCTCTCTCTTGGTAAATACATAGCTTGAGATTTTACAAGCAGTCTAGGGAATTAAGACACATTTACTATTAATTTTAATGGAATGAATGTATCTAAACCCCCTAGGCAGCTTTGAAAATCTCAACCATTCTTCTTAGGTGAAAAAACACTGTACTAGCTATATATTTTATTTTCATAGGGTTATACTTTCCCTCCATATACATGCATCCTCTTTTTACAAACATATTTAGTACCGAGAAATATTTCCCACTCACTGGGACTTGAAAGAATCAAGCAAATATCTTTTGCTAAACAAATCTGATCGTCCATGAACCATCATTTAATTCAACTAATGTTTTCTAACTCATTAGATGTAATCAGTATTTGCTTTGTTTAAAATTACGTCTGTGTATGCATCGTATATAATAAGAGCAGGAATAGCCAATCTGGATTTAATCATCATACAGTGTGCAATGGATATAAAATTAACGGTTCAGACACTACCAACAAAATGTTTGTACTATGCTAAATATCATGCCTCAGAAAGAAGTACCTAGTAGGCTGTGCAAATGATTAGCCTGATGCTTTGCTTTGGCAATGCAATTTTTGCAGGTTTTATAGGCTCTGGGAACAAATGCCATATGGTTGACAATGTGTCTATATTTTTTAACAGCTGTAATGTGAATTTAGAAGCAAATATTTTAGTTCTGTGCAAAGCAGCAGTGATCCTCACAATATCATGTATACCACAATATATTTAACTTCCAAGTCTGAAAGGAAGGAGAGTGATCCAGGACATTTGTGACAATCTACTCCGCACACAGTTGATTTCATTGAGTGCTTCATTCCCTGAGGAACCTGCTAAGTAGAGGACAACAACTCCAGGAAGCCCCCTCCCCATTGGCCCTTCTCTTCCCCCTGGCCAGATAAGGGCCTTGAACCAGGAAGCGACAGAGTACTTTTGGGAAGCAGCAGCATGTTAACCAGGAGCTTCAGAGAAGCCAGAAGCAGAGAAAAATCCCACAGGAATTGTATTCAGAGCTGTGTGTGGAACAGGCAGTGCTGGGTGCAGGCCTGTGTGGGGAAGCAGCAGTGGCTAGACAGGGAGCCAATGAGGAGGGCGTAGTGAGACAACACTAACTGAGCCTACCCTGGATACCTGCAAGCTCCTATTTACTTGAATAGAGACTGGACTAGAGAGGGCATCCCAGTCACTAGGCCTCAAGCCAATACTCTCAAAAAGATGGGACCAGGGCCCAAACAAGAACCGCTATTGCTCACTTTGAACTGGAAGTCCTCAAATCTCTGTACTTCGGGTATTTGCAACCTTTCCTTTTCCTGCAGCCTAGTAAAATGCCCTTTTCCCTTTGTAGAGTTGCCAGGTGCCTATTTTTTGACCAGAAAGTCTGACAGAAAATGGGACCTGGCAACGTTTGGTCAGATATACTGACTGGACACCAACAGTCTGGTTACCGTGGGATGGGGTTAGGCACCAGTCCATTAACCTGTGCCACCCTGCTCATCCGGGGCTCCTCCTTGTACGCAGGCTCCGTGTCAGGTTACAGCAGCTCCTGTTCCAGTCCCAGAGCAGAGGAAGCCCAGCTCGGGGGAAGAGGGAGGTGGAGACGATTCAGCGAGTGACAGAGGGAAGGGGAGAGAGGAGTGAGCGACAGGGGCAGGATCTCAAGGAAGAGGCAGAGAAGAGGGTTGGGTGTTGGAGAAAAGGTAGGCGGAGCTTAGGGAGGGAGTCTGTTTACCAGCAATTAGAAAGGTGTCTTCGCCCATGTGTCTGAGTGGTTAATGGAACACACCAGAGATAGATCCTACAAGGCCTAGCTGCCGTGTTTGTGTCTAAGTAATGGAACACCTGGCATGTTACTGGTACCTTACGCTACATCCACATTGCATCTAGGAGATGCATTTCCCAGAGCAGGTAGGCAGATTTGCAACCGTTTAGCTCAAGTCAGTGTGCTAAGCATAGCAGTATGGTCAGGCTAGCCATCCAAGTCCAAGCCCATCTAACTCCTTGGTGTACTCTGGGAATTACATCTGCCAGCTGTACTGTAGACAATCTTACAGGTTTGGTGCACTCTGACATTGAGCAGCCCCAATAATTAGAATTCTGTCTGGGGTTTCTATGAGTCAACCCTTTTTTCTTGACTCTCATTGGAACTCTGATTTCTATGTCTCGCTGGAGTAGACTAGAAGATCCCAACAGCTCTGCTGTTGCGACAGTCACAGGGATCTACTCAAACAGCTCCTGACTAGAGTTGAGCAAATCATGGATTCTTTCAGTTTGGAGACGCACATCAATTGGGGACTGGTGCGGGACAACAGCATTCCAGTCACAACCCCTTGCCCACCTCAGCAGGCTTCTGATGCCATGCTCAGTTTGCAAATCCAGCCGCAGAGGCTGCTCACACCAAATCCCCCCTATGGTGAGCAACTCGGAGGAGAAAGATGGAGAGGGCCAGAAAGTGGGATGTGCCTTGGCTCTGTCTCCGCCTCCTTACTTATTAACTAAAGGAGCTGGCTTAGCATGCAGGGAAAATAAGATGCTCCACGAAGAGGGGAAAACTCTCTTCCCTAAAATGGCAGGGGCAGGGGAAAAGAATTGTGGTGGAGTCACAATTCATTCCCTGGTTTGCTCCTAGGGCAGAGCAGATTATACTGTTGCAACCTACCCCTCCAGTGATTAGCACCATCAGGTGGGCAGGACCTAGTGCTAACTCACTTATTTATAGAATTCCCAGAACAAGTCTCAGAACTGCTTTACAGAATGAGAAGCAGAGGTGATGCTGAAGCAGGAATTGGATTCAAAGCCTGATTCCTCAAAGTTCAGGATTGTGCAGAGCCACGGTTTTGATTGAGACTCTTTTTCAAATTAAAATTATGCACATAATAAGTTATATAACTTCACCGCCCATCCAAATGCAGCCACTGGTAGATGGGCCACAGAAAACAGAAGAGAAGGCTGCAGAAGTACCAACAAAGCTACACAGCATCTTAAGGAGACTAAATGAAGAAGACCATGTTGTATGAAAGCAAGTTTATGTAGGCAGAATTTAATTACCTATATTGGAAACTACCCCTAACACCAGGAGAGATGCCAGAGAGTGCCATGGGACTTGTAATGCTTAGAAATGGTCAGGAGACTTATACCTCTTTAGAGCAAACTACAGCCTGATCCAGTGCTGATTGAAAAGACAACACCTCAGATAGCCCCGGCTGAAACATTGGTAAATACCAAGCTAGGATCACGGTTTAATTCTGAAAACGAAGAAAAAACTTCCAAACTGAATATTTAGCACTACTTTCTGCAGCCTTTTTGTTTTTCCTTGGAGGTCTCCTGCCTGATTAGATCTGACCCTATTTGGTCTGTGTAGTTTGAAGATATCTCTGCCAAGGGGGATGGAATTGTATACTAGAGCTAGTCAGGAAATGGAACTTCTGTGTCACGGGAAATTCTGACGTTTCAAAAATATTTTTCATTCCAAATCAAAACATCCCCACCAAATTTGAAATTTTCTTCTAACCAAAAACAAACAAAAAAACCCATTTCATTTTGGTATTTCCCTTTTAATTTTTGTTTTGACTATTATAGAAAATACCTGTAATGTGCATATAATACATTATACTTAATATTTTAGTATAATATGGAAATGAAAACAAAATGAATCAAAACATTTAGACATAATTATCTTTAACAGTTTCAACTTCTTCCCATCAAATTTAATCAAAACCATGTTCCTACCTGAAACTGCATTTTCTGACAAAAAGCTGTTTTATTTTAAAAAAAAAAAGCTTTCAACAAGCTTTAATGCAGATTATATATCAGAGTTCATATATATAGTTTCTTCAGCAAATCCAAGCACAAACTTCTTCCCAAACGCACATTGAATACCATAGCAATTTAGAAAAGGAAAGTAGTTATGAGAGGAAAAAAAAGAACATATGGCTGATCTCAAAAAGGAATTAGCAACTTCCAACTTGAAAATAACATTATCAAGCGATCTGGGAAGAAGGAAAAAGCAGCAAAATTAATAATTAAGGTTGCCATGCATCACACGCAAAAATAATACAAAAATCAAATGCATAATTGCCATGAATTCATTCACTTGAAATTTACCAAAACATTACAGCCGTGGGCTCAGGAATGGCATCTGACATACAAGAAAGAAAAGAGCAAATATAAGTGAATCCTGCAAAAAATAACCTTGAAAATAAAATTTTAAAAAGAGAGAGCGAGATTAGCACATCACCACCACCAGAAAGGAAGTTCAAAAAGTTCCACACCAAAACCAGACTGAACTACTTGTATGCCAAAAATATACATAGGGAAGCAGCTTCCACATATGTGGATATTTGGGGTCAAATTTTCAAAACCTCCTAAGAGACTTTGAAACCTAATTCCCATTTTCAAAAGTGATTCAGGCAATCTGGACCCAAGTATCATTGACTTTCAATGGGATTTAGGCACCTAAGGATATGGTCACAGTGCAGATTAAGGTGTAGCTGCAGCGCAGGAAAGTATACCATCATAGTTTTAATTTGCCTAGCACAAATAACAAGAGCAGAGATATGGTGGCATGGACCCTAGTGTGAGCTAGCAACCCAAGTACATACTCAGGATCCCAAGTGGGCCCATAGTGTGTCGGCTTGCCTCTGCTAAAACCAGTGAGGCCATGTCTTCACGGTTATTGGTGCCTAATTCAAACTTGTCCTGGAATTCCTACCTGTGCTACAGTTACACCTTAATTTGTACACCACCCCTGCTGCAATTTAAGCCCATTGCTTCTTGTGCTATCCTCAGAGGTTAAAGAGAACAGTGTTTCTTCCTCCTCCTTGTAACAACTTTTTATGTACTTGACGTTATGTACTGGACACACAGACTTCTGCAGAATTCACATTGGTCTAGAATTCCAGTATTTTCCCCATCTATATCCATTTTCATTTTGCTTGAGTGCACATATCCTATATCCGTTTGTTAGCATGAGTTCTAGTAATCCATTCAAAGCTTTTTGGACTGTGCTCCCAGTAAATCCATAATATTTTTCTGAGATGAAATTAGTAAAATTGCATGTTATGTTAACAAACCATGCTAGATTTTACTCGACAAATGCCTGATCCCATTTTCATTGAAGGCAATGGGTGTCCTTCAGTTGACTTCAGTGGGCACTGGGTCGCTCTCTAATTTCCTCCCTTGCTGGAACATCTTCACTAATGAAAACAGATTTCTATATTTCAAGAATATACTCATAATATTTAAAGACTCAGAATTGGTTGGAACTGCTTAGGTTTCCCTTTGTGTAACTCTTTCCCTTTGCAATGGGATTCCAATTAACTCCTAAATATCACAGAATCATAGGACTGGAAGGGCCCTCGAGAGTTATCTAGTCCAGTCCCCCGCACTCAAAGGAGGACTAAGTATTATCTAGAGTTTTCTAGACAACCCCAACAGGTGTTTGTCTAACCTGCCCTTTAAGAAAAAATCTCCAATGATGGAGATTCCACAACCTCCATAGGCAATTTATTCCAGTGTTTAACCACCCAGACAGGAAGTTTTTCCTAATGTCCAACCTAAACCGCCCTTGCTGCAATTTACGCCCATTTCTTCTTGTCTATCCTAAGAGAACAATGTTTCTTCCGCCTCCTTGTAACAACTTTTTATGTAATTGAAAACTGTCAGCAGGTCCCTTCTCAGTCTTCTCTTTTCCAGACTAAAAAAAACCACTTTTTTCTATGTCATTCACTTCACATGAAATCCTCTACTTCAAAACCACAAAATCAATTCCATATCATGCACCCAGCTTTTACTTATACACACACACACAATTATTTTCCTTTTAGGCCCGCATATAGTTAAAGTTGGTTTAACATTCCTGATTTTTAGTATCAGAGGGGTAGCCATGTTAGTCTGGATCTGCAAAAGCGACAAAAAGTCTTGTAGCAGCTTATAGACTAACAGATCTTAGGAATCATGAGCTTTCGTGGGCTAAGACCCACTTCATCAGATGAATGTTGTGGAAATCTCCAGAGGCAGGTATAAATTAAATAATTGAATACCTGGTCAGGAAGTACAGAATCTGAAACAAATACTCTTTTGAACCAAAGTAACCACAGTGAATTAGAGAAGACCAAGAAATATAGAATTTATAAGTGTTAATAGTTGAAGCATTTGCCAGGTTGATGTGGAAAATTATCTGACTGCAAAAACGTATATGGAAAATGATCTTATTAAAGAAACAGTTTCATGAAAAGGAAATACAAATAGAATCCTAAGAATTTCAAAGTAAATGTAAGAGCCAGATCCAAAATCCTCAGAAAATTCTCTTTCCACTGACTTCAACGATCTTCATTCAGTCCCCAGGTAATTTTTTCTTACAGATGAAAAATATCCGAACTGTTGAATCCCTTCATATTATTCAGTGGCATTTCAAGTATCCACCATATAGCTACCATAAGATTGAAAATACAGAAAATAGTCTATAGATAGCATTTCTTAAAAATGACACAACTAAAGTACACTGGACTGAGCTAGAACAGGTATTAACTCTCGTCAAGAGGATGAATGAATTCAATAAAGGCTTAAACTGCAGGAGTGCCAGGCTGTCAGCACCAAAGGGTTAATCCCGAGTGTTTGCTTTTCAAGACTTGAATGCTGATGATGAAGCCAAAAATAGTTCAGATGAATGAGCCAAAGAAGAGTTTGGAAACTTATAAATGAGAGTCAACTTACAGAACAGAGGGTGAGTGGGAAAACAGACAAGAAAGAATAGAAACATGATCATGATTCAAAACAGGGATAGATGTGTAAGAGAGAAGAAAGTAACTCAAACCTCACTGTGGCAGGCACTTACCTTTGGAGTCCAGGATTCAAAGTGGGTGTTTTTTGTTTGTCTGTTTTGTTCTGTTCTTTTTAAATGTAGAGTTACAATGAGATGGGCTTATAATGTAATATAGTATAGTTAAGTAGGAAGACATGGTGGTTTGCATGTCTGTGTGTGGTGAGTTTGTTATACCAGGAAATCTTTTAATACTGGTAGAATTTACTTTGAAAAAGATTCCTCTAGGGATTGAATTTCATTGAAATACAAGGGCAAATCAGGCTGGTTGAAACCATACTTAGTGAATTAGTAGAGGGCTATGGTTCTATAGAAGCTGTACAATGTCTGCAATAATAAAGACACTGAATGGAAAAGCCTAAGCAATATCTTTCATTTAAGATTAGACTGAATCCTCATCACAAGAGAAGATGATATGATCCACACAAAAGCAGAGCTTTTCAAGAGACTTATCAATTTCTCTCCCTTTTAAGAATCCAACTAAATTCAATCTGGAAAAGATAATGGAGAGCATTGATGTTAAAGTTGGGATAATGCAATACAAAGAAAAAAGCCGCATGGTACAGTATCTCGTAGACACAAGACAGAAGGAATCATCTGGGCCAGGCTAAGGAGATAGTGAAGAGACTTCACATTTTTTTGCAATAGAAATCTAGCATGAAGGAAGAGAATCGATCAATTCACCCTCATATTTAAGCTACAGAAAAGAAAATGACCTTATGGCTTTACCTGGCATGGATCCATACTGTGGCTCATCTGAGATAGTGCTAAGCTTTTCGCTTTAGAAGTGAATGAGAGGGAGAATTGATGAGAAATTTTAAAAACAAGAAGCATCATTTCAGCCCACCTCATGCCCACGTGAAAGAAATCTTTTTAAAGCCCAGTATATACTACATGGTGTAGAGAAGAGCAAGTTAATCCCAACAAATAATTTATTCAACAAGCCTAGTGCAGCAGAGTGCCGTCCCCACGCACACCTCCTTGAGGCACAGCACACTCTTCTGGCAAGCTGCCCCAGCTCCCGCTTGGTTCTTACAGTAACTGACTCATAGGGCTTGTCTTCACTAAAGTGGGGAGGGATCGATCGCCAGCAGCAGCACCCCGCCCCCCCCCCCCCAGTGAAGACCAGCCCGTAGACCCGACTACTGAGAACAAGATCCCACATGGTTGGATTCTTATTTATTAACTCTTTTGTAGAGTACAAGACTCTTCTTCAGCCTCTCAAGTCCAACTCTTCTACTGGGGCCTGTGTACTAATTCAGGCAGACTTGCTCTCATAAGTTCAGGAGTCCCACAGCTCTCCTTCTGAAAGCCTGAGCAACAGCTCAAGTAGAGAAATGGATTCCCACAGCCCCCTTCTGAAGCTGGTTATAATCCAGGCCATCTGCAGCCTTCTCCCAGCTTCTCACACTTGCTACCTTTCCACTCAGTCCTTTCACCCCTAGGGGTATGTCTTCACTACAGGACTAGGTCGATTTCCCTTAATTCGATTTTCTAAACTCGATTTTAGAAAATCAAATCAGTGTGTCCCCACCAGGACAGCAGGTCGACAGTGGTCGACACTGTCTGTCCTAGAACTTTTGCAGGGGTCGACATAGCCCGCATTGCACTTTGGGTAGGTAGGGGTGAAATTGACCAAGCAGCTGACGCGCTCGCCCAAGCAGCCCGGCGCCGGACCCCCGCCCGAGGGGGGGGGGGGAGCCGGCGCGGGGCTGCTTGGGCGAGTGGGGGGGGGTGTCCGCGGGGCTGCTCGGAGGTCGGAGGCTTAACTTCAGATGCCTCTTCACTTACTCACAGTAGACATAGAGAAGTCGATTTTAGCCTTACTTCTCTCGTCAGGCAGGAGTTACAAATTCGATTTTGAGGGCGCTTTAAATCGACTTTAAGGGCATGTATGTGAAGACAGGTACACGTTTAATTCGACCTAACGTCGTTAAGGTCGAATTAAAGTGGTAGTGAAGACATGCCCTAGGTTTTGAGAGGGCAGCAGACCACAACCTCTCTCAGGTCAAAGTCTTGTTATGAGAAGAAAGTCAGCATATACACTGCCTACCCCAGTTGGTTGGGAGAAAGGGCTGCCTCCCACTTTAATACTTCTGGCCCCAGGCCTAAAATGAACAGTAGTAAAACTTTTTTCCCCCAAACACTAATTATTCCCCTGTGACTGCTTCCTCTCTCCCAGTATCTGCCTCTGCCATATCTTAGGCCCTTGTGTACTACAAAATTCTTCAGCCCTTACAGATCTGTGCCATGCAAATAAGGTTGGCTGATCCCTAGTCCCTAATACTCTTGTTACATTTAGACATTAAATGTTATTAGGGCTGCTGATTAATCGCTGTTACTCACATGAGTAACTCAAAAAAATTAATCGTAATTAATCACACGTTTAATCACACTGTTAAATGATAGAATGCCAAATGAAATTAAATGTTTTGGATGTTTTTCTACAGAATATGAAGTGTACAGTGCTCACTTTATAATGTTTTTATTACAAATATTTGCACTGTAAAAATGAAAAGAAACAGTATTTTTCATTTCACCTCATACAAATACCATAATGATCTGTTTATCCTAACAATGCAACTTTGTAATGGTTTTTTTTTGCTACGTAACTGCACTCAAAACCAAAACAATTTAAAACTTTAGAACCTACAAGTTTACTCAGTCCTACTTCCTGTTCAGTCAATTGCTAAGATAAACAAGTTTGTTTACATTTACAGTAGACAAGGCTGCCGCTTCTTATTTACAATGTTATCTGAAAGTGAGAACAGGTGTTCTCATGGCACTTTTGTAGCAGGCACTGCAAGGTATTTTCGTGCCAGTTGCGCTAAACATTCGTATGCCCCTTCATGCTTCGGTCACTATTCTGGAGGACATGCTTCCAGGCTGATGACACTTCTTACAAAAATAATGCGTTAATTAAATTTGTGACTGCACTCCTTGGGGGAGAATTATATGTCTCCTGCTCTGTTTTACTCATATTCTGCCATATATTTTATATTATAGCAGTCTCAGATGATGATGCAGCACATGTTCATTTTAAAAACACTTTCACTGCAGATCTGACAAAACGCAAAGAAGATACCAATGTGAGATTTCTAAAGATAGCTACAGAACTCAGCCCAAAGTTTAAGAATCTGAAGGGCCTTCCAAAATCTGAGAGGGAGGAGGTGTGGAACACACTCTCAGAAATCTTAAAAGAGCAACACTCCAATGAAGAAACTACAGAACCCAAACCACCAAAAAACAGAATCAACTTTCTGCTGGTGGCATCTGACTCAAATGAAAACAAACAGGGGAGGGGAGCCTGTTTATAAAATATTGGCAGCACCATCACCTGACAAGAATGTGTGTTGTCAGCACAGCACTATTCGCATTTCCAAATGACTGAGTTGCAGAAGGGCTGTCTGTTGGTAAAGGCAAATTTGTATGTCTGGAGTTTGCTGGATGATGGGGGGGGGGAGGGGTGAGAAGAATTCTCTCTATGATTAAAATCCAGGGGCTATTTTTCTTCTTACTTTTCTGTACATTTATAGCAAGTTTAATGGCCATGCTACAAAATGGGGATTCTGCTGATCCAAAGACAGGGGGCAGTAGAACAAGCATCAGGCACAAACTTCCCACACGTTGTCCTGCCCAGGTCCACTGACCTGGAGGGCACATCTCTAAGGAAAAGAGGGTTGGTAAGACAACACCACCTCATGATCAATAGAGTTAAAAAGTTATCTGTAGATAAAATGGCCACTACTAACTCATCCATTCAGTGTGTGTCTCTAGCATGATCTCCCACTTGTGGAGCATGGGGAAGATGTGGGTGGGATTGTGTGCATCTGAGACACAATCTCTTCCCTGCTTCTCCTGGGAGCACTTAATTCACAGCAGGACCAAGCCCTGAAATAGGATATGTGTGGAATTTCCAATTGTAATGACTAAGGTAGTCACCAATTGTCTGTGTCAATATCTACTCTCATTGCAGTGATTTTCACAAGTGTTAACATTCCACCAAGTCTGTGGGGATTTCCTGCTGGGCAAATTTCTTTTATTAGTCAATTTGCTTGTTACACTACTCTCTCCTCTGGGCCCTCAACATACAACTTTGACAGCTTCCACTGTTCCTTGAGTGTTAACGCAAACTGACAATTTACACAATTTAGCTTGCAGAGAGATCTGTAATTTAAATTGCTACATGCATCATATGTACCCTTAAATGTTAGCCTTTCAAGACATAGACAAGTTGGAGATTTAAATCAAATTGCTACTTTACAGACTTAACACATGTAAATGCACCACTGAATGGAAAAGGGTGTTATCTGCAAAATATGAAGATTCAAATGTGATGTATTAAAGAGGAAAATATGAATCTCTGTTGAGTTACAGCAGTTTGGTTCATTTGAATTGAGAGGTGTTCTACAATTAAAATTAATAAATCACTATTTTCTCTTGTAATAATGCTTGACTTGCTAACACCATTCCCAATTCCCCAAATCCTTCCATATTGGAAGGTCACTAGAGTAATGAGGTTATCGTAGATAAGCCCCAAGATACATGTTGGATTATGTACACAGAGGAGGTTAGCACACTTTGACTCACGTTAGGCTAGTGTGGAAATGCCTGAAAACACATAACACAATGTATTAGATCACACTAACTCAGCATTAACCACAAACTCTGGAGTCCTCTTTCAAAGCATACTAAACTTATGTGAATTGAATTAGTTTGGTCTCTTCACATGCATGCAATGCTGCTCTACACTACTTTGGCAGTCTTCCAACTATTATCCCATACTGCTTCAGAGGTGTCCATTACCAACCTGTGTGTCTATCTGCATGCCCTCCATCGCTCTGGCCAGCAAGCTTTGGCACAGATAAACACAGGTAACCTCATACATTTTGTGGAACTGGAAGTAGAATGTTAGAATGGAAATTTTGTCCATAATGAACTAACATCAGTTTCTGGAAGGGACAGCCAACTGCAAGAGTGCCATGGCAATGAAGTGACATATGATAGTGGGGTGACATCATGAATATACTAACTTATAGAAGGACACCTCAACATTGGTAAGGGGAGGAACTACAAATAAGGAAGAGAGGAGAAACCCTTACTTAATATGTATTAGACATGGTAACGTCAGAGTAATGTATTATAAAAGTGCCATCCCAGCCTCTGGGCAGTAGGAGACAGATGTAATCTAGGGAAGGGCCAGAATGATGGCCACTGGTGAAGATGAGGAAGATGATGGTGATGTGGGAGAGAGTGGCTAACTTTACAGGTTGTTCAGCAAGGGTTAGCGTGAGTGTAACGGGGCCGACACTCACCCCCGCGGCGCCTCCCGCTGGTCGTCTGGGGAATCAGCTCCTTCAGCGTCCAGAGCGCCCTCCGCAGGTTGATGCCCCGCTCTTTTGCTGGCCCCGTGTCCCTCCCGGACCCCGGTGCCCTCCAACTGTGGGTGCTGCACCCCCGCAGTACCCCCTTTGGTGTGAGGGTCTCCCCTCCCTGGGGGAACCCTCTACCCGCTATCCCCACCTCGCCTCAGAGTGTGCCACTGTCAGCCACCACTTGCCCCCACTCACTGGGGCGGACTGCAGTATCATGGCTTCTCATCACAGGCAAGGAGGGTTGGCCTGCTGCTGCTATCTCCAGCCCTAGGCTGTCCCCTGCAACCCTGGTAGTTCTGGGTCGGACCTTGTATCAGGCCCGGAGGCCTGGGGCTTGCGGCTAGAGCCCACCCCCTGTCTCCCTCTGAATGCAGAGGAGACTGCTTTCCCCCTGTTTCTCTGTCTCCCAGCCCTTATATCCTGGCTGGGAGTGTTTGGGGCGTGGCCGCCCAGCTGGGCCTCATGCCCAATCAGGCCTGAAAAGCCTGCTGGCTCCCAGCTTCAAACCCCCTTCCTGGGCTTTCAAACCCCTTTCCCAAGCCCCTTCTGGTAGGGGGCGGGTGGTCACCCCGCCACAGTGAGTATGGATGTTCAGATGTACTTTCTGTATTATCTCGATCTATCATACTGAGTGAGAGTGTGTGTGACTTTGCTAAATGTATTAATAAATTATGTATTTGTAAATATAAAAGTTCCTATAGTGTGAGTTTTGCACTTCTGGGTTCCCAACTATATAATATTTTTTGGTAATACTAGGCCCAGATCTTGGGACAAGAACCTGTCTACACTCAAAGTGATCGCTGTGAACCTTAGACATAACCTAGAGATCAGGCTACAGCTCACTAGAATTCATTACTATGCTCTACCGCAATGCTAGCTTTTGTTGTGGGGTGCCTCACAGCCACAATCATTTTAGGCAGATGTGAACTAGGAACCTGAGTCTCCAGCCCCCACCTAACTTCCTCCCTCAGTCCATGCAATCTCTTCTGCGCCCACTTCAAAATGGCAGGGTTTTAGTGTGACACAAGAACTAAGTATCAACTGCTTCAGCCCCAAGCCGCCGCTTCTTTTTTCAGTGGCAGGTCCACGACTTCGGGTTTGGATTTTTTTTCCCCCGCCACTTGGGGCGGCAAGAAAGCTGGAGCCAGCCCTGCTGTCAAATCACTATGAACCACACCCCTTCTCCATGGAGAGAAGGCCTTCGGTATTATCTGTGCAATCCTGCAAGGACTTATGCATGGGCTTCACTCTATGCACATATACTCTCATGTAAGTTAATGGAAATACTCACACCCATAAAGGTAAGCACGTACATGAGCCTGCGCAGAAACGAGCTCTGTATCAAACACACTATTATTATTCATTCTCCAGTTGCTTAGTAAGAAGAGAATGACACATTTTGGTTCCAATATGTGCGCTTAATTCTACACAAGTAGTCTTGTGATTAGCCCAGCTAAAGTTACCATGTCTAAAGGTAAGCACGTACCTAACTTTGCAGCTCTGGGGCCTTTATGAATTACTTTGTGGTAACCTATGTTGAACCATTTTTATTTAATTTTCAAAGGTTTGTATAGTTACTCCAGCTCCCTGTAGAAATTAATTTCCAAAGTGTGTGACGCATAGCTGCTTCATAAGAGCATGGTGTTTGTTTTAGAGAAGATTAATGCTCTTTATGAAATGAAGTGATTTATTTTACAAAAACACATGGCTTAAGTGGAGACCAGGTTGAGAAATGTACCCAGACTGATTTTTTAAATTGGTCCTTTATTTTCATAAAGAAAATTAATCCTGCCTAATACTAATGTAAATCAACCCAAAGTTCAACCACTTAGCGCACATAGTACATGACATTTTCAAATTGTTAAAAAAAAAACCCAAAACTTGTTTTTCCCTCCCACAAAAGCTATAATTATGTGAGCATTTGTAAAAATATATGCACAAGTTCTCTCTGCAGAAGTGCGATGTAAACTTCATCGCAACTAATACAAAAGAAGTAAGCTTGCGTTTTATAGCTCTCTGCTTTTAAGCAGCATGGTTTCTACTGTATCCTAGTAGCTCTTTCACTCGCAAAAGCTTTTCATGGTATCAGTGAATTAGGAGATTCAAAACAAGATGTGAAGAAAATAAAATGCACCAAAATCCACCCTCCAAAAATAAAGAAACCAATTTAGTTTATTTAGAACACTTGCCAAATGCATTGTAAGGAATTCCAGGTCTCTCATGCATTAATTGTTCTGTTCCATGTGCTTTTTTCTTATAGCACTTACTGTTCTGACCTCTCTTTACTGGTTCTGGCAAGACAGTTCCTCAGCTGCATGGCAATAATAGTAAAATATAGAGAGCAGATATTTTATTGTATTATATTTAGTTTTAAAAGGAATTCTCTCCTCGTCCTACAACCCCCACAATAAAAACATTCCATTGATCACCCTCCTTTTCCTCCCTCAGAGTGCTGGCAAAATGAAAAGTTCCACCATCAAAGGTCAGCCACACAACAAAGATAACCTTTTTTCTCCCAGTTCCATGAGATCTCTAAAAGTTTGGAGAGATGTATGAAGGCAGTGAGACCCTAAAAGTCCATGTTTATTAATGCAGGGGTAAAAGTACTACCCTGTCCAATGATAATTACTTGTAACAACGAACAGGGTAGTCAAGCAAAGAGGAGAATAGTCAGAATATTGGGGACGACAAAGAAGATAAATGTAGGACGTTTTAGAGTTACATTAGTCTGTTTAGGCCCTGGACCTGTAAAGAAATTGAAGTGTATGTGAGTAATAATGCCTGATTAGGAAGAATGGGAAGAAACCAGAAATGGAGACTACCACCAGAGATGTTGCAACATGGACTCTGTTCTACTCAGATTTCAGGCTGCAATGTCCTGGGTCTGAGTAGAAAGTACAAAGAACAGTAGCTGCAGTACCACATATTAGTATTATAGGGAGAGCAACTCCTATATATTTAGGTTGCCTAACATTTTCCACTATAAAAAGATTCTTGCAGCCTTTTTTCTGAGAAGCTCTCATACTTCTATTATTTTCAGCAGGCCTTCAATATTCAACTGGGGAAAACACTCAAGGCTGTGGAAGTGACCTTTTTCTTTGGCCTATGAAACTCCATTCCATTTTTCCAGAGACAAACAGTTAAAAATTCAATGTATTGGCTCGTTTATTGCAGTTTGCCAAAATAATAACGAAACAAGGTTGGACCTGTACTGCTCTCAAAGCAGCACCAGGACACACTGTACTAGGGGATGCCTGGGAGCTGTCAGAGCAGCTATGACAAGTTGGTTGTCCTGGGGGGAACTACAAGGGACCAATCAGGGTGTATCACCTTAATTCTGCCCCCTTTTTCATATGTATTATTACACAATCTTTAATTACAGGATCACATACTATTTTTTCCATTATCTGCATGATATTCCTGCATGATATTCATTCAGTGCACAGGATGGACACATTTGGGGGACAAATGAAGCATCTACAGGCAGCTATACATCTGGCATTTCCTAACATCCAAGTGATTGTCTTGCAACCTAAATAACATTCTTTTAACATATATTTTTGTATGTAATTACATATACTATAATTTTTTCCCTCCTTGAAAAACAGAATCAACCAGGAAATAAATTAATACTTACATCCTCTATAACTATCATACTGAAGGCTGTTGAAAAATACAAATAGTATTTTTGTGGGAGTTTTTGTCCCCTTAACAACATGAATTTCTAACATTACCATATTTTGTTGTTGTTGTTGTTTCCTAATTAAAACAAACATTTTTCTTTTTTCAGTTTCTCTTCTTCAGTGGAAAAAAAGGAAAGGAGGGTGAGGAGGGAAGGAAATGAGGGTAAATCAGAAATATGAAAACACAAAATGGTCAGTTTTTAAACTAAATGAAAATTTTCTGTGAGATAATTTTTTTTAAAAAAGGTCATTTTTTATCAAAAATATATTTTTGACAGAAAATTTCCACCTAGGTTTTATACGAAACAATCTGCAACACAAGATGGCAGCCATTCAGAATGAACTTTTCTTTTTCTTAGAACTTCAAGTGGACTGCAAGCTGCAGGTGGAGATTGCCCAGAATAGTTTCTGTTGAGTTGTACTATGTTTCTATAGTGTGTGTCTTGGCTCTTTGTCTTGGTTATTACTAGTTTGTTTTGACACTAAACCAATTGATGTTGGTATCAGCCTTTGAATTTGTTCAGCAAGCTTATGAATCACTCATGCGCCACTACCAATAGTGTAAGAAGTCATCCCATCCACTGCACAGTAATTCCCTGCATCTGTATTTTCCTATCCAGGATAATTGTGTCCAGCTAGATGCTTTATTGAGGGACACACTATCAGAAACTTTCTGTTGAAGAAAAGCAACCTGAGGTGCTTGTTAAAAAGCACACAGTGTGTTCTGAATTTGAGGGGAATACATCTGAACACATCTGCAGGACACTTCCCAAAAATAGCATTTAAGGAAAGGAATGAACTGTCCATGGGCTTGTTTTCCTGTGTGAAAGTCAGAGTACACACAACCTACATGCACAATATTATACACACACACACACCACAGGTATGGAGCCCCACTGAAGTCAAAAGATCCACCCATGAAGAGTGCTAATTACAGGTTCAAGACCTTAGTTACTTCAGAACTGGGAAAGGTGAAAGAAAACTAGGACATCAAATCCAAGGACTCAATTCTGCAAACTTTGACTCACATGAGTAGTTCCATTGTAGTACAAATATGAAAATGGTATTTATTGATTACTGGGTATTGTGTAACATGTAGTGTATGCTTGTGGTAACTGTGGGGTTAATAGTTATAGAATATGTAATGCAAAATGGAGTTTTGTTTTAAAATGGAGTCTGTCAGCTGGGTGGGCATGTAGCCATAATCAGTGGCTGAGCTTGCACGTAGGCACTGGCAGCTCATGCCTTACTTTGCAACAGTCTGTCATGCTTGTGTTACAGAAAGAGCGGGAACTAACGGCTGGTAGCCATAGTGATGTTTGAATCTGTGTACAAGCATGTATGTGGCATATGATTATTGGCTGTATGTAGCTGTGACTCTCTGTAATGTAATTGGTTGCTTACATATTTGTATTCTGTATATATGTTTTGCCCACCCTGTGTCAGTGGGCTTTCAGGCTTTGGAGTTGTATTCCCCTGATCCCCTATTTGCTAGCAAATAAACCCTTTTTGTTCAGGATTACCTTGTGTCTTTTGCCTGTTCTTGGAAGGTAATTGGGAGGCCTCCAAGGTAAGAACAGATTTGTGCAACACCATCAGCTTCAGTGGGATGACATAAGGGAGTAAGGATTATTCGCATAAGTAAATCTCACACAAACTGGCATCATTCTAGTACAATAATATGACGCATTAGTCTGCACTAATATGTGGATTGCACTGCCAGTTTAAGTGAACCATACTTCAAAGCACTGTAGACACTCCTTCCACAGTCTTTATTTTACTCTCACTGCAGCCACTACCATGATTCCATTGATATATGAAAGGCTGTGCATCAACATCTGCATAAATACACTGGCTTTCTAAAAGGCCCCCTTTTATTTAGTGAACATAAGCAGAAGCAAATTTAACATTCTGTATCACAAGCTCTGACTCATTCAGTATTTACTCTTTCCTATTGATTAAAACTTCCACACAGTTGTGAAATTATACTTTAAAAGAAACTTCATTTGTTGCCATAAAGTTGTACAAGCCACAAAGAGAAATTAATATTTGTTTATACTTTATTACTGTCCATTTTTGTAATTGAAATTTAAAAAGCAGATATAAAGAAATAAAGTAGAGTGCACTCATCTCGCAAGTGCCCCCTTCTTATTGGGTGTTAACTTGTCCCTGTAGCCCTCCTTGATAAGTGAAAAATTAAGGACCTAATTACCAAGCTATATTCCAGGGCTTCCCTCCAAGAAGCAGGGTCCTTGCCCCCCTCTGGGCACTGTAGGTCTAGCTTTCCTGCTGGGCCTCTAAAGAACCTGCTGGAGTGCCTCAAGCCCAGGCCACGTCCCCCAGTGGCTAATCAAGGTTGTGGGGACCTGGGCACACACACTACCTGGGGTCCCAACCCAGAAACCCTATAGATAGTAGCTAAGCCACACCACTGTTTTAATTCCCTGCAGCGTCATACCATCTTCATCCTTACCTCAGGGCCGTATCCTGATGGAGTCCCAACTACCAGCCCAGAGCACCTTCACATTCTCCGCAGCTTCTGCCAACACTGCCCTGTCCGAATCCTGCAGCTCCCTCAGCCATCCACACTCCTCCAGTTTGGAGCTGAACTCACTCTGGCCCTCCAGCTCTTATACTAGCCTGCTGGGCCCTGATTGGCTGTATTCCACACAGCCACTCTAGGCAGCTTGGAGGACCCTCTCCATTGCCCTTTTCTGGGGCAAGGCATAACAGGGCAACAAGGCCTCCAGCACAAATTAAGAAAATAACTATTTTAGCCATAACTTGTAACATGGAGTGGCCATGCAAGCAACTTGGGTTATAGTGAAAAATCCCTGGCTCTTAATTTAGGTTTTACCTGAAGCTGAGAAACAGTGTGTGAATAATCAATGGAATTTTAAAAATGAATTTACTTTGGCCATGCTTGTGCCCCTTTAAGTCAACATTTTCAAAAGCAGTTAATTGATTTGCAGTGTCTCAGTGTTTGAGTACCCAGACTGATGGACTCTGGACCTGATTTTCACATAAACTGAGCACACACAACTCCAGCTGAAGACAATAAAGGGGCAAAATATATGAAAATCATGCTCAGGACGTTTGATCACCCAAAGCCTCTGGCTTCCAAAATCCATAATCACATTTGAAAATGTTGTCCTTGTTCACCCTCCATTAGAGCTGGACAAATAGATTTTTTTTGGTTGGTTTGCAATTAAAAAAAAAGAGAGAGTTTTGTTTCAGGTCAAACTGAAGCAGAAATGTTTGCCACATTGAAAAGTCAAAACATTTCCATTCAGGTTCAAATAAAATAAAATTAAAAAATCAACATTTCCAAAATATTTTTATTTTTGGGGGTTAGGGAATGGTCAGTTGAAACAGTTTGGTGAACACACTATGAATTTGCAGGTTGACCTACTCACATTTTTTGGTGAAAAAAATTCAGCCAGCTCTACTCTCCATGTACATTCAGGTGGTTGAATTGTACTGTCTTAAATATTCATGGAAAACACAGATACAAGTTGCATGCATGCATATTTGCAAAATTTGAATTTAAAATTAATATGTGGGAGCATATGAGATGAAATGCTTGTGCCCTTGTAAACCAAGCTAACACAATGTGGCTCAAACTCCCTAGAGTGGCTAGGTCACATTTAGAGGGTGATGAGTCTACTAATTTACACACAGGGTTCTCTATCTGAAGCAGTACACATTCATGCTTTTAGACACCAAGGTTTCAGGTTCACTCTTCAAATCCAGTCTTAGGCTTCTTCAAATACCCCCAGTCAAGAAACAGAAGCCATACCGTGTTACTAATCACAACTAACCAGTGCAGTCACAATAGCCAATAGCTCTTTAGAAAGCAAAGTCTAAAGCTGCCTGTGTGAATATTTGCAAAAAGGATTTTTAAACTCAAACAAATGAGAATTTGTTCTGGAAGTGCTTGTGTATTTATCCAGCCAGTCAAGGAACAGAAGCAACACCACAGGAAGCAGCATAGCGAACCAACTCAGCTGCAGAAGCTAACAGCTGTTTAGAATTTAGATGCAGTTTGTAAACAGAGCTTTGCATCATTTGACCAGTTCTACCCATAACACTAGTAATTCATAAAGACAGGAGCCCTAAGTATATTCAGTTCTCTTTTGGGAAAGAAAGGGATATACTATACAAACCTCAGCCGTATATTCTCATCCAAAGTGTGTGTGTTTGTGGGCCCAGTGGGATGACATATTTTTGATTTAGTTGTTAGTGAATAGGAAAACGTTATGCGCCTGTCTTCTTGCTTTCCTGGCTGGCAGATTACCAGAATGAGGGTTAGTCTGTCCTTTTTAAAACTTCTTTTTGAATATAGGTATTTTTCTATCAAGCCAGACCTGTTCATTATTCATAGGGAGCATACTGTTATAACGGTTGGTGTTGTGCTTTGGGACCGTTGGCCCATAGGCAAGAGCCCAGACTCCTTTCTTGCCCTTTCCTCTCTATTAAGGGAAGAGGGATTGGACTGAGCTGCTTAAGGTATTGCCATTAAAAAATCTGTTCAACTTTAATGTGCAGCTCTACTTACTAAACTTCTTTATTGCATCCACAGGGGGGAAAAACATACTTGAAATGAAAACCAATTCTTAAAAAAATAGCCCACACATGTCAATAGAGCCCCCAGGCACATTGCACATGTGCCTGCAAGTGAATCTATTGCTTTCTCAAATCATGTCAACAGTATAAAGTAGGTATTGAGGAGAACACAAAGGTTCAGACTTAAGGTTTGGGTTGGATAATCACTCAGTAGAAATGCAGCAGCAGCTTTTTGGAAGACCCTTTTTTTACTCTGGCTAGGAGATTAATACTTTTTATACGTCAGGACCTTGCTATCATTTCAGAGGCTGTGGTGTCAAAAGACTTGGGACCAATTCCTGAGGTTCTTAATCTTTTCTCAGGCAAAACTCCTGTGGGCTTCAGAAGAAACTCTCCTTGTAGTCAGTGAAGAAATAAAAACCTCAGTAAAGGCCTTAGGATATGAATCATGGACTATCTAAGGAATTCTGTGGGATAGCCTCCTTATAGGTGGACAGCTCATTCCACTATGGGAGTATAAATGTGAAGGAATTACACAATATTTTGTCTTTTTGTTTGCTTTCATCCCAAGTCACAGTCACACAATACAGTAGTTTCAGGAAGGTTTCCTGCCCCTTTGAAAAATACAAAAAGATAGTAACACTTGAAACTCTTACCTTGAGCTATACATAAATCAGTCAGCCTTCACATTTGTAACCTCAAATGTCACTCACCAAAGGTTAGTTTTCTCAACCAGTAACACCTTCAATTCCTGGGCAGATCTTAAAAATGTTTTCTGACTTTTCACTATTTCTGCTTCTTTTTTTCATTTCATTCAAGTTGCACCTAACTATCCCCAAATACACACACACTCTCCTTTCCTGTTCAACAAACCCCTACTTGAAAGTCAAAGTTTCAAAATACCTGCAGTGTCCAGCTCTATCATTTTCCTTCTTACCCAGGAATCCTTAGTGAGTGGTCAAACTAGCACAGATTACAATATTTAACATTTAATATGGGTGCGTTGAAAAAAATAGGAACAAGCCAACTTTTTCCTCACGCACAAACTTAGGTCCCAGATCATCAGCATGTACCTTGCTGCCTTTTCAGAGGCCAGAGGCCATGCAGCTTACATTCACACGCAACAGACCAGATATCACAAAGGAGTGTGGATGCAAAGACATTTGCAGTCTCCCAGGCCTGGATTGGCTGTGTGCTAAAAAGTCTCTCAGTGTAACTTGCAGCACACTTTGGAACTAATACCTCAAGGCCTTATAAGAAGCCAGGTGCCCTTTTAAACAGTCTGGTCTACTTATTTCCCTAGTCATATACACACAAATAGTACTCTATTCTTTTGCACTTTTCAGCAGCTGTGGATTCAACCCTCTTCCAGCCATGAAAAGGTTTGACTTTAATTAGGTATTGGCCCTTGGCATGATATATCATGAATGCATTGCAGCTTTATTTAGTCAGTATATTTTCCTCTCTTTGTAAATCAGGAGGGGAGAAATACATTAGATTCTTGGCCTTCTCTTTCTCATAAACTATAAATGCTCTCTTTTTTCCTCTTCCACTACCAACCTCCTTCCTTCCCATGACAGCTGACCCTGAGAGTTCCTTAAGAGATAACAAGGGAAGGAGGGGCCTGAATGACATAGGGAACTGATAATTGGATATTGTGCCCTTCATTTTTAATTTACCAGTTCATATCTGACCTAAGTCATTAGAGATGAAAAACCATTACCATACAGCAGCTGTTCAGTGGCCTTTATTGAAATGAGTTAGATGTCAGTGTCCAATTGCTGGTGGGCACAACATAAAATCTGCCATCACATATGGCCAGTTTTCTAGTTCTGGTGGAGAGGGCAAGGTTTTGGGGACTGGGATTTGAGTGACATGGAGTTGGGTTGCTCCGAGTAGGGAGGCACTTGTACTGCCGCAGCCTATTCTGTGGAGAAAACAAACTACTCCACTCCCCAGTGTTAATCTACTCGTCATTTTTCCAATAGCATTAAATTCACTTCTAGGCTGAGTGTTATGCCAAAACATGGATGGAGTCAAACTTCAACTCCTCTTTAGAGGAATATTTTCCCCTGCCCAACAAATTTCAAAAGAATGAAAGAGTTAAGGCCATGTTCCTTATGATATATTAGCGAAGCTCTTCCACCTGCTCTAAGAGCCATGCTGACAATAAGCTTATTAACACTAAATCAACCATCAATGATTGTGAATATGCAATGCTCTATTGTAACAGTATTTTTCTGGACTGATCATTTTAAATTATATGAATTCCTCCCAGCACTGCAGGTGTACCTCGCCGAAAACAACAAACCTGGCTCTGTGCTCACTTACTCTGGTTTTATACTGGTGTAAACAGATTGATTTCTGTGGGGTTGCTCCTGATTTATATCAGTGCAAGCAAGATCAAAACCAGGTCCAAAGTGAAAAGAAATTGCCTCTGGCTTGAAAGGTGATTTGCTGCTGTCAGCACAGCTGATTCAATGGTCTTTTAGCAAATGGCAGCTCTCCCCATTGCTCTTCAATCACACCTCGAAGAAATACAAGGTTGCATCCTGTTAAGTTTAAAAATAAAGTACATCAGCTTTTACTTGCAAGCCTGAGATCATCAACTAGACACAATCCTCTCCCTTGCAGCAGCAGCAACGTTTGGTTACATGAAACAATAATATGAAGGCTGTATCTTAAGGAGAAAAAATGAAAATAAGCAAAAATTGTAACATTATGGTTGCTTGGGTTCTTTACTCTAGCACCCCACCCTACTCTATTTTTACTTGTGCTGCTTGTTGAGTATATCCCTCTGGGTTCATTTATTAGTAACCATTCTCCTCTTATTGATATTTCAACCCTCACTTCCCTAACCAATCCAAGGCTTGGTCTGTCCACCTGTCACTTTGCAGATCTTCCACCATTCTGGTGACATCTCCAAAATTAGATCAGAGTTAACAGCATGCACCTCCTTCCCCCCTCCCTGCACAAAAAACACCCCAGATTTCAAGGAGAGTGCAGAGGGATTCTTGCTTGGTTAGGTTTCATTCAGTTCAAAAAGCCTAAGAACCTAGGAACCTACATCTAGCAGGAAGCGTCACTACCTGAAGACTGCCATGTTTCACCATTGTGACAGAAACAACAGCACAGATCACCAGAAAGTGATCTCTGGCCTCTTGCTGGTCAACTGAACCAATTTTTAAAAAAACTGACTGCAGAAGAAACAAAACCTACACAACCCCTGAGGAAAACAAAACGACACCAGTTACATGATGTAAACTAAATAGCAACCCTACAGCTGAACAGTGTCTTTATTTTAGAATTCAATATTGACCACCCTAGGGATCAGAGAATACCAGGATTGGAAGGGACCTCGGGAGGTCATCTAGTCCAAACTCCTGCTCAAAGCAGGACCAATCCCCAACTAAATCATCCCTGCCCGTAGCAATAACCGTGGGATCTTCCTACATGTGGGAGACACTTGTGATTCCATAATCATTGCTGAGTTGCAAATGCCAAAGTTTTAATGATGCCTGCTGTGCAGAGGGATTTTTAAAAAAATAATAAAACCCAACCCAAACTTTGTTGGAGGGGACAGTGGGATGAGGCAGGGGGAGAAAAGGGTAACTTAAGTTCAGAAAAGCACCCTTCTCCAGACTCCCTATACTTTCTTTGCTGAAATCCATCTTCAGGCCGCACCTGGTCAAACAATGTCAGTTGGGTTGGGTTGAGCTCTTCAGATCCTGTGAGCTTCTCTATAGTCAGGTCAGAGATATGGCAATGCATTATGAAAAAAAATCAAGAGTGCATGAGATTTGTATACAGCATGTGGCCAAAAACCGAGCAGTAGAAATGGCAGATTCAGACACATTCTTCCTCCCAAATAGGTTAGCATCAGAGACAGGGTACATTGATCATTGAAAGTTGAGGTTCAGGACACAGGTGACCTGCTGAGGATAGGATTGCCAATTTTGGTTGGACACATCCTGGAGGTTTCATCAGATGACATACTATTTAATTAAAGATTAATCTTTACTTCCTGGAGACTCCGGGACAAGCCTGTAGAGTTGTCAACCCTAGTGGAGAATGAGCCGATTCTTTTGTGAGTCAGGAGAATGGAAAGACTGGGTCAGGTAGAAGAATATGACTGCATTGGGGGAGGCATCGGGAAATGATGGGAAGTCCCTATGCAGTCGGGGAGAGAGATCTTTAAGAAGTTCAGATATAGAACTTTACCTGAACTGCTGCAGCTATGGGTTTCACCCATCACTAGTTATTTCTATTCAGATGCAACTCACACATTAAACTTTTATTAACAGCATTCAGAACTTTCTATTTTTGCCCAATCCAGACACTTCAGATTTTCCATAACTGTCATCTAAAGAAGCTTTAGTCCTGATGCAGAGTGGGAGAAAAAATAAACTGTGCACTGCCTGTAGATATATAATGCATGATGTCTGAGCTCTGTTATGACATTTATCTTGGAATTCTGATGACATGAACAAACCATCTGAGCTTTACTCCTGTGGGTTTTTAAGGTCACTATATTCCACTTAGACAAAGATATAAGTTTCCTAAGGATATATGAACTGGGTCTGAATTAACAACCTAAGAAGCCCTCCTCCTTTTGATCTTGAACAGGATATGGACTGCTGGCATATCGTGATGGAATATATAGTATCCTAAATACATCACAAAATGCTTGCTTTACAAAATAAAAATAGCTGTTTTGAAGATATAAATAATATGCTGCCATATTACTCAGAAATACAACCATCACTCAGGGTTTTGGTACAATACCCAAAGCCCTTTAAGACAGATATTATTTATATGGGCTGGAGAAGATATTTATATATAGGTGTAGACAATGCAAATATCTAGTTAGCAATACGTCCCCTCCCCTGTGCAATTCTACAATACTTCACTAGGTTTTTTTTTTTATTAGTTATAAGGGAGTAATTTCTGACTATCACATATTGAAATATTGAAAGGCTAAAAACTTGTTTTCACCATGGCTTCCTAAACCTTTACAGTTTATTTAGACTCCTGACCACTGACAGAGTCTAGTGTGTTATGCCTCAAAGCCCATTTTGTCAAATGTTATAATGCAGGTTTCACAAAGGCTTTGGTTAATGTATTTCTTTTGCTAAGTGACATTTCTTTGAAAGTACTTTCATCAGTTCCCCACTATAAGTTTTCGTATTATTGCACTCAGAAACCAAATATTGTTTTCAAGTGTTCTGTTTTAAAAGACGTTGGGAGTTCTCATTGTTAAGACTTTTGCATTTGTATCCCTTTAAAATAGGATTTTCTAAAAGACGCTGATATTTCCCCCCCTTTATAGTTCATGATTAAAATTTAGCATTTAGTTGGAGGAAAAAAAGTGGAAGCTGAATTCTAACTCAAGTCTATCCAAGTCAGAAATGAAAGAAAAATCATATTTGAGCATTGTCATAGGAATTGAATTGGGGAAATTATTAGAAATAATAGACACCTTACAATCAATTTCCAGAACCAAGGTAGCTGAGAATAATCTTCATTGGTTATATTTAGCTCAGGCTTAGAAAGTAGAACTGGTCAAATAATTCATAATAATTTATTAATGGACTATCACTTCTCTTCCTGTTTGCTGACTGCCCACAGACAATGTATACACTAGTCGGAATTACTCACCAAATCATTCCTGTGACCATTAGGAACACAGGAATTGCCATACTGAATTCCAGTAGTGGTCCATCTTGTTTGACGGTGGCCAGCACCAGTGCAACAAAAATCCCAGAAGGACATTTATGGAATAACTTGCCCATAGGGGAAGATTCTTCCTAACCACCATTAAATAAAGGTTGGCTTGTGCCATGAAGTTTGTATCTCTATCAATGGCAGGAAGATGGAGAAGGGGTTTACTTCTACTCCCCTGTACTGTCATTTGGGTCTAAGGAGCAGTTCATCATTGCCCCATTCTTTTAAATTTTCTAGGTCATGTATTTGTTTGTTTTAACAGAGAATAGGTGAAATAAGGCAACTCATTTTCAGACTTTTCAAACTAAATGAATAGAAAAAGTTTGCAAATATTTTGTAAATATTTTTTCAAACTGACTGAGGCTAAATCCCAATAAAACTCAAAGCTGCAGTTTGAGTGTAGTTCCTGTGCATCTGGCAGCAAATATTTTGCTTTTAGGCGTAACTTCTGTGGAGAAAGTATGGCTTTGAAAAAATGCCTCTGAATTCACACTGTTCACAGACTTGCCACAAAGAATCTTGCCAATGAAAGGAAACTTAAGGACTCCTGATGCAGAGGCTTTTAAACTCATGAAATAAGGGGCTGTGTAGCTTCTGCCATCAGAAGATATAAAAGTTTTACCATATATAAAAGATATAATGTTTTACCATTACATCCCATGAAAAAAGTACAAAGCAGCACACATTTCAAACCACTAAATGTAACAGAGACCAAACATTCAAATACTTGCCAGATAAGTTAACAGAGAAGAGCAACGGTTAGGTCCTGACCTTATGCTGGGATCCACTGGGACAGATCCTGGCATTATACAGGTTTCCACTGACTCCAGTAGAAATCTGCATAGATACCAATGCAGATACAAATGCAGGAACAGCTTATTTCTTTGGTATTTTACATATTTGTTGCCTTTTAGCAAATTCAGCAACTGCAGATTCGTAAAGAAAAGCTTCCCCCTTTGAAAGAGGCAAAACCAAAATGTCATTTTAACAAATAAGAATAAGGAAAGGACTTACTTAGGGCTAGCTTCTTTGGATCAATTTCTTAAGATAGTAGGAATTATTTTTCTCCTCCTGAGAAAAAAAATATTTTTTGGACAAAAGCTGGATTATTTTGGGAGGGAGGAAGAGGATGGGTGGGGGGAAGTGTAGGAAACTGGAATTTTCAGTTAAGCCTAAGATGTTTCAATATTGGCAGAGGGGAGTTTCCTAATAGAAAAAATAGGGTTTTTTTTAAAACAGACATTTTCTGTTAAAATGTGTGTGTGTGTGTGCGTGTGTGCGTGTGAAGAAAATAATAATAAAAAAAAGTTTCAACAGCAAATTTTCAGCCAGAAGTGCTTAGGCTAGGTCTACACTAGAAACTTTTTTAGTGTAGCAATGTTGCTTGCATGTGATTTTTTTGGTGACATTTCTATGCAATCAAAAGCCCTAATGTAGGTGCAGCTATAAAAGCTTCCACTACGTTTTTTTTAAACTGAATGAATCTGGTATGAATTCATTAAGAGGCAGTGTGTGTCTGTGTGTGTGTGTATATATATATATATATACATATACCATCTGCCATCAGAAGATATAAAAGTTTTACCATATATAAAAGATATAATGTTTTACCATTACATCCCATGAAAAAAGTACAAAGCAGCACACATTTCAAACCACTAAATGTAACAGAGACCAAACATTCAAATACTTGCCAGATTGTGTGTGTGTGTGTGTGTGTGTGTATATATATATATATACATATATATATATACACACACACACACACACACACACAATGCCAACAACACTTCTCTTTGATATGGTTTCAAATGTAAAGGTAATAAAAAGTTAATTCAAAATAAAATGAAGGGAATTTCCTGCTTGCCAAAGGATGCAGATTGACAGCTCTGGATAGCAAAGCAGTATGTTTATCCCCTTGAACAGATGTAGCATAAGGAACAGCAGTTCAAGCTTCCTAGCACTGATTCACCACTCAAACTAGCTCTGGAGAGGCTGCTTGTAGCAAGGAGACCACCACATCGTCTGTGCTAGAAATTTGTACCACCTTAACTATCCCGGTGATATGATAAAGTGATGTGACCCTGTACTGCAGACACAGCTAGATCAATGGAGTTTTTCCTGTGTGGGAAGGGGAACAAGCATTACAAGTATGTCATATGCAAATTTAGTTTGATTTAGTTGGGGATTGGTCCTGCTTTGAGCAGGGGGTTGGACTAGATGACTTCCTGAGGTCCCTTCCAACCCTGATATTCTATGATTCTATAAAATAATTTCTTTGCAATTTGTTTCAGTCACCCCCTGCCTACAACCCTTTCCAAAGAGGTCTGCCTCACAAACCTCCCTTTAATTGGTACTACTTGGATCTCCATTCCCAAGCAACCCTCCTCTCTCAACCAAAGCATCTGCAGAACTCCTCCTTTTAATTAATGCTCCCCTTCCACCCCAGCCTGGACTGGTATCAACTAACTACCTGCTGGTATCTCTCACCAGGCTAAATTAACCCATTGGCATGAGCAGGCTACTGGTCACAGGGAATTTGGCTCTGCTCTCTCTAAAAGGGGCTAAGCATCCTGTGACAAGATACCAGGGGCCTTTTCACCCATATAACTCTATGCAATGTTCCAATATAGCTATAGCAATAAAAAAATCATGCCCATAACCAAAATACTTACACAGTTTAAAACACACACATACAGACACACACCTGTGTGTAGACTAGGCTTTAGTCTCCAGGGCCATTCAGTCCTGGGCCTCTTTACTAAGATTTCCAATCAGAACTGAGGATATATCTTCGGGGGTGGGGGGAAGGTGTGTTCTTAACTCAGTTTAACTGACCCACGTTAGGTATCTTGAGTTGGAACAGCAGTGAAAACACAGCAAGGTGGATTTTAAATTGGGTTATCAGCTCAGGTTCAATCCTAGTCTTCCATATAGAGCCAATAGTTCAAGTAGAGGTGCTGTGTCTTCCCTGCTTTTTAATCCAAATTACCTAATCCAATTTAAGAACACTTTTTTTTGTGCAGTGAAGACACACTCTTAATGGTGGTAAACATACCTGTCACCTCTGGCGTTTAGCTGTGACCTAAGGCATTGTGGGCAGAAGAAGAGGTAGAAATTGTCAGGCCCTCAGCTCAGCTTCCATAACTTTAAGCCTTTCAGTAGCGGCAAGGGCTGATTTCTATAGTATACTGAATTTTCTGAGCCACTACTTAGGATGGCCAGTAGTCACAGGGCCTCTGTCATCTCAACAATTCCCAGGATGATATAGAAAGTTGAGCCCTGTCCAGAAAGGCTGTTGTGGTCTTGAGTCAGGAGACCCACCATTGTCTGAATTCATTGCAGGATAAGATAAATAGAAGAGCTGAAGACTTTACTCGTTGTAGGCAGGTATAGCAAGGTGGTGTGTGGTTTGAACATAATGTGCATTAGGAAATGAACCAAGACCAAACTTCTTTCACAAAGGCCAAACAGCCAATGTAATTCAGTTTTCAATATAACCCATAAGTCATCGGCTCCAACTCTCTGTGCACAGCAGACGCCCTTCAGTTCACTACTGACAAGGGATGGCTTTGGTGAATATATACAAAAAATCACAACCTAGGATGGAAAAATGCCACAGGTTTCCCATCTACAAGAATAGTCCAGCATATTTTAAGAGGAATAAGGAAAATGGCATCTTCCCAAAATTGCAGATACATCTTCAGGATCTCTTTTTATCAATTTTCCCCTGCACAATGGAAGGGAGAAATCTCAAAAGAAGCATTGAACCATCTACGCTGCATTATTGACACCTCCTCATCAGAGCTCTTTAAAAAGAGTACGTCAATTCAGATTAAACAATGCAACAAAGACTTGCAAAATATCCTTTTCTGCAGGTTTCTTCCAAAGGATCTAGGAAGCAATCAAGCCATACATCTGCTCGAAGGGCAGCAAAAGAGAGCCTAGCCAGAGATATTAAAGATATAGGTAAGTTAGCCCCTTCTCTCAAGTGAAGCCTGAAATGCTTATGTTGTGAGCCCCATAAGACACAAAGAACAAATACCCTGCTAAAAATCAATTCTATATTCAACTGGTGTTTTTTCTCACCGCTTCGGTGGTGATTATACACTGTTTCTTTCAGAAAAGGGAAAGGAGTTTTTCCTACCCCTCCCCGCCCCCCGTTTTCCTTTTATCAACTAGATGCCTCCTGCGCTGTTCAGTGTGACACATGAAATGTTATTGTACCTGCTAGCAGCTGCAAAAGATCTACCACAAAGTTAAGAGGCAAGGGAGAGGAGGGGGAGAGACGCTAATCACACACACACACACAAAAATTAAAATTGAAATTCAATCTTTGTTTGTGCTTTTCAAATTGCTTTGGCACTGCTGCCTCAGTGCGGAGAAGTTTTTCCAGTGGGAACGTGCCCACCATTTGCACAAAGCACTTAAAAGCTTTCTAAATGTTATATCATCAGCTTTGTGAAGCCACAGTAGTCACAATTTTTTTAAAAACTATTTCATCTCTCTCACTCCCTGTGTAATGCCATTGTTTGTATGGCTGTGGTTTTCCGAAGCTCTGATGTTTGCTTGATGTGCAAATGAATTTTGTTTTGCTGATACGAGATGGTCATCCAGGGTACCTTTCCATTTACAACCCAATGCCTCATTGCACCTGCTGGAGGGGGGGAAAACACCACCAGTAATGGGGATCTGCTTCTTACCATGGCTTTCAGCCATAACCTTCCAACATGTTATGATGGGCTAATAAAATACTATACAGGAGTAAGAGAAAATGCATTTTAAATTGAGCGATAATTATCTGGTAATATCATCTTTGGCTTTTTTCAAACATTGTTTCTTTCCAGCCTGCCACTGTCGTAAGAGTGTATCTATTAAAATTCAAATTAGGTAATAAATGGCCATATAAATGTACTTTTTGTACATATACAGTTTTATTGCATTGCCATGGTTTACAGGGTGTTGAATCTACATGCAGCATCCCTTGTAAATGTACTTCTGGTGTTCCTCTTCATTAAAGGGACAGGTGCACATAGTTCTTTGTAATGGGTCCCCCAGTATGTCTCTTCATCAAAACATTGAGCAGAGCAGGGGGTGGAGGATGTTTAATCATGAGGCTAAACTTCTTAAAAGCAGCTTTGAGCAGTTTTCAGAAGCACAAAGAGGAGGATACCACACAACAGAGCTGCCATAATCCCCACACTTGGGCTTGTCATCATAGCTTCACTAAGTTGCATAGCAAAATGGGATTTCTCAGGGCTTTGGGCCATGTTGCTTGAGAGTTCCAGCTAAGCACAGCTCTTCTAGGCACTGAACTTACGGTCTGAGTTTATGGGGGTGGCCAAACTGCTTCCTTTGTGGCCCCTTTGCCACCTCATCTACAGATAATTCTGTATGGAATATTACAGATCCATCTACTGGCTGGAAGCAAGGAAACATGCAGGCAGATACCAAATGAAAAGAAGATGCTGAGAAAAAAAATTAATAAAACAAAGTAGAAGGATGAAGAAAAAAAAGACGTTGGGAAGCAGCCAACCCCACAAGCCTAGTCACTAATGACATTCTTTATGCTTCCTAAATAAGCATTTCTATTTTTAATGGGTCACACCATTTAAATTTACAAAATAGTAGAGGCTTGGCTCATTTGCTACTCCCTTTGGGCAGACTATCATGAAAGTAAAGGCCCTAGGTAAAATGGCAGGAGAGACATTCTGTTTGTATACTGAGCCTCCAATTAGATATATAGGAAAGAGACGCTCTTTTCTGCACACTCTTTCCCATCATCAGATACGTAAACCATATCCCACAAGTCTCTCTTGTTCCACAGTTATGTTAATTGCATTGTATTTGCCTGTAGTAATCATATTTTAACCTGTCACTAGAACAGTCAGATAAGAACAAAATGCTAATTACGCTGCCGAAAAGATTTTGGGCTCAATTTTGCTCTCATTTTGGTTTCATATTCTTAATTCCACTACATTCAAATTGAATTCCTTCTGATTTAAACTAGAATAAGTGAGAACAGAATCAGGGGAGATTATTCAGATCAGAGATTTTGGTTTGGGCCCATCCCTAAATATCTGGTCTGACTAGAACTAGAAAAGTACTGGAAATCCTGGGAAACCCTGTTTGGGTGATATTTTCAAGTTAGTCTTTTTAGATACAAAAGATCTAGGTAGTTCAGGTAATTTTCAAACATTTGGTGTAATTACACCAGTATCATTGAACCCTATAAAAATATAAACTTACTGGTACCAATCTTAGACTTTGTGCTACTCAGCCAGCAGCTAGATGTGTTTTGTTTTGTTTTAACATTTCTCAAACTTGGACCCAAACTCTTTCCCATTCTTACATTAAGAAAGGAATGTGTTTCCAGGAAGGCAACAGGCATCAATAAGTCAGACCAGGACAGGCTAGACAGTCCCTGTTAGATGCAAAATTCTTGATAAAAAAGCACTCAAAAATATCTTTTCCTGGTACTGTATCATGGTTGGCTTTTGGTGGCAGGATTTGAAAACACTAAGCGGTAGAATAAACAGCCATAATACTGTAGCCATTGGGCTCTATCCTGAGGTGTACTGAGTTTACACTTGATGTAGCTGAAGAGAAAAGGGGGAAGGTGAACCAAAGTCATCTTTCCACTCCCCCAATTTTAGGTCAGCAAGAGGTTGATACTGCCGCAGGCAGATATTAGAGTAGCTCGAGGTCTGTGCCAAGTGAAACTGGCTGCAGCCAGCTGCTGTGTATTCTGATGATCTGGTGAAGAGACAGACGCTCTGCCCCACCCCAGGCATGCCCTGTTCCCAGCTCTCCTCTTGGGCCCCAACATGCCCCTATACAGAGGTGAACGATGGGTAGCATAGAGCTAATTACCTTGTCTTTGCAATGCCCCTGTATCAGAAGGAATCCTTGACTGCCCCATGAAGACAGCTTTCAGGCTTCTTTGCATGGCAGCAAAAAGCAGCCAGAAAAGGTGCTGAGAAGTGTGTCCCTTGTTTCATGGAGGCAGGAAATCCCTCACTTAAAGGAGTACAGTACAGACATTATAGACAAATATCAACATGACGTCATCTAAGTCCATTCCTCTGCCAGGTGCAAGATTTTTTTCCTTCTGATGTATTCTTGGGTGCTTTATTTACACTAATTCAGAGGTTCTGCCCTGTGACCCCCTTCTGATGACAAAAATTTACTACATGACCCTAGGAGGGGAGACCGATGCCTGAGCCCATGTGAGCCCTGACACCCTGGGTGGAAAAGGGCCAAAGCCAAAGGTCAAACTCCACTGTCCTGGGTTGGAGAACCGAAGCCAAAGGGCTTCAGCCCTTGGCAGGGGACCTGTGACATGTGAACCACTACCCAGGGCTGAAGTCCTCAGGCTTTAGGTTCAGCCCTAAGAGGTGGGGCTCAGACTTCTGCCCCAGCAAATCTAAGCCAGCCCTGGCAACCCCATTAAAACGGGGTCGTGACCCACAGTTTGAGAACTGCTGCACTAATTTTTAAATGCACAAAAAATGGAGCTTTTCCCCTACTTTGGAAGACTAGTCCAGCATCTAAGAGAGTGATAGACTGCCGGATATTGGCATGTTTTACTTCAAGACCGGACAGCCCTACTTCTTAGATATACAGTCTTGCAGCCTCGCAGAAGATAAGCAAAAACAACACTATGCAGTACTATAATTGGAACACTTTGTCCTCAAGTCCAGCAGACAAGTTCTGCAATGAAGTAAGAGGGATGAAGTATGAGAACCCCGGTCTCTCAAGCAGCCAGAAATAAATGTTCAGCACACTGTGCCACCAAAAAATTAACTGTTAAATTGCACCATGCATCTATCTTTAGATTCATCAGCAAGCAGGCTTTGAGCTTGGCCATCTTATTCTGAAACGTGAAAGTTTACACTTTTCCCCCCATGGTTTAGAAGGAAAAAAAGTACAGTTATGAGAAGTAATAGCTAATGGAGATAGACTAGTCGGGGGAGGATATTCCTTTTAACTACACCCACAACCCCTAGGAAGAAATGTGAAAGCTGTTTCCATCTGGCAGGGTCCTCAATCTGCTTTTAACTTGGTTTATAATTAGCCCTAAACAGATTTCTCAAATTAGGCATAATTTTAACTCCTACTATCCTTGAGAACTGAAGTGAGATGTGAGGGACATGGGCACCACCTACTGTACAGCCATTTGAACCAGTAAAACTAGATCTCAATTAAAGCCGAACACAAATCACAAAAGCTTTCTCAATATGTGTTCAATCATTGTATCATCCTGTGAACTAGTGATTGATCTGAGAGATCAATTGGGATGATTGGGCAGAGACTTGCATTATGGGTCCCATTTTGACTGCATGATGCTCAGTGGTGCACAACAAAAAAAGATGCCTGCAGAGAGAGGAAGATGGGACAGACATTTTACACCTTGATTTTGACTCCCACAAAACCCACAGAGGTTCCACTTAAGGCCTGATTTGGAAAAATCTGTTGGCACCTAACTGCAGATGGGCCTCTAGTGGGATTTTCAAAAGTGCCTAAGCACTAAGTACCTGTCTCCCACTGAAAGCTTTAAGCTGTCCACTAGAGCAGCAGAAAAGAAGTCAGAGGCTAGATGTAGGACATAAGAGAATGGTATTCATATTTTCTTCAAAGGAAAGTACAAGAAACACCAAAAGATGGACAATTACGAAATAACTAGGAGCAAACAAACAAAAACGCTGCCTACTCCCACCTCAAAGAAAGGAGGAAGAAGAAGAATGGGACGAAGACAGAGAAAATAAGAGTTCTGAGGTGAGGAGAGGAAAAAGTATGTGCTTTCCTCCAACTCAGATTTCACTGTGGTTGTATTTAAATACTTTCCCTTGCTTGGACATTTCTGCCCTGCTGGGTTTTAAATCTTTGTTATGCAAAATACTAATTACTTGTAGCTTGTAACCACAGAAAAGTGGCAAAAATGCATTGTCTGTCTAGACTCTTGATTTCTGTGGCATTGTAACAGGGTGCAGGCAAGGAGGTCCTGTTAGCCCAGCTGCAATTTAGAAGTATTAATTGGGGCTGACTGAGTATGCCACACCTAATTGTTAGAAGAGAAGTACCTGTGAGTACTATTCACCCGGGGGGCTATCTAAAGCTGGGAGGGAGGAAAGGGAGGAGCCTAGGCTGTGTCCCCCTGCTGGCTGGAAATGCTACCTGTCCCCCAGGTGGCTGGTTTGGAACACCCTGTAAATAGAAGGTGGTGGGACCTGACATGAGAAAATAAAAAGCACTGATTGCATTTAGGAGGGATCTCTGGCTGATTTGCTATGAAGCGACAAGCGGAGGCCTTGTTACACACATGCAAGGGATAAAACATTTGAAAAAGTAAAGGAAAATACCAAGGAAATGAATTATTTTGTACTATTGTTAAAATTGCTATTCCCCATAAAGCAGCTAGACACGATCCTCCCAGAAAGTTGTTTGATGAGGGAAACATTGCAACTCTTTTATTTTTAACTCAGAGGCAATCCCTGAGCCACATGGAAAGGTCATGGAACGTCCATGTTCCTGTAGAAAGAGATTGGGGTAGAGGGAGAATTCTCAGTTCTGCCAAGTCAAAAAACATTCATCCTCTCACACATTCTTGGCAGCACAAATTTACGTGATCTCATTTCAGTAAGAAAGCGGCATCCCAAGAGTCTTGCTGCAAAGTATGGAATGCAAAGTGATTTCTTCTGTAGGTTTGTGGAAACTTCATTTACAAACCCCTCTTTAGTGTATGGGCCTACACACTATCTTTTATGCATTTGTGTTTTCATTTATTTACTGATGTCTAGTTTGCAAAATCTCAAAATAGTATTGTCAGGGGAAAATTAATGGCGCATCTCTCTCTCTTACTGTACACTCTGGATTGTAGTGGCGGCGTTGAGTTAGCCCGAACAGTTGTAACCAGGAAAGAGGCATCATCAGATTCACTTACTACTGTGCAATTTGCTTAGAACTGCAACTGTTTTATTTTCATTTCTCTCTGGCCCATCAAAACTAAAGGCAGCTGTCCCTGGATCACTTTTCTAATTCCTTACCATAAATTCCCCCCACCCCCCCATTACTATATACTGGTCTTAATCCATGCTTGCAACTCCCATTGACAACCATGGGTTTCAGTATAGATAAAAAGCAACACAGAATAAGGATTTAAGGGCCAAATCACCCCATAAAACTCGGAGTACAAAGAATGAAAGGCTTGCTGACTTCTGACCTGGAAGAAGCACAGCCTCTGTTGCATCATCCCCACATTCCTATGAGCCCCAGAAAAGCCCCTACACAGGAGCTGCTTGAGGATCATGATCCACAGTACGGTGGGTGGGCAGGCCGGATGGCCATTCTCTTGCAGAATTGTGTCCCCTTTCCTCACTGCTCTTGTTGGGATAATTAGCATATGTTAATCCTCTCTGAGGAAGCACTTACACAGAGGCTTCACCAATCCATACTCTGGAACTCTTTTACATGGGCAATGGAGGTTCTGGGACCCAGGGGAGGGGGTGCAGGAGATGACAAATGCAAAACTGAGCCGGAAGCCAGTGCAACGAGGGGCCTGGGCCTGTTTAGATCCCCACCTGGGGCAATCTGTGAGGTGAGCCCACAGATTCCAATACTCTGGTGCATGTCATCCAGAGGCTAATGAATTTAGGCCCTAATTCAGCACCACATTTACATAGACGCTTAACTTTACACACTCCTGACTGATTCTATCCCTATTCAGCAAGGCACATGAGCAGGAGTTGAACTTTAAACACATAAATGGCCCCACTGAAGTCATTGGCACTGAAGTGCACACTTAAATTAAGCATGTGTTTAAGTGCTTCATCGAATTGGGACCATAACACACATAGCCCCCAATTTAGAGTGGCCAAAATCATCATCACTGGCTAACCCATTCCTGATCCCCTATTCAGTTAATACTTTCCATTAATAAAACAAGTTAACTTAGTTTTATTTGACCAAATCAACCGGAGAAGATATTTTGTAACTTCTTAAATGTAGATTTTTTTTAATACAAAAAGAGAAGGATGACAGTAGAAGGGTGATAATGCTCGAGCTAGAAATGACAGACGCAACTGTGACTGCCAAAGGCATTTCCCTTCTCCCCCCACAACAAAAGTGAGTTTCTATTAAACTTCTGAACCGGCTGCATTTTGAAGCTAGGCTCAGCTCATGTTAAAAGGAAACAGTTATGACTACTTTGTTCATATGCATTCATTTTATGGTGAAAGTTGGGTACAACATTTGCTGTAATAGAAAATATTTAAAAATCCAAATACATTCAAACCTCAAGCTATAGATACTGTATTTTAAGATTCCTCATGTTTTACATAATTATAAAGATTGAACAAATATGTAAACAAATGGATATATACATTAATATAGCTAAATAAAAAAACATGATACTGGCCAAGGATTCAGTCTTACACACCCTAGAGCCCCAAGGACATTTTAGGACGTTAAATTCTACTTTTGCCCATTTGTTAGGAGAAGGAAGAAGCTTCTTTGGTAAGTTCTATTTTTTTAAATAAACAAAGTGACAACTAGGTCAAGCTTCTTGAGACTGTTCCCCTTGTAAGTAATGAGACCGTCAAGTCCCATGTAAGGGTAATGCCCCATACCTCACTGTCTTATATTCCATATAGAATTTTGGAACAATACATTATTGGAGGAAGGATAGTGGAGTGGTTGGGGTGCAGGTCTTGAAATCCAGAGACTTGAATTCAATTCTCAGCTCAGCAGCAAACTTCTCACGTGACCTTGGGCAAGCCACTTAAGCTAACCTAACAAAATGGGGATAATACAGCACTAATTCACAAGGGTGTTGTGAGGATAAAATCTTCCAATGACTGTGACAGACTCACATGCTACAGTAATGAGGCCTTTGAGTATCTAGATAGATATCTAAATGATTGTGTCAACATCATATTTTTACTATTTATATAATGAAATAAAGATCTACTGTAAACACACATTCCATCATCATATTGATGTAACAGCAATATACAGGACAGAAATATGGCTGTTAAATTAAGGTACAATAACGGGAGTGAGGAGATATGTTCCCATTTCTGCAACAAGCAATGTGACATTGAATAAGCCACTTAATCTCTTGGTGCCCACAACTACCCATCTCTAAAATGGGGAGAACGCATACCCCTACCACATTGGTAGCCCAAGGTCACACACATAGTTGATACAAACATGTCATTTAGACACCAAAATAAGTGGAAGGATTTTTTAAAATTAAAAAAAAAAAAAACAACCTCAGCATGCTGAGTGAAGATGTTGTCTTGCGCTCTCACTGTCAGATTTTCAAAGCATGTGTGCAGGACTGGGAGGCAGGAACCAGGGTTGCAAAAGCCACCCTAGCCCTTAATCTGGAATAGAGGTTGTGGAGTAATTCTTAAATCACCCACAACCAGGGGTGGGACTTTCCTCTCTGAACATCAAACACACACTGCACAGCCTTACTGGTGAGCCCACAAAGTCACCATGTTACACTTTCATTTCACAATTCTAAGGCAATCAGTCCTGGGCAGGGATAAGAACAGCCATGTTGGGTCAGACCAGTGGTTCATCTAGCTCAGTATCCTGTCCTCCAACAGTGGCTGGTACCAGGTGCTTCAGAGGGAATGAACAGAACAAGGCAATTTATTGAGTTATCCATCCCCAGTTCTCCAGTCTCAGTTTCTGGCAGTCAGAGGCTTAGGGACACCCAGAGCATGGAGTTGCATCCCTGACTATGTTGGTAATAGCTATGGATGGACCTATGCTCCAGGAAATGATCTCATTCTTTTTTGAACCCACGTATATTTTTGGCTTTCACAGCATCCCCTGGAAACAAATTCCATAGGTTGACTGAGTTGTGTGAGGTACTTCCTTCTGTTTATTTTAAACTTGCTGCCTATTAATTTCATTGGATGACCCCTAGTTCTTGATGAGGGGAAATAACACTTCCCTGTTTACTTTCTCCACACCACTCATGATTGTATTGACATCTATCATACCCCACCATAGTTGTCTCTTTTTAAAAAAATATCAGTCCCAGTCTCTTTAATCTCTCTGCATATGGAAGCTGTTCCATGCCAATGTGTATTTCCTTTTTCAATACTTTTTCTAATTCGAATAGATCTTTTTTTGAGATAGGTCAACCACAACTGCACTCAGTATTCGAGGTGTGGTCATATCATAGATTTATATAGTGGCATTATATTTCCTGTTTTATTATCTATCCCTCTCCTAATGGTTCCTATTACTGTTATCTCTTTTGACTGCTGCTGCATTTTGAGTAGATCTTTTACTATCCACAGTGACACCAAGATCACTTTGAGTGGTAATGGCTAATTTAGACCCCATCGTTTTGCATGGATAGGTAGGATTATGTTTTACAATGTGCACTTTACTTTGTACTTATCAACTTTGAATTTCATTTGCTCTTTTCTTGCCTAGTCACCTAATTTAGTGAGATCCCTTTGTAACTCTTCACAGTCAGTTTTGGTCTTTACTCAAGATCTACAACTTGATCAATAATCTTACTGTTCTATCTATTGGATGGAATCCCACAAGTTGTCTCTTCAAAGTATTCAGCCCTTTCAAAATAAAATAAAATAAAATAAAATATGTATGTCCTATCTCTGCAGATCTTGATGGGGGGAAAGATAGCATTAGTTAAGACTCTGATCCTGCTCCGTTTAAAATCAACACCACCACTGGGAACTGACTTCAACAAAATCACGATCAATGAGAGGCTACAACAGCTATATCTTAGTGTTCAGCAAGGGAAGGAAAATTTTAGGATTGATTATAGGTGTGACGGTGTACCCCATAAGGCTTTATGGGGGTGTGTGCCTGTAAATATATGTATGATGTTACTGGAATATGGTTTTGATGAAAAGTTATGTCTCTGTGAAGGTAATGATCCACTGGATCTGTTCATCCTATTTGTATGTATGTGTCTGTGTTGTATTCAGAGTCATGAATATTGACTATGTGCTTGGTTGGTTGTATGTGGACTTTGGAAAACAGATGAACAGCTCTCTGAGAAAAAACTATTCTCAGTTAAGCCCAATTGAGAACCAATCAAGCAAACAATGAACTTTGTAGAAGCCCGTCCACCTGAGCCTCCTCAGGAATGCGTCCTGACTAGTGGTGAGGGGGAGTCTGGTTCAAACCTGCTACTTTGTCCATGTGCTCTGAGAGCCCATGTGGACTCTGGATAAGAAGGAGGGAGGGGCTCTCCACCCAGAGGAGGAAGCCTATAAAAACCTGGGAGAGACCTCTCCATTTTGTTCTCAGCTGGCTCAAGCAACAGCCTTCCACCCCCCACCCCCCCCCAAGGATTCCTGGCAGAAACTGGAACAGAGGACTGTGACTGCAGGGGGGGGTGCGAGTGATTGCTGGACCCAGGCTAACAGGGAGTTTAGCCTGAAAGAAGGAATTCAGAAGGTGAGGTTTTTTACTGTAATAGTATTAGATTTGCGTGTTTTGTTTATTTTGTTTGATAATTCACTTTATTCTGTCTGTTACTACTTTGAACCACTTAAATCCTATTTCCTGTCTTTATTAAAATCTCTTTTTACTTATTAATTAACCTGGAGTACGTGTTGGTACCTGGGGGGACAAACAGCTGTGCATATCTCTCTATCATTGTTATAGAGGGCGAACAATCTAGGAGTTTGCCCTGTATGAGCTTTATACAGGGCAAAACAAATTTTATTCAGGGTTTGACCCCATTAGGAATTGAGCATCTGAGTGCCAGAGGTAAGAATACCTCCTGCCTGTTTCCAGGAAAGCCCACAGCTGTTAGGGGGACATGGCTCAGACCAGAGGCAGGGTACTGAGCTCCTAAGCTGTTGGGGCAGGAAAACTGAGGCAGGAGTAGCCTTGGCACATCGGGTGGCAGCTCCTAAGGGGTTTCTGTGATCCCAACCCGTCACAATAGGTGTGATATCCTAGACGCTCAGTAGTTCTCTACCAAATCCAACCAATTGATGCTGCAAATACTAAACGAAAAAATGCCAAAGCTTGAGAGTTTTGATCCAAAAGTGCTTATTTTAATTTGAACATGGGACCTTCAGCAACAAAACACGGACCTCTGGGAGCAAAAGGATAAACATCCTGAGTTGTCATTAGTCCTAGTTAGTAATAGGGTGTTATCCTCTGTTGACCAGAGGAGGCATGACATGCTTTTCAAACCTGCCAGAGAGAGATTAGGATAATTCAGATAAAGTTTTGATAAGCATCTGGAGTCTAGATCCTACAAATTCCCACTGAGTTTCATGGGAGTTTTGGCAATGCAATGAATACTGAATCAGGCCTCCAAACGTTTGGAGGCATACCCAAATTGATCTTGAAACTTGGGAAATTTGCCATATGTTTCTGTGGAGTTTGGCTCTACATTAATGAATCAGTTGACAATGAACAGTTACTTTTGCATTAATTTGGAAATTTGAAGTTGGGGGAGCTTAGCTCATGGAAGAAGATGATGCACAATTCACCACAACAAAGAAAATCCACCATATGTTTCAAACAATAGCAAAACCTTACATAGCAGCAATGAGTGTACCACTCTAAGAATGAGAAAACCTTGTTTTCAAAGGTTAAATACTTGATTTTTAAGTCTCAGTCCAGAATTAAACTGATATAGCTCCTTTTTCTTTAATTCACAACAGCTGGAGATCTGTCTCACAAGATTCAAGACATTTTTAAGTTACAAAATATGCAAAGGAGTAGATTTTACAGATTTCATGCGATAATTCCATGGTAATGCTTTTGTGTAGTCATTTTTACATCAGTGCAAAGTAGGCAAATGACCAGACACCAAATAATTATGTTACTTTTCTCTGACATAGAGCCCACCATTTGAGATTTCCAAAGAAATGTACAAACATGACACTGTACCGGCATTCTAGGGAAGTATCATCCTTATAAAGGTGTGAAAACTGAGACACACATAGGTCAAGGTCAATGTTTTCAAGTGTGAGAGCCTAAAGTTAGGCTCTTAATCCACTTTTAGGCATCGTAATTAAAGTGGTCTGATTTTTAAGAGCTGCTGAGCACAAAACCACTACTGAAGTCAATGAGAGTGGGAAGTGGTCAGTACATCTGAAAGTGAGGCTGCTTCTATTTTAGTGGCTAAATACAGATTTTGCAGTCTAGTGTATGGATCCATGCTTGCAAACACTGGCCTTTGTGACATGCTCAAGACCAGTGATTCTCAGACTTTTGTACTGGTGACCCGTTTTACATAGCAAGTCTGAGTGTGACACTCCTTATACATTTAAATGCACTTTTTAATATATTTAATAACATTATAAATGCTGGAAACAAAGTGGAGTTTGGGGTGAAGGCTGACTGCTCACAAACCACCCATGTAATAACCTTGAGACCTGCTGAGGAGTCCCAACCCCCAGTTTGAGAATCTCTCCTCAAAACCATAAAGTGAGTCTAGGGCAGAGTCACAACTACAACCCAGAGGTCTGTCATCCACTTTTCTGCTCTTTGCACATAAGAGAACATAAGAATGGTTGTCCTGGGTCAGACCAAGGGTCCATCTAGCCCAGTATCCTGTATTCTGACAGTACCCAGTGCCCCAGAGGGAATGAACAAAACAGGTAATCATCAAGTGATCCATCCCCTGTCGCTCAGTCCCAGCTTCTGGCAAACAGAGGACATTTCTACCCTAGCTAATAGCCATTGATGGACCTATCCTCCGTGAATTTATCTAATTCTTTTTTGAACCCTGTTATGATCTTGACCATCACAACATTCTCTGGGAAGGAGTTCCAAAGGTTGACAGTGTGTTGTGTGAAGAAATACTTCCTTTTTTTTTTTTTAAGACTGTTGCCTAATAATTTCATTTGGTGACCCCTAGTTCTTGTGTTATGAGACGTAGTAAACACTTCCTTATCTACTTTCTCTATACCAGTCATGATATTATAGGCCTCAATCATATCTCCCCTTAGCCATCTCTTTTCCAAGCTGAAAAGTCCCAATCATTATTAATCTCTCCTCATACAGAAGCCGTTCCATACACCCTAATTTTTATTGTCCTTTTCTGAACCTTTTCCAATTCCAATATATCTTTTTTGAGATGGAGCGACCACATCTACACACAGTAGATGTGAGTATGTGGGTATAACATGGATTTATATAACAACATGATCTTTTCTGGGCTATTATCAATCCCTTTTTGAAATTATTCCCAGTATCTGGCTTGTTTTTTTGACTGCCTCTGTACATGGAGTGGATGTTTTCAGAGAATTGTCCACAATAACTCCAAGATCTCTTTCTTCGGTGGTAACAGCTAAATTTAGACCCCATCATTGTATATGGGGTCTAATGTGGTCACATATCTCTAATATCACTAGAACAAGAGCATTGCTAACTTTTGTAGGAAACTTAAGCCCCGATTGTAAAAGATAGTTAGGCATTGCTCTGCTCGACATTTCAAGGCCTAGCTGTCTTACGAGTCAAGTCTCATTTTCAGAAGTGATTTAGAAGTAGAATTGGGTGAATTTTTCAGTTCACCCAGCGAATCAAAAAACCAGCGAGACAATTTGGCTGGGTTCAAAACATTTTCAGAATTTGCTGACAAACTAAAAAATGTCCATTTCAGGCCAGCAAGTTCTGAGACAGATTGCTCACAGTCTCTCACCTGTTGAAGTTGTATAAAAATATATACGTATCCATTGTGCCAGAGAGAAAGAGAAAAGAGACAGAGTCTACAGCCTGGTGATTAAGGCCTTCACCTGGAATTTCAGAGATGTGAATTCAAATCCCTGCTTTGAATCACACAGAGAGAAGATATGAATTAAGATTTTCTAACTCCAAGGTTGAGTGCCTGAATCACCAGGCTGCAGTATCATTCTTTCTTTGGCACAATGAATATTGAAGTTCTTATAGTGAATGAGAGATGGAGGGTGACACACCCCAGAATAGCCCATAGCCTGATCCGCAGCACACTCACCGGCAGGGGAGATCGGAGTTCAAGCCCCTGCACCAGTGTGAGACCTCCCCACAACCCTGGCAAGAGCACTGCCTATTATTATAAAAGGAGGATGAATGTACACACACTTATTTTGCTGGCCCTGAAAACTTTCGGGTCAGATTTGTGAATAGTTGTTGTATAAAACCTAGATGGAATAGAAGAATGAACTAAATGTAATAAGTACCATAGAATTGAAAGAAATGTACAAATGTACAAAGAACTCTGTTTCCCCAGACCAGAACAAAAACATCAGAGACAGTAATAATTGAAATGAGCCTGCGTCGTAACTTGCAAGGCCAACCTAATTGTACCAGCATAACCTAAAACAGAAAGTCTGTTTTGAGAAAGAGATAAGAAAGTGACTTCAACTGCTATCCTTGTTATGTCTTGCTGTTTGTTTCTGATGTTGTGTGATAGATGGGCCAAACAGATTATTGTGATCTGCTATGCCCTGAAAGTAGATATGTTAAAGAAAGAATACCTGAAAAAGTTGAGATAGTGAAATGTATGTTAAGTTAATCAGTTAGGAGAATGTATGTAAATGTATGTATGGTTTAGATAATAAAGCAAAGTAGTTACCAGAACCAGCCAAACTACTGTTTCAACATTGCTGGGCCGAAGCATGTGCAATACAAAGATAATCGGATGACCCCGAAGGGCAGGCCTAGATCTACACAACCATCACCAGATGAGGAGGCTGAGAAGCTAAAGAACAAGATAAAGGAGGTACCCCAGTCATCATGAAGGTGCCATCTGCTGATTGATTATCACTTTGAGAGTTGAAACAGCATGACAGGGCACTTTCTATAGACTTGAATGGGGACAGAATCCTATAAAAATCCAACTCAGGCCAGCGAGAAACTGAGTCTGGTTCTGCTACCACCCATTCTCCAGGAGCATCCATTTGTGCAGTGGACGAGGCTCGACCCCCAGCCTTGTGAACAAACTACCTGGCCAATAGCTTGCCACAAGCAACGTTTAGGCTGGTAACTATAACATGGCAGAACTTTATAGGAATGAATGAATGAGTGCGTGTGATATGTGTAGTAGGGAGAAATAGTAATTGATTGCCTTTTCTTTTCTTTTCAGCTGCTCAGGGGGGCGGGGGGGCGGGCGCGGGGCTGCTCGGGCAGGCACGGAGGTCCGCGGAGCTGCTCAGGGGGGGCGGGGGGGTCCGGCGCGGGGCTGCTCGGGCGGGCGGGGGGATGCGGGGGGGTGCGCGGGGCTGCGCGAGCGGGCGGGGGGGTTCACGGAGCTGCTCGGAGGTCGGAGGCTTAAAGTCGTTTGCTTCCTCACTAGATGAAAATCGACCTAGAGAGGTCGATTTCAGCGCTACTCCTCTCGTTTTGGAGAAGTACAAAAGTAGATTTTGAGGGCCCTTTAAATAGACTTAAATGGCATGGATGTGAGGACGGGTATATGTTTATTTCGACTTAACATCGTTAAATTGGACGTTAAGTCGTAGTGAAGACATGCCCTTAGGCTCCCAAGTCAGTTAGGCATTGCAAAGCTGAGCAGAGCAATGTGCCAATACCTTTAAAAATCTGGGACTTAGACTCTTCCTTCCCCCTCTGGAACTCTGGACTGCCTGAGTTCTAATTATGTGAAAGATCTGGCAGGTAGGAAAAAGCTCAGAATTAAAACAAAGTCTGTAAAGATCAACCACTAATACTTGTTATATGAATATAAATGAAGTGTTAAGATTGCACCATTAAAATAATAAAACAGAAGAAAGCATTAAAGTCATGTTAACCTAGACATGCAGCACATATGTAGTATTTTCTATTTTTGTTTCATTTGGCATATTTCTGTTTATGCTAATAAGTTTATACCATAAAAGATCCATGATGCATAGAGTTATGTGGATTAAAGGCAAATACATTTTGCTGTAGGAGCTATATTATTTGTACTACAGTACCACCTAGAGCTCCCAAATGAGAGCAGGGACCTGTAATGCTAGGCTTTATACAGAGTAAGAAACAGCCCATACCTTGAAAAGCTTAGTGTCTAAATACACATCACAGACCAATGACTGGAAGGGAAAACAGGCACAGAGAAGTGAAGTGATTTGTCCAAAGTCCCACAGCAGGGATGGGGATAAAACACGACTCTCCTGAATTCCACTCCAGGTGCCCTATGCACTAGGCTAGTAGTTGTCATCCTTTTTCCAGTTGCAGACCCCTAAAAAAAAAAAATGTTGGACGGAGGTACAGACACCTTTGAAAATCTTCCATGTAATCTGCAGACCCCCAGGGGTCCATGGACCATATGTTGAAAACCACTGCACTAAGCCGCACTGCCTCCCTTTAAACTTCTGCTTTTTCTGACCTTTTGTGGTTTTAAGTGGCCCTAAAAGTGCAAAATAATCTATCACATATACTCACACTATATATGTATTTGGTGTCCAGTTCTATTAATATAAACTATATATAGTTATTGTTCTTCCAACACAAAAATTAAACATGTGTATCCTTATGGTTAGACTACATGCAGCTCTTTTCGGGCTCTCAGTGGAAGCTGCACAAGGCAGATCATCCAATCATAGTTATGGCCGAGTCATTCCCTTAGCATCAGCCGAGGGAGCTGGGGGCAATGCACTGAAAGAAACAATCTGCTTTCAGTCTATAGGACTCAGCAGACTGTATACCCCTTGTGGACACCAAATAGCACTGGGAGATACTGTATTTTCTCAGGCACAACTTTTGCAAGTGTTCCTCCCGTGGAGCAATGCAACTCTAGAAAGCCTCCAATGCAGGGGTATGCCCTAAATCCAATCCTCAGTATTTCAAGCCACCTAATTAGGCTTTTGAGTTCACATCATCTTGAAGTGACTGCAGCAGGGGAGGCAAGAGTTCGCAGCATGGAAGCTGCCGTTAGCTGGAGACAAACTTCCACAAGGCTGAGTCAACAGGGTAGCAGTAGCACAATTGTGTATAGTGTGCTGGTTGAAATTTAGCTCCTAAACCAGCAAACTCATATATGTGAGTAACTTCACTCAAGAGGGTTGTCTCCCAATGGGATTTGTCAGCAGTTGAAAGATAGGAGGGGTTCTGAGCTTCTGCATACAATCCTTTCCCAAGTGGATCTCACTCACAGACTCAGGGTCTCTCGGTGGTTCCCAACGTGGGGCACACGCCCCACAGGGGGGCAATTTGATTTTTAAGGGGGGCAATTCAAGAATGAGTTTAACAGTGAATTTTTTGCATTTCTTATGGTTCTAGGGGCCTCATATACTTTATTTGCTATTTGTTATTGTTATTTTGCTATTTGCTTTATTTGCTATTTTTTCATATCACTTCATATTATTATTATTATTTTTAACAATTTCTTAGTGATTTCTTCCTCAGTACTTCAACTGTCCTTTCATTCTTTTATTTTTCTCTTTCATGGATGCCATGTTCTTTGGAAGCTTGTTTAGACCAAGTTAATGGTCTTTTAGGCTTCCTCCACGTGAATAGGAGTTCACTTTTTGAATAATAAGAATTATATGTCACGGGGGGGAGGCGCATCAGGATTTTAGAGATGCTTAGGTGGGGCATGGCCAAAAAAAGGTTGGGAACCACTTCAAACTGATCGCTATATTTGGGGTTGGGAAGGAATTTTTCCCTGGATCAGTTTGGTAGAGATCCTGCAGGGGCAGGGAGGGGCGGGGGGGGGAGTTGTCATCTTCCTCTGCAGCATGGGGCCTAGGTCACTTTCTGGTTTAAACTGCAGTAAATGGTGAATTCCCTGTAACTTAAGTTTTTAAATCAAGATTTGAAGTCTTCAGCTCAACCAGAGGTTATAGGCATGCTACCCATAATGTAATATAGTGGGGCGGGTGAGGTTCTGTGGCCTGCAACTTGCAGGAGGTCAGACTAGATGGTCATGATAGTCCTTTTTGGAGCTGGCCATTAATCTTTAAATAAAGGTTTAAATTCCCAGAATATATACAGAAAGAAGCAAAAGTTACGGAGAGCCCTACTTTTGTTTTTACCCAAAATTCACTTCTGTTAAGGTGTTGTCAACTCTCATTTTATCATAACTCTTGCAATATTTATTTCAAAACCCCAGCCCTTGGAGTCTTATTATTGGAAAATAATAGGTTATTTTTTTTATTAGAAATATACTAGGATCTTGTCTATATAAACAAGCGGACTACCACAAGCTGGGCTTTAAATCCACCTCACACTAGCCCACAACAGTCTAATTGTTTGTGTACATGCAGCTGACACGTGTTAGCAGTTCATAATGCACACTGAGCTAGCCCCTTTCAAAGGGCTCTAACTAGAATGCTCTAACCACGCGTCAGGAGGATGGACAGATGGATGGTGGCAGCCTAGTGCAAGACAGAGTCACACCCCACTTGCAGCAGACTAAATGTGTCGAGGGCCCTAAGTTTCTAGCTCTCATGGTTGGGGAGAAAAACTTGAAGGCATGCTCCATAAAGACTCAAAAACCAAAGGCACATACCAACATTTTTTAAAAGTCATCATTTTTAAGCCAACCTCATGGACTTGGGGCAGCTTGACCTATAATTTTTGAATACTTGGGCTTGGCAACCCTGTAATTTAAAAAACATGACAATAAAACAACTTTACATGAAGAAAAACAAGAGTTTGCCACTTTAATGCTGCTCTTAGCTGGAAACCGTCTTCCTTCTGCAAGGCTGAACTAACAGGGAAGCCGCAGCAAAAGTGTTTATATCAAAATGGCTGCATTTGGAATGAAAGGATTTAATTTAAGACAAACTTTGACCTACACTAGTTTTGCAGCACACGTTTGTACTGCACTAAAGAGTTCTCACTCTGCTCCAGGCAACATACCCAGAACAGTCATGTAACAAAGAATGTACTGTCAGCGAGGGTTTATATACCCTTAAATCTGCATTGTGGATTTGGATGTATAGTTAACTGACTGGCCTTTTTTTAACTTATATTTTTGTTTCTTTTCTAGATTTTTAATTGTGTAGTGAATTTATTGTATATGAACAATGCTGGAAGCATATTCCTGGTAGAGTAAGAACTGACCCACAGTTTTGTCCAAAACTTGTATCTGATATAATCTTTCAAATCTACCTAATTTTTCATTTCCATGCACCTCTACATGTCTAGGTTCTAGATTGGATCAACAACAGAAGTAGATCAGGTCGGAATAGAAATACCACGAAAAAGGCTGTTTCCACAGCTTTTATCAGAAGCAGGAAATATTGGAACTCACAAAAGAGTGATTCTTGCAAGATTTCCTGATTGATTTTGCAAATTAAGGTGTTTGCATGAGCTTCAGATAGATTTGCCAGGGACTGTTCTGCCCTGACTCACACCCCCAAACAAACAGATTTATAAACCAGGGCAGTTTGGGAGAGAGGAACTGTAGGTGCGATTGCTTACAAACTCACACTGACATCTATTAGGATTTGACCATCCTTAGTTAACACATGGAAATGTTAACTGATCATCTTAGAGTCTGGCTTTTAATTTGCTTCTGTGGTCTTTTTGACCCTTTCTATTTATGGTTTGCTCATCATCCTGTTGGTTAAGGCTAATGTTACAATGACTCTCTCCTGCCTATTACAATGTCTATTTTTTCATCTTTATGGGCGGCCTGCTATTAAAATATTAGTACCACTTAAATTACCTTCTAACCAGTGGTTTTATACTGGTTAAGGGACACAATATAAAACTTCAACCATTTTTTTTCTACTGAGAAGAGCTTACAAAATTATTTTACAAATTACAGTCAAATTCATGTAAAAATGAGGCAGGTATTTTATTTCCAAAGTTCTGTATGTAATGATCCCTGGGAAACTGTAGAGTGTTAGTGGCTTTTCCACATTTCATGCATGTAAACAGTACTCTTTAAATATGCAAAACCCATCATTGTTATTAAGTACCCAAATATTCTGGTGCAAGGACAATGGCAGTAATGTGGACAAGATATAGAGGATATGGGTGCAGAGCACCAAGAAAGGTGGCTAAGTGCATTTGCCATAAAAAGAAAGGGGAAGAAAGAGTACTCTAAGTTTTCCCAGCTGGATCAAAGCTTTCCCATCTCTTTTTCCATTCACCTCCACTGTCCATGACCTCCATTAGCTCCAGATAACCCCACATATCTCCTATGGACTTCCTAACCTGCACAGGAAGGGAGCCCTTCTTTGGTGGGCCTCATAAGATCTATCAGAGCAGGGCTTCCCCAAATGTGAATCCAGTTTAAAAACAAAACAAATGTCTGGAAACGAACAGTTCAAGGATCTAGCCCACTTTCACTGCTGCTATATAACCTGTCGTCATTCACTCTCACCCCATCTAACACATAGACTCCCAAATGTAACCTTGCCTTCTAACAACACATGCATGGTATGATTTTTATGTCAGAAAGGAACATTTGGAATGAAAGATGTGGCTCCAAATTGTAGTTCATTTCCTGGCTTTCATTCTTTTGAATTTTAGTCAAGTACAAGACATGTTCTATGGGAAATGATCCATTTTCCGAGAATAAAGAAACAGTTAAGATGAAGGTGTAATAATGGACGTTAGCTAAAAACAGTTTGGTTTACTAATTGTGCAGTAATGGTCCAAAACACTACAGTAGACAAAACTGTGATACCGGAGTGTTTGGAGTGATCATTTTAGTATTGGGAATATAAGAGATTTTAGAATTGGTCACATTACCTGCCAAAAGATTCACCCTCTCTGCTACTATTGGGAAAATGCAGGATTCTCAGAACAAGTTTCTGCGTTTCTTACATTTGAGGTCATTAGACAGGGTGTTTCAATGTGTACAGGGCTGCCAGTCTCATGTCTTGTCTCATTCCAACCAATTCAGTAATTGCAAGAGTTTGTGTGTGTGGGATCAGGGAGAGGTAAAGTAACCGGAGACTATAGTGCTGGCGTGTGAGAAATAATTGGATGACTGGATGATAGGTTTGGTCGCAGTTTTGGATGAGCAAGTAAGAAGACAGGCATTAAAGGTGAAAACAAGGACAGCTGTAACACTGCAAGCTTCAGTTACATACTACACAGAAGGGCTGCTCCATGTGAAAAGATGTTACCAGCATGCAACAACCACAGCAACTAAGAGAAAAACCACTAAAAGCAGGAATGAGGTAGCTACATGGTTATAAAAAAATATGGAAGACAAAAAGACATGAATACTCATGGACAGATTAAACAGATCCCTATTTCCTCTGTTTCACCTGCATGTAAGTTTTGCCAACTTTTTCTGGAAAATTTACATACATTAAAATCAAAGCCTCATAACACTACTGTAAAAATGTGTTATATTTCACAGTCTCATACAGCCATTAATGGGAAGCCAATATTTTAATAAGGTACTCTAAATAATGTGTTTCTTTAGTTTCCTACATCCCAGGCATGCATATGTTATAATGGGGATAGACAAAGGAATCTATTCCTGTTCCCCATTTAAATAAAAAGGCTTCCCCTAATTATAACTAACAATGGTACAGTTCCATTCCTTTTTGCAAGAGCAGTCACAGGAGTGAAATATGTCAAATACTTCATAGCTCTTTTGTGGGTTTGGAAGTCCTGCAATCAGGGAGCAGAAACACTATCCCATGAGCAAGATGACCAGTCACACAACACAAACAGCAAATTAGGAATAGCTCAAAGGAATAGTCACAAGGATCGGGCTCATGCCCAATTCACAATAAACCACTCAGAATAATTTTCAAGTAACAAATACACTCATGAACAAAAGTCTTTTCACAAATAATTCATGAACAGAATAAAGAACTAAATATACTGAATAAATCATTTGCTTCAAATAGCTCTAGTTCAGACTTATAATACCACTTAGACTGTACAAATACTGGAAAGTACAATGCTATAACCAAAGCTTTGACTTGCTTGCATTGTTGCTCTGATGTTAGAGCTTCCTAAGTAGCTTGAACACCAGGAGACTTCTGGGAAATAATAATTAGTTAACCTGGAGGGAGATACAAATGCTGTTCAGTTTAATTGACTTGGGTATTTCTGAGGAAGGGTGTTGAATCACACAGCACCATTGTTCCCTGGGAGGGAATCCTCAAAAGGCTGCTTTGCACCTAGCCAAATACAGTAAAAATAGCAAAACTAAAAGATTACAATCACTTAAGAAACAGTAAAAGCCAGTACAATTTTTTTTAAATAATGAGCTAAGACTCTTTAGATCTTAGACTCTTTAGATCTTAGCCCTTCTGTATTCTTCAATTAACCAATTTCCATTTTTCCACAGTTCTAGCTTCATAGTCATGTGTCCCCTTTGAATAATATAGCTACTGACCTAACATCACGTATTTCCACCAGTCCTATAGGAATGTCTTTTACAGGAAGTAACTGGAATTCACACTATGGGGCTGTCCAATGCTCCAACACTGCATTTCAGCAGCGTACACTGGAATATTATATCATTAAATTGCCTGGCATGGAGGACATGTCTATCCTCAGCAAAACATGGCGACTTCCAAGGTATTTTTTTCCTAACGCATTTTGAAGGAGGCCATTAGATTAAAAACAACACACTGATAGGTTCAGGTGGGTGATCAACAGACAAAATGATGTCAATATTTTTCCCTGTCTTCATTAAGCTAGCAAATGCTTCTTTGTAATCCATGTTTTGTCAGCTCAGCACTACAATATCACTTCAGTGACTGCCGCACACTCACAAAATGGATAAGAAATAGCTATTGAATAAAAAGGGATCTTAAAGACTGTAAATCACTCTAGTATATGGCAAGGATAATCATTAAAAACACATCTAGCACTGCAAGCAGTTTTGTAAAAATTGAGAATTTGAGGACGTTGAAGGCTTTGAGCCTTCATCATCATCATAGTCAAATTTCTCAGAAAGACATCCTTGGAACATTCTCTGAGCTGTCCCAAGGGCATGGGCTGGCATATATTGCTTAAGACGCAGCTTGTAATTAGTCCTTTTCTTCGACATAAAGGAAAGATGTTGATTCCTCGGTTGTATTCAGAATCCTGGTTTTGTGTTACAGAAAAACAGGCTTCGATTATAATGTATTATGCCATTGCTCTGCTAGGTCCTTTTTTTCCTGTACAGTTGTATGCATTCCAGACAGATGGCATGCCCCTTGGACATTTCAATATGAAAAATCTGAAAGCCCCAAAAGACACCAGGAAAATGAGAGCACCAAGTTCAGCAGTGATGCTTGCAAGGCTTAGGGGAATAGCAATGAATGCAAGGGGAGGGTCACAGAGGACCTAGAAGAAAGAGGTTTCATAACCGTCAAATTCATGTGCTCTGCAGAGCAAGTTCCAGTGAAATCTAGCTTTGTAACTAAGGATGCTTATTCAACTTTTGTAGCATACCTATAATAGGACAATCATAAATAGTTTGAAATGTCATTATGTACCCAAAATATAAATATGAAATACATGATCATTATGAATGTGGGTGTTGGACCAATGGGCCACCTGCTCTAGTATCCTCTTTTCAAGGGTGGCCAGCGTCTTCATAAGATAGTGAAAACCCCCTATAAAGGTCTCATCCTAACCTTTACCCATTGGAAATTGGTTAAATCCCGAAGCACAAGATTGAATAGACCTTCCAAAAATGTTGTTAGCCTTACAATTATAATTTTTGATATTCTTGCTATCTATACAAATGTCCAATCCTTCTTTGTATCTTGCCCAGTTCTGGGTCTCAGTGACCTGCAACAATGAATTCCAATTGTTCTTAATGAACAAGCAAAATGTTCACTTTTGAAGTACAAGCCTCTTTTTTAGGCAAAAAACAGTAGTTATAAGAGTTCTCCACACTTCGAGACACAGTCAAAAAAGCATTTTAGGAGTTTCAGTTGTCCACTGGGGATTTTAGGACTTAGAATGTATCTTGGAGGATGGAGTACAACACTATGAAAATATCCTATGGAGGCTAATCCAACCTGTTGTAGGAATTTTTACTTGTTAGGAAGAAAGACTTGGCAGTGTACACTTTACCCATGTATTTGCTTCTACATCTGGTTCAGTGAAATTAGTCTAATATGTTATTCAATTATTTGAGAGGATATTAATACAATACCCACCAATACCTATTTCAATAATCAGGCAGCTCTATTTATTTACTGCATTATCTTAATTTATATGATAACTTGGCAAATTCCATAAAGGTCTATTCAACTTCCACCTCTCTCTCCCTAGAGAACCAATCCTGGTACAAATATAGCAGTTATCTGACAGGGATAGTGACACCTATAGTATGTAGCCAAAGTAGTGCAATGAATAGGTTCCAGACAGAATCCCAGTGAAGGATATTTAATAACTTAGTTGAAGGCTCTCCTGACAAATGCTCACCATGTTCTATATTTTACTATATTATATAGAGATACAAATCTTTTATACACACACAAGAAACAGCAAGGCAAAGTACAATATAAAGTACAGTGCTTCCTAGCATGAATAGGGCTTTTGTGTGCTGCAAACCACTATAACAGTCTGCAAATCAACAGAGAAAAATGCCTGGCACAAGATGTGGCGAATGCAGTTTCATGAGAGAATGGTCAAAAATCTGAAGGTAAAAATGGACATGTACTGTAAATGGAGAAGGTGGAAACAAGAATATATTGTTTGTTCATGATTACAGGGAGAAGATAAGGGAGTATAGCAGTAAAATGTGTTAACACTAGTCATAGGGGAGTAAAAAGGGTTTTTACAAATATACGAGACCTGGTAAATAAAGAGGGAAACAACCATGATTATTAAATGGCTGAGCTACGGAACAGTTTATTTAACCTGCCCTTAAGCTCTACGAGGGTGGGGGGAGGAAGGTGGTACTAACAATGAAAAACTAAATCCCAGAGCTGACTAGATAAGGACCATTTGTCAAATCCTGTTCCCACTGAAATAAATGGGAGTTTTGCCACTGACCTCAATGGAGCCAAGCTTTTGCCTTGTAAGTGATTATGTCTGATAGCATCAGCCTACCAATAACTCTCCTAATACATATTCACCAGCTGAGACTGAAAAGTCACAAGACATGCTGAAAGGCTCTGCCTTTCTCAGATGAATCCAATAGCCTCTCCTGACTTTGTCTTCTCCAGGTTCCTATGGCCACTGGGCTAGCTGAAGTATAAAAGGGAGGCAGTCTCCAATCCATGTTGAGTGGAAACACCTCTGAATTTGAGCTTTTCAGTACAATCTCACCACAGAGCACAGAGACCCCGGAAGGGAAGTATCCAGGGCCGGTGCAACCACTAGGTGAACTAGGTGGTCACCTAGGGCGCCAAGATTTTGGGGCACCACAACACTGTGTCTGCCAATTTTTTTACAGCATTTCAGCCACCCCCATGCTTCTCCTGAGTGTACCCCAGCCCCCACAGGCCTTCCCCAGCCCCAGAAGCCTCCCTGCCTCTCTCCTGCAGCTCTGCACTGGCTCCCAGCATCAACTACTGCCGCAGGGTCCTAGAGCCCCTCAACCGTAATGGCACGGCAGGCTGCCCTTCTCTCCCAGACACTTCCCTTTTCTGGTGGGACCCTCCACCAGCACAGCCCCCCACCCTCAGTCACTGCTCCTGCCCCACACTGGGCACGGGTCACTCCCAATGAGGCTACAGTGAGGGGAGGCAGCAGGGGAGGAGGCACACATGTAATGGCTACTCCCCCCGGCACCCACCACTGGGGAGGAGAGGGGGTTTCCTGGAACTGAGAGGGGCCCTAGGAGCACTTGCAGTGACAGTGGTGCAGGGTGAGTGTGCTACCGGGGTGGGGGAGGGGAAATGGGGGCACCCTCTCCCCCAGAACTCAGTTGCCAGCAGAAAGAGAGCTGGGGGGATTCTTCCTCTCTGGCCCCTTTCCTGGGGCAGCCTGTCTGCACCCCAAACTCACCCACAGCCCTGCCCCACCCAAGAGCCCGCACCCCCTGACACAGCCCTCAACCCCTGCACCTCAACACTTTGCCCAGCCCTGAGCCTCCTCCCACACCACAAACCCCTACTCCCCAGCCCACAGTCCTCACCCTCCACCGCCGCTCCCTTCCCACACACCCTCTCTGCCCCCAAACTCCTTCCCAGAACCTGCACCCCAGCCCTTCGCATGCTCTCCCGAAGTCTACTCTGCTCATCCCCTCCTCCCCTAGTCCCAGCCCAGAGCCTACACCCAGCACCCAAACTCCCTCCCAGAGATTGCACCCCAGTCTCCTGTCCCAACCCAGGGCCTGCACCCCAGACCTCCTCCCCTCCCCCCCCCAACTCCCTCCCAGAGCCTTAGGCAAGTGGGAGGGGCAGAGTTTGGGGTGTGGGGTTCTAGGCACCAACAACATTTCTACAAACCTGCCATCCTTGCTGGTATCTGTATTTTAAGCCCTGTTATGCCTGCAACAGGCCTACGCCCGTGAGTGACCCCCATAGCAGCTGGCTGAAGTGCTTGGGGGAATCACACATGAAAGACAAGTGTCAGATTTGGAAAAAACTTTCGTCCAAGAATGCAGAATGAGCGCGATGTTGGTTTGAGGTCTCTCCTCATGGAGGCTGTCCTCCACCCGGCCAGAACTGCAGTCTTGGCAGGACTCTAGGCCCAGCACCTGTGTCTCGGTTTGTAGCGCACCCCTGGCACCGGGCTCAGTCTGGCACAGCTACCCCTCGCCAGTGCCCAAGAAGCAGTAAAAAAAGTAGTACTCCCTTGCACCAAGCAAAAAGGGTCAAAGGACATCGGACATAAGACCTAGTTCAGGCCACCTGCCCACCCCAGAGCCGCATGGGGGTTTCTCTCTGATTGGATCCACTAGTCCCCCCAGGGATCCACCACTGACACGGGATCCAAACTCACTATTGTGCAAATAATGCATGTGTAGGTTGTTGAAATTTGTCATACTGATATTGTCAGTTGTTATATGATGCAGTATCCACCATTCTAATTTTATAAATTTTATTAACTGTCAAGGTCTGCCTCCCCACTCTGAACTCTAGGGTAAAGATGTGGGGACCCCACATGAAAGAAGAAATAACCCCCCAAGCTTATTTTACCAGCTTAGGTTAAAACTTTTCCCCAGAACCCAAACTTCTCCAGTTTGGACTTGGAAGAACGCTGCCACCACCAATTTAAGCTCCCAAAACAATGGATTAGGGTAAATTGGAACCCCCTTGTAACACCTCTCAAATCTCCTCCCTTCACCTGGGAGATGTTTGAGAACAAAGACCAAACCCCTCACTTTCTGTGAGACGTGCCCGATCCAAACCAGGATCTATCCAATAGAAACAAGCAGGCAGAATCTTAAAAGGAAGATTTTTAATAAAAGGAAAAAGGAGCATAAACCCCTTGTACAGAAATCAATAGAAAAACATCTCACTTACATCACATAGCATAACTGACACCGCCCCTGGAAATTCTTCCTCTGCTAAAGTTTAACAGTAAAAGAACACCATGGATCAATCATCAAGTAATACAGTTCAAGAATACAATTCACTTACTACTACTTGGCTTCTTAGGAGATTATACAAATATAGAATAGAGACAGAAGGTTTGTTCATCCCATAGCCAGGCAAACATCCGTACGAGCGAGACGAGGAGGGAAACTAAAAACACTATTTGTTCCTGAGGTTAATTACATCATCTCCCTCTCAGGTTACTTTCAGATTAACCCTTTACAGGTAAAATAGAAATTCTAAGGTACTTTATACTTATGACAACAATAATTGGATATTTTAAAGGTAAAATAAAAATGTAGTAGATTTTGATAAGAATGAAGGAAGGACGTATATGTGACTAAAAGGTGTCTTTTTGAAAGTATTTTGAAAGTTTCTAATAAGCGATGGTCGGGGAGGGGAGGCATTTTCTTATCGATAACTGTATATAGGCCTTTAGCAACACCACACAGTGGCAGAAATGTGGAGTCTCAGGCTCCCATGGAAGTGGAAATGGCAAAATACCAGTTTACGTTTGCTCTAATTTTTCTTTATTAATTCATTTGTCTTTTACTGGGTAGCTTGCATAGGTAGCCCCTTCCACAGAGGAGTCAAGAGTGGCTCTGAAGGGAACTCAGTAATTTTGGGTGGATTCATGTTCCTGACTTTCATGTTTGCATGAAGCCAAAATAAACTCAGCAAAACACATCGAAGTTTGCCTGGTTCAGATCTGAACATCCCATAAACTGAAGCCATAAATAAGTCCAAGCTAATGGAGAGATGAAATGTTCACACCTTTCAACCAACCTGACCACATGATCTGGATTTGTAACAGAGTCCAACACCTTGAGAGTTTTACTTATCGGTTCTGTTATAACAGTTTTGCAAAACTCAAAGATACGTTTCACCAATCAGGATGCTTCCCCTTTAAAGCTAATTTTATACTAAGTGATTGTTATATTTATACCCCATCTACTGAATGTGTCACAGAGTTATCACATGAAAATATACAGCACTGTGCCTCAGGGGTGGGGGAGAAGGGAAGGTATGAAGCAGAGTAGTAAAAAATAGGTTACATGGTAATTGGAACTTGGAGCTGTCAATATTAGAGAAGGACTCAGTAATTGCTCAGATACAATCCGCCCAAAGGTAAAACCCGTGGTAAAAAATTAAACTGTGGTTACAAATAAAAGGAATGCAATTTGCAGTAATTCTTTGCATCAATTTAAGATGAGCAGACACCAGTAAAATTATATCATGACTGTCACACCCTCTAAGAAGGAGACCTACCTATGGAGAGAAGAGAGGAAAAGCAAGTATGAAGGAAAATAGGAATTTCCAGTGTTTACATATAAATCTTGATGGTTGTTTAAACTCCTACCTCAGTGCCGCTATGTGTAGAGTCAACTTTTGTAGAGATTTTTATATTTAAATTGAACACACTTAGGAAAATTGCAGCAATTTTCTCATGTTATATCTGCACAAGTATTTGTTTTCTTCATCACGTCCAGGATAAACACATGAGAAAAACCTTGGTGGAAAAGTCATTGACTTCAAATGCTGTTTTTTGGGGCTCACACCACTATATCCACAAGCCAAATTGGTTCAGTAAGTGTGATGGAACCAAGTCTAGAAAGGTTACAAGTACAGGGTGACTGCTATTTCAGTAGATGACTTATTAGCCATTATCCCCATATGCTGATATTTCTCCTGTTCACGTGAATTACCCCCAGAATCCCATCCAATTCAAAAAGGGCAATGTTTCTCATAGTTATGACAAATTTCTGTAAATAATGGTCCTATTCTCCTCTCAGTGATGCTGGCTTATATGATGTTACTACAGGTTAACAGAGAGTGGTGCTCACATTCTCCATTCCATGAAATGTTTCACCATTGTTGACAATGCCTTGGAAAGGAAACATGGGTTTGACACATCCCCCAGAGCATAATCCAGCCCATTGAAGTGCTGTGTCCCTTAAACTCTCCAGCCCAAGGTGCCTTATGCTGCTTTACTATGTGAACAGACCATGCCCGACTCATTCACTCACAGCCATCAGCATGTAAAAATCACTCCCAGCTTGATCACATGAATGCTCTGACCAGTCATTCATGAACTCCACACAGGGTGACCCTAGCCAGTTCTCTAGACCCAGATTTGTACCCCAGAGATGTGTGTTTTATGCCATTCAAAGGCCCCTTCCTCAAACAGTGTAGGCTTATTAAAAGCTTGTCATTCTATTCAAGGATAAGGACAATGCAAAAGCCTTTGTTAACCTGAGTAGAGATTCCCCAGACACCTCAAACAAAAGCACACTGAGTTCGATAAATAATTAAACAAGTTTATTAAATTAGTGAAAGACTAAGTGATTAAGGCATAAAAGTCAGAATTGGTTACCAAAGAAATAAGACATAACCACAATTTAATTCCTAAACTTTATCAGGCTAAATAAGATTTGAAAGCAAAAAGGTCTCTCACCCAAAAATTTTCAGCCTTCCAGTTAGGACCAATCCTCCCAGTGCAGTGACTTTCAAATTACCTTACTATCATGTGTAGAGAAGGAGAGGAGAAATAATGGGGAAACCATTATGACTAAAGTTATACCCTCTTCCTCTCGGAGGATAAATCCTCGCTCCCCATCCTCCCCCACTAGGTTGCGGACAATCAGTTTGAGGCATATGGGAGAGTCAAAGCGCCTCTCAGGTGACTTGTAAATTTCTTGCTCACACCGTCTGTTTGAGATGACATGCAAGGCCTTTGTTTACAGTCTTTTGTTATCTCTGAGGAGGTAGGCAGTGGGCATTCCCCAGAATCACAGCATGTTTCAGTAACAAACATGTAATAGAGTAACACCAAAATCTCATATCTCCACATACAATGTTGGAACACACATTTTAACAGTGCAATGATGTTCAGATTATGACTTTTCAAATGATATCCCACAAGGCATACATTGTGCAACATATGACAACATAAAAGTGGTGAATTTGTGGTTATATAGGGTAGTGTGGTACAGGGTTACCAGGAGTACAGGTCAAGGAATGAAATCAATGTATTTAATTACCCACATGCTTCCTGTAAAGGTGCAGTAAGGGTGAGTATTTCCTAGGGAATTCTAGTGTCCACATTCAAACACCCTCTTCACTAGATCTGCTGTGTGTGCTTCTACCTGCCATGCAACAGACCAGGAGTTTTTTCAGCTCCTAGATAATGGTGGCTGGTGCTGAATATATAGTATAGATAAATTGTGAGAAATAATCTAAATTACCTTCTGAAGTATTGCTATTTAATATTCAGAATGGAAAAGTAGAAGTATAGTTGTGAAATGATCCCAAAACAGATAATGATGTTACTCTGGGATAACCACCCATTACTCTTTAGGATCAAAGGACAAAAAGCAATTATTTGGGAAATGTATTACATATAGAGATAGATAGATATAGAGATAGATAGATATAGAGAGTGCAGAAACTTCTTGTCTATCCATATGAATTTCATTCAGAAGACATTCAGAAAAAGTTGAATCTGCCATCAAACCTCCCACATTTTAGCAGTCATGGAGGAGGCAATCCCATGCTCCAAAGTCCTACTTCCATATAGCAGCACAGCTTCTACTAAGATCCTGGTAGAATTCCATCACTAAGCACCACAAAGCCTGGTCCCCAGTGTGTGATCCCTTACATTTGGAGACACTTTATGATGGGTTCCATTTACCTATATAGTTCATTAATGATAATATATCTTAATGCGTAGCAAATCAATTGTTATAGAGCCCGACAGATGGACAGATTGCTTAGAGTTGGTTCCGAATTTTGTTGATGAAATAGTTTCTCCCTGAGATAATGATTTGTTGAAACTGAGACAGCATGCAAGTCCCACCCCAGAATAGCCAGTAGCCTTTTGCTAAAGGCCCTTATGTGCACTATGGAAGACTGGTTGAAGCTGCTGCTCTGCCTGATTTACAGCTCCCTCAAGCTCTCCTGTTGGAGCTGTTCCACTTTGCGTAACTAAATATACAGCAGGCCAGAGAAAGAGTGAGTGATTCAACAGCCAGGTACGGAGGGCACCAAAAGCAGGTAACAACTCAAATCTTGGTCTCCCACATCAGAAGAGTGTCCTAACCACTGAGATGCTTTGCTCTTTTTCACAAAATTCAAATGATTTTGGTTTTGTCCCAATGTGGAACAATACCAAAATCTCAACATTTTTCCATATATCTGAACTCTTGTGTTCTGGCCAGGCCTAGTCACTTATTACCATAGGTTAATATCCATTTGTAACTAATATATGTAATTAAAGTGTAACACACACTACTCACATCTGTAACATGGTCATAACATCTGTTCATTTTATTAACCATTTATGCCTGGAATCTTAATATACGGGGTGACCAGGCATTCCTTGGACTCAAGACAACATGAGCCTATTGGCAGCAGTATAAGAGATCTCTCTGCAGTTGATTGACACCAAGTGAGAAGTCACCGAGAATAGGTCACGTAAAATGAGGCTAAATGAGGTAGCAAGAAATGTGTCCATCCACGATATGGTAGACATCCAGTACACGTGGTGGGAAAAGAATCTGTTGTATTAAATGGGTCCCAAGGTGTGACAGCAGCTCAAAGCTAAACCCTTAAATCTGAAAATAAATGCATCTGACTGCTAATTATAATCAGGCCTTTAATCAGTAATTAGTTATAGATGACCCAAAAAGGCAGCGTTCAGACCAATAGCCTGATTAGATTTAAACTGGGATTAGAAGTTTGGGAGAATTTGGTGCCATTGAACCTAAACTGGTCTCCCAATAGTTCAGCCCCAAATCACCCAATCTTGAAATATTTCTGCTCCCTTGGGTCACAACTGAAAAACAAATTGAGAAAAAAATTCTCTCTACCAGTTTTGGATCAGCTAAAATCCAAAGTCAGAGTGCTGTGGACCTGGGGATTAGATTCTGAATACCCTTGAAATGTAGGTGGAATAGGGGTGATTAAAACTACATCCTCTAGTAAACAAAATAACCATGCCTTACATTCTATGGCTTCATTTTTTAGCCCTTTTATATCAAGCCTAAAGCTGCAATGAGAAGGAAATACTAATTTAAATAACATTTGATCTGTAGAAGACTGGCAGATGCAAATACCTATGCACTTTGAAAAATACTGACTGATTTCTTTGACCAAATGTGGAATCTAGTTCCACCTGGCAGGAAAAACAATATCTGCTTTATAATACATAATGTACTGCAATGTCTCTGTTGTAACTTGATATCAATAATTTACCCTGCCCTCCTCAAAAAAAGCTTTAATAAATGTAATTGTATTGCTTCCACTTACCAGCCACTTTAGAATAAATTCAAAGCTTGACTCCTGATGCAATGAAATTATTCTAAACTGTGCATGCTGACAAACAAAACCCTTTTTACTCTCCATTTGCAAAATGACATCTGCTCTGTTTCTATCTGTGTTTTCAGATGCAAGATTACTTGAGTATTTTATTTCTTATCCTGTCAACTAGCGCTGTCAAAAATCATCAAAAAATGTGTTCTCTTCCAAACCCCCACAGACTCAAAATTACAAAACCTACACATAACAGCATACTCTGCTTACACATAAAAGAGACAATAAATCATATAAACTTTCTTTCTTAGAAATTTTCCCTTTACTAAAAAAGTCTGCAAACATTTCTAACTACAAGAAGAGAGGATCCCTGACAGGTTTAATAATAATAATAAAAAATAATAATAATAATAATAGAATGGCAAGAGCCACTGCATAGTTAAGGTTGAAAGTAGCTTTCTGTTATTAGCTGAATTTCCAAACAGCTCCATCTTTCTGGAAGTACAGGGTTTTATTCTACCTTCAGTCACACTGGTGTACATGAGAAAATTAATCCAATCTTCCTGAAATATCATCATATGGAATAAAGGGTGGAAGATCTTTCCAAAAACTGGGAAATTCAGATACAAAAAACTTTGATTAAATGTTAAGGTTAAAAGTGGGTTTTACTGGATTCCAGCTACTAAATGTTTTATATCATTTACTTTCTTTCTGAGCATTCCACACCTAAAAAGACCAGATTTTTTTGGAAAATTAACACTTTTGAGAAGCAGCCTGCTCTGCATTGCCATGTAGTCTTATCACTCATTCCCTCTCCACCTACTCTACTCTGCCCACCCAGCTTTCACTTTGTCACCTTAAGATTCCAATTCCATAGAGATTTATGCACATACTTAACTTCAAGTCCATGGAAATACTTACATACTTAAAATGAAACATGTGCATCAAGTTTTGCAAGATTAGGGCCTGAGTTTGTTAAAACAAAGATTAAAATTACAAATTAATAGGAGCATGTGATGTCGTCTTTTTAAGAGATTACAGATGATGGGGAAATAGGAATGTTTTCCCACCAAAGCAATTATCCCCCTCCCTGTCAAACATTTTGAAACTTACTGGTCCGGGGACAAGGTTCTACCTCCTCTTCACTTGGTCAAAATATGGAATGGATTTTTTTGTAATAGCTTTTGCAACAAACATGTCCCTTTTTTGTTGAAAAATTTCAACCATCTCTAGAAAAAAATTACTGCCAACCTTCTTTAGTTATTTGTTATTTTGATCTTTGTGCAGAGTTTTGCAAACCTAAAGCGGGCAAGCTGAAAGTTCTGTCAGCTGGATGGGGTAGAAGTGAATGCTAGAGGAGCGTATGTCAGTAGGGATTAGACTAGAACTCCCAAGTGTTCATATCCATGTTAGTGGAAGGGGGTAGGGAGGGGAAATGGAAGGACATGTCTACCCAAAGTTGGAAGGTGCAATTTCCCAGTCAGTCATACTAGTTGTGGATGAGGTAGTATGCCAAAAGCCACAGCAGTGTGAGCAACAAGATGGGCTCCTTGCTCTGCAACACAAAGGAACCTCAGAAAAGATTTTGCTGGTCCTCAGACAAGAGTCCTTTAATCTATACAATCCCCCTTAATGAATACATAGATGCAACTACCACACTGTTGCTTTAACTTTTTCCAGGGATAGTTCTATCCTGAGTCTTCGCACCTGTTGTCATAGGTGTATATTGCTATAGGCAGGGCTGGTAGCATCATCTAGTATTAACATTGCCCAGTATGTCCAGGTAGGAGACCCGGTTTTCATTTGTTTATACATTTGTCAATTTAACTGTTTGGGCTGAATCTTTCCATGGTGGATATCTGCCTCAGGCTGATTTAGTTATTCTTAAAATGAGACAAGGGAAACACATTGTTTTGCCCCCATTAAATAATTCTGGTAACCTCTTCTTTGAGAAGCTCTAATGAACCCTAGAATCTATTCTGAGGGGCATAGTCCAGTCCAGTAGATGTGTCCAAGCAAAGAGGCTTTGATGCCGTCCCTTGGAGAAAATATCCTGCAGTCTAATCAAGCACATATGAGAAGGCCAAAAAGAGCTTGATTGTCCACTGTGTGCAGGCGTCTGCACAACAGGGATGGGAGGAAGCAGCAAACAGAAGCATGCCCTCCCCCCATGCAAAAATCTCCATGTGTCCCTGCAGCCTTGAGAGGGAGGAAGCAAGCAGGGAAGCTGGCTGAGCTCCTCCCCCACCCCTGCTGCTTCTCTGTCCCTGCAGCGGGACTCTCATGTATTGCTTCTGCCTCCACCCCTTGACTCACCTCAGTGGGTGGTCTGCACAGCAGGTGGGGGACTCCAGCAGCAGGGAGAAGAAGCAGCTGCTATAGGCATGGGGGGAGAAGGAGCTTCAGGGACAGTGCCACTTCCTCCTCACTGCTGGATATCCCCACCAGAGATGCTCTGAGAAAACTAGGGGGACAGGGTGTCATCAAACCTTTCCTTTGTGTGCCTTTAACATGCCCCTCCAAAATGGTGAAAATTATGATTGACTGCATGCCAAGCAACAACACAGCCAAATGCCACCTCTCCCTCCCCCCCCCCCCCCCCACACACACACAGAGGAAAGAAACTACTACGATGCTGCTGTGGAGACATGAAGCTGCTTCTCTGTCCTCTGAACAGGAGTCCCATTCACCAACTGACACCAAAGACTTTAGCACTCTGATTTCAAGTATCACTTCTCCTCACAACATCCAGTTGATGTGAATGTAGAGAATTGGCAACAAATAGAAAGGGAAAATGGCAACAGCACGTATAGGCACCAGGTCAGGTAGTTAGGAGAATTGTTCTCCGACAATGATCCCTTCCAATGACAAGAGCCATCCTTACCTCTGGTGAGAACGCTCAGTCTCTGATCCCTGAAATTCTCCACTCTGGCCAATAATACGGGTATTACGAGGTATTAGGGAGGACACTCTAGTCATTGTTCTCCTTTAAGACCAAGCAACTTATTCTTAACAAATCACTTATCTGATCAATTTTGTTGATGTTTCTCCATTAATTGTGAGCAGTTTGTGATCCTCTTGACAGGATTAGTTCTTCCAAAACACTTTCTCAATAATTTATAGAAATAGTTCTTTGCCTGTAGTAGAGCTGAGTGCATAATTGATTTTTCTGTGTGGTCATCAAAGCAGAAGATCTGGGGGAGGGGAACAAATCAGTTTCTTTAGAACCAAATTGAATTTAGGGTGTCTTTCCCCCCACCCCCGCACCTTCCCCGTACCAAAATAAAGAAATTTAAAAAGTTATTTGGGTAGAAAATAAAGTATTGATTCAATCCTACATTTTTCAGAAAAAATGTTGGTTTGATTTTATATTGAGAAAATATTAATTCAAAACTAAGAAGTCCATTTTTTTTACATGTTCACAAGGAATCATTTTGACATTTCTGAAGTGGGGAGACAATGGGGAAGCCTGCCCCAGTTTAGTAAAAAGGAGGAGTGGTTAACGGCATGAAGGGCAGTGGGAGAGCTGGAGTGCAGAGCTTGACCTGGGTGAATTAAACAGTTGATCCTAGTTGCCCCCTTTTTAGGGGGATTAATAAAAGTCATTTCATCTGCACTGTTATAAGTGATCACAGCCATCCACAAGGCCAAGGAATAGAGATGGGAATTTGGGGGAAATCACAGCTACTCACAAGGCCCCAGGATGGGACTACAAATAGGGAACTGGAACTACCCACAAGCATCAGGTAATTCCAGTTCCCTAGAAACTCCTTGCCTACCAGTTTCCACTACTCAGGCATCTCATTCCAGTCCTAGTTTCTTTTCCCAGACTGACCAGGGGATGTCATTGAGAGCATAGTAGAGAGAGACTCCCTGGTCTCAATTCCGGAAAGCCAAGCTTCCCCCTAGAGGCCTGGGCTGAAGCATGCTCAGTCACTCTGTGGAGTGAGTGCAAATGCAGTCTGGTCATCATTAGGATGTAAAAAGGAATGGATCATGCTCCATGGGGGTGGAACTTTTAAAGATTAAAATCTCTTATTCAATTCCAAGTCCCTAGTGAGCAAGTGCAAACTGCAATTTTTCAAAAGCTCATAACTCGGCCAAATCTGGGTAGATTTTCACTGGACAGGAAAAGGCAACCTCTGACAAATTTCAAGTCCCTGCTCCAAAGCTCAAAATAAAATAGCCCCAAGATTTTTTTTAAGGTGAGCAAAACTTATTCTTCTAAAGCCTCTTTCTTTGCAGTAGTTTGAAGCAGCCACCTTGCAGGGAACAGGTCACCCAAACAGTCAAATCTTTGCAAAGTTTGATCATCAACACATGAAAAACGGGGTCTTATAATGGTTAAGTGATGAGCAACCTTAACCTGCCTGCCTAGAATACATATACATTCATTGCACACATGTTTTCTGTAAGAGAGTGCAGATGTAACAAACAGGAAAGGCACGCTGAAAGAAAACACAACCCAGAACATCACCATTTTCATATTTCTGTCAGGTTCTCTCCTTCTGACCTCCTTCCCCCACCCCACCCCACCCGGCGTATTCCCTTTCATCTGAGTGCATCATAGGTCTCAACATCGCAGTGAACAAATGACAGCCTTTTACTGTGGCTGTTTTTAAAAATGTTTGTTCCAGAAGGAAAAGTTTCTGAAGACATATGGTGAGCTAAATATGTCAGAGATTTTCCCAGATGGCTTCCTCTACACAGGAACATGCCCCTCAAGTAGAAGCATTCAGAATCCCCAAAACGCAACAACACGGTAAAAATCCCTAGGCAAAAACTTCTACATATTCCAGAACTACACAGGGATAAAACTTCTGCTACTATTTGGTCCAATCCCAAAGTTTCCATTGACTTGGAGTTACTTCAAATTTTCATTTGGGCAAGTGTGATCACAATCGCTCACTAAAACATTACTGATTATGAAACACCTGGATCCTAAACAAACATGCAGAGACAGGGTGCAGAGACTTCCTGTTATAAAATACACTATTACAAAAAGGCAAGCATCAAATTACCTAAATTAACCTTCTACCAGATCCAAACGATTCTGTAGTATTCTGGAATTTCAGTGCATAATGTTCCTAAAACTAGCCAACTTGAACAGTGGTGTCAGTCCCCCTCTTTACACCAGTTCTCTCATTATAACAAGACTAGAGAACATCTCAGCATAGGCAGAATTTGACAGAGCCCAGGGGGCATTGCCCCCCGTCAAAAAAACTGGATATGTCACATAGGTGACAGGCAGCACCTAGATTTCTCCCTTAGCTCTGCTTCCTCCCCTCAGAGTAAGCTGGGACGGGACAGAGATCGTAATGGTGATGCCAGGACCTCTGTGGTCGCTGGGAAGTTTCCGCCACATGTTCTGCATAAGAGGACAGGAGAGCACTTCCTGTTGACTCTCTGCACAGTTCACATAAGGAAACTGAAGCACCTGGAGTCACTGTTCACCAGACACATCCCCCCAGAACCCTAGGGGGGCACAGAGAAACACCCAGACAAGTGGTGATGACACCAGCCAGATGTTCTCTGCTAGCAGGCCAGATTCCTCCTCATAGGCTGGGTAAGGGGAGGGCAGGAAAACAACTATCCAAGAGAGAGGAGCGGCTGAGCGGCTTCCCAAGCATCTGTGTAGTGACCAGCCCAGGTGAGTGACTGAGTGAATTACTCCACTGTGGGGACCCTGGACTCTCCACCCGCTCCAGCTGATGTCCCCAGGGCCCACTGACTGTTCTTCAGCCCCTCTGACTCCCGACCCAGTGGAGGTAGAAGGTTCCCACAGCAGCCTGGACAGCTCTTACCACTGCCTGGATCTGGCTTCTAGTCGGCCTCAAGGGCAGGGCCCCAGGTGGAAGAGGAGGAGCAGGGCCACTGGGGGAGAAAGGGGTAAGGGGCTCCTGAACGTGTCTCTGTTTTGCATTTTGAAAAGGCAGTCATCCTACAACGGACATTGTCAAAGCCTCTCTGAAGGCAAAAATCTCCAAGGTAAGTAATAATGATGCAGTTGCCATCCCCAAAAGTTGCATCACTTGTAGGGCAATATTCACAGAGAGACAGGTTAATTTTTAAAAAGAAACAGTCGCTCTTCTATGGGAGAGTGATTACTAGTGTCGCCATCAGCAATTAATCACTATTTGGGGCCTTGCAGAGTTGTTTCCATTAAAAGGACACATCAGTAACATCAGACTAGCAGATCCTTCGTGCAAACTTGTTTGTATATTGTAGCAGGGCGGCGACTCACCCCTGCACAAGGCCTTCACAAGCAATCTCATTTCTTTTTGGATTGTTTCCTCCTGTAGCGCCTCCTGCTGGTCCATCCGGGAATTAGTTCACCAGCATCTGGAGCGCCCTCTGCAGGCCGATGTCCCGCTTGCTGATCTGGCCCAGTGTCCCTCCCAGACCCCGGTGGCCTCTTACCAAGGGTGCTGCACCCCCACAGTACCCCCTTAGGTCTTAGGGTCTCCCCTCCCTGGGGAACCCCCACCCTCTATCCCCACCTTGCCTCAGTCTAGGCAACTGCCAGTCACCACTTGCCCCCGTTCACTGAGGCAGACTGCAGTATAATTGCCACTCATCACAGGCGAGGGGGGTTGGCCTGCTGCTTCTATCTCAGTAGCTATGGGCTGCCCCCTGCAACCCTAGTACCCCTTTGTTAGGCCTTCCCCTAGGCCCTGCAGCCTGTGGGTTTCTAGGCTAGAACTTCCTCAGCTCCTCCTGCCTTGCCCCAGCCCTGCACCACTTTAGGTACCTTGCTCAAGTTCCCAGCAGCCAGGCCTGTCTACCTCTGTGACCAGAGGAGACTCTCTCAGGCCCTTGCCTCTCAGCCTTTTCATACAGGCCTGCTAGTGTGTTTGGGGCCTGGCCACCCCGCTGAGCTTTCTCTCCCAATCAGGCTGGGAGCTTGCTTGCTCCCAGCCCCAACCCCTTCCTGGGCTGTTCTAAGCCTTTAGGGCTGGGAGCGGGTGGTCACCCCGCTACATATACAAAGAATGTACACAAAGACCTGCTGTTTTGAACACAGTCATAAAACAACAAAAAAATAAATAAACAGGCAGTTTCCTTGCTCACACATCTCCAAGATTTTCATAAGAATGGCCATACTGGTTCAGACCAATGGTCCACCTAGTATCCTGTCTTCTAAGTGCCAGGTGCCCCAGATGGAATGAACAGAACAGGAAATCATGAAGTGATCCATCCCATCACCAATTCCCAGCTTCTGGCAAACAGAGGCTAGACACACGTCAGAGCATAGTTTTGCATCTCTGCCCATCCTGGCTAATAGCCATTGATGGACCTTTCTTTTTATAGTCTTTGCCTTCACAATGTCCCCTGGCAAAGAGCTCCACAGGTTGACTGTGCATGATGTGAAGAAATACTCTCTTTTGTTTTTAAACCTGCTGCCTATTAATTTCATTTGGTGACCCCTAGTTCTTGTGTTAGGAGTAAACAACACTTCCTGATCTATTTTCTCCACACCAGTCATGATTTTAGAGACCTCAAATCATATTCCCTCTTAGTGTCTCTTTTCTAAGATTAAAAGTCCCAACCCTATTAATCTCTCCTCATATGGAACCTGTCCCATATCCCTTGTGATAAATGAAGGGGGGGGAGCTCTTTTATAGACACCCAGCCAGCGCACTACCTATAAATTCCCTCCTGGTGCTTGTTTTACCTGTAAAGGATTAACAAAGTCCCCTGGGTAAAGGAAAAGGAGTGGGCACCTGACCAAAAGAGCCAATGGGAAGGCTAGAATTTTTTTAAAAAATTGGGGGGGAAAAACACGTCCTTTTGTGTGTTGTGGTTCTTCAGAAAAGAAGAAGACAGAGGCGCAATGCTGTAAGCATCAAATCATATCTCAACCCTACTTATCTGAAGCCCCAAATATGTAAGAAATCAGGGAATACCAAGGAAGATGCCATTAGGGTTATTTCTTATTGGCTTGTGGACTCCTCTGTGCTTACCCCAAATGCATTTGTTTGCATGTAACCTTTAAGCTGAACTCCCAAGAAAGCTATTTTGGGTGCTTAATTTTTGGAATTGCTCTTTTAAAATAGAGCAAGCCTAAGTTCCAGATGTATTTTCTCTTTAAGAACAGGATTGGATATTTGGTGTCCTAAGAGGTTTGTGCATATATGGTTGTTGCGGGGTGCTTATCTCGTTGCCAGGAGAAACGAGGCTTCACACAGGTGGCTAGATGGAAAGTGGTGAGTTTATTGAAGGGAGCGGCATTACCGTGCTGGGGGCCTCGGTCAGCACTGCCGCGATACAGGATGTCTGACACACCCAAGCGATGTCCAGAGAAGAAGAAGCCCAACCCATAAGGATGTGTCAGCACAGATATACCCATGCTCATTTGCATCTCATACATACTCATAGCTCATTAATAGCAAGCAGCAAACTAATTGGTTGATTACACACTGTTTAGCACTTGTTGATTACGCTGTCCTGCCTCAGTTTCCCCATCTAGCTTCCCACGCATTCATTCTCACACAGACAGGGTAAACACTCACTCAGCTGAGAACTTGTTCTCAGACACACACAGATAACAGAAGCTCAAGGCTATTCTCACAGATAACACCATTACGCCCTCTCCTGGAGTTGACTCAGAAGCGTAACTATGCCCCCTAGTGGTTGCCGTCACAATTTTCTTCTGGTCACTACAATTGTTTAATTAGCTGGTGGCAATAGAAAACAAAGGAAATTAGCTTTCTCAGCTCTTCCCTGTAGAGGAAGATAGGTGAAAGGGTTTGAGAGTACCCCACAGGAAGGAATTCCCAAGTGCACCTTCCTGGGTTCCAAAAAGGGGCTTCACATTTGGGTGGTGGCAGCATTTACCAAGCCGAGGTCAGAAGAGCTGTAATCTTGGGCATTTACTACAAACCTGGAGTGGCCAGTATTTTTTAAAATCCTTGTGAGCTCCCACCTTCTGCACTTGAAGTGTCAGAGTGGGGAAAATCTTCCATCTCCTTGCTATTCGAAATCTCGCAGGGCCAGAGCCAACAACATTGACACCTCTAATCATTTTGGTTGCCCTTTTCTGTACCATTTCCAATTCCAATATCTTTTTTGAGATGGGGCAACCAGATCTGCACACACTATTCAAGATGTGGGAGATCCATAGATTTAGACAGAGGCATTAAGATATTTTCTTTTTATCTTTCCCTTTTCCAACATTGTTAAGCTTTTCTGACTGTTGCTGCACATTGAGTGGATGTTTTCAGAGACATATACCCAATGACTCCAAGATTGCTTTCTTGAGTGGATACACCTAATTTAGACCCTGTCATTTTATATGTATAGTTGAGATTATGTTTTCAAATGGGCATTACTTTGCATTTTGTTCCAGCACGCTCTGTACTCAAGAAATTCTCTCTCTGTTGTATCAGGCAGGCACGGTACTAACAAACTTTAACAGTTTATTTAACAGTGAAACGTCTTACAAAGCTGTTGCTGCACCTCGCTGTAGCTCAAGCTCAGCCTAGGCTCAACTCCCCCCTCCCTCCTTTCCTGTCCTACAGACTCCCAGTTGTAATACAGTAAAACCCCGATTTAACGGACTTCGAATGCAACGGACAAAATTTCTGAGCAAGTCCGATGCATCCCAAATCCATTTTTCGCGGGCTGGCTGCCGGCTCCTGGCTGCTGCCCGGGTCACAGCAGCAGGCGGGCTGGCTGCTGGCTCCCGGCTGCTGCCCGGGTCCAGGCAGCGGGAGGGCTGGCTGCCGGCACCCAGCTGCCGCCCGGGTCACAACAGCAGGAGGGCTGGCTGGCGGGCGGGCTGGCTGTCTGCTCCCGGCTGCCGCCCGGATTCTGGCAGCGGGAGGGCTCACTGCTGGCTCCCGGCTGCCGCCCGGGTCACAGCAGCGGGAGGGCAGGCTGGCGGGCAGGCTGGCTGCCTGCTCCCGGCTGCCGCCCGGGTCCCGGCAGCGGGCGGGCTGCAGAGCTGCCGCCCTGGCCCTGTGGCGGGCGGGCTGTTGCTCCGACAGCTCGGTTTTTTTTATTATTAAATAACGGACTTTCTGATTTAATGGACACCCCCCTCGCCCGAATTAGTCCGTTAAATCGAGGTTTTACTGTAATTACAAGCAGCATCTCACACACCACACTCTCATAGTCACACTCACTTCTCATTCTCCTGGATTTCTCAGACTCCACACAGCCTGCTGGCTGTATAAATATCCTAGCTCAGGTTTTGCATCCAGGCAAACCCCGCAGTCTTCACAACTTAGCGCTCTGTCCTGGTGCTCACTGCCTCGGCCAGTAGCCTGAGACCCTTTCCTACATAAACAGTTTTGATTCATCTTTCTGTCCAGCCTGAAAGAGGCTTTAGATAAGAGATCCTTCTACTGGCAGCCATTAGCACTTTTCAGCATAATATACTGTTTGAGTTACCATTGCAACTCAAGTGAAGGAACAGATACACAGGTACACTGTAAACAAAGAAGCGGCGGTCATGCCTTTCATGCCGTAAAATAAGATTAATAGTGTTCATTTCCCTTCCGGAAGAGCACTTTCAAGAATGTTCAGAAACTAATTCTGTATTAATAAATGTAACCTCTCCACTTGATCCTGCAACAAATCCAATCCGAAGGAGAGAGGATGAACAATTACTTCACTGCTTAGGTGAAAAGCAAGACCCAGGTTTCCACAAGCTTGTTTACTCTACTTATTAGGCCCTTAACCCCTACATGAAACGTGGCAAGGTTTTATTTTTAATTCCTTCCTTGTCCCTGCTTCGTGCCCCAGAAATCAGATTTAAGGGGGGTTTGATTTAAGTGTCTTCATCTGGGAGAATAAAAGGATCTGCTGGGGGGAAAGCCTAAGCAAACACGTTTCGTATGTGGCTGTTCTTATCTCTTCCGCCTGTGAATTCCATATCATTGATCCAGCTCCTGTGTAAGGTTGCCAACTTTCTAAAAAAAAAAATGGAACATTCTTGCTCTGCCCCCTGCGGTGCCCCTTCTTCGAGGGCCCTGCCCCACTCACTCCATCCCCTTCCCTCAGTCACTTGCTCTTCCCCACTCTCACTAATTTTCACCCAGCTGGGGCAAGGGGTTGGGGTGCTAGATGGGGGTGTAGGTTCTGAATAGAATTTGGGTGCGGGAGGGAGCTCAGGACTGGGGGCAGGTGTTCGAGGCAGGCTCCAGGCAGCACTCACCTGAGGCAGCTCCTGGAAATGGCAACATATCCTCTGGCTTCTAGGCACAGGGGTAGCCAGGGAGGCTCCACACACTTCCCTCACACTACAGACTCCACCCCTACTGCTTCCTGTGGCTGTAGTTCCCAGCCAATGGGAGCTGCAGAGCTGGCATTCAGCACAGGGGCAATGCACCAACCCCCCTGGCCACACCTGTGCCTAGGAGCCAGAGGACATGTTGCCATTTCCGGGAGCCACGTGGAGCCTGCTTTAGCCCTACTGCACTGCCAACTGGACTTTTATGGCCCCATTGTCAATGCTGACTGGAGCCTTCAGGGTCCCTAGTCATCTGGGCATTATAGTCAAAAACTAGATGCCTGACAATCCTATGATGGTTCTGTCTTCCAGGGTCACAAGCTCACACCCTAATGATCAACAGTCACCACTACAGAGGGCAGCTATGATGAGGGGTCATAGGGCACTGGAATGGGGAGTCCAGGGGGCCATGGCCCCCTCACGTTTAGAAGTGGGAGGCCTCCCACTTTTTAACTAGCCCTAAGGGCAAGTGACAGCAGGGAGTGGGTGGAGAGAAGGGAGTGGGAGGCAGGGTCTTGGGGGAAGCAGCATGTATCAATTTCACTTGTAATATACTTACTTGCAGCCTGGCCTACAGACATATGTAAGGGTTGCTTTATAACTTTGAGAATGTTTGCTCTAAATGTGTGAATTTAGACATGGGGATCCTTCTCCCATCTCCACCCACCCAGAAGGGCTATAAAAATCAGATGGGCCATCAAAGAATGCCATAGTACAAAGGATCGGTTAATGGCCCCATCCCACCTTGGAAATGCTACATGCAAGCTTGTCATGTGGACTTGGAAGCTGAATGAATAAAATAAAACAAAGTCACAGGAAAAATCTTCCACGTCTTTACTGTCTGAAATTTCATAGGGCCAGAGCCACCAAACTGAAGCCAGAGATCCCCAGGGGCTGCTGCCTGAGTCCACCGTGGAAGATGCTTTGAGTTGAGAGATCATTACAACTCTGTCACACTTAGGATCTAGATGGTTACTCATTTGTTTGTATAGGTTTGCTTTAACCGGTAACTAACTCATTTCTTTTTCCTAGTTAAAAAGCCTTTAGCTAGCTTATTACAGGATTGGCCACACTTGCCATCTTTAGGGTATCAATTGATCTGGGGTAGGGCAATTGGTCTCTTGGAACTGGAAGGAACCTGAACGTGGTATAATTTTTGGTGTCAGTGACCATTTATCACTAAGTCCAGGTTGTGTGGGTGGCAAGGAGAGTCCAAAGGGACAGCTTGTGACTCCACAGTAAGACTGTTCTAGTGGTTGAGTGGTTCTTAAAGAACACATAATCAGTCTGGGGTGTCTGCTCGATTTCTGGACAGTCTGCCCTCAGGTAGGCACTTACAGTCGTGAGCCACTCCACACAGCATGACCAACTACATTTACACTTGGGTTTTTCCTGGCAGAGCTATGTCAGTCAAGGGTCAAGGAAGGGGGGGGGGGAACCACCAATCATTCCTAATTGACATAACTGTGTCCACAAAAGTTTAAGGTTAGATCAGGTGCAATGCAGGTGCACTGTTCCCTCACAAGCAGCCCTCCCCACATCATAGTGCATGTGCCTACACATACACTCTTTTGCTCTCTGTTTGTCATGAGTCTTCGGTGACTCAGCCCTCCAGCGACATCACAGTCTGTACAGGAGATAAAAATCAACGCTGTTCTGGGATATACATCCAACAGGGGGCCTCTCTCAGCTTCACCTGCAAGGTCCCTTGATCAGCAGCACCATCCCAGCAGGGCCTATTTCAGTATGCTGGTTCAACTTGTCTCAACCTGTTCTGAGAGCTCTCAGATTGTTCCCACTCCTCAAGCAGTCCCAGCGCTGGTGGGGGGTCACGTTCCCCAGGACTCCCTCCCTGGGAGGCTCTTAACCTCTCTGGGCCTTTTTGGCCCCAGCTTTTCAGATGGGCCACTAAAAGAGTTTGGTTCCCCTTTTGGGGTACATCAAAGTCCAGACCACTTTCCCAGTGGCTAGTGGGCTGGGAACCTGGGTCCATCGTCCACTCCAGCTTCCAGTTGAGGAACCCTGTAGACAGCAGCAATTCACCACATCCCTTTGAATAAACAGTGTTGCTGCTTTGATTCCCTGGGTCACTTCCTCACAGCCACAACTCATTCTGTGCCCTTACCTCAGTGCCTTGTCCTAGTTGAGTCCCAGCATTCCCCCTAGCCTCTGCCAGCACTTTTCTGTGCAGGGTCCCATGGCTTCCTCAGCCAGCCAAGCACACCATTCGCCCTCCTCCAACTCCAGCAGGAAACTGATCTCACATTCTCCCACAACTCTTCTTATATTAGCCTGCTGCGCCCCAATTGGCTGCTCCCTGCAGCCTCTCTAATTGGCTGCTTCTCACACAGCGACTCTAGGCAGCTTGGAGGAACTCTCTACTTCTCTTTTCTGTGGTGGGGTGTGGCAGAGCATCAAGGCGTTCACCCCTAATCCACCCCATCACACCAGGCCTCACATCAGTACAGATCTGAAGTAGCTACACCTAAGTCAATGAATTTACTTCAGGCTGATACTAGACTAAATAAGTGCAGAATTTAACTCACTTATTTGAATTGCACTGGAATTGGACATGAACTAAATCCTAGTGGTAATGTGGAGTTTTGCTTGTATTACTTGGTTTGGGTTTACCAGGGGTGAGGCATGCTTAGAAGAGGACCCTCGCTATTGAAATTTGCTCCCGCTATCAATATGTCTAAACCTAGCCAGGGCAAGGCTGAGTCCTAGCTCTAAACACTGTTTTTTGGGTATATGTATAGCAGTGCCACCTCAGTCAGAGCCCAGGAATGCATAGTAACACATAGTCACAATTCCTTCCCTACAGGAGGAAAGTGGTTCTCTGATGTGATAATCAGGACATAGCTGACTTCTCCACTTACTCTCTGCTTGGCCAGCCAGGATGTGGTGAGGAACTGGGCCAAGCCTCTGCCAATACCCCAACCTACTTGCTCATGATGGGGTGTAGCAGCCCTGTGGAGCCTGGCCTTCCTGTCTGGTAAGCGCTGCATAATTACATGGGGAAGAGTGAATTAACCCTTCCCCTCCCACTGATTACTCCCATTCGTGGACACATAAGGGTCAGACTGTCACTGAGCCCTAGGGTATGTCTACAGTGCAATAAAAGACCTGGGACATGGTTGCAGCTGTCCCAGCTTGGAGCCTTTCAGGGATTGCCTCCCCACTCTGAACTCTAGGGTAAAGATGTGGGGACCCACATGAAAAAAGAAATAACACCCCCAAGCTTATTTTACCAGCTTAGGTTAAAACTTTTCCCCAAAACCCCAAACTTCTCCTGTGTCTGGGCTTAGAATCGCTGCCACCACCAATTTAAGCCCCCAAAACCATGGGTTAGGGTAAATTGGAGCCCCCCTTTAAATACCCCTCAAATCTCCTCCCTTCACCTGGGAGAGACTTGAGAAACAAGAAAAAAAAACCTCACTTTCAGTGAGATGTGCCTGATCCAAACCAGGATCTATCCAATAGAAACAAGTAGACAGAGTCTTAAAAGGAAGATTTTAGTAAAAGAAAATAAAGAAGCATAAATCCCTTGTACAGAAATTAATAGAAAACAACCCACTAGCATCACACAGTATAACTGATCCCTCCCTGGGAATTCTTCCCCTGCCCAATCTTAACAGTAAAAGAACACTGTGGATCAATTATCAAGTGATACAGTTAAAGCATACAATTCACTTACTACTGACTTTGACTTCTTAGAAGATTATAGAAAGGTAGGGAGAGACATAGGTGTGTTTCATCCCATAGCCGGGCGAACAGCGAGCGAGAGAGATAAAACGAAACTAAAAAACTCTCTTTGTTCCCAAGGTTGATTAGCATCTCCGTTTTGTCATTCCCTCTCAGGTTACTTTCAGTTTAACCCTTTACAGGTAAAAAAGTCATTCTAGGCTACTTTATACTTATGACAGAGCCCGAGTCTGAACGTCTACACTGCAATTTTTGCCCCCCAGCCTGAGCCCTGCGAGGCCACATCAATTCACCCAGGCTCTGAGACTGGGTGCTGCAGGGTTTTTATTGCAGTGCAGACATATCCTTAGAAAGTGTTATAAAACACACCTGCTTCTGCAAGCTATTCTCTAATCTGTAGCTCTGGAATTCTTAACAGCCAGCAAGGTTCTCTTGCTCCAAACTGGCATTAAGGCAAAGTTCAACCCATTGTGCTATTGCTTAGGAATGCTGATGAGAAGGGATGGCCCTCAGTCCAGACTCATTGGGATGGCTTTTAGGTACAGCACAGCAGGTTAATGTTAAGAAACAGGATATCTGTGCAACTCAAGCAACCTCGCTGGTACCAAATGGGAAAAAAAAATCAAATATCACTGTTTTCCATTTTCTTCCCTCCCCATCACCTTTTTAAATGAGTGTTTTCACTAGCTAAGTGAACGCAGCAGATGTTGCCTGAGCCTTTATTGCAGGGATTGACAAAGTGGCTATAAGTATGGCACATACAAGGAGAATACTTCTTTATGACCGAGGAGCAAGAACAGATATGATATACATCCCAATTTCCTTTTGTCTTGCAAAGGAGAGAGAGTGTTTGTTCACTTAGTACTGATTTAAGCTTGTGGGGGGAAAAAATCCTCCTCCCTCTCGGTGTAAATGTCTTCTCTCAAGTAAAGCTATCGGGGGTGCTGTATAAAGTGTGTCTGAATAAGATACATGATTTCTTTACACAAAAAAATAAGAAGAGCCTGTCACTAGAGTGCCTTCTTATGGCTGCATCTGGGGAAGAGCTCTGCCTGCTCTGACATTCTCTTCTTTCTCTTGCTCATGCTGCAGCTCGTCTCATGCTCTGGGAGTTACAGTGCTTTCTCTTGGTGAGTCAGGCGGCTCCCTCTTAATGGCTTGGTCCTCTAGTTAGATCACCATGGGTACATCTACACTGAGAGGCAGGAGGGTCCCAGAGTCCAGGCCCAAATGTTTACACCACAAACAGTCCCATAGCTTGCGACCCATAAGCCTAAATCAGGTAACATAGACGACCCCGACATGTTTAATTCTAAAAGTACCACAAAAGGGGAAAGACACATAGGGTATCAGAGTCTTTGTATATGATCTGCCTGAGGCACTCTTCCAATTCACTACCCCGACTGACTGTGCCACTTCCCCAGTGGCTTGTAGGAGAATCTGGGCCCAGTCATTACTCTGGGTTCCAGCGCAGGAATCTTCAAACCAGAAGCCAAGACCTGTAACATCCCAAACCTTGCTGATGTTTACCTGAGCCTTTTCCTACTCCACCTCCATCAAATTTCCTTCTCCACCACTGCTCCAGGCCCACCCTTCCCTCTAGGCTGCAGTTCCAGGGCTTCTCCTTTCCCCCTTGGCTTCCACACTACAATCTTCTTCTGCCTTTACTGCTTAAGCTTATCTCAGCCCTGTCTGCTCCTGCTTAGCCAGGCCGTGTCCTCAATCCAGGATTGCCTACCAAGGCTAACTCTCCTTCAGGTGTGACCTGTCAGGTTTTTAATCCCTTCTGAGTCACATTAACCCTTTCTGGACTTAACTTTTTAAAATTTACTAGTGATGTTCAGTGCCTCAATTTTTGGGAGCCCAACTCGAGATAACTTGAAGATGCAGGATGTTTACAAAGTGCCAAAGTTCTGCTTTCTGAAAACCAGGCCCCTTTAAAGAGGTCTTAAATTTGGCACCTAAAAACTGAAGTCACTAATCACTTTTGGAAATCTAGGCCTGGATGTTCAAAGCTGGCAATTTCTGTGGGAATTCCACATTGTCGTGCTTCTCACCGCTGCTCAAAATTCCCATTAGTGAGTTGTAAGAGTACCACACTGTAATTTTGCCAGTACCACTGCTATGCTATGGCTGTTATTTCAAATGCTGCTACTTGAGATTCTCTATTCTTCTGGGACTACTGCATAAAATTCAGAGCAAACATTAAAACGTGGCTGCAATTCAGTGGTGTGTTTGCACTAAAAACAGACAAACCCTATGGATTTACCTTGTTCAAGATTCCCCATGCATAAGGGGATTCTCTAGCCACGCTGTAGCAATTTCTAAACTGCACACCACCTCAGCCACCAACATAAGAGGAATAATGGGGAAGGGGGATGTGGACAGAGCTTCTCTGTAGCAATTCCTGGCTACAAAAACTACCCCGTAGGGTCAGAGGCAGATGATGGCTGCTCCAAGCTATGCCTGGGGATAGACCAGTTGCTCACTGGCTCTAGTATATTTGCAAAGCCCTTCCCCAAGTTATAGTCTGTTTTTGTCAGACACCACTCTAGATCTGGGCCTATACAAAACCGTATAAAATAAAAACAAACCGGGAACCATGCAGGCAGTGTGCACACACCCAAATGTAAAAACATTGAATAATATAGTAATTTTACCTACATAATTTCAGCAAATGTATTCCTACTCCAGACTCAAATGCTCAGAACAAGAGGGTAGATGTAAAAGTAAATGCTCAACCTTTATAGAATTTAAGGGATCTGCTGGTATGTTTTGAAATTCACTAAAGAAAAAGAGGGGGGTTGGAGAGAGGAAGGAGTAGCTTTTCAAGAGTCTTTTTGGGAAAGAAGAACAACTAGTGCTACTGAGGACAATCCATATGCAAAAGCTACCAAAATCTTGGATAACTCTCAAGATATAGACATGGAAATCTGCTGTTAAATACTGTCACATCTCCAAAGGTTCCACCAGTTAGAAGAAGAAAAAAATCCTCGGCTATAAGGAAAGTGGCAGCTGTTGTTTACATTAAAAGCCAGTATGTATGTGTGAGAGATTATATGTATAGTCACTCAGTGATATACATATCAGTTTTGAGCAGAGAGGCCCAGAGCTTTGTTGTTGAACTATCACTTAGAGAGGAAAGAACGATTTTCATGGAGTCTTTGAACGGACATGAAGGAAAAGCAGAAGATGACTGGCCGAGAAGCTGGGTATATATAAAAGGAATCTGAACATTCTGTGTGGTGATGGGACTGTCTGTCCCCCAACACCTCCCACACCAAGAAAAGTCAATTTGTTGACCACTGAATACCCAGACCAGGGACAACACAGCAATGAGATGTAAATCGGGCCCTTTCAGAATAGTGACTAGAAGGTGAAAATCATGTTCTGTAGACACAGGCAGGCAGGTGTCTGAACTGCAGCCTTTCCATCCCCAAAGGTTAACCGAATTTGCTGCTGAAGACAACAGTGCTGCAGTAACCCTGGCAGAGGACGTAGCTTCTTAAGCCGTGCCCAGACTCCCAAGTCAGTGAAATGGTTGACAAGGAATAATACAGATTGGCAGCATTGCTGGATGTGTGTTTCAAGGGCAGAATTGAAATCATACTCCCAGACAGTACAAACATAGATCACTGAAAGGTATTCTTATAAATACAGTGCTGCGGGAAGCAGGCCAATTAGCCTCCTTCTCCTAGTGCAGAGCTTGTACATCTAGCCAAGTTCCCACGGTAACATGAGGGAGTGGAAAAGTGACTAAATAAACAGTTCAGAGCCTCATAGTGTTCTTAATGGAATACTGATACGAGCAATTCGGGGAAAGCATTTCATGAGCTTTATGTATCAAACTCGATTGGAAAGGCACTATGAACTTAATCTGTCTCTGTCTCAGGGGAGTATATTTGCGCAATTATCAGTATTGATCAGTCCGTAGGAATACATTTTATTTCATGGGAAAGTATAGCCACCTCCAGCAGTGGTGGGTTTTTTTCCTATATAAATCCCTGGTGCTCAGGACTGCCATGTAGAGGTGACGCTATTATGCAGCTAAAGCGAGCCTTGTTTCCCTCCATAGTGAACCTGGAAGATGCTCCAGACTGAGCAGTGCATCCGGGTATCCAGGTCACATACCTCAGAGAAGCAGAGAGTGGTGACAGAAAAGTCTGATTAAAAAACAAACTTCATGATTTCTAGTGACCAGATATGAACAGCCTGATTTTCAGAAGCTTTGGCTCCCATTGACTTCAGCAGATATTATGGATAATCAACAGTTCTGAAAATCAGGCCATAAAGCTCTAGGAAGGCAGAATGAGAATTCTATCAGCTAAAGGCTCCTAACTCTGATAGAATGGCACTGTTGGTATCCTGTTTTTATAACTCCAAAGGATAATATTAACGAACATGGAAAACGTCTGTTGAACTCAATCTGGCCAAATTTACCTAAAACAATTCACCCTGTTTGCAGGTGTTGGTCCTTCCGGAATATGATCAACTTGGTTTTGCTATCTCATTGAGGTAGGTGGCTTGTTACTCTTAAGGGCAGTGAGAAGAGAGGATCTAGGCTATGGGCTGAGCAGACCTCAGGGAAGAATCTTAAGAGTAGCCAAGCCTGAGAAAATGGTTTGAGCTGACTACTGTTAACTTGCTAATTCAAAATTTGTTAATAAAGCCAAAGACCAGAAAGAAGGCTTGAGTATAGACTTTATTTAGCACATGGACCATATTTTAAAATACATTGGGGTAGGCACTTTCTCACAAGAGCATATGGCTCTCAGACCAATAAAGAAGACTCAACGTTGGTAGAGGCCAGATATTAAAAGATAAACACCCAAGCTGGTTTCAGCGAGGTTCAGCAAAGTTGAGAGCTGGAGTATCAATTTTTTAAAGAGGTTGTCTTCCATTTCAGCCATTAGCATTCTCTCAGGTAGTATGAAGGATAGAAAAAAAGAAAAGGAGCAGCTTTTATTCCTATTAATCTCTTCTTGTCCCCAAACTGTGCAACATGTGGAAAAAAAGGAGCATGTCTCAGTCAATATTACAATATGGAAATCACATGTGAACTAAGAACCAGCTCTGAAACTTGTTGAAGTCAATGGACAGAGTCTCATTGACACCAACAGATTTTAGATCAAATACTAAGCCTACAGTAGGCCTCTGAAAAAACCTTGTGGGTTCTGGCAAACTCTGTACTACACAGAAAAACCCAGGTTACATATGATTGTTACTAATTCATTTTGGAAGAATGCCAGTTACTTGCTATACATTGGACGAGGCAAGGATCTAATCATTTTCTCGAGTGACAAGTCCAAAATGATAGAGAACATTGTTGTTATTACAATGATCTATTCGTGCTGCTTTTCTCATTTTTCTCTTTCATCAGAGTGATACAGATAAGACAGATTACAGTTGTAAATCATAACTATAAAAATATGGTTTTCTACAGCCCTTTTAACCTTTTCCTTTCAAAATCCTATGCCAAAACACCATTTCCCAACCTCTTAGCTTCACTCTTGCTACTATACCTTGTGCAATAAATTTGGGTACCAAATGCATAAGCTACAATTCTCAAATTTGGTGAGCCAAATGTTAGCCACTAAAATCCAGATTTATCCAGCTAAATAGATGCTTTGGTGTTTAAATCTGGATTTTTAGTGTCTACTCCAAAGCTCACTGAAGTCAGTTGGAGTCTAGGGATTCCGATGTGCTTTAGATTTAGGATCATTGTGTCTAATGTTAGACATTGTGATCATGCAATTACATGGCTCAGTTGGCTGGGATTTAATAAGTGGAAACAATGAAGGTCAAAGTTTCTTTTCAGAGCTGTAGCTTGTCACCACTTCAGTAGATTCAAACTCTGTGGCCCCATGGAGAGAGATTCTCCTAAGTATATGATGCTGCCAACTCTGCTAGAGCTACTCAAAACTTTTAATTCTGGAAATGTTGACCAAAAAAGTTCTGATTTTATTTAAACCCAGTTTATAGGGTGGTCAAAGCTTTTGGAAAGTTGAAATTTCCTTAAAAAAAAATCTCTGCAAAAGTTGTTCTACATGTTTTGACCAGGTCAACTGCCGTGTAACTGGTTGAACTAACCTGACATGTATTATTACATGCAAGTAAAAACTAGCAATTCATTTCCATACAGTATTATTTTCTTATTAATGATATTTTTATATGTCTATTCCTTAGAGTTTTCATGGAGAATATTGTGTCAGAGAACTGAAATTTTAGTTTCTTGTTCCCAAAGAGAGTAGAACCCATCTACAAGATGCTTCTCCACTAGGAAATTTTGTGGCCGTATTTAGCAATGATGTTGCCTGCAGTCCAAGCTCTCATGTGGACTAGGTCCAGGCAATTTTACACCATTGTATCACCTAACCCTGTTCTGAGCTGGATTAGATGCCACAGTGCAAACAGTACTTGTGCCAGGTCCAAACTAGAGGGAGTCATAAGTGCGAGGGGGGGGGGCGAGAGGGGGTTATGGGGCAGCGCACAACTGCTGAGGAATAGGTAGCAATTGTAGGGTTTGATCCCATGATAAATGAAGTCCATGGCAAAGCTTCCATTGACTGTAATGGTTCACGGTCATGGCCTTATAGCATAGGCAAGGTCACAGTGAAACCCTTGGTCTACATACAGTTTTTGTACCAATTTAACTCTTTCAGTTAGGGGGTATGATTTTGCCACCAAAATATTTTAAATCTGTACACCCACTAGTGTTAATACATCTCTAGTGGAATAATGGTGCTTTATACAACGTATTCCCCTTCCCTGATAGCAATCTATATATATAAAAGTCAAGTGGTGTATGTATGTGTGTATGTGTGTATGTATGTATGTACGTATGACTGCGAACTCCTCCCGCACCGTTTGAGCCAGAGACTTGAAATTTGGTACAGTGAGGGGTCTTGGGGTCTAGATGCTGGTAAGGGTCGAAAAATTTTCGGATCTCACCTCTGACGCCCCCCAGGGGTGAAAGTCTTTCAGGGCCAATACATCGGCTGGGCGGTTAGGTGGTGATGATGTCATAATACCCCCCTCCAACAGAAACCTCACTCGCTCAGCTCACCCCTCCCTCCTCCAACGGAACCCCGGAGATCCCTCAGTTCTCTGCCCCTCCCCCCTCCCAACGGAACCCCGGAGATCCCTCCATTCTCTGCCCCTCCCCCCTCCCAACGGAACCCCGGAGATCCCTCAGTTCTCTGCCCCTCCCCCCTCCCAACGGAACCCCGGAGATCCCTCAGTTCTCTGCCCCTCCCCCTCCCAACAGAACCCCAGAGATCCCTCAGTTCTCTGCCCCTCCCCCCTCCCAACGGAACCCCGGAGAGCCCTCAGTTCTCTGCCCCTCCCACCTCAACCCCGGACTCCATCAGCTCTGTGTCCCCCCCCCACCTGCGAAGGTCCCCGGAATCCCTCGGCTCTGGGCCCCCTCCCCCCCTGCGACAGATCTGAGTTGGGTTTGGTGGGACGGTAAGTGAGGTGGGGGTGTCGGGTTCGGTCGGGGGGTGAGGTGGGGGTGTTGGGGTTGGTCAGGGGGTGTTGCGGTTGGTGGGGGGGTGAGATGGGGGTGTTGGGTTTGCTTGGGGGGGTGAGGTGGGGGTGTCGGGTTTGGTCGGGGGGTAAGTGAGCCGGGGGGGTATCAGGGTTGGTCTGGGGGTGTGGGAAGGTGTCGGGGGGGGTGAGGGGTGTGGTGTGGGTGTTGGGTTTGGTCTGGGGGGGGAAGGTGTTGGGGTGGGTGCCCAGACCAAACCTGACACCCCCCCCCCGGCTCACTTACCCCCCGACCAAACCCGACACCGCCACCTCACCCCCCCACCAACCGCAACACCCCCTGACCAACCCCAACACCCACCCCTCACCCCTCACCCACCCCAACACCTTCCCACCCCCCCAGACCAAACCCGACACCCCCTGGCTCACTTACCCCCCGACCGAACCCGACACTCCCACCTCACCCCCCAAGCAAACCCGACACCCCCACCTCACCCCCCCACCAACCGCAACACCCCCTGACCAACCCCAACACCCACACCTCACCCCTCACCCACCACGACACCTTCCCACCCCCCCAGACCAATCCCGACACCTCCCCGGCTCACTTACCCCCGACCGAACCCGACACCCCTACCTCATCCCCCCAAGCAAACCTGACACCCCCACCTCAACCCCCCACCAACCGCAACACCCCCTGACCAACCGCAACACTCACCCCTCACCCACCCCAACACCTTCCCACCCCCCCCAGACCAAACCCTACACCCCCCCGGCTCACTTACCCCCCGACCAAACCCGACAACCCCACCTGACCCCCCCAAGCAAACCCAACACCCCCCACCTGACCCCCCGACCAAACCCGGCTCACGGTGCACTGTGTAGCACACAGATTATTAAATACACTGTTCGGTCGGGGGGTGAGGTGGGGGTGTCGGGTTTGCTCAGGGGGTGAGGTGGGGGTGTCGGGTTTGCTCAGGGGGTGAGGTGGGGGTGTCGGGTTTGTTTTGGGGGGTCAGGTGGGGTTGTCGGGTTTGGTCGGGGGGTAAGTGAGCCGGGGGGTCTTGGGGTTGGTCGGGGGGGTGGGAAGGTGTCAGGGTGGGTGAAGGGTGGGTGTTGGGGTTGGTCAGGGGGTGTCAACTGTCTGCCCCCTCCCCACCTCCGACTGACCCGAGCAACGCCGGGCACTTATGCTAGTAATATATATTGGTATAAGCCCCTCTATACTGATAGAACTGCAGCCACACTAGGTTGGTTGTACCATCTTACCTATTCCAGTATAGTTAAGGTGCTACATGTGTTTGCAGAGAAGTCCTTGGAGTACAGTGAAAAGCCTGAGTAGCTTAAGTGTATTTCAACAGATTTTCGATATTCCTTGTAGTGAAGCTTCACTCAATTTATACTGAAATTCAGTGTCATAAGGAGGTTTCACGGGCATTCACTGTCAGGGAGATAAGCGCTGTCGTCCAAGGGCACCACCATAACTTGTGCCTCCTCTGTTCTTGAAAAGAGGGGGCAAGGGGAAGAAGTTGCCAATAGGTAAAATTTTCAAACACACCTAAATTACTTTGGCGCAAATGAGACTTGAGCACTTTTGAAAACGTTCCCTGATGTTTCCTGAGAGAGAGGTAAAGAGGAATCATTGGCTACCAAACTTGCTACAGCTAATTGCATTGGGGCGGGAAGAGGAGCTGGTCTTCAGACATTCATTTCCTATTAGGAATGCATACGTTGCCTTTCAGAGACTTTCATCCTTCTCCCCACATCTGCCAGGGGCAAAGAAACCCTACTACTGCTTCTGAGGTGTTATCTTTTGCCGACTAGACCCCCCTCTTGTGATATTGAGAATAAAAGCCAACATAGTTAACAAAGACCCACTGTATTTTTAATAATCACCATTTTCTCAGAAATTTCCTTTTGTGCAAACTTCCTTTAGACAGAGAAGGAAGAGGAAGGCACTTTTATTAGCCCCTCACATTTAATTTCAGCTGTGACCTCAACAGTTTGTCTTTTTGCCTTCATTTCCCCCTGCATTTTTACATTCTCAAATCAGTGCAGTCCCTTTGGAGTCACCTGGAGTCCCTCTTTCTGTGAGCAGGTGGAAGTGGGATAGTCACCTTTAACCATCAAAAGCCTGCTGCTCAACATGATTAGGTGGAGAAAAAATGAGCCAGAAGAGCCCATGCTGATTGATCCCATTAAAACACACTTTCCGTTTCAGACTCGCTTCCTGGCACCATTTCACCACTCCTTTCCCTTTGTTAACAGAAGGTGTATAAGCTGGGAATGCTGTTGACTTGTGCCTGGCTGAAAATGGAGAAAAGAAAAGAGCATCTCAGATTTGTGTGAGTACATCTGCCAGCATTTGGAACACCACCAGCCTACCAACTGCCCGTTTTCAAAGCGTTCTGATACATCTACGTGGGTCTTTGATGAAAAGCTCTGAACCCCAGAATATGAGTTTCTAAGTGTGGATAGTGTGCACTGAATCATAATGTGGCGTTGTACTGACATTCAGCAAGAAAGAAGAAAAGTAACTGAATTTATTATTCCCCCCCTCTTCAAACGTAGGATCTCCCAAGCTTCCAATAATATTCTGCTGCTTGTGAAATTACAAAATGTAAAAGATTAAGTTTATATTTTCACTGTAATAGTTAGTTTCTTGCTTTTGGGGAAAATATAGCAGTCAAGAAATTTCTCTTCCAATTTTTTTTTCTTAAATTCTATATTAAAATATAGAATACAAGTAGCTCTCATTTGAACTTAATCTGCAGTATATGGAAACTTCTAAAAGTCTTGCTTAGACATAAATGACTTTTAAGACAAGTTTTAAATAAAATAATTCTATTTCTAAAGTTCAAATTTTCAGCACTGATGTCAGACAGAAAGGTCTGTAAGCCAGCAATGGACAAAAATACTGTGGCTTGCAGGTGCCCTAGGGAACAGATAATAGGATACAGAGCTTTTCATTTCTAAGTTCCTTACGTTGAATCTATTCTAGCACAAAATATACTACAATGGAATTGATCTGTTGCAACACATTTCATAGAGCAGGAAAAAATAATTCATCCACATAAAGTTCACTTTGAGGGGGGAGGGCTAAATATTTAAATATTTGGCATGGAGAAGGCACAAAGCTAACAAATTGGGTGTAGATTCCTTAAATTAGTCACCACAGCTAAATTACCTCCAATAGTAAGAAGTTCTAGAGAGTAAGCATGAGAACGCAACAACTGGAGGACTGAAGTGAGTAGGTGATGGAACAGGAGAATGAGGTCAAAGAGGTAAGGTGAAGAGAATCCATAAAGAGTTTAGAAATCCTAGGAGGACAGCCTTGAATTGGATTCAGAGATGAACAGGAAACCATTGAAAATATTGAAGTATGGTGTGTTATGAAGAACACACCTATACAAACACACTGTCAGGGCTGGGCTATGTGCACCAGTCAACTGTGAGGTTGTAGTCAGGAGACTAGTGGCAAGATCAGGGTCAAGCCACTTCAGGATATCAGACAACTAACACAGCTGGGAAGGAAGCAGGGTCAGAACCCAGCATCTAGGATCCATAGCCAGCCAAGATCTGAGGCAGAAGCCGGCAGTCTGCTCAGGAAGCTCCAAGAAGATGCACAGGAACAAATCTACACTGACACACCTCTAGAACCGCAACTAGGGCTATTCTATCTTCTACCCAAAATCCATAAACTTGGGAATCCTGGATGCCTCATCACCTCGGGCATTGGCACCCTGACAGCAGGATTGTCTGACTATGCAGACTCTCTCCTCAGGCCCTATGCTACCAACACACTCCCAGCTATCTTCGAGACACCATTGACTTCCTGAGGAAAACTACACTCCTTTGGTGATCTTCCAGAAAACACCATTCTAGCCACTATAGATGTAGAAGTTCTCTACACCAACATTCCACACAAAGATGGACCACAAGCCATCAGGAACAGTATCCCCAATAATGTCACAGCAAACCTGCTGGCAGAGCTTTGTGAGTTTGTCCTCAGCCACAACTATTTCAGATCTGTGGACAATTTATACCTTCAAGTCAGCGGGACTGCTACGGGTACCCTCATGCCAGCGCAGTATGCCAACATTTTTATGGCTGACTTAGAACAATGCTTCCTCAGCTCTCATCCCCTAATGCCCCTACTCTACTTGTGCTACATTGATGACATCTTCATCATCTGGACCCATGGGAAGGAGGTCCTGGAGGAATTCCACCAGGATTTCAACAATTTCCACCCCATCATCAACTTCAGTCTCAACCTGTCCATACAAGAAAGCCACTTCCTAGACACTACAGTGATAATAAGCAATGGTCACATAAACACCACCCTATACTGGAAACCTACTGACCGCTATATTTACCTACATGCCTCCAGCTTTCATCAAGACCACATCACATGATCCATGGTCTACAGCCAAGCTCTAAGATACAACCACATTTGCTCCAATTCCCTCAGACAGAGACAAACACCTACAGGATCTCTATCAAGCATCCTTAAAACTACAATACTTAAAACTAAAAACTAAAAAACCACCTGGTGAAGTTAAGAAACAGATTTCCACAGCAAGAAGGGTACCAGAAGTCACGTACTACAAGAGAAGCCCACCAAAGTAACAGAACTCTACTAGCCATCACCTACAGTCCCCAACTAAAACCTCTCCAGCGCATAATCAAGGTCTATAACCTATCCTGAAGGTCGATCCCTCACTCTCACAGATCTTGGGAGACAGGCCAATCCTCGCTTACAGACAGCCCTCCAACTTGAAGCAACTACTCAACAAACAACAAAAACACTAACCCAGGAACCAAATCATGCAATAAACCCCAGTGACAACTTTGTCTTCATATCTATTCAAGGGACACCATCATAGGACCTAATCAGGCACTCCATCAGGGGCTTGTTCACCTGCACATCTACCAATGTGATACATGCCAGAAATGCCCCTCTGCCATGTATATTGATAACACTGGACAGTCTCTATGAAAAAGAATAAATGGACACAAATCTGACATCAGGAATTACAACATTCAAAAATCAGTAGGAGAACACTTCAGTCTCCCTGGCCACTCAATAACAGACTTAAAAGTGGCAATTCTTCAACAACAAAAATTCAAAAACAGACTCCAAAGTGAAACTGCAGAACTGGAATTAATTTGTAAACTGGATACCATCAAATTAAGCCTCAATAAAGACTGGGAGTGGATGGGTCATTACAAAACCTAATTTTACCATACTAATTTCCCCCTACTGTTACTCGCACCTTCTTGTCAACTGTCTGAAATGGGCCACCCTCATTAACACGACAAAAGTGATTTTTTCCTCCCTTGGTATTCTACTATTAATTGAGTTGTCTCATTAGACTGACCCACACACACACACCTGGTAAGGTTTAAGATTAGCAGCCGTGTTAGTCTGTATCCTTAAATAAGATGATGGAGACTTGTGACACCTTAGAGACTAACCAGTTTATTTCAGCATAAGCTTTCGTGGGCTATAGCCCACTTCATCGGATGCACAGAATGGAACAGAAGCAAGATGCATTTATACACACGGAAAGCAAAAATTAAAAAACAAAAAAGTTAGTCTCTAAGGTGCCACAAGTCTCCATTGTCTTACACCTGGTAAGGCAATTCCCATCTTTTCATGTACTATTTATAAATCTACCTGCCCCTGTATTTTCCACTCCATGCATCTGATGAAGTGGGTTCTAGCCAATTAAAACTTATGCCCAAATAAATGTGTTAGTCTCTAAGGTACCACAAAGTGTTTTTCTTGTTTACTTTCTAACTGAGCTGAAATTTGGCAGCAATTGATAAATGACACTTTTAGGAAAAAGGCAGATTCAGATTAAGCAGCCAGATATTATAAAGGTAGGCCCCAATATGTCTATGAATGAAATGATTAGTCTAATGCCTGTGTAATAATCATTGTGAACTCAATGTTCCCAAATGCCTGAGCTGACTTGGTCTAAGCTGTGACCTGGTGCAATTAATAACAGTTCTTTGCTGTCTCTGCTGCCAAACCTGGCTCCGTAGTGCTTACTGTCCTTTACAGATTTCTGGGGTGATGTTAATTTTATAGATCTTCTACTGTAGTTCCGTAAGAGAGGATTATAATGCAATCACATAAGTTAGTAATGGCAAGTCCCTATTAGGTCATCCAGCCCATCCCTGTCCATTCCGGACCGATCCCTACATAATATTTTAGATATCTTTCAATAAAAGCTGCAGAGGCTCTCATGATAAAAAAATTAATTTTATCTGAGGTTAGATGAGGAATTCTTGGTTATAGCCAGACTTTTATGTTTGGCCAATTGAAGAGCACAGGAACAGCTGAGAGCTGAATCTATTTTAGGTTTCTGTGACATATTCTGTTACCCTCCCCTCCGCTATAAATCATCATAATCAAGATCTTTGTCACCGACTTAGCATTAGGTGGCAGGCTGTGGTGCACATTTCCAGTCAGCTTCACCTTTGTTGTGGGAAAGAGAATATAAAGCACTGTAGTCAGGAATGTAAAGATGGCGCAGTCTCATTCAACAAAGCTATTCCTTATGTATCTGCAAGTCACATTGGCTTACTTCACCAACAAAACCGAGGTTTTACTATCCCTGCAGAGCCAGGACAGTTATGGGAGAAAAAGATGGATTCTATTCTGCTGCTACCATCAGCAAAATCAGGGTAACCAGACAATCATTTGTGTAGGCAATGTATAAGGCAGAGAGGACACACCTCTATTTTTCAGGACCCAGGTTGAGTCTGCAGGGCCAGTGGCAAGAAAAGCCATAATGAGTTGTAAGCCACAGAGAATGAATAAACACAGAAGCCCAGTATGTCATTTTTACAGTCACTCTTTCCTGATTGGGGGAGGGGGAAATCAAACTTTAAACTTTAGATCAGTTGGCTTGCCTCCAGCTGCTTTTTCCTAGTTCTTCCAGGGGTACGTTCTATCTTCAATCTGGCTAGAAAGAGACAAAAAGAAGATGAGGATGGATATAGGCAACTAGATCTCACTCTTATCCCTGTTGCCCAAAAGTGCTAAGTCCCAATGCTACCAGTTACTTTCTTAAAAGGCTACATTTTCTGAAATGCCCTTGAAGCTGGAGCCGTCTCTGCCTTAACAAAGACATCAGAGTTTTCTTTCCTGTCTATCACTACAGCCTTCAGTCCCACGTGCCTTTAACTGCTTAAAGAAAAAAACAAACCAGAAAAAAAAAACCATGCCCTTCTCACTGCAGGTGTGTGGTTGCCTCAGACACACCATTTTAGAGAAAAGTAAGGCCTGAGAAGAACAGAAGCACACATGTGACAGGAGACTATTCAATTTGCTAATTGGAACTGATACCAGGCAAGATTTATTATTTTAAAATCTCTCTCACTGTGGGGGACTCTCAGCGTGTTCCATGTCTAGCAGAGATCGTTTTATCCTTTAAATAAATGTTGATTTCAAGTTATTTTAGACTGAACATCAGGTTAACTGCTTGTGTTGTTGGTGTTGCTTTCATTAGAAATGGGTGCAAAGGAATCCAATGCAGGCCAAGGTGTTAGGGGGTCTAACATCTGAGCTCTGGGACACAACTAAAGCCCCATCCCTGGTTTTTATTAACGGTAATTACCAGACCTTATGTAGAACTTATTGTGTGTAGGTCTCCATGTGCTTTACTAAGGTGACTATTATAATCCTTATTATACAGGTAGGGAAACTGAGGCACAGGTCAATGAGGACACACAATCAGTCAATGGCAGAACCAGGCATAGAAGCCAGGTGTCTTGACTCCCAGTCAGGTGTGCTGTCCATGCCTTGTCACCTTAGTTAATATGCAAAATGATTTTTAAAAAAGTAAATACATTTCATAAACGTGAATGGACAGGAAATATTTTCATTACCATTCAAAGTCATTCAATGTCATTTTTCATTCTTTTGACCAAAAAATTCTTCAAACTAATTTCATTTTGTTTCTTGGGAAAATTTCCACTGCCGTCACTGAAAAAAGAGGGAGGTAGGTGTTATAAGTATAAAGAAGCCTAAAATTACTGTTTACCTGTAAGGGGTTAAGCTAAAGGTAACCTAAAAAGCAGGGACCTAACCAATAACAGTTTTATTAAAAAACAAAAGGGTTTTTAGTTTCAGTTTCTTTTATCTGTTCAGGGATGGAGTAAAGCCCATTTACTTTCTAACCAGCAACAAATAAAGTAGCCAGGCAAGGTAAGTTGTATTTTGTAATTTTAATTAAAAATTGGTCAAGGTTGTAAAAATTATCACTAGGGGTTTGGCTCTAATTGTAAAGCTGAGAAAAAATGCAGAAAAAAAATTGGTGGTCTCCTTAAGTCTTTTTGTAATTGTAGTGCTTTTCCTATTACCACAAATTAATTCCTTTCTTTTAAAAAGTTTGTGTTACCAAAAAAAAAAAAAAAAAAAAAAAGTTTAACCTCAGCTGGTAAAATAAATTTGGGGGATTATTTCTTTTTTCATGTGGGTCCCCACATCTGTACCCTAGATTTCAGAGTGGGGAGGCAATCCTGACAGTAGGAAATAAGTGAGTTTGGGTGTTTCCCTAAAAGCAAAACAATTCCCATCCCCTCCCCTCCAAATTTGTTTCCGAATTGTTTGTCAAAAAGCAAGGAGGCATTTTACAATCTGGAAAAAACATGTTTTAACACAAAATTTTTGCCTAGGTCTAGTAACATGTAACATTACTACAAGGCGGCTGTGATATGTTTTACTCAGCAACTCTCCTTTCTTCCCATTCCATGTCCATGTAGTGTCCTCTTGAGACATCTTTCCTTGAGTGTCCCATTTTAAGCCCAGGCCACCCCTTGCCCTTGCAGGGTCACAGACAAACACCGCACAATATATATTTTCAGTAAACCAAAGGCTGAGATTTCAAAAGCTACCCACGGGGGGGGGGGGGGGGGGGAGAGTGTTGCAAATCCAAAATCATTCTGTGAAAACAGCAGCCAGTAACTTGAAACTTTTTTTTAAAAAAAGACTTATAATAGACATGCACACTTTACCAAGTTCAATAACTTAAGAGTAGAGCTACTTAAAAGCTTTCGTTGAAAAAGAGCATATATTAAAATAAATCATGAAAACCTTTTGGCTCTAACAAATTTTTTCAGTTGTATGACTTTTTTTGTTGAAGGTGTTCTTAAAATTCTCTGCATGATTTTTTCCATAAAAATGTCAGGGATTTTTTTAATATTATTTTAGTTTTTTTCTGTTTGCCATGGTTTCACTTTTGACTGGGTACAGGTTGTGACATTCTGCATTTTCCTCACTCCTTGATTGGATGCCCTCACTCCAGTTTTTACTCACCCAAGGGTCTCTTTGGAAAGTTTTTGGAAGCATAAAGAATTTGGAAAAATGAAAAATTACTGTTTTGAACCCTCAAAATGGGAAATAGTTATATATTTTCTCATTTTTGTGAACAAAATTTCAACCAGCTGTACTTGCGAGCCATTTCCTGTCCACCATGGCTCTGAGGACATCCACCCCATGACACTGAAGGCCAACCCCTCTTATTTTGAATCTTCGTCAGGCATTTGAATCCTCTCTTTCTATAAGTTCATGTAGGGAAATTGACTTCAAATATTTCAATAGACTTTCCTGAAGCTGAGCCAGATTTTGGCCCCTGACCAGAATCCAGTGCTCTAGCCATTCCTTCTTCAGACTATGCCAGTGACCAGGACTCTGATTTTCTTTACATACAGATCTGCTCCCCAACACTACAGTCCAGATGGCTCAAGGGTATTTTTATATTGCTTTAAAGCTACAGTGTCAGGTTCTTAGATTTTAAAATTTCATAGTTGTCCCATATTTTCAGAACGCTTTACTGTCCCTGCCCCTTTGGTCTCCCCCTGCCACCAAAGGCAGGGGGGAGGGCAAAGGGAACAGCTACAGGCACTTACTGGAATGGGGTGGGCCGAGGCTGGCTCTAATCCCCCCCAGCCCCGCCCCTTCTTCCCAAGGCCCCACCCCTTCCAGGGGCTAGAGCTGGTCCCAGCCCAGCCACGTACTGGTAAGTGCTTATAGCTACTTTCACCCCTGGAGTGATCCATCCCATCGTCCAGTCCCAGCTTCTGACAGTTAGAGGTTTATAAGAAAAAGACCCCAAAATCGGGACTGTCCCTATAAAATCAGGACATCTGGTCACCCTAATGAGATGCAGCATGTCCCTCTGTGTGTACAGGTGGGACTAGGACCTGGACCCTACCTCCTTTCCTTCCTGCTCCATTTGTTTTGAGCTGGCTAGTGACCAACAAAGAACAGTCCTGGAGCTTGGGAGAGCATATGAGCTATGACTGATCACAAGGGTAGGAAAGGCTTCTTGACTCTTGTTGCCCTCTCCTTCTTTGCAATCTAGCTCAAATGTCAGCGCGATGCCGAGTTCCTCAGGTGGCAGGCCCGAATATAGATGTGCAAAGTGGTAGTAATGTTTTTTTCCAATATAAATAACTATCTTCATCTCAAAAACACAAAAATCTGTGGCCAGACTGACATATTCCATTTTACGCTTAGAGGGAATACTGCAAAGGTTACGCCTCCTCTGGTTCATTTTCTTGAGGGTAATGTCGAGATTCTGATTAGCAGAACATTTGGAAAATTTCACTCAGCAAGAAAACAAATCTGATATTAAATGTGTGTACAGCCACCGTTGCTGCTTGCACACCTACCAGATCTGCTATTTATTTTTTGTAAAAAAAGAATAAACAAACAGATACAAAAATAGCCAGCTATCAAGGTGAGAATACGTCTCCATCTGCCATTTGATTCTGTGCAAGAGGTTGAAATGAGAATTCTGTGACCTCTGCAAATCACATTATGCTATGAACACTGGGCTTGGTGTCTTTTGCAATGAAAAGAAAAGGTTTATTTAAAATTCAGTGTAAAAGATCTAGAGGCATTCATTTATAACGACAGCAGGAAGTACTGGGATATTGGTTAAAAGTTATTTAATCCTTTTAGCCAGCAGTATCAAAAATCAAAGCTTGTGCTCGATCCCTTGTCAAGCTTTACATTTTCCTGGGTTTTGAAACATCACCCAGACAGAATGTTTGCTGCTTTGTGCTACTGCTTGTATTCAGCTCAGGTAAGTGTAAATACCAGGTGCTGGAGCTAGGGGTGCTGATGGTGTTGCCGCACCCCTTGGTTTGAAGTGGTTTCCAAGTGGGTTTCCAGGGTTTATAGTTTGGTTCAGTGGCTGTCCTCAACCACACTATACAAATTGTTCCAGCACCTCTGGTAAATACATCTTTTTAAGTTCAGCAGTAGAATACATGTTCATTCCTAGAAACAGGGGGCCAGTTCTGCTCTCAGTTACACCCACATCAATCTAGAGTAAACTCTGTCCCCTTCATTTCAATGTTACTTCATATTTATATGGATACAACCTGCAGACAGAATCCCCACCATTATAGTCCCTATTCAACAAGGTACCTAAGTATGCTTGTAACTAAGTACGTGAGTAGTGCTACTGAAATTAATGGGACTAGTCACGTGCTTCAGGTTATACATGTTTAAATAATTTGCAAACTTGGGGAATCAGCTTTTTGGGGGGTGAGGGGTACATTCGTTATCAACAACTTTAACACTCAGTCTTTCTCCATAACTTTGACTCTTAAATCAAAATTCAGGTGCTTTGGCAACTTGATATATGGCAGGGCACTCAGATACTATGATGCTGAGCATGGTATAAGAGCCTATAGAGAACAGAACTGTGCCAGGAGGTGGCTAGAGAAGTGAAAGGCAAGGAGCTCTGCAAAGTATCCTTGAAGCAGAATCAGTGCTGACATAAATAGATGTAATTCTACTGAAGTCAATAGGACTGTGTGGTTGAATTTGGCCAGTTGAATTTAACACTGCTCCTAGCATCAGGCACATCAAATATCAATAAAGGACTGGGTAAATCACATAAGTGCATGAAATGAAGCTGTTACTGTGCTTCAGTGGGTCACAGCCGAGGATGCCAGGTTCAGGACAAACTGCTGAGAAATAGGGTAGACTCACCTGAAACTGATAGTTATTCTTCCATAAGATATACCAAGCCAGTAACAAACTTCTGCCTCACTATACTGAAGTCCAAACTGCAGTCTCCTTAGGCATTCCAGACCTTGTCTCACGACCCAGACACTAGACTTAATAATGAGTGGTTACTTAAAACCAATTGTATCGGACAAAGGGTTTTTCTAATCCCAAAAGATCAGCCACATAGTCAGGTCAACATAAAACTCAGATCTTACCAAATAATTAGGCCTTTGCCAATCCTTTAGTATCTAATATCTAAATATTTATTTATAGAGAAGAGAAAGAGAAGAGAGTTTAAATGGTCGAAGGAATCATATACATACAATCATTGCAGAATTCTTGTATCGGGTTTGAGGCAGTGATGTTACAGATTGCTAACTTGTAAAGTCTCTGGTAACTTCCAAAAGATTGGAAGGTCCTCAGTCCACTGGCTGGAATGCTTCCTTTAGTGTCAGTCCATAGACCAGAGATCAGAGAAGGAAAGAGGCAAAATGGAGATGATTCCAGGGTCTTTTATACCGTCTCCCATATGGAGGAGATACTCTCAGTCTTAGTTTGTAGGAAATTACAATCACAAGATGGAGTCCAGGCTCACATGAGCAAGTCACATGCCCTTACTTGGCTTGATGACTCATGGGAGTGGCCATTACCCATATTCTGACTAAACTGTCCACACGAAGGCTCACTAGGCAGGGATGAGATTCTTCTATGGAAGAGGATATGGTGAAAAAGTTACATGTTCCTTAATGTGCCAACAACTCTACTGGATGTAAATTACTTTCTGGGTGTCATCACAGGAGCAAGCACATTTGAAATACAGGTATATAATCAATATTCATAGCTTTAGATACAAATATGAAGATGATACATGCATACAAACAGTATCATCTTATTTACCAAATCATAACTTTTCCACTGACACATTACATAATATACTTTGTATAAGATTTGTTGCAATAGTCCAATAGTGGCAATATTAATGAGATCAGTGGTCATGTTCTAATCATGTAGCATCAGGGAAGTAGAGGGGTTTTTTCCTACATCACCATAAAAATGCACAATTCCATCTGTCTAGTGTGAAAGAAGGAGGTTTGACCTGATTAAGAGAAATTCACTGCCTTGAGCATAAACATGTGCTGCACTGTCACAGATGATAGGGAAGCTATTTTATATCCCTTTGTGTCTCTTGGTACAGAACAAAGTTTCATAGCAATGTTTTCATTGTCTATGTTCTTCAACACGTTTCCAGCCACTGACAACCACTCCAGCTTCAGAGTTTTTGCATCCATTTCAGATTTCCATTAGAGATGGAATGAAATGCTGAATATCCCAGGAATATGCCCCTTTCTACCAGAGCCAAATTCAAAATGATGACACCTCAGTTATCAAATGAGGGCATGCAGTCCCTTGTATTTCCAGAACATGACTAACTAGTCTGCCAACTTCACCAGCATTCATAGTGTGAAGAAACTTCAAATACAATTATTCGGGCTTTAGAAATAGGACACATTATGGTTTCTATGTGTGTGTTAATTGCTATCAGAAAGTGACCCTTTCATTTAGTCTCATCCTAGATAGGCCTGTAGAATTTCAAAACAGTGACAGAAAGTGATATTTATAAGTGTGTGAACAGATTTGACTAAATTGAAACCTCTCTCAGATAAGGTCATAAGAATAGCCAGACTGGGTCCATCTAGCACAGTATCTTGCCTTCCAACAGTTGGCAGTGCCAGATGCTTCACAGGGAATAAACAGAACAGAGCAATTATCAAGTGACCCATCTCCTGTCATCCAGTTCCAGCTTCTGGCAGTCAGAGCATGGGGTTGCATCATGATCATCTTGGCTAATAACAATTGATGAACCTATCCTCCAGGAATTTCTCATTCTCTTTTGAACCCACTCATCCTCTTGGCCTTCACATCATCATCTGGCAAGAAGTTCCAGAGGTAGAAGGTGTGTTGTGTAAAGACATATTTCCTTTTAATATTTTTTTAAACCTGCTGCCCATTAATTTCATTGGGTAACCCCTAGTTCTCATGAAAAAGGAAGGACTAGACAACACATCCTTATTCACTTTCTCCTCACCATTCATGCTTTTATAGACCTCTATCACACCACCCCCATAAATTTCTCTTTTCTAAGATGAATGGTTCCAGGCTTTTTAATCTCTCCTCAGACAGAAACTTTTCCATGCGGAGTATTCACGGTGTGGATATATCATGGATTTATACAGTGGCATGATGATATTTTCAGTCTTATTTTGTATTCCTTTCCTAATGGTTTCTAACATATGATTTGCTTTTTTGTCCACCGCTGATGCCCATTGAGCACACAGAGTCATTGTGGCTAGTTCTCTGAAAACAAGATCTGTTTCTTGTGTGGCAATGGCTCATTTTGATCCCATCATTTTTCATGTATAGCTGAGATTATGTTTTCCAATGTGCATTACTTTGCATTTACCAACATTGATTTTCATCTGTCATTTTGTTGCCCAGTCATCCGCTCCGCTTTAGGATATAGAGTATCCCCAAGGGATGTGTCTGTCCGAACTGTGTGTTCCTCCACCCCAGTCAGCTTTTCTCCAGCCTTTAGTTTAAAAAATCCCCTACAACCTTTTTTAATTTTACACACCAGCAATCTGGCTCCCATTTGGTTTAGGTGGAACCCCATTCTTCCTCTACTGGTCTTCCTATCCCAAAAGGTTCCTCACTTTCTAATAAAACCAGACATTACCAGAAGGAAAATGCCACAATATCATGAGGCCTGTTGTTTTCATAAGTATTCCTGAGTCCAGGCAAGCCGGAAATTCTGTGAGAGTATCCACTCCAACCCAGTTTCAATTTTGAAAAATGCATGTTGCATCCCACTCTCCTCCCTCTTTTAGATCATTATATTCATTTGTTTACCTGGCTGGTTAATCAAGGTCAAGGTTGAGAGACACCCAACAAGGTGACACCAAACCGCATAGGCTGTGTTCGAATGAGAGCTCTAGGGTCAATCTGTATCAAGTAGCCTAAATAAATGAATAGCCTTTATATTCATTTATAACTAACTCCCCTCTCGTGATCCTTGTAATTAAGAACAAACAGCCCAAGCTCCACTGCTTGGGGTTCCCAGTACTTTTCACTCTGGTAAAAGTTGCTCTTTCATTCTCCTTCAGTTTATTGAAGAATGGATTCTGGGATTGCTCCTCTGGGGACAATGGTGACCCTCACACTCTGACAACAGTCTGCTCAAATTAAAGTTAGCACAACATAGCCAAACAATTCTGATTCCCACAAAGCCTAGCTGAATGAAAGTGACTCAAACCAAACTGAAATATTATCCTGAAGTTATTATATCACCTTGGTTTATAGCAAGGACATTGCTGCATAGAAAAATAACTGCAATAGGTTTGTGATTTTTAATGTGGGAAACATAATAAAACATTATGATGCCCAGATTTTTTTAAATGTCACTAAGCTGTATCACCTTCCATTTTGTTTAACATTAATGTAATCAGATGCAGTAGAGTCTATGCTACCATGACTGGACCCAAAGGGATTGATGGAGATTGTTGGGAGGAGTAACAAGAGAGGAGGTCATCAAAATAGCACTACATTACCATCCCTTGGTACTTGATGGAATCATGACAGCAGCTCATACACTAGATGACATGAATATTCATGCAAATTATTTCAAATCACTTTGTGACATCGGAATGACCCTTTCTGTGTACACTGTTGTACCTCACCAGTGCTGTAGGGAAGAGGGCAATGTCAGAAAAGCAGCTGACTTTGAAATGAAACCCACCTGTTTTCATCTTTCATTTTATAATTATTTATTTTGAATTCAACATGGCAGCTGGAAGCTGAGTTAAGCAGCAGACCCAGGGACTTGAGGATAACATTAGTGAAATTGTTAAAGAAATGAACCAAGTACCATTCATTCAAAAAACACTTTCCCATGGTACCTGTGGCCTTGCATGTCACTGCTTTATACAAATAAATTAGTTTTATTAATGAAGAAACATTTACACTGAAGTTTCCTTCAACTGGAGAGGGAGCCTATGGTCATTCACAGATGGAGATGAAAATAGTATATGCAACTTGTGATGCTACCCCAAATTACTTCCAGTCAGAACATGCACAAAGCAACTGACTAATTCAACACAGCCAGCAGCACTCTGATTCAGTCATTGCTTTCTGGTATATTGTTCCTAAATCAATTCTCTACCCCAATCCAACCTCTTAACCCAGACACCCCAGTCAATTTTCTCCTCCATCCCAAGATTCAGGAATGATTTTCTTCTTCCCCACACTCTTAACAGTTCCATAGTTTGTTCTCCCTCTTCTGCTCAGCTCCTGCCACACCCCTTGCCCCACTCAGACTGTCAATCCATCCGTAACACCATCAGTCATCTTCTTTAACCCCTTCCCCCCAGGACCCTTCAGTTCCTCTTCTGACCACCAATCCACTCTATCAATCAATCTTCTCTCCCCAGGCTTCCTAATGAACTGAACCTCAACCTGGCCCCCCAAGAGTCCCAATCAAATCCATTCTTAGGACTCCATTCAATGCAATCTCTGCCTCCTTCCCATCCCAGCTATTCTCTGGAAGACCAACTAATCAATCACTGTCTGCCCTTTAGGTAGCCCCAACCAATCATCTAGTCCTCTAACCCAAGACTCATTCCCCTGCTCCCAGTTAGTTTAGCCTCGGCCCATGGACTCATCACATCTAATTAACTTACCTCTTCCCTCGGCCTTCCCTAGACAATTAATCTTCTGCTTCTCCTTGTCCAATTGATCCTCCATTTTTGTCACATCATCCTCTTCCTCCCGCCACAGACCCGCTACATATCTGCAGGTTTCTTTCCAGGTTCTCTGGCTCCCTTTCTCTTCCCTTCCCATGGCTAGTCTGCCTGGGGGGAGGGGGGGATAGAGGAGGTAGTCATCCCGTTTGAGGCACTCTCCTGGGCACAGGCAGAGCCAGTGCTCCCCCAGCAGGCTGCCTGGGGGTGTTCAGAGTTGAGCAGGAAGCAGCCAAGAGGGTAGTCAAAGCAGCCATTTTGCCTCCTCGTCCCCCCAGCCAGCCAGTTTAAAAAAAATACAATATGCACTAGGAGCTTGATAACCAAATATATCATCTGGAAAATGTCATCCTGTTGTTGGGCTAAGCTCCGACTCATAAACACACAGCAGCGCGGTCACAGCAAGAATTAACAACAAGGCCGAAATGGGAAGTGAGCAATGGGTACAAAGGAAAATCTTCCAAAATGAGCTGTAAACAGCATCTCTCTCTCTGTCTGTTCTGGACACACTCTGAACTGCTAGGCAGCACATAAGCAGCAGGTATTAGCACAGCAGCCATTCAGCTGTGCATATCTGGCATACAGCTCCTTGATCTGTTTTTTAGCAAGCAACGGCCAGACATTTTTCAGTGTGTTGCTCTGCAGAGAGATTGAAAAAGCAGCCCCATTAATCCTCTTTATTGTTTTGCTGTTCAAGATGTCACCAGAAGCTGCTCAGCAGCATTATATAACCTTGTCATTCACAGCTGTCCATCATTTCTTTTATTTGTAATCATATCTGGTCCAATTATCTGTGCTAAGATATGATCAGCATATGCCCTTTGTCACTAGTCTTTCCTCTTCCTCCTACTCAATGCTGATCATAAAGCTTTTCTCATACTCTTGTTCAAAACTTAAACCCCCAGCTCCCACTTGCCTACCCCCTTGCTAACCTCTCCCACAAGTCTGCACACTCCTCCACAGTCCTGAGTCACAATCAGCATCTGCACTATCCTTATCGTATCTGAGTAACAGATTGCTTTGTCTGCGATTAGACAGTGACTGATAACACAACACTCCCAGAGAACAATGCCATCTCCAAGAGAACGATTTTTCTAATTGAGCCGTAAACATTAGTTTCTCTCCAATGGGTAGGATCCCTTACTTTAATACATCCTTAAAGAGAACTAGCATGGCAGACAGATACATATTGGGGCATAACTGAAACATTGCAGATTTAGCAGATGGGATTTAAGCAGGTGCTGAATAGCGTTGGGGTTATTCACTTACTCACCTGTAGGAGAACACTTCAACCTGCCTGGACACACAATTACAGATTTAAAAGTCACCATACTGCAGCAAAAAAACTTCAAGACCAGACTGCAAAGAGAGACTGCAGAGCTGCAATTCATTTACAAATTTAACACAATCAATCTGGGACTGAACAAAGACCTTGAGTGGCTTTCTAATTACAAAAACAGCTTCTCCTCCCTCCGAGTTCACACCTTCAATTCAGCTGCTAGAAGAACATCTCACCCTCCCTGATTGGAGATAACAAGCTGGTTCAGCCTGATTGGACTAACCTTGTTACCTCCTACCTGATTCCTGACTATTTATCTATACCTGCCTCTGGACACTTCCACTGCTTGCATCTGACGAAGTGGGTATTAGCCCACGAAAGCTTATGCTTCAAAACTTTATAGTTAGTCTTTAAGGTGCCACAGGACTTTGTTAACTCACATGCTTTGGAGTATTAGGGTCTTAGCCAGCGAGCATCCGATTTAGGATATCCCCAATAATTAGATACTCCTTTTATATAGTTAGAGGGTCTACCATAATCCCTTCACCGCTCCATATTTCCAAATTGCATCTTCCCACAAACACAAAATGATTGTGTACTTCACATTTATTTAGTTAGTCTTTAAGGTGCCACAGGACTCTTTGTAACTTCTGCAATTCCAGACTAACACAGCTACCTCTCTGATTCTTGACATTTATTGTATTTCACACCAAGTACGGATCTGACAGTAGTGTCCACACAGTGTTTGTTGCCAGGTTTCAGCAAATTCAACAAAAATACACTGAATTTAGCCCCATCTTTGGTTCACAAGCCAGCTCCCCAAAGACTGTTGATTGCTCAAACCAATGCAGTTCCCACTGAGTTCACTTTGAGCTCTAGCATGTCACACTCTGGAAACATCAAAGCCACTGTGTGCATTGCAATCTGAATTTATCATCAAAGTCCAGTATTGGAAGGATATTTTCTAGACTTGGTCAATAAAAATGTGTTTATCCCAGGGAAAGTGTTGACTTTTGGCAAAAATTTTAACACCAAAATATTTTGACAAAAACATGAAAATTTTCAGCCAAAACAACAGAATAGTCTGATTTAGAAAAGCTGCTGCCTTTCCCTGAGAGAGCTGTTTGGGTGCCTCTAGATCTTGTTCTCCTCTATAAATCAAGATTCATGATTGGATGAGATCTCCCATGATACACCACAATCTACCCTTTGGAGAAGGGAGGCAGTTCATCATGGCAATACCTAGCCATGGTGCACTGTGGGAGATGCGAACCAGCCAAGGCCTAATAAATTCACCATTTTTCAATAAGTTGGTGAGCACATTAGCAGCCAGAAGTACTGTTACTCAGCACAGTGCTGGTGACAGGTGTCTATTTGATCACTGGGAAGGAGGTGGAGCACCCAAAAGAGATTCACTGCCAATCCACAACAGGGAAGGGCCACCAAAAACAAATGTCTGCTACATTTGGGATTTAAAGGGGAAACTGAGAACTAGACTGAGGCCACCTACTTATTTTCTATAAGCACCAGTCAGTCATCAGATGTAACGACTCACCACTGACTGGCTTTGAACAAGCAACTTAAAAAGGTCAAAGCCTCTATTTGCCATTGTCTCTGAGCCATACATTTCCTGTGAGCTGTTTGTTCCTAAACTTTTTATCATTTCAGATTTCAGACAAGTGGGAAAATATATTAGCTTCTCAAATAAAATGGTACAAGAACTCATGCCATCAGATTGAACACTGCCACGGGATATATTAATATGCTTGTCATTGAAATCTCACTCATAAAAATGGTAATGTAAGGTATTAGCATAAATGTACATCAAACAGAAAACAGACCCCTACATTTATATTTAATAAAATTGTTATTGCATGATCATAAAATAAGTGCTAGGTAGCATTAAAATGTGTGTCGAAGTGTAGTATATATATGCATTCTACATTTACAGCATTAATTCTCAGTAAGTACTGTAGATTTTGAATATAATGTTCAAAGGAAAAAGGTCATTATGGCTCAGCTGTTATCATTGTTCCCCCGTCAGAAATCTGTGGGTCACACGAACATATGGATACTTTATACCCAGTACAGCCACTGCAGTTCCGTCCTGGGAGCTTGCTATGCTACACCTACAGACCACTTAAAGCTGATCCCTCTTCACAGAAATCCCACAGAATAGGCAATGTGGCCTTCCCTAATCCTGCACCATTGGCCATACTGAACCGTTTAGTGCTGTCCTTAATGAGACTGGGACCAAGCTCATTTTACTTCATCTTACATAATGTAAAGTTAAAAACAAAACAAAATAGAACCAGATCTTCAGCTTCTGTAAAGTGGCATAGCTCCATTGAAGTCAATGGGTCTCAGCTGATCTACAGCAGCTGAATATCTGGCCCCTATTTTGCCTCTTTTAAAAAAAAAAATGTTACCCAGAACAAGATTTCAGGGTGGACTTGCACTGAAGCAAGACCCTTCTACCTACTGGCGTTTACAATGGAGCAAAAGTCTTTCTAAACTGTTGATAATCCTCTGTGGCATTGGTCTGCATTATACTATTTAATATTGATATTAGAGTCTCTAGCAATTCCTTATGGAAAGGTTGGCTTGTAATCACGCAGATGTCGACTTGATTTCATCAGAAACCTTTGCCATGGGAGGGGGGGTCATCTTTACGAGACTGAAAACCTACAGTATTTTGACCCTTCTATCTCTCTTCAATCTGTAGAGTTACCCATCTTCATCCCAACCCCGCTTTGTGACCCAATGGCCATTAATGTTCCATTTCAAAAGAATTATAAAGGAGTATAATTTTTATGTGATTACATTGGTCCAATTATTTCTTGAAGCCACAAATATATAATTTCCTATAAGTGCTTAAAGAAAATCAATATACCAAGTTCATAAATTATTTATGACTCCATCAGTCTTTTTTTTTTAATGCAACAGAAGGATGCCTTTCTGGAACTGGATAAAAGGTTCAGCTTTCATTCATAAATATCGAAAGGATGTACATTCAAACAGCAAGCCAGCTAGAGGCAACCCAAGTCCAAAGAGAACTGAGATGTTTCTTCTTTCCAAGTTCATATATATTTTCAATCCCAGATAAGAAATGATGGCATTTGAACAGGATCTATACTGTTAAAAAGTTGCATATGGTTCTTTTTTATAATTGGTATCACCACATTTGATGGGATGTGGGGAAGATTACTGGTTCTGAAATATCAGTGGACTAAAGGCATTTTTCAAAGGGGTAGCCATGTTAGTCTGGATCTGCAAAAGCGACAAAGAGTCCTGTGGCACCTTAAAGACTAACAGACGTATTGGAGCATAAGCTTTCATGGGTGAACAGCCACTATGTCTGTGAGTCTATAAGGTGCCACAGGACTCTGTCGCTAAAGACATTTTGATTGTCTCACAAAGTCAAAACTCATAATTGGAGTTTATGGAGCATCCTGATTCCTGAAACCTAACAGAGAAACATTTATAAATGTTTTTTAAGTAGATGTTAAAAAAAGAATTGCACATATTTTGCAATAGTTCCCTTAATGTTATGCTATAACTGTGAAAGACTTATGAAGATGCACCATTTATCACCCATGTTATCCCACTAATTCAGATGCTGTGTATTCAAAAATCTATTTGTTATTTCCCCAAAAAAACACTACTACTACAAAGCATTTATAGAGTGCTTTGTCTTCAGAGTGCTTTAGATCCATTAGCTAATTAACCCTCACCGTAGCCCTTTGAGGTAAATATTTAATCCCCATTTCAGAGCCAGTAAGTGGATAAGTGGCTCACCCGCAGCTACACACAGAGTGAGGATTAGAAATCAGTGGTTCCTGGGTCCCACTCCCACACTTACACCTCCCTATCTCTTTACATTCTTTTCAGAACTGGCAACTCAGAATCTTATTGACACCTGTTCTACCTAGTTGCAAAGTGGTCTCAGTATTCGGCTGGAAATACGTAGACTTGAAAGCAAGCTTCAAATTCTAACAGGGGCAGCTCCTTCTTCAATCCTTCTGACATAAAATTGAACAACATGCAATTTAATCTCAGTACGTCTTTCTGATGTGACCCTGAAATAAAAGGTCCTGTGTCTCAGTTCAGGGCAACTGCATTAATACTCCCTCATTGTGGTACAGGAAGGGTGCCCATTTTAGCCTCCTAGCTTCTCAGCCATCACCTTTCTTGGGAAGAGACCAGGTCTCTTTTGCTCCTGATGAGGGTATTTCCAAGCTGCACAGTTCCCTGCCTACACTATGAGCTCTCTGTCAAGTAAGACTTATTCAGCAGGCCTGCTTTGCTTTCTCCTCAAAGGATATAAACAGTATAATTGCCCACAGTTAGAAGTTATCACATAAGCCTTCCTAAACAAGCACACTTAATGAGAAAACATTATAGAGAAAACATATTGAAACACTAAAAGAACCTACACACATGCTAGTAAGCTTACCAGAGATCACCCCAACTCCAAAAAGGGCTCTGACAGGTCCTTCAAACCCCACCAAGGTGTTTTTCATAATGGTTAGCTCAGTCCCTCCTATACACAGTTTGGGTCTTTGATATTGGGACCCTGGGATCAGGTAATTAGCAGACAATCACCCTCTCCTCAGGAAGTAGCTTCAATGGGCTGGCTTTTTGTATAAATGAAGGCAAGGAAAGGAATTTACCTTCACCTTCCCCTAACTATTCCCCAGGAAATCCACTTCACCTGTGTTGTCCCAAAAGTAATTTATTGTTTGCCACATTGTTAAAAATAGTCCCTTGTATTTAATACAATAGGCACCACAGATCCTTCAACTTAATTCAATAAGATCTCCAAGGATATTGCAGGGACTTGCCATACCTATGGAGTATGTCTTTCTGATATGATTTGAAATAAAAGGTCCTGTCAACTCTATGTTCAGAATTATTATATTGCTTTTCAGGTAAGTAGAGATTTGGCCCAATGTTCTTAGGCCAGAATCTCATCTCCTTATGCTCCATGTATCCATATGCCTGCATGTACAACGTCCCCAGTATGGTTCCAGGAAACCAGTATGCTTATTATTTGCTTATTATTTGTTTAGGCTAAAAGGTCTTATTTAAAATAGATTATTATTCCTTGAAATCTTAGAAATCATTATTCCCCTTTGAAACATATATACATATACAAACGTACACACCATCATGTACACCACATACGTGGTGCAGAGTCTCATGTGATTAAGTGGTTTTATCATGCATATCTGATCACATCACCTGCATTCTGCCTATTAAGCCATCTCCATCGGGCTCACATCTTACATTCAAAATTTTAAAGTAGCTTCAAATGGCTACCACTTTAAAAAAATAAAATCATCCTGCAATAAAAAAGTCTTTCCATCTTTCCCCATCCCTTCGTATGTTGGTCAGTGGACAATTTTCAGACCTAGATCAGTGATAGCTCATGACCCATTGGAGATATAAATAGGAGCTTAATACTATTACCACACTATGGATACTCTTTCCTCAATTATATAAGACTCTTGTTTCTAGCCCCAGTAGATTGTAAGATACTGGGCCGTAATATTACAACATTGTTCTGTATGGAAAGAAAAGTCTTCTGAAGTCCACAGAGTTGGGTTCATGGCAATCAAGATATCCCAGCACATGGAAAATAGGGTAATAAAAATTGTATCAGTAATTTTTAAAAGCTCTCATATGTGACCAAGATACTTTAAAAACAACAACATGTGACATATGCAGAATATGATGTGGTGGGTGCCATACATATAGTTAGATGGCACGTGTTTGGGAAAACCTCTATACTCAGCCATGGCTGCAGCACTCAGGGGTAAAATAGCCATCTTAGCAGTTGAATGAAAGATTTATACCACATCACTCTAACATGTGCAGGTCATCATACTACGTAAAAGAGACAAGGTGGGTGATGTAATATTTTTAATTGGACCAATTTCTGCTGGTGAAAGAGACAAGCTTTTGATGTCTACAGCTTCAGGTGACTTGAAGAAGAGCTCTGTGTAAGCTTGAAAGCTTGTGTTTTGCCAGCAGAAGTTGGTCCAATAAAAGATATCACCTAACCACCTTGTCTCCCTCCCTCTCATCCTAGGACCAACATGGATACAACAACAACACTGCAATCATCATCTACATCATTTCATGGGTTGCTCATTGGTTGATTGGTTCCTCACACAACTTAGCAATTATAAACTGGGGGCAGCAATTTCAGAAGTGTGCAAGTGACTAATGAGCATGTGTCTCATTGATATTCATTTGAGTATTGTGCTCCTAAGCCACTTAGGCACATTTGAAAAGCTGCCCCCAAAATGCAAGTGAAATTAGGCTTATACTGCTTTCAGGAAAACGTTGACTGAAATTGTATTTGATTGATTCACTTTCAGTGTGTGCTTTTAATACATTTTCATGCTCAAACTGGAAATCCTTGCAGATTCGGAGGAGTTTTGCACACCAAGAAAGTACAAAGTGAATTAAAAATGTCTAGAGTGAAGGTAGAAAACTTTGCAAGGATTTATATACCAAGCTGGGCCATGTATCAATTGAAATAGGATCGATTCAAATAGAGGAAAGGAAGAAAAAAGCTTTTAGGCAATACTTGAAGGAGAATGACCTTCTGAGACCCCGCTGATTACTTACATGATTTTCTTGCCAAGTAATGAGTGCTTCACGGCTCTGAAGCCCTAGTGGCCACACATAGTGATCCCGGTACACTTGTTTCAAGCCCCAGGCTCAGCATCTGCTGCCTGTGTATGGTGACAAAAAGACTCACTGAACATGGTATATAGACACTTTTTATGGATTTGCTTTGTTTTATTATCCAAACCAAAATGTACTGAGATTCCAAATAATAAAAGCTAAAATACTCCCTTTTGTTACCAATCACAGCTCCGCAGATGTGCGTATCAGAATTCCAGACTTATCTGACATTCCAGACTAAGGTCCTGATTCATCAAAGAATTTAAATAAGACTTAATGTGAAGCTCATGCCTAAATGTTTTGCTGAATAAAGGATAGATTTAAGCGTTTGCTTGATGTTATACACAGGTTTAAACACTTTGCTGAAATCATTGCCTGAGTGAAGAATATCAAGAGATGTTTCAAAAAGGAAAGATTAAATTTAAAGATTAGATACGGTCTGCATCAACCACAATTTTGAGTAGTTCCCCAAATTTCAGACATTCTCTCCAACCTTCACCGAGAATAGACTCAACCTTCCTGCTAGAGGAAATCTCTTTCCTGTATCCAAAGATGGACTCCTGTCTTCTCCCTATTCTTGATTCCATAATTTTCCTTCTGTTAGAGATACCTGCTGGGGTGAGGTGGGCTAACTTCCAGCCACCTGCTATTCTGTCTCACTCAATACTCTGTCCCAGGGTCTCTTCCCTATATAAATGTATCAATATCTCAAGGATCCAAAATGCATGGTTTGGATCAATCACTGACTAATGGCAAGACAACTAAGTAGGAAGCCATGTATTAATAGATGCTCTGTAAATAACCACAGGGGTGGGTGGAGTTCCAGAATGTGTGCAAAAAAAAAGTAGAAATTTTGCTTAACACTAGTTTTACAAACCAGCACTGAAAATACTTTAAAATTTTGTGTATAGAAGTTGTTCTAGCTGCAAAATCATTAGACATCTGAAATACATAATGCACAATGTAAGGATTAACATGATCCTTACCTTAGGAGAAAAAGAACATATTTAAGCAGACTTTTCTAGCAACTGTCATTCTTATGCCAGTTCCCAATGTATCATTTGCATTAATTACTTGGTTGCTGTAATCCAGCTGCTGATTCTCTTCTTGTTCCTATCTCTTCACTTTCCATCAGGCAAAACTCTATAGCTGCACCTTGAGTTCTGTAGATTCTCACTTAATTCCTAGCATTGAGGGTGGTCTGTCCATATGACCAACAAGTTCTCTATTAAAAAAACTGAGTTTGGGAAATGAAATTAAAGAGACAAATTGAAACAGAGGGGGACTGATCTGTACGCCTACAGGTTTCCATTCCACTGCAGATTAATAATATCCAGATACCACACAGACATGGGCAAAAGAAAATAAAATACAAACCACAACAAATAAAGCAATATCCAGCCTGTTTGCTTAGTTCTTTAGCATGGTTACTTCAAGTTATTTCTTTAACTCTTGAAAATTATTTGAAGGTCAAGGTGACTTGAAAATGTTTACAATTTGTCAATAGCTGGACAATCTCCCAATTCAATTGAAGAACCAGGACCCACAAACCTGCTTTCTGACATTTTTTTACTTTCCATATTTTAGCAAAACTGCATCTTTAAAACTAGAGTTGTAGCAGCAAACAAGAGTGAATATTTTCATAGACAAAATCCAAGTTCTACTCACTGTGATTCAGAGGATTATATTATTTGTTATTCATGAGAGTTTGGGTTTCCATCAGGTACTCTTAAATGTGTTTCTGAATCCTAAATAGATCTGGTTGGTTTCCTTTGAAAACATTGATTTGTTGAACCCAAAATGTTGAGGTTTGACTTCTTTTCTCAAATCACAGGCAGGGTTCCCTGCCAACTCACCTGCTGAGTTGCTAAAGAACTGGACTTCCATGGATCACAGCTCTGAGATGGACTTGTCATATGGACTGGCTCAGAGTCAGTGACTGAGTTTCCCAGGGTCCCTGCTCCAGTGCTCGACAACTGGAAGCCCCACTTCAAGATGAGGCTCTACAGGTTCCCTGCCCCTGAGCTGGAAGCTTGCAAGACTCCTAAGCCAGCTGGCTCCCCAGGCTGCATGGGTGGGGTAGCCCAGAAGCCAACTGGCATGGAAGTTTGAAGACTAGGTGTCCCTAGCCCTGGGGTAGTCCATGGTAGAGCTACCACAGATCAGAGAATCCACAGAAGCTGCTGAATGAAACCACCATTCCAAGGAGCACATTTCATTTTAGGAACATAAGAGGTAGGTGCTGAAAATTTCAAAGTGTCAAAATACTCAGTGGTCTGGAATTTCGAGGTTTCACCCAGCTTTTATCCTAAAGCTTTAATTAATTTTAGGACAAAAGATTATTCATCCAAAATATATCCCCAAAGTGTATTATTTGCTAGTCATTTTTTGACATTTTCTTGGTTTGGGGTATTTCATTTATCCAGTAAGGGTGTCTGAACAATTCCATTCTGCTTTAGTGACCAATCACATGACACATTTAGGGCCAGATTGCTAATCACTGTTCCCTCTAAGCTGTGCACATGCACATAGATTCTAAACCCTGTGCACACGGCGAAACACCATGCACACAAAAATTTGCACAGAAGACATTTTTGACACACATGGCCTGTCAAAAATTTGCACAGAAGATATTTTTGCGCACACAGCCTGTCAAAAATTAAAGGGAACATTGCCACTAATGCTTATTCACAATGGACAGGACTTACACTAGCCCCATAGAAGTAAAAGGCATGAGAAAAGTGGTCACCATTTGTAAGTATGCATAGTCTAACAACAAATAATGGAAGTAAATACTTTGCAAACAATCCATAGGTTGATAAATATTCATCTAAACTCTTCAATGAATGCTTACAAATAATGAACTTACTACAAGAAACTAGGTGCAGTCTACAAATGAGCTCTGGACCACAACAGGGGCTAAACTCTGTCACAGGATTCAAAGAGCACTCCAGACCAGGGAGGGGTTGTGTCCTGCCACTTGCCCTGCCACTCTGAGTGCCTTACAATGCTTTGCTCCAGTAACTCCCAGACAGGGATACTTACAACCAGCCTACAAGCATGCAGGTCATACCCTGAGTGCCTGTATACTAGAGAGCCCTGGTTGAATAACTCTAACCCCAGCAGCCTGCCTACAGCCACTCTCTTGCTTGCTCCATGCTTAATTTACATTGGAGACAGGTAGATAGCTGCCTTCTCTCCTATCTGGGAGGGACCTTTTTTTCTCCCTGTTTGGCCACAGACTTTAAAGCAGAGTATCATTATGTATCCATATAGCCTCATATAGTGTTAGTATATAGAATGCACAGTGATATTAATCACCTGTGTCTAATTAGCTTTCAGAAAAGACCTCACTCAATACACTTTCATAATAGTTATATTGTATACAGTCACTTGATACAACTGCTTATCACCGGAGGTTCAGCTCTCTTCTCTCCAACACATTTTACAGACCAATAAATCTTTCCAATGTTTTCTCTGAAAGTAAAATCCAGATCAAATTTCTCTCTTCTGCTGAGGCATAGACACCATGCTGTCTCCTTCCTTACTTGTTAGCTTGATATCTTTGTTTACTTGGCATGTAAATGTATCTTCCTCGTCTTTGCCTGGCAACTCAGCTGCTGGTCAGAGACTCAAAAACATTCTTTTGGCTAGGGCAGACCTGCTTACCAACTCTCCCGACATGCCTCGTTTAAACACATTCTAGCATATATCCATTAATCATAATATAAACTGCATAGATACACACAAGAATATTAATGTTCAGCTAGTTGATGCATAACCAGGCATATTTTGTGCAAAGATTACCACCATAGTATGTACGGTTTGAATACAGTGGTGCTTAGGGTCACAAAAAATATTATTTGTAACAAAGCAATCCACCAACTCCACTTTGGACCCAGTTAAACTACTTGTGCCCACATACATTTTGGTCACATACATTTTTCATACACCTTCTGCACTGCTACATGAACTGTCTCAGCCAAGTACAGCTAACCTGGTTTATTCTCCTGTCCATCTCTTACCCTGGTAAATAAATACCTACACACACACACAAAAGCAAACATAGAAGTAAAAATCTGGCTGAGAACCGGGTTGGATGGTTCCCTGACTGCAATGGAGTTTGGCAAGCACAGCACTACTAGTTTACATGGTGTTGGATATTTATCCAAAGCCCGAACAAATGACCAGAACTTTCTGAGGCTCTCCCTCCTGTGACAAATCGCCTTCTCGCCCAAATCGCCCAAATCGCCTTCTCGCAAACACAGGCAGGAGACTCTTTTTTGGCTCCAAACAGTGCTCTTTATTTACAGTGCAGCTCGTGCAGACCCCACCACCTACTATACACAGCCCCCTATACACAGCTCTACAGCGTAGCTCTTTACACAGCTCTATACCCAGCTCTACAGCTTAGCTCCTTACACAGCTCAATACCCAGCTCTACAGCTTAGCTCCTTCTCTCTATCTTACTCCACCACACTACCACCACCCTGGGCTTCCTGCCTGGCAGGCTTTTATCCCCCTGAGGAGGCTGCCAGATGCAACCCATCCAGGCTGATTGCTCTGCAGCCCAGGTGGCTGATTAGGCTTCTCTGCAGGGAGGTTTGCAGAGGGCTTTTCTCCCTCTTAAAGGGGCGGCAGGCTGGGTCAGGCCCACCCTGCCACACACCTTAAACTCTCTCTCCAAATGGCAGAAAGCCTATAGGGAGATCATTGAGGCTATATTTACCTGCATCCCCATTGCCTTTTGAGGGACAAGGCCCACTCTAGCCTCTAATTTTCCAGTGAGAGATCTGAGACCACCATAGCCCCTTTCAGCATTTTGCTTGGTGTGTCCTCCCAGGCCCCTAAGTGTTTTTGCTCAGCAGGCCAGGTTGTAATGGGATAGCTTTAGATTGTGTTGGGGGCTCCACAGAAGCCCTGGTGGCAGAGGTGACAGAGTAGGATGAGCTGAATCAACACTTCCACCAGCAGCTCTCCCCATAACACCTTTCCCAGATATTGGCAGCAAATTTTTGAAGAGTACTGGCCATCAACAGGTCACTCTCCTTTTCAAGTGCAACTGAGGGAGAGGCTGCTTTGTGCCACTGCAAGCTCTTTCTTGGTGGAGTTTTCCCACAACTAAGGCCCTGTACAAGTGTATACTTCAGCATACATTTGTGTGGCTACATTAGTGAATACACAAATTCATGAATTTCAAATGGCCAGTGTCCCTAATGGCCAGAATCGCAATATTTCATGTTTCCTGAGAAACCTATCAAGTCATAGGCCATATTAAATCAAAGGTTTGAAAAGCAATAGCATACTATTCAACCTCAGCACCACATTGTGGCTCACGGAAGTACTGTATATTTAGGACTGACCTAACCATCATACACATACAAAAACATCTTATGAATGAAAAAAAAAGGTATTAAAATTAGAATTGGGCCAGAACTGCAGTGTTTGAAGTCACATTGAGAGGAGAAAAAAGATGCTCCAATGGCTAGAATTCCCAGACTCAGAAGACCCAGTACAGATTTGCTGTGTGACCGTGGACAAGTCACTCAGTCGCTCTGTAAAATGGGAATAGTAGCACTGACCTAGCTCACGGGGATGTTATTCAGATAAATACATTGAAAACTGTGAGTGCTCAGGACCTATGAAATGGGGGTTCCTTGAGCACCTAACACAGGTAGATTTTTGAATTCCGTGACTCAGAGGGTTGAGATCTGAGTAGGATTTGGAATCAGAGCTAGGGGCCAACGTCACAATTCAGATCTGAAGCTTCTGAACTGCACCTTCTCCCTGAAGTCTGGCATCATTCTGCCACAGAGCTTTAGTTTGAGTTCCTCTCTACTCGGATCCAACCTAGCATCTCTTGGATCACCTCTTGGGTCAGCAATTGCCCCTTGATTCAGATTTTATTTAAAAAAATACATAAGGTTTAACTGGAAAAGGCTAAGGAAATGGAGGTCCAACTGAAGACTCTTAAAAGTACATTTCACCTTATAAAGAAGGGGTCAAGTTTTGGAGAGACCTGTTGCCTCAAAGTAGGGCCATGGGCCAAATGGAAGGGAGGAGAGAGCACATGCCATGTACTCTGATAAGAAGTCTGGCCTGCTGTTGCATGAATCTACATATCATAGAAACTGAAGAGCTGTGGCATTGGAACACCTTATACTAGGAGCACTGAGAGCCATTGAACAAAACTGTAAAACCTGTATATATGATGGAAACCACTTCAAGCCAAAGAGTGCTACTGCACCCCCTGCATCCTTGCTGAAATCAGAAACAGCCAAAAGGCCGAAAGTCTGAGAGAGCTCAATAAAAGGAGGGAGTTACTTACAACAGGAGTTGCTGATAAACCACAAGCTCAATGAGGTGGGAAGCACAGTGATTTCAATAAGAAGAGAGATCTATATCTAGACCAGTGATTGATTGGTCCATGCCATTTTTAGTCCAGTCGATGATTTGAGTTACATTTCAATCAAATATATGAATTAAGGTGAAAAATAAGGCTGTTGAAGCAAATACTATAATGAGTTTGAGAGATGTGGACATTTTTATGAAGATAAAGGGGCATGAAGAAGGGAAGTGGGCTTGATTTAATTTTCCAGGCAACTAGTGGCCTTTTCCTACCCAACATTCTCCCATCAGTTTATGAAAGAACTCGCATTTTTAAAATAATCCTGTGCAGCCATGAAAATAGCAACAGCTGCCTACTAGCAACCTGGCATGCAAATTCCTAGCTCTGCTCAGTTCATACGTGCACTTGCTGATGAGAGATCTGAGCAGAGAGGATTGTCAAAGCTGCTGCTGAGACCCACTACTGATCACTGTGGAAACTAAATTTTAAAAATATACCCGTGTTGCATTATTATATGTAAAAGATGCATAGATGTTGGCTCCAAAAGGAGCAGAGCCTTAAAGGTTAGAAAAATGGGCCAAATGTTTCAGATATGTGAACCTAAAGTTAGACGCTTATGTCCATGTTTAAGCATTTAAAAGTGGATTGACTCTAAGACGTGCTGAGCAGACCCTATACAAGTGCCTTACATTAGGTGTCCACGTTTGAAAAGCTAATGTATGATACATAAAGATTTGTGAGAAGCATAAGTAATATAGGAACAGAGCAGTTGCCTACTATATTTCACTGAAACAGGTAAAACTTGAAACAATAGACCAGATTCTCCAATGGTGCGATAGACCAGTACTGGGCCACCTTCTCAGCCAGTGTCCAAGGTGCAGTTGTTGTGTGCTTACTTACCAGCCTGTAAAGGTAGATTTTTACAAATTGCTATGAATAGCCAGTGTGCGTGAAGCTGTTTCCTAACAGGTCTCTATCCAGTCCTGTTGTCTGTATTCTCCAAGCCTGACTCTGGAGTCTTTTGAAAGGAAACAGTCCTGTTATCATCAGGGGGCATTTTACCTGTGGTAGAGGTACAACGTGGATTTCTGTGTCTATACATGTATAATGTAGGATCAATAAATTGATCATCATCATCATCAGGGGCTGTGATGGGGTCGTGACTCACCACTGCAGCGCCTCCTGCTGGTTAGTCTGGGAATTAGGTCTGTCTGCCATGGAGCACCTTCTGCTGGTGGTGTCTCACCAGTCTTCTGCTTGGCTGGTTTCCAGATCTGTGTTGCTCCCCGCTTGGCAGTGTCTACTTCAGGACAGTGCCCTCCGGCTTTGCCCCCTAGTCCAGTCTCACACCCTTCCATGGGTGTCGGGAACAGTCCTTCAGCTTGCTCCTGCCACAGTGGCCAGCCACAACCCCAAAGTCTAGCCCCTCTGCTCAAGGCTCGGTTGCAGTCTGTGTCAGCCACTGCTCCAGGGCCAGGTGCAGTACAAGGGGGAAGGTGGGGACCCAGGCCCACCTGCTACTCTGGGTCCCAGCCCAGGGACCCTCTAGCAGATGCCTCTCTGCCCTACTTCTCTCCCCTTGTGGGACTATGTTCCCTGGACCACTTCCCATTTGGCCCCTTGCACCTTCTCAGCCCTTCCAGTCAGGGCCGCAGCCTGGCAGGAGAGCTCTTTCCTGCTCCCGGGAGCCTTCCCAGCACTGCTCTGTCCAAGGTGCTACTCCAGATCTCAGGAGTCAGTCCTTCTCTCTTGCCTGCCAGGGAGAGACTGCCTGCTCCTCTGCTAGTCAGTCTTTATATGGGGCCTAGCCTGGCCCTGACTGGCTGCCTACAGGCCCTTCCTGATTGGCTGCCAGTCTGTGCAGCCACTCTGGCCTGCTCTAGCCCAATCTCTCATGGGGTGGGGCAGCCGCCCAGCCACAGGGGCATATTCTAACTGTATGTGTCCCAAGGGGTTGGTTTGTCTTGGCTCAGTCTGAATATATACCAAAGAACTGAGGTGCTTATTTGAACTAACCAAAGTTGTTGTTGGTTCCTTTTCCACACACCTATGGCCTATGATCCTTGTCAAATATCCACCAGACTCCCACTTCTACCCTTTCCTCCCAAGGTAGGTTCCATTCTTTCTACACTATCTCCATCCCCTTGACTCCTTTGGAGGTTCTTTCCCCTCAGCGGCCCAGAACACTTCTGTCCTAAGGTCGGTCTATACTACAGTCACGGAGTGTGATTGGCAGCTTGCATAGCCATACCCGGGCTGGCAGTGTTCCAACTAGCTCACTAAAAATAGAAGTCATCATGTAGTGACATGGGCTTCAGGGGCAGTTGCACAAGCAAGTATGTACCCCAGGGGATCAGGCTGGTTTATGCAACCTGTGCTGGCACCTGCACCAGTGTCCTCAGTACACCTTGCACATGTATGTCTACATGAGCTGCCATTACATTCCCATCTGCAGTGCAGATATAACTCAAGAACCTTTCATCTCTCTACCCCCTTTCAAAAGATTCCCCAATTTGCTGACATTCTCCCTCCTCTGCATCCCCGTCGAACCCAATCTCCTCCAGCCTTGCCCTGCCCGCAGTTTCCCAGAAAGGTCCTTCCATCCCCCAGTTCAATTTTTGATGAGAAAAAGGCTGTGAAGCTCGGTAGTTCAGGCAGTGAATTCCTCTCTGCTGAGCTCTTGAGCTCTGCATTCATAATTTTCCACAAGCTGGGGATTCCCAGCAGAGATCATCCAGAATGTATTTATATCTACTAGTGTGAATGAGATTACCATTCAGAGAAGCTGGGGCCCTGGAGAGACACTTCTGAGCCCAGAAAATCAGCATCGAAATAAATGAGTCCTCTCTAGGAGGGGGCACATCACTCTTCCCCTGTTTAAAAATAAATCAAGGAGAGTTTGGGACCAGTGCTCCTGTCAGAGCTGGTCTCGAATCCTTCCTCTCTGATATTAGTGTTTTAACTGCTCCCTGTAAATCCCCGAAAAGCACCTGTGTTTCCCCATGACTTACCCGTCCTTCTAAATGATAATGATTTGAAATAGAAGCAGTTTATAAGAGAAATTGATTAGATTTCAGAAAAGTAAGTCATCTTCCTAGCTTCAGTGGTGAAGAGAAAGAAAAAATGTCCCATCTAAAATAAAGTAAAAGGTATCCATAAGTATGTTTATAGTGGTGAAATAGATGTCTGAGCAGTATTAATCAGATAAATGACATGCATTTTTTTTTGTCAATTGGCAAATGTATGACAAATTATTCCCTCCCCCTTCAATCAGTTCTAGAGAAGCCCCAATAATCAGAAGGAGGGCACATACACTACACTGCAGGAGAGCCGGATGGGAGGCAGACAAAGAGAGCATGCTCAGGCATCAGCAAGAAAAAGACAGAAGTGTTGAGACACAACATTGTGGGCAGTGTTGAGCAGTGCTGCAGCACACTGTCTATGCAACTGGCTTCAGCCAGAATTCAAACTCAAACTCATCAAAACTGAGCTGCAGCCTAGCCTGCCAAACCAAATCCAGACTGTTAGTTTCTTAGCACCACAGTACAAAGAGTCTCAGGTCATGCTGCTCACCCAGAAGAATCCTAGACTCTTTTCCCAGGCTTGTGATTGCAGTCAAGTATTCTGAATTTGAGGGTCAACACCAGAACTTCCTCCATTTCCCTACCTCCTACCTATGTTTTCCGAATAGTACCATTTCTGTTTCATATACTTTGGTTTATGCTTTATATACACAATAGTTTTGATTTCTGGTGCGTTATGATAGTGCTCTAATATCTAATTTAGATTAACCCAAAGATGCAAATAGGCCCAAGCTCTGGGGAGTTCAGGTTCAGATCTGGGCCTTAGTCCAGCAGAGCTCTTAAGCAGGTGTATAAACATTAAGCAAGCAATTAGTGCTCTTGACAAAAATCTAATCTGTAATAGTAAATCATAACTGAGCATATGTCTAACCTGCAATTAAACACATGGCTGGCCCATGTCAGCTGACTCAGCCTCTGGAGTTTCAGGTTGCAGGGCTGTACAACTGGGTTGTCGACATCCAGGCTCTGACTGGAGCATCTGTCTCCTCCCCCTCATGGGGTTCCAGAGCATGGGCTCCAGCCTCCATTTTACAGTTCTACAGCCAGATACCTGGAAGCCAAGTCAGCTGACCCAGCCACAGGTGCTTAATTGCAGCATAGACATATTCTGCTAGGTCTAACGTCAGTGGTAACACCTATGTGCGTAACTTTAAGCATGTCTGCAAGTGATTTGCGGGGTCGGTGCATGAGTTACATAGCAATAAAAATAAATATTCTATTATTATCAGAGATGAATCCAAGCCACAAAGTTCATATGCAGTTAATTTTACACACACAACTTAGTGGACTTGTCAGGGCAAACTCAGTTTCCCTTGTTCATTCTCACCATTTACTCTTCTTTACCGGCAATCACATAGTTAAACTCCCAAGGGTTGTAAAATCATTAGCTTGAGGCTTTAGAAGTTGAGTGAAATATAGCTTGACAACAAGTTGTTTTTGTAACGTTATCTGTACCTAGAATGTAACCTTGCCTAGACAATGACAGTCTGTAGACCTTTGCTAGCTGAGCTAATGCGTTAGCTCTCCAGATTGCATTATATGTATGTTGCCACTTTTCTAGAGAAGAATAGACTCTTATTCATAAGCTTGTTGGCATCATGTAAGCGTTATCAAGGTCCACACACCAGCTGCCTCAAGAGGGCACTGACCTATGATTGATTTAATGGTTTGCTGATGCGCATGCTTCAAGTAGGTCTTTCCCTCCCTCCACCCATTCCCCCTCCCCTTTGAATATACTCTATAAACGTTTGCTTGGTATCCACAATAAACGGAGCTGCTGCTAACCCCCTTTCTTGACCGAGAGGAGGGTGCCTCAGTTTCCCCTTTGATCAAAGTTGAGTTGTGTGTTTCTTCAATGGTCTCTGACAGCTTGTGAGCTTCTTGCCTCAACTCTGCCACAGCAATCCGGAGCGTAAAGGTAAGGGGGAGAGACGCACCATTAATTTTCCCCTGACAGACTGGAAAAGCAATTGGGACCAAAATTAAATAGAGATGTTTATACATGTACATATGAAAATCTGATGTTTTCTTTCCTTGCCAACTACCTTTGCACTCCATGAAGTCATCTTAGATCTGGTTATGACCAGGTGCAATAATAGCTGTAGAAAGGCCAAGGATATTCCTAGGACTGGCAGCAAACAGCTCTAGAGCATTGCAGCTGCCACCCCTTCTCTTCGGGGACATAGCCCATCTTTTTCACAACACATCCAATTTCCAGTAGGATGAGCAGCAGCAGTCATTACTAATTCATTCCTGAAACAAAAATCAGAGCCTATTGTTGCAAAAATGCTATTTGAAGCAGCGGACTAAGAATGCTCCTAATAACACTTGACTTTATATATAATCTACTATACCAGTGTATTTTTGGTTTTGTATTAAAAAGGTTTGTAATGACATTTCACAAGCTATTTAAAAAAAATAAACTGCCAAGAAAACTTCCGACTGAACACTGAAGAAATGGAGGAGGTCACAGGTGTACATCTGATTTTTAATTATTTCTTTTTAATTAAATGAAGTGGCCTTGCAGGCTTCCAGATGTCAGCTCTGGAGAAGGAAGTCTTCCATCTATAGAAGAGATATGGCATAAGTTTTATAAGCATGGGTTGACTTTTATTGATGTCGCCTAATACACAATGTAATTCAGTATTTTGCCCCCTTTTTCTGACAGTGAACAGACCAGGAATTTCTGGAATATATTTGGTTCTTCCAAATTATCTGGTGAATAATTATTTGTCTATACTTTGTGCATGAGTTAATTGTTGTTTTAGATTATTTCAAATTCCAGCTGTGTTTATTGGCATGTAGAGCCCATAGAATATTTCTATTCCTTTTCTGGAAAAGAGTAATTTTTTGAGTCACTAGGAACACTCACAATTAGGAATTTTAAATTTGCCTTCTGTGAATTTCTGCAACACTCCCTTAAAGCCCACTGTTTCCACAAGCATTTGTGCAGTTATGGGAGACAGCGTTGCCTAGGGTATAGAGCACGGCGCCGGGACTCAGGTTATATTCCTGGTTCTACTTCAGGGTGACTTTGGGCAAGTCACTTCCTGCTCCGTGCCTCAGGTTCCTCATCTGTAAAAATGTGGATAAGGAGGCTGATCTCCTGATCTACTTTTAGATCTACTGGTAAAAAGTGCCATACAAGTGCTTTGTGGTGTTATAAACTCATGCACTAGAATAGTCACAAATATACATTCGTATTAATGCAGCCTTCACCAAGCTCTCCAGTGCAAAGCTTCCTCACGGCAGCTCTCCCTCTTAAAACTGCACATTTCACCCATACAATTTCCTAGGCTTTATGTAAGCAGAGTGAATTGACCCTAGGTTAATTAACAGTCCTTGAGAATTTCTAGTGACTAACACAGTGTGATGTGCCCTTTGAAGTATGTTTCCTCTTTCAGGATACTAGGTCTGGAAGCAAATCAGCTTGTGTAACAGGGTCCTGAAAGGATAGAATATTGTCATCACTTCCTGTTTCTTGCAAAGAGAGACAGTTTTTCTTTCCTATCTTGCTTGACATTGGTTCTGTTGAGCTGAGATGTTGCTGGTTCATGAACTGTGGATGGATTCTAAACAGCAACAACAAAATTATTATTATGCTGTCTAGTAATTCTCTCAACCTGAGTCCCAACAAGTTATATATAGAGTGGATTTAAATCTAGAGTGGATTTAAAACATTTAAAACATGTTGATGGAACAGTTCTGTCAAAAAAAATGCTGTTTCATTAAAATCTAAACATTTAACAGAAATGTCCATTGGGATAAAATTTAACAGGAAAAGTTGAAATATTTCATATAGACTTTGACATTATATTAAAGTGCTAATTGTAATATAGGTATTCTGTATGTATCTTTATTCTGCCTTTGTACAGCACCTAACACAATGGGAACCTGGTCGTGACTAAGGCTTCTAGCTGTGATAATACAAAATATAATGCAAAAGTCTAAATGAAACATTTCAACTTTATTGAAATTAAATGTTTTGGTGGTTTGAACAATAGGTTAAGATTTAGGAAAATTTGGTTTTTCATTCAGATTTGGAACAATTTCCCTCCGCCTGTCTCCATAAGATAATTTCCTATTGGGATGGAAATTCCAGTTATATCTGGTATAAAAGGCCACTTTACAACAGAGAGTCAAAAATGCTAATATATTATCCTCCTCTCATCTCAGTGAGGGTGGAGGTGAGATAAGATGATCTCTGCAATTACAGGTAAACCAAAAGTGAAACACATTTGGTTTGAGATTCAAAACCAGATAATATTCCCATCATGCAATCCAGATCCCATGCAAACAACAGGCTGCCACAAACCATCTGAGCAAGCTTGAATATCAACCTATTTGATCCTTATTATAATGCAATGACTGTTTAGGGGTTTATGTGAAATAGGTTAGTGATCCAAATCCAGGTCCTAGGAGACAAGTGTCCACAGCAGAAATAAGACCTTTAGTTGGCCCTCTTAGCAATGTAGAGGATTAAAACTAGCATAGAAACTGAACTACCCTTTCTGTGCTAGAAAGAGTCCCTCAAGAGCAGAGTGAAGATATATTAATGGAGCAATATGGAATAAATATATTTTAAAGATGAAGTTGCACCACTGCCAAAGCAAACCACAGATGCTCAGACAAAACAATCACATTCTCAGAGTGCATTAGATTTCTATGCAGTGTTAGGTAACATACCCCTGTTTATTCTAACTGAGCAATCTCTTACTGAAAGCAATTGGGCAATAATGCCTTCTTCATTGCAATTGATGATGTAGAATGAAAGTAAACACTTGCATTGTGCATTTCATTCACAGATAACAAAGCACTTTTACAAAGGTAGGTATTTCACATACCTTACCCCAGCTTTTAGATAAAAGGAGAAGAAGATAGAAGGGTTAAGGGACAATCTACATATGGTTCTTACAGGGTATGTTTACACTGCAATAAAAGAGTTGCAGCTGGCCTAGGTCAGTTGGCTTGGGCTGTGGTACTGTCAAATTGAAGCATAGATATTCTGGCTTCCGCTACCAAGCCCAAACATCTACATTGCTATTTTTAGCCCCGCAGCCTGAGTCAACTTTCCATGGGCTCAGACACTAAGGACTGGTCTACACTACCACTTAAGTGGATGTTTGGGTGTAAAAGACACCCTCTCAGCAATACAAGACTACTCTGGTGCTGTTGGCAGCTTCTGTTGTCATAGCACATCTTCACCAAACACACTACAGCAGCACTGCTGTAGCTCTGTAGTGTAGACTTGCCCTCAGTGCCCCAGGTATTTTTTTATTGCAATGTACACATGCCCACAGTGGCAGAGGTGTCACTAGAACCTTGGTCCCATGACTGCCAATGCCACAGCCTAGTCACTAGGCCAAAACTGCCTCTCAGCAATGACTACATGTGGTAACTACACTATTGAAAACTGCCCATAGAATGCCATTTGACTCATATAAGACGCACTCCAAGAACCATTCTACATAATATCAAGCAATAACACTCTGCTATGTTCTCATTAAAGCAAAATCTTACTGAAGTGAGTGATGCCTATATCTCATCTTTTCACAAGGACTTTGCTACATATTTAAAATATTTGGCAATGTAAATACTGCCTATACCCTTTATTATGCAATAAAAAGGGCTTTAAATGCAGCAATGAAAAGTCAAATATGCTTTAAGTTATTTTAAAACCTGTTCTAAAGCTGATAGCTAGTAAGTTTTAGACTGATGTGATTTGAAAAAGCCTGGACACCACAGCATGTAAAATAAAAGTAAAATATTCTGCCTATGAACAATTACTAAATAAATCTCAAGATTTTTATGATGCTAATGAATGAGTGTGACCATATTGTGATGGCTCACTAATTCTTATTTAAGATGCAAAAATGGAACCTAGCACATCTCTTACTGTGTGTGGTTGTTTGTGCAGAGCCTTTCATAATAGGGCCCTGATTATGGCATTTGGCATTATGGTCATTCAAATAAATATTTATAATAATAGTCAACCAGGACAGAAGTAAGGAATTCCCAGTAAGGAATTGGACATCATTTATTCTGTTGTCAAGGGACCCCAGAAGTAAAAACAAAACAAATCACTGCTACCATGTAATAAGTTTGTTTGGTTTTGTCATTCCATGCAGGCACTCTGTAAATATGACCCCTCATTGCACACTTCTGAGGCAGACAATTAAGTATTATTACTCACATTATAAAGATGGGGAATCTGAAGCAAAAAGGGTAATCCATTGTCCCAGGTTTGGTTCACATGCCCCCCTCAAACCATCCACCGCACTGATGTGAGGCAAATCCAAGGTTCTAAGTCCCTGGATCCCTAAGTGGTTTAAGACCCCCCGGATCTCAGCAGCCTACAGCATTGTTTCCTCCCTTGGTCCTTCTTGGAAGTTTCCTGGAAAACTGACTCTCAGTCTGCTCTCTCTCCTTGGAAATGGAGCTCCTCAGCCACCGTAGGCCTCCAGCACCAGCGCCGACCCCTAAGATACTCCAGTTGCTTAAAATTTACTGTCACAGAATCTATTGAAAGATGCAAGCCCTGTGGTTCTTGATTTAACTCTCTCTGGAGGCGCATGGTAATTGTGAAGCACTCCCACACTTTGCCCAGAGTATAATGCAATTACCCTTTTACTTAGTCACAGAAAACACAAGACAGTACAGATCATACAGACATAACAAATATCCTAAGCAAAATAACTCACCTTCTTTTGGAAGACCATCTGGGCTCAGGAAGGCAGGCAGGCCCGCCCGTACATGTTCGATTGTCCTCACTCCTCTTGAGCTAGTGACAAAATGGATAAACCCCCAAAATGATCAGCTCCTCCTTTCTGATAACCTTTCAGTCTCCTCTGTCAGTTGACCTCATTGCCAGCTTTGCCAGAGGACTAGAAATCAGGGTTGCCAAGAGCACTTCTTTCCCACCACACCAGTTGTCCTGGTTGGGAGCCAGCCTCTTGTCTAGAGAAATTAAATTTCAGTGGTTGAACCCTTACGTTAAACAACCCTCTAGTGTTTGACCTCTGTCCCTACCCCTGTTGGAATTTCCTTCCAACAGACTTAAAAGGACAACATAGAAGGCTACTAGCCTCACATTCAAAATGGCGCTTGACACAGATACACAGAGAGTCATTCATGACTCTTGGCAGTTTTCATAGGGACACTTCATAATATCAACCAGAATTGCATACATTTGTAAAGACAAATTCTCATACACAAGTTGCCAGAAGACTGAGAATCAGGGTAAGAGTTAAGATTACAACTCAGAGGTCCTTGACTCCCAGTCATTTGAGCTCAGGCCACTAGATTCAGGTATACCACTGACAAGTCGCCACTCATGTGACAGCCAGCACACCGGGGATTGAACGGTGGACCTCTAGAACTGAAATTGTGAGTGTCTACAGCTTGAGCTAAAGAACCGGCCACTAAAGAACCAAGCTCTCAAGGTGAGGGCTGTAACAAAGTCAATTTTGGTGGCTCAGGCCCAGAGCGGGGACATATAACATTCTGACCATTTAGTTACACAAGCATGCCAGTAGATCCATGTGAAAGAACTTGCTGGAAGCCCCTAACACTGGGGGAGGAGGGAGGAAATTTTTCTACAAAATGTTTTTTCATCTGAAAATGATGATTCATCAAAAGATGTTATTTACCCGTATAGTAACCGGGGTTCTTCAAGATGTTTGTCCCTAGCAGTACTCTACTTTAGCTGCATAAATACCCACCCTTGTGCTTTTGGTCAAAAGATTTTTGGTAACAATATCCATAGGATCTGCCCCGTAGCCCTATACATCCTCCAGCTCCAATCCAAGGATTATTTGTGACCAGCTAAATTCTCCATTGGTTGCAGTGGTGTAAATGCTCAGAGATTGGAGATGCCTGTGGAATCCTTTAATGAATGAAGGGATTTAAATGTGGCATTGCTGAAGAGCCTAGGGCCTATGAATGGAAGTTCAGAACACAGTCCAGGATCTTCCCTGGGGAGTCCACAGGACTGTAGCCACGAAGCACAGCATAGAACTATGGTGTTTGCCACAGAATGAGAGGTTGTGCTGGGCACGGCCAAAGCATCTTGCGAAAAGGCTTTGGTAATCCATAACCATCAGTGATAAGAGCCTGAAACAGGTCCTGCTGGTCTTATGGCAAATCAGGAAAATGAAATCATATGCTGTAATCTGTGTAGTCATACTTTGCCATTAGAGTATGGTAGTTAGCTACCCTCACTTGTAATGCAAACAAAGAATAGTTTGAGCTCCTAGACATGAGGAGTCAATCAGGAGCAATGTTATCTCCTTCTGTTGTCATTTATGGCATAGACCACTTGGGAATTTAGTGTGGGATGGGGGACCAGGTGATCCAAATTCTTCTTGCCTAGGGGACTGTGGTAGAGAGATCTTCCCTTCACTCTTTACCTAGGGTAAAGATGAGGGTCTCTCATACAAAACCAAATAACTACAAGCTGCTTCCCAGCCTAAGTTAAACCTTTCTTCCCCTCAACACCCCCACTTTACCAGTTAGGTATTGGGGACCACGCTGCCACCATTCATGTGAGTCTCCAAGCCCCTGGAGGGGAGCACACGAACACCCCCAACCCCCCTTTCCCTCTCCCTGAGAGATCGGGACACTTAACGCTGCTTCACTCTTCCCTGATTAGCCTAAGGCAAGGTAAACAGCACTCCATCTCACTCCCTGCGAGTCTGCCAGATTCAAAGCTCGGATCACTTTACTAGAATTACCAGACAATTTTTATAGGTATAAAAAGTTTAATAAAGAAGAGAACAATGTACAGCTAATACAACTTTACAGATATAAAGCTTCCTACCCCTCCCTCCAGATTTCTCCCCCTGAGAGGGTAGTGACACTCTAGACCAGGTACAAATTTATGAAATCAACTTACTTACAGTTCAGCTACTTATGAATATAGGAAGGAAAAGTAGAAGTTTTCTCTCCATAGCTAGAGAGAGAAGAAGATGGGTGTTGTCCAAAGCTGGGACGGAAGGAACTGAAACTAAACCTCCCTCCCCCCTGCCTCATGGAACGGGAGCTCTTACGTCACCCCCTCTCAGGTAAAGGCAAAACAACACTCCACACTTATGACAGGGACCTACCAGGGCATACTGTGATTTCTGTATTTCTTCCCATAGGGATCTGTAAGGATACGGCTACACTCTTTATGAGTTCTGGGATCCACATAGGAGGGGATGGGGAGCATAATTGTCTTGATTGGTGAGGAAGAGGATTTATTAGATAACACTGCCTCTTCTTCCACTCTTGTTCTTCCAGAAGGTCCATGTGAGGAAGAGAGTCCAGTGTGATAGTTGTTTGTGTGTGAGACAGAAATTAAGTTACTTGTAACTTACTCCTGCTAAGTACTCATTATATTTCCTTTCCCTTCTCCCTTCATAAGCCAAATTCAGCACATTTTTTATAGGTCAGCACATAGTAATATTGTTGTGCTGTCTGGAATGGCTCATGACTGTGAGTGCCTACCACTGGACAGGCTGTCAGGAAACAGGGTTTGTTAAGGGGACTAGTGACATTGTGGCCCCCACAGACCTTACCAAAAAAAAAGGTGTAACCAGATCAGGTGGTACAGACAACGGCCTGTGAGAAAAAGCTTCTTTTAGGTTCTGGAAGTCTGTCTAAAGAGCCTGTTTTGTTCATCCCTGGTTACAGCAAGCCATTTGTGCTGTGTATTAACACTTTGAACACTGGGTTAGGCACAGTATTGATGCAAGATGGAGTGGGGAGTAAAACTCATCCTATTGCTTACCTCAAACAAAAAACCAATAACCTGGCCTCCCACTAAAGTAAAGTATGCTATAATCGAGAAAGGGTGTGATAGCATTGTCTGGGCTGTTAAACAACTTGTACCTTATTTGTGTAATACTTTTTTAAAATTGTTTTATGCAATCGTGCCCCTTTGACATGGCTGCACAGAGCCAAGGGAACCAATTCTAGATTACTGTGCTGGAATCTAGCTTCGGGAATTTGACAAGGAAAGAATTCATACCAAGAGAAAGGAGCATGTAGTGACTGATGCCTTATCAAGAATGGGGGAAAAATCATGAGGTGTACTCAGTATAATCAGTAACATCCCTTCTTACACCAGTTTTGCATGGGGGTGTGATGCTGGAAGACCAGATGCCTGGTCCAGCACCAGGCCAATTCACTTGTGTATTAGTGTAGATCATAATGATTATTAAATGTATAAGAGTAAATTTGGTGTTTGAACCTCATGAAAACTAATGGGAAGTTGCTTGCATGGTTTTCACTTATCCGTATCCCATTATAACATACTAGCAAACAACCATTTACATTGTGTATGGGCCTGTAGCTAACAAAAGGAGAAGCTTTGTAGAATGCAAATGAAGACCTCTAACAGAAAGGAGTTAATTTCAAAGCAAAGGGTCATTGTGTGTGATAATCAGAGGTTGAAGAATGTGATAAATTAAGTGGGGAGGGTAGCTCCCTTTGATGGACACCCAGCCAGCCAGTAGCTATAAAATCCCTCTTAGTAGCTGATCTCTAATTGCGCTACCTGCAAAGGGTTAAAAGGTCTCACTGCTCTGCATAGATAAAAAGAAATGAGGCCAAGAGCCAATGGGAAGACTAGAACTTTTTAAAAATGAAAAAAAAACACCACCTCCCCTTTTGTCTGTCCATTGTTCTCCTGGGGAGAGGCGGACAGGACAACAGCTATGTTGTAAGAAGCTTGGGCCAGGTATGGGGGGGAAAAATCAGTATCATACCTAGAAACTACTCATTTAAAACCCCAGATATGCAAGTAGGTCAGGAAATGTCTAGGGAGACACAGCTAGGTTTTATCCCTTTTAATTTGTTATGGCTTCTGGATTCCTCTATGCTAGCCCCAGGTGCTTGTGTTTTGCTTGTAACCTTTAAGCTGGACCTCAAGAAAGCTATTATTGGTGCTTAATTATTGGTGTAGGTTTTTAAAAAAAATCTAGCAAAAGCCTGACTTCCCAGATGTATTTTCTTATTTTGATTAATAACATTTTAACTTTAAGAACAGAATTGGATTTTTGTGTCTTAAGAGGTTATGTGCACATGTTGCTTAATTAGCTGGTGGCAACAGCTGATTTCCTTGTTTTTTCCCCCTCAGTGGAAACTGAAAGGGCTTCATTTTGAAATTGTTTTGTTCCACAGGTTGTAAATGGGCCCATTTTCTATCCTCCCTCCCCCACAAAAAATCATGATTTTTTAAATTGAAACAATTCCCAAAATCTTCATTTACTGAAATTTTTTATATTGGTAATTAGAACATTTCCATGATCTTAATTATTTTGAATTTTTAAAAGTTCAGAAAAATTAAGTTTCAGTACGGCCAGAAATAATTCAAAATATATTTGTCAAAAGAAGCTATTTTTCACTGGAAAGATATTTCATTTGAAAATGCCAACCTATTTTACAGATAAGATTTCCCTGACTTACCTTGGTCATTCCACAGTCAGATTTAGATCCCCCTTCCCTTACCCAGTGTGACCTGCTCTGTGTTAGACAATAGGCTACTGAGGAATGGGACAGAAAGAGCGGGGAAAAATAAGTTCTCATTTACTCCTAAAAAAAATCACAAAAGCATCCATAACAGTAAAACCCAAGAGGCTTGGAGCCACAAAGGCTGTTTATTTTAATATGTAGAGGTGTAGTGTAAGAACACCATTAGCATTTCCTACATTCACATTCTTGCCAAATAACCGTGAACCACACTTGATTATTACAATAATTAAACAAAAGTAATTCACTATGACTGCTTTGCAAGACAGAGAAAATATGGTTTTCCAATATATTTCATTTGCATAACGTACATCATTGAGCACTTTATTATTGTACTTACATTTAACTTATCACACAATGTGAAAGTACTTAGAGGGTGCTCATCCATCCTTTGATCTTACAGGGCACTACTTTAAAGCGTCTCTAATGTTCTGGAACATAACACTGGCACTGCTTGCATTCTCACTCACTTTCCACAAAGTTAATATTCTCCCCTTGCTGTGTTTAGTTAGTGCACTTAGGGGTAATCGGGCTCATTTTCCACAGAGGGATCAGCATTACAAAAAGATCAAATTTAAAACATACAGTATCCCAAAAACCACATCAGTAATTAGCAGAGCCAAGTATAGAAACCCCAAGTACAGAGTCACACTCCTCCAATTTAATCACTGGCTAGTCCTCTTCTTGTTAGTTAAGCAAGGTTGGGTAAATTGATTCCGAAGAAATATGAACTTTCCTACACCTTTATTCAAAGCAAGGACTGAATGACCTGGAGGATCATAAAACTAATTTCTTACGCACACACACACCTTTTCACTTTCATGTGCCTCTGCACTTCCTGGCTTTAATGTATGCTATGAAAATGAAGCCTGTCCTCACAATATCTGTGGTGGATGAAATATTATTCTTGTAAAATAGCCCCTAGCATAAAATCTGTTACTCTGGGAGTGTGCTGGGCCCTAGATTTGCCCCCTTTTAAAAAAAAATGTTTCCAAATAAAAGAAGTCTGAGGGGCACTAATCTCATGAGAAAACGGATTCCTGGGAGATGCTTGGCACAGTTTTTCAAATGTAAATGGTTGGAATAGTTCACATCAGCTTTGACTACATAGCCAAACTTTGGAGTGTTTCTCTGAACTAAACTTCCAGTGTCACTGTAACAAAACTGCTTCCTCCCTTAACATTATTTTGCTTTCAGGGTATATGAACTATATTCTGGAATGATCTCAGCTGAAGACAAAGGATCAAACTAAGTATTCAATGGTCACTATTCATTGATGAAAGTTCTCTTAAAACATCTGCTCAATGCACAGCAACAGTCAAAAAACTGAAAAAAGTTCAGAACCATTGGCACAGGGAAAGAGAAGATAGAAACTATCATAATGCCATTAGATAAATCCATGGTATGCCCACACTTTGAATAGCATGTGCAGTTCTGATCACCCCATCTAAAAAAAAAAGATAATTGGAAAAAGTACAGAGATGGGCAACAAAAATTATTGTATAAAAACAGCTTCTGTATGAGGAGAGAGCAAAGAGGCTGGGAATGTACATCTTAGAAAATAGACAATTAAGGGGGAATATATTGGAGGTCAACATAATCATGAATGATATGGAGAAAGTGAATAGGAAAGTGTAATTTACCCTCCATATACTACTTGAATTTGGGGTCACACAATGAAATTAATAGGCAGCAGGTTCAAATATACATAAGGAAGTACTTCTTCACACAACACACAGTGAACCTATGCAACTCATTGCCAGAGGACGTTGTGAGAGGTAAGAGTATAAACAGGTTAGAAAAATAATGAGAAGTTCATGAAGGATAGGTCCATCATTGGCTATTAGTCAAATGCTCAGGATGGAAACCCCATGCTTCGAGTGTCCTTAAATCTCTGACTGTCAGAAGCAGGGTTTGGACAACAGGGGATGGATTACTTGACAATTTTTCTGTTCATTCCCACTGAACCATCTAGCCTGACTACTATTGGAAGACAGGATACTGGGCTTGATGGACCATTGGTCTGACCCAGTATGGCTGTTCTTGCATTCCTAATAAATGTAGCATCACATAGGAGAACCAAACTAGTTGTACACTAAGAGGGCAAGAACAAAACATAAACAAAGGGCACAAGTCTTCCATTTTTAGAACAATTAATCATTACATTTTAAGTTCACGACAATATATCCTAAGGGAATGTGAAATCCTCCATATTACTGAGAAGAACCGTGGTGAAGATTACATAGGGAGAATGTAAAAGAGTGGTGTTCAAAAGGTTTGTTTCAAATCCCAAAGCCATATACAAGCTAATTTGGGTGGCCAAGTTATCATTACTGTTTTGTTCAAACCTCTTTCAAATCCCAGAATGAGGCATAAAAACCCAAAATGATATATATATTTATTTATTTTTTACTGTGTCAGTAGAGGCCAGATTTGCCAAAGGTGTCTACCATTTTTAAGGCTCCCTCAATTTTTCCTTGCCCAGCCTGAGACACCTGCAACCCTGTTCAGCAAGATATTTAACCATGTGCCTACTTTAATTAGACTACTCATGTGCTTAAAGTTAGGCATGGCCTTAGGTACTGCTGAACAGGTGCCTGAAACCTGATTTTCTCAGGTGCCAAAAAAGCAGGCCTTACATGCCCCTAGACAGGCAACTAAAAACTGGGGTCTCCAAAGTTACAAGCCACTACTGAACATTTGACCTAACGGTATGCCTTCATGGACTATGCGGGTGTAGCTGTCAGCTCAAGCAGACACTATCCTCACTAGTATTGATCAAGCTAACATGCAAAAAATAGCAGTGTAGCAGGGGTTGCCTTGGTGGCAGAAATGGAATAGTCACCCCTAGGACACACCTATTTCCCTAGGCTGGTATTGTATGCAGGGCAGCTAGTCCACCTTTCCAGTCATGCCATCATGATGTCACTGCTATTTTTAGCATACTACCTAAATCAGAGCTAGCTCTGGTATGTCTGCCTGAACTGGGACTTATACCTCCAGCTGCTCAGCAGATGTACCCTAAGTGACCTGCTGACAGTCATACAAGACGATAGCAAAGACTGGGAAATAATCTAGACCCTCCCTCAACTCTCACTATGGTATTTTAACCCTAAATCTAGGTGTGCTTTTATTTTTTTAACCAAATGTGAAATGTTCGGGATCAGATATTTTATTGCTTAAAAAATAGTAAGAATAAATGTCTTTCTCATTACAAGAAAATAAAAAATACAGGTTATAATTAAAGAATCTAGGAAGCATTTAAACTCCTTGTTTCTACAGCATGACTTGTATTCCTTTCCCCCACCACCACCACCACCAGGCTACAAGGTGTTTATTTGTTCATCATCTGTGGGAATTTACAGGTGTTAAATTAGCCACAATAAGTTTTCTTTTGTTCCCTGAATGCCATAGAAACATATTGAGAATTACAATAGAAACATATTGAGAATTACAGAGAAAAGTTAATTAAAAATTGAATATAAGGACTAAAGAGTTCAAACAAAAGGTTTTCCCTAGTTCATACCATATGACTGGTTGCAGTCACAATTTCATGCAAATCAGACTTTAACTTACTATGCCTTTCTCCTTCCCCTGCAGCATAGCTGTAAATTTAGGCATAAATAGAGCAGCCAATACAGTGAATATTTTTTGTATGTGGTATTAAATTGATAAGGTCTGTGCGGAAGATCAAATATCATTCCAGTTATTGGGACTCTGAGAGCAATATTCCAGATTCTCCATCCAAATTTGGCTATACACAAACAGCACTATTGTGAAGCTGAGAGGTCAACAAGTATTCAAACACACGTAAAAACAAATTCCTCTGTTTTCCACAAACATTTGAGTGATTGAGTGTCATTCACAAAATGCTATCAGAAAGTAAAATTTAAGCTTGCATCTTCACATCAAAATAGACAAAATAGACAAAATAAACATCCCTCTGTATAAAAGGAGACTGCTTGACACAATAGAGTGTGTTCCCAATACCCCTTCCCAGAGCCCTGGCACCTTAGACCCTGTCTGACTGCATCATGTGCACCTAGGTCTGCACATGCATACACAATTATCTTATGTGAAAGTGATCAGATGATTTTTAAGTTCTGTGCCTACTCAGTAAATCTCAGTGACATTTCTCTATAAATGATAACTAATAAATCCTGTGTGACTCAGAAAGCAAAAAAGAGTAAGTTATTGGTATAGTTAACAAAGTCCTGTGGCACCTTAAAGACTAACTATAAAGTTTTGAAGCATGAGCTTTCGTGGGCTAATACCCACTTCGTCGGATGCACTGCACTGCATCCGACGAAGTGGGTATTAGCCCACGAAAGCTCATGCTTCAAAACTTTATAGTTAGTCTTTAAGGTGCCACAGGACTTTGTTAACTCTGCTATTCCAGACTAACACGGCTACCACCCTGATTATTGGTATAGTGCTGTTCATATCATGACAGCAAGGTTTCAATTTTGGAAGAAATGCTTTGGTGGTTGTGGTGGTGGTGTTTTTCTGATACAGAATCTTGCGGGATAATGTGTCAAACAGGAAAAGTTTGCTTCCATCTCTATAATTTAGATCCAATTCCTCAGGCAGGCTTGCTCCCTGGGAACTGAGCATAGGTGTCATATACCTGAACTCCATGTCAGTGATTTCCACAATAGAAAGCCAAAATGGGAAGTTGTGACAGCTCCTACTACTCAGAAGAGAACATACAAACAGCCATACTGGGTCAGACTAATGGTACATCTAGCCCAGTATTCTGTTTTCCAACAGTGGCCAATGCCAGGTGTCCCAGGGGGAATGAACAGAACAGGGAATCATCAAGTGATCCATCTCTTGTCTCCCATTCCCAGCTTCTGGTGAATGGAGAGGCTAGGGTCAATTCAGAGCATGGTTTAAAATCCCTGCCCATCCTGGCTAATAGCCGTTGATGGACCTAACCTCCATGAACTTAGCAATAGGGTTGAGATGCATGAGGGTTAAGTGTGGGGGGGGGGACTAAAATGTTTTCCTTTTTGCTTAAGGGGAGGGGGGAACCACAAAAAGAGCAAATGTAAAGTCTCCAGGAGTGAGCACAGTGTGTACACACAAGACACTGTATCAGGCTACAGCAACAAAGAGGCTGCGTTCTCAGCAGAAATTTAAAAGGTTTTATACACACAAGCACAGCAGTTTCAAGCAGCATACATAATAGTAAAAAAAAGTTCTAAAAATTCCCGAGTCCTGTTTATCTGCTACCAGTCTCTGATTGATTAAAGGCCCCCTCCTGATAAGAATAATCAATAGGGGCATACAGGTCAAATTTGGAATGTCAAAACGAGCTGTTGACAATCAATCCAGAGTTTTAAAAGAAATAGAAAATAATTGTGTAAATTTTGCACGAAGTAGTAAATTCAAGGAAATTGCAAGCTGCTTCTGGACATTTTAGGAGCAGAAAACAAAGCTAAACTCAGTCAGTAAATTGCTCATTATCACTTATATGCTCTGTTCTAATCAAGATCCTCCAGGAGCAGAGAGTTACAGAAGACCAGAATCTATTACAGTTAACAAACCTATTCACACCTAGGAACAAATCCTACTCTGAGGATGTAAGAGGGGGTATCCTGATCCCTATGCTCCTGAGTACAGAGATCAGGGCTCTTATATGCCAGACCAACAAAACTTTAACTGCTCCCCAGCTAAGTTAAGTCCTTCTCCCCCACACTCCCACTTTGCCAGCTGGGAGATTGGGGTTACCCAATGCTGCCACCATTCGGGTGTACTTCCAAAACCTTGGAGGGGCCCCCGAACTTCCCCACCCTAACTTTGTCCCCGTCCCCAAGGGCCAGAGTCAGACACCTGGAGGCTGTTACCTCCTCCCTCCTCTCTTCTCATTGAAGAGAGAGAGACGTTCCTCAGCTTCGACCCCGAGCTGATCTTTTACCTACCCCCCCTACCTTTCCCCCTCTCTTCCCAACCTGGAAGCAAAGGAAGCCTTAAGGGAAGTAAACCACATGTTTATAACTAACAAGATTTAATAAAGAAAAATATTATAGAACAGAGACATAGTACAGCTTACAATTTAGTTATCTGAACTGGATAGGGACACCTCAGATAGGCACAGGCTTGATGCAGAATCAGAATTACTTACATTTAGCTAAGTAGAAATATAAGAAGGAAAGCTGAGCCATCTTTACAGCTAAAGATGAACTCGGACCCTGGCTCCGGCCGCATGGCCAGCAAAGCGAAACTGACTCAACCCCTCCCTTCCTCATGGTCTTGAGGCTTTGAGGACACTCTGTCTCAGATAACATAGCCCCACCCAGGCAAGGCACACTCCACACTTATGACAGAGGACATAAAAGATCTGACTGAAGAGGTCCCAGCAGCATGGAGAGAACATGGGTGTGCACCCTACACATCAGAGCCCAGCTCAACAAGAGCTTACCTCACACTACTGGTAAGAGTTGTACCGTAAAGCCTTTTACACTGCACATCAACAAACAGCTTTACGGGCCCTACAAAACTGTAGATTTGCATATGCTTGAGTGCCATCTAGAGGCACTTTATCTCAGAATTATTTACTACGAACAAAGACATCTCTGTCTCTTATAGAGCCATCCCGTAACCACCAGTGTTGACTGGGGGCGAGGTTAGCAAAAAAACAGTGGGTTCACACCTATCCAGATCCACTGAACACCTCCTTCAACAGAGCAAGGGTTCAGACACCACAGAGACTGGAGCCACTACAGCTTTACACAGCTTGGGGGTGGATTTCTTTCCCACCACTCCCCGGCAGAACCCATTATGGAGCTGGGTTGATTGGACTGAGCAGGGGGCAACCCTTGAAAAACATCTAGTATGTTAATGGCCCAAACCAAGAGAATTACTACAGTACAGTAACATCACGGGGGGGGGGGGGTGAAATTACTGTACAAAAGAGTATTTGCCCCTGTATTTAGGGGTGTTTAATATACTGGTATGTGGACGTTTGCACATGAAAAGATGAAGTCAGAAAGGACTATTCAGGGTGAAATTCATGGTGCGGAGGCCTATGAACTATTTAAATCCTATTTCAGGAGCATAAGCAGCACCTAGGCCTTGAGCTGGCCCTCTGCACAGGAGAGAATTTAATCCTCATTAAATTACAATGGACCAGAGTATACAACACATTTAAAAGTTTTCAGGTACCCTTGAATACTGTCAATACAAATGATTTATAAACTCTTCTATATACTTTTTATAAATATACATGCAGCAATAACTGGCTCTGAAAGTATAATCCTTGCAGTAAAGGCTATTAAGCTCAGCACTTCTACCTTCCTTTGGTTACATTAGAAATGTCATTGATTGACTCTTCCATTAATGGATTTTGAATGGAATCTGTTTTCTGTCTCTTATTTGAGAAGATTCTATCCTACCTCAATATATTTCTCATGCCTAAGATTAGCTGGAAGGTTCTCTCTCATTTGTTGGTTAACTCATGATTACACGGGGAATTATGTTAATCTTACAAGGTTGGGTTTCTCCCCCCCAAAAAAGACAAATCTGTAATATTGCACATTTTAAAACTCAGTTCCACACAATATAAAATATTCCTACTCACTTTGCTTAATGCTGCTTCTGTGGTAGGCTGGATGCTTTGAAGAACACCCACTGATGATTTCTAGGACACTGATTTAGCACTCACTCAGGTAACCCATACCCTCATCTTTGTGCATCAAACAGGTATAGTTGTTAGTTCAGAAGTTTAACAACTGCAAAGCCACTTCTGATCTCCTCAACTCCTGCTGAAGGGTAGCAGCTAAATGAAAAGGCCAGGAGAGCATTCGCCTGTTCTCACTGAACTACATGATCTGAAAGGAAAAGAAACTTTGGTTTCTCAGGTCAGACTCTGGCTGCGGAAGCTTGACTAGCCAAGGGCTGGTGCTTGGCTCAGAGGCAGAAATGAACAGAATGAACACCACAGAATTTACTCTAGAAAGTGAGGGAAAAGAAACTGGGAATTAAGAATGGGTGCAAATTACAAAAAAACAGACATATCAAGTGAGAAGAAGCCAGCAGATAAGGACCAAAGTGTAGGGTAGAAAACCAGAATATTGTAACGGTCAAATTGCCAAGTAAGGAAGTCAAGATAGGAGTCATTCATTCCTTGAAAATAGCTGAATAGTTCAGAAAACATATTGAGGATATATTAAGAGTTAGAAGATTATACAAGGGAGAGATTTGTTAGTGGAGTGTACCAGTAAAGAAAAGGCAGAAAAACTGCTTACTGCTAGAATTCTAGGAAAAACAAGAGTAGATTATCAGCCACACAAATTTATGAGGGAAACAACAGGGGGTAGTTATATATGGGGCCCACTGGAAATGGCTGAGGATTAATTTTTTTTAAAAAAAAAAAAGTATGATTGGGACCAGGTGCTATTCATTAAGTGAATACTTAGTAGGGGAGAGGGGGAGAATAACCCATCCTCAGTTGTGAAATAACATTTAGTGGAAGAGCCTTAGCTAATGGGTTAAACTAGGATATCAGATGTTTTGGACTACACTATATATAGGCTGCTCCCTTTTCAGATGTTTACATACATTTGCCATATGTCAAAATATGTTAAAGGAAAAACAAGGTGTGCCAAAAGGTGGAGAGGAGCATCTGCATGAAAACTGTATACTGTGCTGTGCTAAAATGTGATAAGGATAGTACTTATGCAGGATATGTGGCAGCTAAACAGGCTAGAGAGAACAACAAGAATCATTAACAGGTATTTCATATGGAAGCTGCTAAAAAAAGCATTCAGAGTGACATGTGAAGAAAGGAAAAACCGGTAAGGGGAAGGTACCAATGCTATAAAGGTTTTACTAAGGAAACGGTACATAATATAAGAGAAATAAGAACAGCGGCATATTATCACCTAGGCTGACAAGATCTAGGCTTAGGGCGGCAAACTTTTAATAGCCATAGGCGCCAACAGAAGCTTGCGTTCCCCCGCCTCTGGCCCCACCTCAACTCTACCCCTTTCCCCACCCCTATTCCAAACCCTTCCCCAAATCCCCGGACCCCACCTCCTCCCATGAATAAGCCATCATGCCGCTTCTCCACCCTCCCTCCCAGACTTGCCACAGGAAACAACTGTTTCCGGAGCAAGTCCAGGAGGGAAGGGGGAGAAGCAGAGCATGGCGGCATGCCTGGGGAGGAGGCGGAGGCAGAGCTGAGGTGAGCTGGGGGCAGCAATTATTTCAGGGCCTAGAGGGCGGCAAAATCATTAATCCGCAACTGAATAAGGAACAACGTATTTTTTGCAGGGAAATAAATCCATAGCATTTAGGGTAGAAGGAATAAATGGCACTTCATAAACAGGAAAGAAAACAGAAAGAATGAAGATTACGATAAAATCAATGGACAGAGTAAGTGTATGTTAGTAATGTGGCAACAGAATGCAATTATGCAATTTTGAGTGAAGATAATACTGCAGTTTAATTAATATGGTGCTAAAAAAAAAATTGATGGCATACACAAACCAAACAGCACATGGGTCAAGAACTAAAGGAGACTATACTTGAATCAGAGGTCAAAATTGATGTTATCTGTGTAAAGGAATATCTAAAATGATGTTGAAATGAATGTAAAGAAGTGAGTTTGAATATGCTGCTATGAGATTCCAATGCATATAAAAAATACTTCTTGTAAGGATCTATAATGTTTCTAACCCCTGTAAAAATGTGGTTTTATGGTGAAATGAAGAATGTGAGGCTACAATTACAAAAAAGGAAATAGAAAGGCTAAAATCACAATGAAAAAATGAAGATTTGATGAAATATAGAAGAACTAAGGCAGTTGCACAAAGTTAAGAGGATTAAGTGAAAGTTGAAGGTTTTTTGGTAAATAAAGATACCGAATTTTCAGGAGTTTACAGGCATGTTAGGAGGATGAATGGAACATGGAGCAATAATAGTCTTTTCCCTGTTCTTATTGAGGAGGATAAAGTTCAAACAAAGGGAAAGAAGAAATCCCAGCAAAGGTGTTCCAGAATGCTAGAAGTAATGAGAATAAAACAGATTTTTGGGGCTGCGGGAGAGGAGGAGGAAAATTTTTGAAGAAAATTGTCAGCCTAAACAGTAGGGAAAATGAAGATAATGCACTGAATGAACCCTTTGATATGCAGGAAATGAAAAAAGGCTACAGATAATAGCAAACATCAATAGCAGGTAAAGATAGTATATGTAAGATGCTGCTTAAATAATTACTTGAAGGGAGTTTAAGGAAATTATATAATAGCATATTGGGCCAAGGAGTAATACCAGTGGAATGGAAGCATGCCATGATCATTCCAATAAGGAAGCCAAGCAAGCTACTTATGAGAATGGAGGCCTAGAAGCCAGTTTACCCACACAAGATGTGAAGATAAAGTGATGGAAAGAATGGTTGTGATGGGCTGGACAACCCCCCAACCATCTCTCTGAGTTGCCACCTGATGTACTGAGATTTCATTGAGCTTCTCCTGCTTGGCCAGCCTGGGTTGTCTCTCCCTGCTTTGCTGAATTAGGCTCTCCAGCCTCTTGCAGTACACACACACACACACACACACACACACACACACACACACACACACACACACACACACCCCTATACCCCACTGCTGACACAGACGGAAGTCACTTCTGTGCGAGAGGACTCCACCAGCACTCATGTACCCACCCCTTTTGGGAGATTAACCCAAAATAATACCCTCTTGCACTGTATAGAAAAATCTGCACAGCACAAACTCAAAATTCTACCCTCTTCCTCAGTATGAAGAGAGATGTGCATTACTTCTCCCTCAGTTGGAAATTACATAAACTGGGTTTAATATTAAACAAAACAGGTTTACTAACTACTAAAGGTAGATTTTAAGTGGTTAAAGGGATAGCAAACAGATCAAAGCAGATTGCCTTAGTTAGTAGATAAACACAAACATCAATTGAGTTTAACACACTAGATAAATAGGATACAAATTAGCAAATGCTCTCCCTGAGTGATAAACAGAATGACAGATTCTTAAGGCACCAGTTGCCTTGACTTTCCCAGGCTTTCATACACAGGCTAAAGATCTTAGCCTGGGACCCCCACTTCTCACAGTTCAGTCTTTGTCCCTCCTCTGGTGTTTTCGGGTGTGGTGTTGTGGGGAGAGCAGGGACCTTTCATGTTGTCATTGTTCCTCTTTTATGTCTTGCTAGCAAGCTTTTTTCCTGTGACCTGGGTCAAACAGTTCCCATTGTATAGAGCTATCTCTGAGAGGTTTGTATTGCACACAGTTCCTGAGGTATTCCTTATGCTTGTGTGCATTTCTTCAATAAACCACTAACATTTCTTGGCCTCATCCAATGTAGAATTTCCTGTTAAATAAGAGATTTTTTTGAGTAATAGGACTATGTAGGTTAGAATAGGGGAAGTTTTATCAGATATCCATAGTACAGTATTGCCAATGGCACCCAGGGGGGAATGTCATCAGCCCTACCTTGTTTAACATTGCGATAAATGATCACCCAGAAAGTGTAAGGACATGAGTAGGTGTTACCTGATTTGCAGATGATTATGCTATCTGGGTTAAACACACCAGAATTAAAGTGTCTGGAGAGGAAATCAATGAACTCCCCAGGGAGGTCTCAGACTGAGGACATGCCTACAGATTTAAATTTTCAATTGCTAAAATAACGGTAATGATTTTCCCCTGAAGAAAGATGAAAGAAGAGTATAATTTGTCTTTGTGGAGACCAGGGGCATGTGGTTAAGCTTTAAATTTCTAGGTGGTGTTTGATAATAAAAATTTAATGGCCACTGAAAGTATTGCAATCAAATGGAAAAGTAGGATTAATCTACATAAAGTATTCCTGGGACTAATTGGGGAGTAGATAAGCAAGTTCTGATGATACTATATGAGCATTAATAAAATCACTAATAGATTTCTGCAGCCAGATTCTACCTTTTGAAGCTCCAGTCAATTCAATCTCAAGAGCTCTCTATTGCAAGTGCTGCATTTCTTACAACATCACTGTAATGCAGTGACATTTTAGGCTAAAGTCAAGGGAAATCATACTGATAAGAATAGTGAACAAATATATGAGGAATATTGGGAATTAAGCTCATAAAATGTAGCTCAACACAGAAAACTCCCTTATGCTCTTAGGGTTAAAATGTGGGTAAGAGAGTTAAGTGAAAAGGAAAGATTAGAAAAGGTTAAAATTTGTGGTCATGGGGCAGTAAATTATACCTGGAAAAGCATCTCTCTAGACATGGATTTGGAATTATAAAATAAATTAAAGGAAAAGAGTATTCCTATTGTGATGTTGCACTCTATATGATTTTATGAAAGTATACTGATTGTGAATGTCATGTAACTAAAATATGCTTCATGCAAGAGGTCTCTTGTAAGGTATCATTACAAAGTTGCTGAGTGTGGTCATCCTATTTGTATAAATGTATCACTCTCGTATCTGAAACTAGAAATATCAAATATAACTCTGAGGGCCTAAAATTAATTATGTGAAGTGTGAGCCATTAATGGTGGTTTGGAATCTTGATGGCTCCCATCAAACAGGATGATTGATTGTGGATGGCGCTGTTAGCAGGCAGGGTGCTATGAGTCAAGGAATGAAGGCTTGGAGTCTCACAGGAAATGTGACCATGTCATCTGATACTGAAATCTATCTCAAACTTGGTACTGTTCCATTTAAAAGGGCGAGGTCCAGAGAGACAAAAGATTCCCGCCTTGTGCCAAAGCCATATAAGGGGGTAGAACAGAACAAAGGGGCTGCAATCATGAGAAATCCTCTAGCTATCACCTGAGATGGAACAAGGGCTGTACCAGGGGAAAGAATTGTTCCCATACTAGGAAGGCATCCAGTCTGTGAATTAAACTTATTGGAACATCTCTGAGGGTGAGATTTTTATCCATATTCAGTTTTCTTACTGTATTAGACATAGATTTGCATGTTTTATTTTAATTTACTTGGTAATTCACTTTGTTCTGTCTGTTATTACATGGAACAACTTAAATCCTACATTTTGTATTTAATAAAATCACTTTTTACTTATTAATTAACCTGGACTATAAATTTGTATGGGTGGAAGGGGGCAAACAGCTGTGCATCTCTCTATCAGTGTTATAGAGGGCGAACGAACAATCTCTGAGTTTACCCTGTATACACTTTTTTCAGGGTAAAACAGATTTATTTTGGGTTTGGACCCCATTGGGAGTTGACCATCTGAGTGTTAAAGGCAGGAACATTTCTTAATGTTTTCAATTGGGCCTACAGCTGTTAGGGTACATGGTTCAGACTTGGTCTGAATTTGTACCAGGCTTGTGAGTCTGACTCAAACCAGGCAGGGCTCTGGAGTTCCAAGCTCGCAGGGCAAGAAAGCAGGGGCATAAGTAGTCTGCACATATCAGTTGGCAGCCCCAAGGGGGTTTCTGTAATCCAACCCGTCACACCTATATGCCAGATAGTTTGAGTTTATATATGGTATATGGAGTCACCATAGCTGACTATATAATGATGGATCAAAAGATGAAAGAACAGGTAGTGTGAAAGCAGCCTGTTGAATCCCTGAAATTGGAGTTAAGAAATCTAAAAGAATATTCAATTTTGTAGCCATTATGACAGCTGAATTGGTAGAAATAATGGTAGCATTAAACTGGATAAGGGACATACAGACTAGCACAACTTATCTTTTTAGATTCATTATCAGGTATACTGGAACTTAAAAGGTATACCACAGCAAGAAGACGTGATCTAATCAAGTATTATTTCTGACAGTTAGTACGCACAGGCATGGATTCTAGAACATGCCAGCATACTGAGCAACGAAATGGTAGATAAAGCAGCCAAAAAATACTTTAAGACATGGAGAATTGATATAAAGATTCCTTTGAATAAACAGGAATTTAAAAGTTTGATTTTAAAAGGAATGGCAAAAATTGTGGACCAAGGAGAAAAGAAGAGGAAGATTCTATAAAGTATGCCCGAATATAAAAAATAATGTGCTATGCCAAAGTTACAATAGGATCACTGAAGTGTTCCTATTTAGATTGTTAACTGGTTATTGAGGTTTGAATAATAATGTACATTTATTGACTAGACACCTGAAGGTGACAGAACATATTATGGGGGTTTACTGCGAGTATCGGGCAAGTGGAGTAACATTTAAAAAAAGCTCTACTACACCTTTTTTATGAATACAGAGCAGGGTAAGAGTGTAGGGGCAGGAATGTATAAGGAATACAGTAGGCGGTGATTAGAGACTCAGTGGATGAGTCTGCTTCACAAATTAGAGGCGCTCGGCTCACACACTATCCCAAAGTGCCAGAGCTATCTACTCAGCTATGCTGCTGTTGGCTGAGACTCTACCAGTTGCCCAATAATATACCTTCCATGCTATGTAAAGGACCAAGAAGGGTCTCTCCATGCAGTCCAGAGCAACAGTATGTTATGGTGCCCATTAAATGGTAGTTTAAGGTGAAACGAGTGAGGTACAGGTGCTGTTCCTTAACTCCTATTCCTCATGTTTTCTTCCCATCCCCAGCCAACAGCAGCCCCGATCATGCATTACACATGGGATGAGGGTATCTACATGGGTAGGGGATGCCCCCCTGCGTCCACATTTCCCCTCGACTAGCTAAGAATGCAACTACCTGCTGACACAGAAATGACATCACACCACCCTTTACAACTACACTGGCTGCAAGTAAGTTTTCTCGGTGAAATTCAGTCTTAATCTACAAAGCCCTGGTTACTAAAGAGACCACTTCTATCCTTGTTTCATAATCAGAGAAGCAATTCAAGCTGGATCTCTCTTGGTTCAAAACCTGATCCAAGGTCTACTGAATTTAAACAGAATCTGTCTTAGGTATTTGCATGGCTCCCACTTCCATAGTATCTGAGTGCCTCAGTCTTTAATGCATTTATCCTCATAGCATCCCTGTGAGGTAGAGAAGGATAACTGACTCAATTTTATGGATGGGAAACTGAGGCAGAGAAACCAAATTACTTGCCCAAGAACACACAGGCATTTTAACCAGTCTCCCCAAATCTCAGCCTAGCACCCAAACCACTTGATGGGGGAGGAATAGCTCAGTAGTTTGAGCATTGGCCTGCTAAACCCAGGATTGTGAGTTCAATCCTTGAGGGGGCCATTTAGGGATATTGTGGAAAAATGGGATTGGGCCTGCTTTGAGCAGGGAGCTGGACTAGATGATCTCCTGAGGTCCCTTCCAAGTCTGAGATTCTATGACCACACTGTTTTCTTTCATCTTTTTCCATTGACTTCAAATGGGCTCTGAATCAGGGCCTTAAACAAGGCACCTCTCTTGGTGGGTGTTCTCCAGGAGAGGTTCCTAACGTCAGAATTTGTTTCCCTCTTGTTCTAGGAGCAACTGGATTGTGTAAACCTTTTGGCCAACTTTTATGGTAGGCAATAAGGGGGGAGGGAGGGAGGACATGTGAAGGACACTGGAATGTAGGGAGAGTATATCACAAGTTGGTGAATTGTCTGAATTTTTTTCATAGTGCCATTAGTAAAACTTTGTAAAGCACAAGGGATATGAAATTGGCTATAGAAAACAAACACCACATGCCCTTCCGTGAAGAGAGACTCCTTTTTCCTCCAGCACCTGCTGAGACTTTTCTTTATGTTAAAAAAACCCATAGTATTTCCATTAAAACATTGAGATGACATGTTAATACAAGTCTTTTTGAAATAAACATCCTTGGAGCTTTTGTAGAACTTAATGATTATGAGTTGTGTGGATTTACACTAGCATTCTGCATATTGGGTCTTCCAAGTCATCTCTGTAAGCCTGCATATAATTTAAGATTTGATTGTTTTGGATTTGTAATCCTTTTCAAATTGAGTGTGTTCCCTTTGGATTTCTCACCTTGAATCATAATTTATCTCAGGACTGAAGGGCCTTCACTCTGCAATGATTGCTTTTTAGGGAAATTAAAACAGTGCAGACAGGGGCATGCTGGTAAATCTTGCCCCTGCCTGTAGTTTGCATCCACAAAGCCTTCAAAGAGAGAGAGTCTGGTTTTACTGAATCGGGCGTAATGCATTATTAAACTTTATCTACAGAATGTGATGCTCTGATTATTCTACTATACTCAGAGGACATATGCTAATAATTCAGAACCTCATTGAAATTTTGTCTTAGACAAAGTTTTATGTTGCTACTATTGTGTTTAGGATTACTGCAACAGGATTCGGCCATTAACAGGAACAGGATTAGGTTATTTCCTCCCAATGATCTTTCAAAGGCCAGGGAAAATGGGAAGGATCGGGCTTACTTTATATACCTTGGGATAGGGAGTTGATTTGTTGAGGACACTATCAGGACTTTTTCAGTGGATAGAGATTGATCATCCACGGTCCAGCTCTATTCTGAAACGGCAACAGCACCTCAGGGCTCCATGTTGCCATCTCTGAGTGACTCCAGATCAAATGTGCCCAGATCAAACGTAGAAAGATGAACTTGCAGGGCTAACCACTTAGAAAATGGCACAGTTGGGGCTGAAGGTTAAAATGGATTCTTTCCTTCTCATGTATCAGCACCAGTAATAGAAGTACTACAAGCCAACTGACCAGGGTGAAATCCTGCCCTCTAATGCCGAAGGCAAAAATTCCATAGACTTTAATGGTATGCAAATTTCACCCTCAGTGTTTAATAGGGTTTCCCCAAATGTAACAGAGCAAAATTTGGGCTCACAATCAGAATTTAGCTAGTAAGTCTATTATTAATGCACCAGCCAGAACTGAATCTCTTTCTGCTGTAGTTTAGTTTTCTCTGATAGGAGGAAAAGGCTGGAAAAATATATTCAAAGTAAAAAGAGTCAAGTCCTAATCAGCCCTTGTAAATTCTTAACTGTTCTTCCTTGGTGACTTTACTTGCATAAAAGTCATGCTGAACTCAGGAGTCTCCTAAAGTTGAACAACTTTTTTTAAAAATAGCTCACTGACTCAGTAGGCAGACTTAGCCCCTAACGTGTCTATATTACATCACAAAACATACTATATTGAGATAATGTTAAGGTTCTGACCTTCACCCACAGGAGCGAGGAAATTCTGAGCTAAGTTTGAATCTAACATCATACTGTGCCTACAACAGGCATTGTGGGCTTCTGGTACTTTGTGGAGCTATGAAAGATGTCCTATTGTTTTGGTGACCCTTTCAAAATGTAGGTACAATAGATTAAGAATATGGGTTAAAGTGAACCTGAAGTGCTGGGGTCGTTTTTTTTTTTTTTGGAATGACAAAGTACAGCAAGGCTTTCAGTTCAAAATTTCTTCCTGTGTTAGCAGGGCTCACGCTAATGTGCTAAAAAATTACAGTGTAGATGGTGGTTTGATGTGGCAGTTTGTGCTCTGAAGCCCACACCACCCCCAGGCTTCAGACCCCAAGCTCCATCCCAAGATGCAACATCCATAAAGCTATTTTTATAATGTTAGCACAAGCCCCACTAGTTCAAGCCTATGGACCCGGATGTGGAGGTTTGCTCCCAGGTGTTGTGTATTTTGATAAAAATCTCAAAAATAAGTATAGAAATGCAACTGATCTACCGCACACAGATTGTAAATATAGAAATGCAGTTTCTTTATATCAAATTTTACATACGCCAAAAAATAAAAATAAAAAAAGTCATCCAATCTCCTCTTACTGAAGATTCAGCATGAGAAATTCCCAGGCAAAGGGAGAGCGTTTTCCTCTTCAATTAAAATGGATCCAAGAGTAGGGCTTAATATAAAATTGTGGTTGTAACATGACCTCCAGAACCAGTCATCAGCGAAACCAGCAATCAAATAAGATTTATTTATTTGCATTCCCATTATTTATATCTCCTTTGTAACAGAATAATTGATAAATTCTCCAAGGCAGCATCATTACATGCCAAGTTTTAGCCCAGAATGAACCATTAAAGCTGATCTATAGTCGCTTTTGTAAAACTATGGATATGCTAAAACTGAAATAATTTTTCACTTTAATAAACATGTCCATTACCTAAAATAACAGGGAACATATACAGCATTTATGGTAGCAAGTGACTATTAAAATATATTGTATATAAACACAAATATTCCCCAGTATCATCTCCACATTACATATCAGCACTACCACCTTATATCATCAACTTGACTTTACACTCAATCAACAAAGTCCGCCCTCACTGCCTGTTTATCTAGTTGTCCATGTTTTCTCCCAGTTCTTCAAGAAGAAACTTCATGCTTTGTTCCATACTGCCCCTCATGTGCAGAATAAATTCCACCCATAACCTGCTCCCAAATATGTAAAGCCACTACAGTGTCCCCTTAAGCTCCTCAAGGACTTAATCCAAAGCCCATTGATGGTAATGGAAGTTGACTAAATTCTGTCATGCTTCTAGTTAACAACCAACAAGGTAAGGTCGCAAGCGTATTGCTCTTACTTTATCCTCCTAGCCCCACTAATTAATTTGAGCTACCTGTTACGTCTTGTCATCATTAATCTTTTGAAGGCAGGAATTGTCTTTTCTCTACATGTTGGTACAACATAATGAGGACCCGATCTCTGAGGGGGCCTCTTGGTATTGCTACATGCCCTGCTCTTGGGAAATAATGGACATGCCCTGTTCTTGGTAAAAAGCAGGAGAGATGGGATGGGTTTTGTATAACTACTAAATGTCAAACAACTCATACCAGGTACAGTACAGACACGTTTACGCGCGGATGTTGGGAGTCAAGCAGTCAGGACCACGTGTTAACGGACCACAGAATAAGAGGGCCATGCTGAAATATCTTAAGATATCTATTTATACAGTACATGTATAATTATCTAGGATTACATATGTATTCACGGTATCCCAAATACTGCAGGTGGGAAACATGTTCATGTCCGATTCATTGGCTTTCTCCAGAAATCAATACCTGCGCTATACCATGACACTTTAAAAAATGACTTATAAACCCCTTGCTGGCTTGGAATGATTCATCCCACATTAAATTTCCTAATTTTGTCACTTGGGCTTGAAAAATTGGCCCACTTAGTGGCATTCCTTTCAGCAAACTAAAGGTGAAAGGAATGCCGCTAAAGAATTTCCTTTCAGTGAAAGAAATGTTTCCCATTAGAATCAAATCAACAAAAATCAAACAATTTTGAAATGTATTAGCACAGACTATATATTACATCTCTCTAGCATGAAAATAACTAAGCGTGCATGATACATCTTTACCAATATTGGCGATCAAAAGGAAGAGGGAACGCCAGTAGGCCTACAACACTTTTCCGTTCTGCACTTCCTTTCGATTTCTGTGTCAGTGAGTTAGTGAGCAAATCTGTAATGCTACCGTGTTTCCCCGAAAATAAGACAGTGTCTTATATTAATTTTTGCTCCCAAAATTACATTACATTATATTACAGCGAGAGGCAAAACTGGAAGTACGTCTTATTTTCGGGGGATGTCTTACTTTCGGGGAAACAGGGTACATAGTGAGTTCCTGTAACCGTGTTTTAATGAGTCTTGTGTCTTTAATAGGGAGCACTGGGAGGCGTGGCACTACTGCACATTAAGCAGATTCACACGTAAATGGGTATGTACTATATTGATGTTACTCATCTGGCATAAGGGTACCATACTCCACAATACACATTAGTGGGACCACTTGTGACACAAGATAGTACTCACTGTGACTGAAGGACATTGTTTTGTTTGCTTCCTAATCGTTGTTATCGCTTGCCCAGCACACTTACTGGTTTATTATTTAACGGTTGCTCATGGAAGCTGGTCAACTGTAATTGCTTTCTTTTTTTAAAAAAATGAAGTGCTAGATTATACTTTTAAAAGACTAGAAATGTTACGGAGTCTGCAAAATAGATAGGAGAAAAAGATGAATTTTCAGTCTAACAACTTTGATAGTGTCTGTTAACTACAACATAATGCTATAGCAATGAGGCTGTAGCTGTATATTTAGACTCTTGCAAGAATCCATTTTAAATCTTCAATGTTATGCTGCATAGCATTTAAGGTCTGCCTGGGATATTTGAAAATACATTTCTAATGGTTTTCTCCATGCAAAAGAGATGCTATAGATTATTAATAGCAGATCTATTAATCAATTTAAGTGCAGCTTCCCTACTGCATACAGCATCTATTAGTATTTGTAGAGTTCTGTCCAATGCTTGTTTGGCAAGCCACAGAAGAGAGTTGTCAAATATCTAAATCTTTGAGAGATGTCGTTTGTAGTTGACCTTTATTCCAGATTGTATTTGTGATAAAGAGATTTTTTTTTAATGTTTACTTTCATGGGAAAACACGATTGCACTTCTCATAGACCTGAGGGACTTATTGCTGCCTGTCTGTTCTTTCACATCAACAGCACCAACTTAAGAAAATATGATTTTCTCTCATCTTTGTAGTTTCAAAAGGTATTGCTGCATATAAGGCTGAGAAAGCGGTGGGAGAAAAAAAAATCCAGTTACTCTATTAGTTTAATTGCAATGCTTCATACTCTAGGAGACCAAATGGGAACTCTAAACAATTTGCAAATAAAGTCTAGCCAGATTTTACATACTTCTGGAGGCTGGAGAATCCTATTTACATTCTAAAGAGTACATTCATCAATTGCTGGTCAAACAACATCTAAGTATTTGCTTTTTCTTTCACAGTCAGGCTTATAAACATTGTTGTAATTCAACAGCAAGAACTACAGAAGCCTCTTTCATCTTACTTGAGCTCATGCTGAGAAGCAGGACTGGTCAAATTATTAGTTTATTTAATAAACTGTTTGATGAAATTAATCCTTTTTTCCTGCTTGCAAAATTCAACTACTTTGTGAACCAGTCTTGAATTCTGTTAATCGGTTTCTGATGAACAAGTATTCATAGACCCTCACTTCAACTTTGGGGATATTCACAACCTCTTTTCTCTGAATCTTCAGTATTTGCTCTTTGTGCTGTGTGACTGGTCACATTAAGTACCACAAAAGCTTATGCTCCAAAACATCTGTTGGTCTATAAGGTGCTACAAGACTCTTTGTTGCTTTTACAGCTCCAGACTAACATGGCTACCCCTCTGATTAAGTAACAGGATATTGTATTTGCTCTCATTGGATGACAAACTCTTAATCATCCCAAAAATACTTGTGTTCCTATGAGTAGTCGTACAAACAACAATTTCCCAAATAGCTGTATGAACCAAAACCTAGTTGTTGAAGCACAAACCTAGGAAAACCAAACAGTGATTTGGCATTATTGACAAAATTCCCTTAGGTATTGTATTTGACCAGTCCTAATGGTATTGTAATGCTCAGTGTAGATAACACCTCTGCCAATAGTTGGTGCTATACCTTAATCTGTTGTTTTGTATATTATTTTGTGTTTGAAGGTAGGGGGGAGGGGAAGGGGAGTAGTACGAAATTAAGTTGTGCCTTCTGTGCTGGAGTTGTTACTTGTAGTGTTCCAGTAAATTCTATAAGCAAGTATAACAGCATCCGATGAAGTGAGCTATAGCCCACGAAAGCTTATGCTGAAATAAACTAGTTAGTCTCTAAGGTGCTTGATTCCTCACTTTATAACAGTATTGAGACTCCTACTTTATCTCAGGGGTCTCCATCATTCAGAATGACTCTCCTGTTACAGAAGTGTCGGGGACTCAGTGTCGGGCATAATTCTAACTTCTTTTAAGGGTATTTGGCCTCAAGGTTTAACTGTCTGATGTTCTTGGCTGCATAAAACAAAAATGTATAAGACTGCAAGACAAGCTGGTTTACTAAAATAAAGTACACAGCCTATATCTTCCAAAGGGAGGGAAAAAAAAAAAAAACACAAAGAAAACCCACAACCCCAGCCTTGCTGGAGACGCAGCAGCCACATCCAATAGCTTTGAAATGCTGTTCAGGATGCTAGAAAGTCATGTCAAAAGCATTTGCTGCTATGATTCTTGCTGGATATTCAATCTAAACTCTGTTGGGCTTCTGTTGCTGGAGGGCTGGGCTTTGGGAGCTTTTCCTACAATCTGCTGTGGACAAGCCAGGCAGAGATTTTATTGAATTCAGCCTCTGTATCCTTTGCCATTAGGTGAGAGCAAAATTATGATTAAACCACAAGGAGCGAATGAAAGCAAGCTGTGCCCCAGTTGTCCATTGTTTTCTGAGCCTGAGGTGGCTTATGTAATGGATAGGTAAAATGAGGGGTTTTTTTCCCCCTCCAGACAAACGTAGAAAAATCTTTGGAAAGAAAGGTGCAGTATTAATGCAAAGTGGTGATACATTAAAATAAGGGAATGCAGTAAATTGAGAAAAGTTATGGATATTTCTGCCTTATCCAGGACCAATACAGCCTACTCTCACACAGAAAACTCGATGTTTGAGCCATGATATTTCCTCTTTCAATCTTGGGGGGGCGGGGGGCAGGAAATAAAATAAAAAACAAAGCCCTCATGTTGAACTATGCCATCTGGAAGACAGCAAGATACCTCACACACACACGCACAGCCTAGGTGTACCTTGTTTTTCATTAGGTGACAACAATTGTGCAACAGCATGTCAGAGGCTCTTAACTGTTGCAATTTAAAGAGGTTCTCTATTAGCCCAAATACTAGGCTTTGTGTTTTAAACCCCTAAACAGCAAAGTACTTACACATGTGCTTAATTTCAAACATCTGAGGTGTTGCATTGAAATGAACTGGATTAGTCACATGCTTGAAATAATGCAATTCTTTAAGGCCCCAATCCTGTTTCCTCGGAAATCAATCACAAAACTCTTAATGAACAATATGGTGCAGGATTAGACCTAGTCTGAGAATGGAATTTCCACCATGTGAGAAATTGACATTTTGAAATTGGTTTTCAGTCTGAATCAGAACAAAGAGACAAAGTTTAGAGACTGACTGTGTAATGAAAATTTGAAGAAAAAAAATTGGAACAATCCAAATGTTTTGGTGTGATAATGTTGAATGATTATATAAAAATAAATGTTAAAGCAGAAACATCAAAACAAAATGAAATGATAAAGTCAAAACATTTCACCTTCTCAAAATGAAACACTGACATTGTAATATTGCAAGTTTCAACTCCCTCCCCATAGAAAACTTTTTTAAAATTGACACTTTCTTGCTAAAATGTTTTAATTTCAATGAAACTTAACTTTCTAGGGCGACCAGATGTCTCGATTTTATAGGGATAGTCCCGATTTTGGGGTCTTTTTCTTATATAGGCTCCTATTAGCCCCTACCCTCTGTCCCGATTTTTCCACATTTGTTGTCTGCTTACCCTAACATTTTCTCACCGACTCTGTTCTGTTGAAAGTTTATCAACTAGTTCTATGCAAGACTGATCCTTAAGTGATTAGCTGAATCAGTGCTTCTGAGCAGGAGGATTCGAATTGCAAAAGGCTGTAGAGTGCAATGCAGTGATGACCATGGAGCCTATGAATATTTTACAGTGAATTTGCTTCTTTTTCAGTGACATATTTAGGTTCACTTATTTTGGTTCCTGCCTAAGCATAGTCTTTTACTTGGGGCCTGATTGAGAATTCCTTATGCACACTGGTGAGCAGTTACTCCCATAAGCTGTCGCTTACAAATACTGCTGAACCTGAAATTGTAAACACTTTGGTTGGGGGCAGGGAAGCCAGCTGGCAGATTGTGCTAATAAGTATTTTGTAGAATATTTTAGAAGTGTTATGGTCTAGACATAAATTAAACTTCCATTAGAAAGGAGAGGTGCCTGGCAACAGTGCTGAACAGAAATGCAGTGGGCTTACACGTGTGAGTAACTGTTCATTAATGTGTTTACGAGGGTCACAACCTACCCTTTATACATATTGCAAATTATGAGGGTAACAACACCGAACCAATCACCACACTTGTCAACAATGTCCACCATGGCAAATGGGTACCCAGAGACAACCTGGGCATGATTCACGGGCACGGATGCCTCAGATCTCCAACTAAAGTCAATGGGAGGCAGAACCTCTTGAAAAATCAGGCCTGTGGTGCCTCAAGTTAGACACCCAGGTACTGAAACATTCCAAAAAACCAGTGGCTATTTTTGGAGGGGGAAAATGTGTTAATTTATTACTTAGGTTCATTTAAATGCTGTGGAATGAGCATCAGAACATGCTAGCAACCCGATACATGGAAGCAGGGACAATCAGAGGGGGGCCCTGGAGGGCCATTTGGCCTGGCCTCAAGCTCAAAGGGGGACTCAAATGTAGGTACTTGTTAATTTTTTGGCATTTGATAAGCTTCACAATTTATTTTTATATGCACAAACAGCTAGCAATAATACATACATTTGCACAGAAAAAGCATTTGTTAAATAAAAAAAAAATTATGTCTCATTTTTTGGTGCCTTATTTTGTTTTCATGTGTCGTCATTTTTTATTTTTATTATGGCTAGAGGCCGCAAACACTGGAAGTGGTCCAGGCCTCTCTGGACCTCTGAGAGGGCCTGCGTGGGAGTATATAGGATGATATGATGTAAAACTGACAATTTGTTTCAGCTTTAGACACTCCTTCTGTTATATTCTCCAGCAGAATGTTGCTTATACAGACTGAGCTTAATGACATTTTTCCATCAAGATATTCTTCTACGGTACTTGTACATCTGTTCAGCATTGTTACCAGGTACCCATCCTCTCTAATGAAAGCTAATTATGCCTAGAACACTTTTGTAATATTTTAAGTAGTAACATTTAGCACAAACCTGCTAGCTTTCCCCCACTCTCAAGTAGTATTTACAATTTCAGTGGACCATTTGAATACTCAACCCACATTTCATCTCGATAATTAAAAGGCAGGATATAAATCAGTAGACTATTGTTCCTTGAACAAGATCTAATGCATTTTAGGGGAAAAAATGGAATTTTCACATGCTACTTGAGCAATTATGTCCATTAGGTATGGTGCTTCTTTAAAAGGATGGTGTAATCTAATCAGAGGGCCATATACAATATTTTATTAAGATGACATTTTGGATTTTAGCACAGTTAGCATTTATGGTAAGAGGCCACTGCACAGTGAATCTTTAAAAATGATCCAGATAGACAATCTATCATCTTGAAGAGTCTGACTGTTTATGTTTCATGGAGATTTAAAGTAAGGTGACTGCTGTCCAGCCAGTGAGCAATTTTTAAAACATCCTTCAATAATACTTTCACAAAAGCTATTACAGGCCTTTGTGCATATAGAGAGATCATCATCAGTGAATGGCAAACAACTGATTGTAAACGTACTTTGGAGAGACATGTGAAAATTATGGTGAGGGACAAATGAATGTCGGGTCAGGTAGACTACTTTTTTGAGACTATAAATTTTAACAGAACTATTAAAGTAGACTATCAAGAGTGAATCCAGGCTATTTTAATTTAGTGTGTATGTTCTGAGGTAAAGTAGAGCCACTGGCAAAGTGTTTTTTCAATTAATTTTGAAAGCAAGGACTGATACTAGCTCCCGGTTTCCCAGATGCACTGGAGGGCCCCTCTTAAATCAAAGAAGTGACCTTGTCAATCTTTAGCCTGATGAGAAAAAGAATTTGTATTGAAAGATAAGTTACCGAAGTGTGCTAAGGAGCCACAAAGGATGTAAACGATAAGGAGACAGAGGGGCTGCCTACAGTAACCGGAAGGCCCTTAAGAAAATCCGGTCATTTGGAGATTAGAGGAGGAGAAATGGAGAATCTTATTTTAGACAGGGAGTTGCAAGCACTGTTCTCAGTGGAATTTGGGTGCCTACATCCTTTATGTTCTTTTGAAAATCCCAACCTCAACTTTGAAAACTTTATAAACGGCTCTAGCTCCAGGATGGACATAGTGTAATTGCCAAGACAGTGATCTCTGACTTCCACGGCCATCTCAGACACACCCTCAGGTAGTGTCAATCAAAGTGGCTCCATTGTCGCCTAAAGCTCTTACTACAGAACTCAATGGAACTGCATCAGTGTACACCAGCCATGCATCAGACCTATCACTTTTAAGTTGAGAATTGTCTTAGTAGCATTTGCCAGAAACCAAACAACCTTGAACTCTGGACTCTGGTTTTGGAGGAGAGCCAAGGAGTAATATTAAGCTTTTGACATAGTTTTCCTACTGTAGAGAAAAAAAAATGGGTGAACGTATTTACTGTTGCAAAGACTCCACGCTGTACTTGTCTTATCACCTAGACTCTAGGTTATAATGGCTTCCACAATGTTGGTGTTAGAGACTTACCTATTGTTCAGCATGTATTCTACCACTCTGTCCGAAGGATCAAATTCACTACCAGCTTAGGTCTCTTCCTTAGCCAGAGACCTACCAATAAGGTGATACTATCTGAGGAGAGGGTATATGACAATATCATTTTCCAGAACCCAATTATTCACTTGGTCACAAAGATCAGATCAAGAGACTAACAGCCACAAAGATTATCTGTCGGCCAAATTCTCTGGTGGGATCTATTGGCAGAACTCAATCGACTTCAAGTTACCCCAGTTTATGTCAGCAGAGAATTTGGTCTTATGGTGCTATAGATGGCACTGAGGTGCAAACTTGGGATCTTCAGCACCAAAAACATATGCTGTCGTACCATTTATTGCTAAATAAGGAATTGTCTTTAGCACAACCAAGCAGTATACTGTTCTAATCACTGAAGCCAGCCTCTAGAGAAAGACATGGTCAAATGTACTAATTCAGTGTATTACATTTAGAGTTTGGGCCATTTTAGAGATAAAAGCCTGTTGGTAATCACGACACTTGGATCAGGATTCCATAGCTTTGGGGTGCCTTGGTTCCAGAATACAGGAAAACAATCAATATAGAGTTAAAGGTTAATCTAGTCCCCTGTTCTGTATAAACTCTGGCAATTATTCCACCAGCAATTATTTTGACCCACTTTCTTTTAAACATACCAGCTAGATTGCAAGTCAATAACCATGCATCACCCTCAGGCAATGAAACAGAAATGGAAGTGCAGTAGGCATTAAATATTCTGTTCATGTTCGGAGTGGATCTAAGTTATTTGACATAGCGATCTTTGGGGACAGTTTCCTTTGCAGCAACCGCCCTCTGTTCTCCCTCTCCAGGGACCCTTTCAGACCCTCCCTCCAAGTCTTTTCAGTCCTACCACCCTCCATTTGGGGCCGGGTTAAAGACAACCGGTCTCATCAATAAACTCTATCACTGCATTCCAAAGGTTCACACTTATCTCTGGCTCTTCTGCCATCTACACAGACCTCTTCCTCTGCTACAGCCGGCTCGTCATGGAGTTGCCTCTCCTAGCTGTCTCCTCCTGGATTTAGCCTGCTGGCTTCCTTCTCTTGCCAGTGTGTTCTGTTCTATATACTGACCTCCTTCAGAGAGCTCCTCTCAAATGGCAGGAACTGGGAGCCCTGCCCCACTGTACACTACTGGGTTCCTGATCCCAGGCCATTGGAGGAAGAGTGCCCTGGGGACTTCCACCCAGACAACTTCCAGTTCCCTGGAACCACTTCCTCTCTTCCATTATCAGGTCACTTCCTTAGCCTTTGGACATCTCAACTGGGTCTTCCAGCTGCCTCTTTTCTTAAAGGGCCAGCGTATCCCATTAGAGTTGACAAAGCCTTTGAGACAGACAAGTTGCAGAATAATCTACATGGATCTTTATCTTTTATAGTACTATAGTATTCTACAATTATGGTCCAAAATGCTGCAATTTACCATATGTCTATGCTACAGGGTTTGAGGCTGTTACTGTGCAACACTATTTTTTTAAGGGGGGGTTAGGTTTGACCTTAAAATATTGGAGCCCCTGTTTACTCTGTATTAAAATAAACCACATATTTGGTAACAGGGGTTTGCTCTAATGTCCTTACTGGTCAAGGGCAATTTTGGTGGAGAATTAATGGTTGCTTTCCTCTACCCTAGATGTTGCGGCATGTATACTGTTGAAACAAGGCTTTGAAAACCTTTGGAATAAAGGGAAATGTAAATGCATGCAAGACATGATCATATTACTAATTCACCATTTGTTTATATCACGAATGCACAAATGGGGGGGGGGGGGAGAATGTAAAGATTCTAAACAATATCCACTGATGGCAAAGGTATTCAAGAGTGCACAAGATGTTTTTCTGATAATTACCACCTCCGGAACGTACATCAGACATGCTTCTTTACCCACCTACCCCAGGGCAAGCTTTTATTTGACAAAATAAACTGAGTTTTTATTTTTTTTTAAAAGATACACATATGTAACCTACAAATACATTTATGAATGGTATAACCTCGTGTTCAGTGCTTCAAGACTGCAGGCCCTTGTCCCTTAAGTGGCTCAACCTAGAATTTCGAGTGTTTTGTATTTACAGTTCAGTTAACTAAAGAACTGGATAATGGATGCAGAGCCTTTCATGTTTAAGTCAGTCACTTGTAACCAGCACAGGTCCCCTTTGTTACTGTAAAGCACACTACAAACAACACAAAAGCATTTTTCCATCATATATGTGAATTAAAAAAAATTCAGTTCTTCTGAGTTTATTTCTATGCCATGCTCAGGGGCCTCTGGCTCAGCTTAATTTTTTTAAAAAAAGAGAAAAAAAGAAAAAAAGAAAGAAAATGCTAACTATGCCTGTCTGATAGATCTATGCATACACGGAGTCTTTTCCGACTAGACAAGAATTCCTAGTAATAGGCTTTGAGCTAGAAGTGAGATCAGAAAAGGGATAACTAGCTGCTGCAAGATCCCCTGTAGACAGAAGGATACAAATCTTCACAAAGAAATATATTTTGATTCATTCCCTATAAGAATATTTTATATCATACTAGCAGAAATACCCAGCGTTGCTCAGGGTATTTGTAATTGGAAACTGGGATGTAAAAAGACTACAATGTTTTTTATTAATACAAATTTTGTTTTTATTGTATATCAGTACATTCCATAAATTACTATCAAATTAAATTACCACCTTTAATTCAGCCTCCAGATCCTCTGCTCTTATATTTGTCTGGAAGTACACCTGATTCTAAGCATTTTCGCTTTTTACGCGGCATAACGAATAGGGTTCTTTTTAAGAAAAAAACAGTGTATTTAATTGTTTGTGCTACACAACACTAAGCTCTCTGGTTATCTGTATGATTACATCATAACTATGTCACAGACAACAGCATGTGTTAACCTGCTGCCCAGATGATGTTATGTGAGCTGTATAGTTGATGGTAATGAGCTTTAAAGCATTTTACCCCTAGGGGGTGTAAGAGGTGAGATTTTAAAAATTTTCAATTCTTACCCTGATTAGGACCCTAAAGCCTATAACTGTACCACATTTCAAGTACCTAGCTGAAACGGTGTGGAAGTAGTAAGGGAACATACACGCATACACCATTTGACCTTTATATATATAGTGTGACAGACCGCTTTCTCACCCCCCTCAGGAACACAGGCAGGAAACCCTTTTTTGCTCCAAACAGTGCTCTTTAATTTACAGTGCAGGACCCCACCACCAATATATACAGCTTAAAACAGCTCATTAATACACAGCTCAACAGCTCATTAATATACAGCTCAACAAACACACGCAGCTCTGGTTAGCTCAAACACACACGGCTCTTGATAGCTCACAAACACACGGCTCTTGATAGCCCAAACACACAGCTCTTGATAGCCCAAACACACAGCTCTTGATAGCCCAAACACACAGCTCTTGATAGCCCAAACACACAGCTCTTGATAGCTCCTGCCACCACACCCTGGGCTTCCTTCCTGGCAGCCTTATATCCCCCAGAGGAGGCTGCCAGGTGCAACTCATGCAGGCTGATTGCCCTGCAAGCCAGGTGGCTAATTAGCCTTCCTGCAAGGGAGGTTTGCAGAGGGCCTTTCTCCCTCTTAAAGGGGCGGCAGGCTGGGTCAAGCCCACCCTGCCACACACCTCCTCCCTTAGCCTAGCCCCCTAGGGCTGGCTCAGACCCTTCAAGCCTCCGCTTAGGTCTTGAAAGGCCCGCCCCTGGAGTTAACCACTCAGGCGGATCAACGCTCTGCAGTCGAGTGTACAGGTGAAGGCTGAGTCCACTACCCCCGGTTTGGGACTTCCTCCCCACCTGCACCCACAGAGTGGGTATCACCCCACACGGTTTCCACCCCCAAACCCCAGTCCATGGGCCATCGCCCCAAATCCCGGACCCGTCGTGGTCCGTCTTCTCCCCGAGGTCCCTCTGTCTCCACGTACTTCTGGTCGGGTGCACCGCAGACTTCACTGTCTCTGGCTGGTGCCTTTTGACTCCGGTACGGACAGTCTCGGGGAGGCTGAGCAAAACTGCTCCAATATCAGGGAGTCCATAATGTCCCCAAGTCCTGGGCCTCTGCCCACAAGGTACGGAGCAAGACGGAGGGCCCGGGTGGTCCGCTCCCACCCGGCTGTGGTGGCTACCCTCTCAAAAGTCCCGCAGTACCTTCAGCTCTAACTGAGCCTGCTGCATCTGGTGGTTTTGCGGCAAGGCGTGCATGGCCTGCTGGGTCCGCTTCTGTTATTCCTCGAGCCACTGCAGGGTTCCCTCTATTTCGGGGCCACCAGTTGTGTTGCTGGTGTAGCGATCCCACCTCTGACACCAAGTGTGACAGACCGCTTTCTCACCCCCCTCAGGAACACAGGCAGGAACCCTTTTTTGCTCCAAACAGTGCTCTTTAATTTACAGTGCAGGACCCCACCACCAATATATACAGCTTAAAACAGCTCATTAATACACAGCTCAACAGCTCATTAATATTACAGCTCAACAGCTCATTAATATACAGCTCAACAAACACACGCAGCTCTGGTTAGCTCAAACACACACAGCTCTTGATAGCTCAAACACACACAGCTCTTGATAGCTCACAAACACACAGCTCTTGATAGCTCACAAACACACAGCTCTTGATAGCCCAAACACACAGCTCTTGATAGCTTCTGCCACCACACCCTGGGCTTCCTTCCTGGCAGCCTTATATCCCCCAGAGGAGGCTGCCAGGTGCAACTCATGCAGGCTGATTGCCCTGCAAACCAGGTGGCTAATTAGCCTTCCTGCAAGGGAGGTTTGCAGAGGGCCTTTCTCCTTCTTAAAGGGGCGGCAGGCTGGGTCAAGCCCACCCTGCCACAATAGATATAGCCTCACTTGGTTTATTTCATTTGCATACCTATGTTTCTTGTTACTGAGGATATGGTGTCTGGTGTTGAACATTCTGGATTATTCAAATTATGTCCACATCTTCTTTTATCTAAGTCTATTTGAATTCTGATTTGGTCTTTGTACTCTTTGAACGAACCATTTGAAATATATGTATTTTTCCTTTTCCTTTAGTATGTCCTTCGTATGCTTCCAAGAAGTTTTATAAATATTATAGATTTTAAACTCTGAAGTGTGATTCCTGCTCCAATCTACTTACATTTCTGACTTTTGTTTCTTCCACTCTCCCTACTCCAACTTCACAATGTATACTTTTATGTTTGAGCCAGGGATATCTAGACCATCCTACAATGCATCATTTCATTATTCACGTCACCCCAGTAGAATCGATGTATTCAGATCCCTTATAACTTGAGAAGGCCATGGGCCAGGTCAAACAAACTCTTATCTTGAAAAGGGTTTACATATTGTCATTTTATCCATTCTTACTTGGCTGCATAATAGTAGATTTCCCCTGGGGTAAGAGTAAGTTGAAAAAAAATTCAAAATAACCCTTTTTTGGTATCCCCAGTTATGGTCAACATTACTACAAACATACACAATTAATAGAGTTTATAAGGAGGAGGGATTTATTAAGGAGGCCTTGTTGGGAAGAGCTTTAGAGATTTAAAAAAAGTTTTCTATCCCAGATAAGAAAGAAAAATAGAAGTCTTGAAAAATTTGTGCACTGATAAGCCAAAAATCCTCATTTCATAATTTTGAAATATTGTTTAGATTTTAAAACCTTGTTTAGTAAATTAAGTTAAATTTCACAACTTAGTTTTGTAGTTTTGAACCAAAAAAAAAAAAGAGAGAATAAATTTGGCCTGGAAAAAGTTAAAAATGGGACATTTCTACAATTCCAAAAGATTTTTCAACATTTTTTCAGGTTGGGAAAATGCATCAAAACTGACTTTGTTTCACACCACTTGGTTTGAAGGACTTAATATTTTTTTGGCAAAAATGTTTCATTGAAGTATTCCCAACCAACTTTACTTGTCGGACATTAATGAGGATTTCAGTCAAAGAAATGGCTCCCTTGTACACACAGGACATAGCTTCTGCCAAACCCACTTGAAAAAGTTTTTGCTTGAACGAACACCTGAGACACTTTATAGGAAAAGCCCCCGCGAGTTGAGAGGTTATGTCACTACTGTACATCCTGAACAAGAACCAGAACCACCATTTTAGTAGAAACCACACCAAGGCACTACAATAGTGGTGGAGCACAGAGCAATAGCTTCAGGTTCCTATGAAGGTGGAAATTTCTCCTTTAGGAGCCAAGTCTGCATCCTTTTGAGAAATTTTGCTCTATTCAATATTTTTTTTTAAAGAATTCTATTAACATTTTTTCCTTCAGCTATTTTTACAGAACTAAATTCAGTGTTTTCACAAGCCACTAGCCATATGTAAAGCTTTATAATGTACATACTGATCCTATTTATGCCAGTAATCTTTACCCATGCAAATAGTCTGATTGATGTCAATATGTGGTGGAAGTCAGTGGAATAAAAGTCTTGAATCAGAGATGTACTGAGAACTACATCTCCAGTTACTAGTCCCCTTTTCTCAATGGGAGATGGAGGGCTTATTTCTAAAAACTGAATCTTCTCTCTCTCCCCCCCTCCCCCATCATACTATTTAAATAGGACTAGTGCTATAGTAAATGAAACAATGAATTCACACTACTTTGGCTCTTTTGGGTAATGCTGACTGATTTGGCTCCTGAACCACTGATGTCCAAGTATCACTCATCTATACTTAGAGGATAATAATCCTTATTGTCTGAAGGATTCTAAAATGAGAATTATTGTGAGGTTTCATTTGTGCCAGACATTATATGAAAACAAGAAATAAAATGAATGTCAGTCTCTCTGGGCTTGGGTGTCCTCAGAGACACTATTACTTTTCCTCCAACTTAGCAGTCTCCCTCTGTCCACTGATAGCCTCAGTTATTCATGCACATGAAACCTGAAGGACCAATATATTAAACAAAGATTGTTTATGGTGCATTGAAAAGAGATTGGCCAATCGAGACAATTCTCAAATGCTTCCTATTCAAAGAAGAATTGCTATTATAAATGCTGAGTGAGCATCTCTCTCCCCCTTTAATGGGGCAACTGGTTATATAAACATAAAAAGATATTTGAAAAAAATCAAACTTTGAGGAAACATACTCTCGGAAAGTATTGTTCCACAAAATATCACTATTAAGAATACAGGCAGCAGTAACTCCAGCAGTGTTTTGAAATGTTAACAAAGTTGTGTGGAATATAAATGCTGGAAATAAAAACAGGAAGCTTTCAGGATCCACAAAAAAAAATTGAAACCAACATAGTACCATTTCTATGCAAATTGGAATGATAGGAATTGAGGGGGTCCAGTTTTATAAAAGTCAGCCTTATTTAAAATGACAAAACACAATGGCTTTTTAATGTTCTATTATTCAACTCATTCTTTCCTCATATAGTACTAAAAATCTATCCTTCCCCAGTCCACACATGCGTCTTTGAAACTGCTTTTAGCAGCTGCTTCCTGTTGGTGAATGTTGGGACTTATGAGAGCAGGTTTGCAGGTAACCAACATCTGTTATTGGCCTTTTAAATGACCTGTGAGGGCCCAGTGTTTCCTCAAGTGGCTTCCACTTCAGTAGAGAAATATTGGTCCAATTTCCTGGATATGCCTCATCAGGTTTTCACAACTCTGGCATCACCACAACAGCACAAAGCAGGTAAAAACTGCTTGAGAAACTGGCCCTTCTAGAGAAGAATCAAGGTTCAGAAAACCAGAGGTGAAATCCTAGCCCCATTGAAGTCAACGGGAATGTTGCCACTTACTTCAATGGATCCAGGAGTTCATGTTAGGTCTACATGATTATTTCAGGGATAGCAATGAAAATGATGCCACCTTTTTAGGTAGTTCAGAAAGTGGTTATAAAAACACAAATGAGTAATGAAGCACAAGCTTCATCAGAAAAGTTACTATAGCAAGAACGCATCACCCTTGAGCCTGAACCCTAGAACGGATTTGGTCTCACTCCCTAAATCTGATCCGCAGTGTAAATCTAATACAGATCTGCACACTACCTCCTTGATTCAACTCTAGGGCAAGGTGAAAGCGTAGACTGGCTCTTTCGGACAAATTATTCAAAGGAGCCTTGTTAAGTATGTGGGTGCAAGTTTAGAGGTCAATTTTGAACATATAGCTCTTTGCACGCTGCTTTTTGGAGCTGGCAAGTACACTTCTTCCACTGGAGCACTGTGACTAATGAGGAAACTGGACCTTTTGTCACTTCTGTTCTGGTCTATATATACCACGTTTATCACCATAGTATCTGAGCACCTTCAATGTGATTACAAATCTGCCATGTGTTTGTTCGCTCATCCTCACCACAGATAGAGAAATGTGTGCAGTGGAGCAACTTGGTTTTGTGTGGCAATGATTTTTATTTATATATGTACACACACACACACACACAATACCATACCAGTAACCACATAACTGGGTTGTAGGTAGAACTGGCCAGAAAACAAGATTTCCATTTTGTAAAAGCATTCAAGGTTTCCACATCTGCTTCAATGCAGAACAAAGGTATGACCTCTCCATTTTTCATGGAGAGAGAGGCTCGCCAGTCCCCTGGTTAGGTCATTCAGTGGGTTGTAGGAGACCTAGGCTCAAGGCTATGCACTACCTGCTTTGGGTCAGGGACTTGAACCTGGATTTCCCCACATCCAAGGTGAGTGCCCTAAGAACTGGGTTATAGTGTCAGTATCGGGGGGAAGGAGGAACCGGACCACTAAATCTCTCCTATTGGAACTGTTCCACTCAGTATAAATAAATATTAATTAGAGCCAAGTGATATATATTCTCCATTATTAACAGACAAATATTCTCCATTATTAAGAAATAGCTGTTGTGTTATTATTCAGAACAAACTCCCACCTTTAGCCAAGGTGCCGGGATTGTAGAATCGAACAAATGGGGTCCCTAACGGCACAGCCTGTCTGTACTATGATTAGCTGAGACAACTGTAGGTGCTGGAACTAGAGGATGCAGCTGCATCCTCTGACTTGAAGTGGTTTCTTCCATATACAGGGCTTACACTTTGGTTTAATGGCTCTCAGCAACCCCCTTTCCCCTCCCCCACTACAAGTTGTTCCAGCCCCACTGGAGGCAATACCACTTCAGTACAAGTATTGTTAATTTCATACTTAGAGGCTTATTACATTAAGAATATGGTATTGAAAATAATCTCCTTTCTTGTAAACCTGCTAAGCATAATCAACATAATGGAAGCTGTTCAGTCCTGCCTCCTGGTTTGAAACTGAGACTAAAGTGCACCTCCTAGTGTAATCAGACACTCCTGGGTGATATCAGTCTGTGTGCTGCTGCCATAAAGCGAGGTGCGCATTAGTGCAAGACTAAGTGCCTGGGGCCTGATTTTCATAACTGCTCCACACAGGACCATTCAAAGGCCACCCAGAGACCATTATTTCCTGTAAGCTAGTAATTATTATGCAGCTGAGCCAGAGCAGTGTCAATGACAGGAGCAGTGGGGGAAACAGAGGTTGTAACACCAAAATACACATCAGTGTGCTGCTGGTTGCAACCTGAACAGCTGAAATCCACTTGTCTGTCTAGCCCAGTGATGCCTTAGCTGCTTGTACTGTTGAGTTGCCAATCCCAACATAAGTTTTGTTTTTTTTCTACAATGCTTTGTACTTCAGTAATAGCTGTTGAGAGATCAGAGTTACAATTCAGCCGGCTGTAAATCTGAGTTGTCTGAGCTAGTTCACACATGGAATAATGCCTTGAAGGCAGCACTAAGCCTGAGTGAAGCTAATGGAGAAGGGATGCTTTCATTTAAGGACTTTGATTAATCACACTTACACAGGCTCATCTTGTGCACAGATCCCACGCTATTCCCTGTGGTGGAAAAGCTAAGGAGATTTAGGATCAGTTCCACCGGTGTAACTCACTGCTAATGTGCAAGTTAGACTTTCCTATTGCTAACACCACCCCAGGTGACTACTGTCACATGTTCTTGCAATCTCTTTATTGGTGAGCCAACACAACCAGGTACAGTACTGAGGGGGAAAAATGAGGGTAAGTATGAGTTCGTTAAAGCAAAGAACCACTTCGGTTTATTTCTAGAAGATGGTACGCAAATAGCTCCTAATATGCTGCTGCTGCAGGTATTAACTCTCAGAGAAAAAAACCATGGATGTATGAAAAGCCAAGCCCTCAAATACTTCTTGAACCAGAAATCCTGACCATCTGGGATGAGCCACACCCTTTCAGGACTGCCTGGATGCAAGGAGAGCAAATGGTCCTTGACCAACATTAATATTTAGAATTTGTAGAACACTTTCTGTACAGAGCTTTGGACATATACATGGTCTAACTACTTTGCAACATCTCTAAAGTGATACTAACCTAATTTTAAAATTGGGGAAGTGGACTGAAAGCTAGAGTCACATGGTAAAGGCCACACAGTCAGTGGCATTAAATTAAAAGTAGAATTAAAACCAAGCACCTCCTGATTTCCAAGCTCTGTGTCCATTTCTCTTAAAGTCACATGATCAGAAAGTAAAAAAAGGGCTTTTTAGATGCAGTGTCCCAGATATTAACTTTGGCTAGCAGAGCTGGGCCTAGACTACAATCCACATCTGAACAGCCCAAGACTAGAGATGGTTTGAAAATTAAATTTCTAGTCCACAGGAAATTTTAACATGTCAGAATTTGTTTCTCTTCTAGATTGGACCTCAGAAGGTTTTACCAACAACTAATCAAGCTTCACATATCCCTTGTGAAGTAGGTGTAATGTTTAGTAAGCACTCAGGAGGTGGGTAAGAGAAGGCATAGCACTTTAACTGCACAAGCAGCTAATGCCAATCAAAACTGGTCAAGTTTATGTAGTCACGGATTTTATGCATAAACATTCTCATACTAACACCACACACTTTCACATTTGTAACATAAATGCTATCCTAATAGCAGGGAAGTACTATAGACAGATGAGTAAATAGATAGTAACAAAGCAAGTCCATAGCAGAACCAGGAATGGAGTCCAGGAGTTCTGGCTCCTTGTCCCTGCTCTAACCATTAGAAAAGACTCTTGTATATTTCAGCCTGATACCATTTACCTTTCTTAGCAAAAGAAATATAAAGGTACCAAAACTTAGTTTGAAAGTTACATTTGCTGGGTAGTTTAGAACATAAATTGGACCTACTAAAGTGGAAAGTGCTCAGTATTTCTTTTATTCAATCTGTTGCCAAGATATTTAAAATAAATATACTCCAACAGCTACTATTTATGGATTACGTTTTAACACTTTTGCTATGGATATTGCCAACCAGCGCAGTGATCTCAGCTAACTAAGCATGCCTCATCCAGAAAGCTCCGAGCTACTCTGAAGGCTTCATCCAAGAGGATATGGAAACAAACCCCAGGATAGCTTAATGTCTGGAAAAAAATTAGATTCAATAAAATGTGGTGAGGGCAAGAACTCTGTTAAGCTTGTAAGAAGACTTTGCAAACAGCATTGACTAAAACCTCTGACTGAAAGTCTAGGAAGGTGTGGGTTTGTTTTTAAGTGCTTTGAGGGCATATGTATAACTATAGGACTCAAAGTGCTGAATAAATTATTAGCTATGATTGAACAACAGAGAACAAGACCTCACACGCAAAAGCTGAGCCTCTCTCAAACTTCAGTTTATGTAAATATAAAACAAGCTAGTTTTCATTCAGTGAAAGTGTCCAAGAAAAATCAAAGTGCCAAAAATCAATGGCTCAATAAAAGGGAATTTCAGATAGCTGGGCATCCTTAAATCTGATTAAATAACCAAACCCACCAAAATCAATGGATAAGCCTCTCGCCCTTAACACAGTCCCATTTCACACACTAATGATTTACAATAGAAAAGTTTGATTACCTCCTATGGACTATGGGAACCTATGTGAAAGCTTGGCTGGGTCACAAAGTTAAAGGTCATTATTACTGTAGATACACTATGGCATTTTGTTAATTTTTTGCCCTGATTACAGGGGGAAGAAATAGAACTGTATTGAAAGCAAACAAACAGATCTCTCTCTAACTTGAGACTCATACCCCTTGGCATTAGCTAGCACACACAGCAGCTGTAGCGATTCCCAGGTTGCAGTGACAATTCCAACCCCAGCCCGCAACTCAGGAACATATGCTTAAATACAGTTATAGCAACAATGGGACTTACAGCTCTGGCTCAGTACCCCTGGAGGAGGACAGTCAGCAGGCTTTTATAATCGGACCTAATCTTGGGATACCATGTACTTACCCAGACCCAGCTGGCTGGGTCTGGGTAAGTCATTGTCTAACTCTGGGCTCTAGAACACACTCCTATGGTGCAGACCCCCTGCATGGGACCCTGCAATCCATTTGACTTCAGACCTGAGACCAATGCTGGACCTCCTTGGTGCCTTCCCCAACCCCCCTTATGCACATTTTCCCCCAGAGCTCCTCCCTCGTGGACACTTCAGTTTACAGTTAAGGCCTTGGTTGGGCAGGCGGGCGGGGGGGGGGGAGGGGTTACTGAATTTCTCCCCTCAAGGACCCATGTTCTGAAAAAGCAAGTATTTGGGTTTTCCCCATTTTAACCCACATTTTGCAAGTTCTGGAACTCCCTGCTGTGTCCTCTTCCTCTCACGACGGACTGGCTCACTTGCTCACAGCATATGTCTCCTTTTAAAAGCATTCTGTTCTGCTATGCTCTAACTTCTCTGTGCTATTGCTAGGCAAATAGTTGTTAAAGTCAGTGGTTCTGCCAATAGCAACCCCGTTGGCTCCACAAAGCTATACACTGGCGGACAGCCCTGCTTCTCCTCCCTAGACAGTCTGTTCACTACCTGTCAGGTCCCTGCTACCAAATGAGTGATCTAATTCACAATGACTTATCATAAATAACAAAAAGGAAGTTGTAAATTGACATAGACTTCTTCCCCAAACTGTCAATGGGAACATAGTTACTATCTCACTGGATGAGATCAGCGGTCCATCTGGTATCCTGTCTCCAACAGTGGCCAGTATCATATGCAGGTATAAAATGGACACTTTTGCCAATAATCCTCCTATGGTGGAAGTTTTTCCTTAATCTCAAGTACTTAGGGGTTAGCCTATACCCTGGAACATGAAGGTTTAACATCCCTTATAAATGCTTTTCAGCTAATGACACAGCAGAACATGTCCTTATTATTCATGTAAAAGCAGAGGCCCTCTTCCCCTTGCAGATTCAGTAGCTTTTTAAGTAGGCAATACTCAGACTTGGGGGCCTAGTTTAGATCTCATTCATTTCTCTGTCTGCCACACTCCCAAGTGGTATTATTAAATCCACTTGCATAATCCTTGGCTTTCCATGCCAGTGCTGCTTCTGGTTTTAACTACAGCCTTTCTGCACGCTCTTTCTGCTTCCGTGGTATAGACGATGATAAGGACGCAACTCTGCCTGCTTCCAGGAAGAGCAATACTCATATCGATTCAGTGACTGCACCTACCAAATGCTTAGGAAGAAATCTTGTACAGACATGTTGGCAATCAGCAATCATGCAAAACATGTATTCGGCAGCAGCTGATTGCGCTGTTAGTCCAGTCAGTGAAATCCAAACTTAAACAGGTCTCACTAGAATAACTGAATAGCCAATCAGTTGGCTCCTCAGCGCAGGACTTATTATATGTGCATGGTGCATAGCATTGTCTGGGGCTTCAGGGTACTACAATAATAATAAATAAAAGAATAATAAGAATAATAAACAGGAGAAAATATTTTGGAAGGCTTTAGGAAACCATTTCACTCAAAATGGTCAGGATCTTTGAATCTTACAGCATTTGTAATACAAGCCGGCTGCAACATGCAAATTAAATTGCACTCAGAACCACATGATGTGGGAGAATTCAGAGCAGTAATCCACTGTAAAACTGTATCAACAAAACTTTTATGCAAATGTGGGGAAAATCACAGGTGCTAAGAAAATGTCCAAGTCTCTGAGCTAAATTCTGCCATCTGTGAAAATGGCTACTGAATTCAGGATATTATGCCTGAATAAAGGTTGCAAAATGTGGGTCTTTGTACCATCAGCACCTTCAAGTGTACAGATGCTTCCAGTGGAGGCTGCACATTGCATGTTGAAACAAACAATTAGAGCTGGTCAAAGACATTTTTTTAAACAAGAAGAATAATGTTTAAATTATTTCCATTTTGCAAGGTGTGATATGGACCAATTTCTTTTCATTTAAAATATTTTTCATAAATAATGTAATCAAAATGTTTAGTGACAGTGTTATCAAAGCTGTTAGCTAAATGATCATTAAAAGAAACTAGTCATTTACTGAAAAATGTTTTTTTAGGTAAATGAAAAAAATTTCTAACACCATTTAGATGTCATGGAGCGCACCACTCACCACTGGTCTGGCATCTCCTCCTGGTCATTCTGGGGGTTAGCTCTTGAAGTTGACACCCTCTTCCGTTGTTTTTTCATGCCAATGGGCTGTTTCTCTCTCTGGTGTGCAGTCCCTCTCTCACTTCAGGAACCACAGCGTCCACTTCTTGACTCAGCCCTCTGGCTAGGTGATCACCCAGAATTCTCCCCTTGCAAGGTATCGAAGTCCTTTCTCCCAAGCAGTTCTAGGCAATCTGTCTTTTCAGTGACTCAGTGCCACACCCTCACTGGCTGATCGGGGTTTCCAGGCTCCACTCCAGGTTCCAGTTCAGGGTCCCTCAGCAGATCCGGACTTTCCTCTTTGTTGCACAAATGGCTCGTTTCCTTTGGAGGTGTCCTAATTTACCTTCAAAGAACAGGCAGGCCCTGGAGAAAGCTTGAATGCAAAAGTTTATTCGCTAGCGAAGTGAAGCCACAGAGATAGCTCTCAAATTATGGCTTCCCCTCATACATCATTACAAGACTTTTTATATGGTTCTTTACATGGAGGAGGAGGCAAGAAGGGCCTCATGCAAATTAACAGGTGAAAAACATGACGTTGTTTCCTATCTATTTACTTATTTATCTGGAAAGAACAAGACATACAAACACAAAGTTCCTAACATGAAATGGTACATATGGGGTAAGAATACATGCAGATATGAGCTAAAACATACGTGGTAAGACAAACATATGAAATATACAGGACAAGATATGAGTTTGAATCCTGTGAGGCCCAGTAGTGCCTTCAGGAATGCATAACACAAGATAAGAACTTAAAGCAGCCCAGAGCTAGTTACACAGCTTCAGTAAGACATTTTCCTATATTTTAACCTTTTCTTACTTGCTCCTTCCCACCACTGCATGGATGTGGAGGAAAAGGGAAGAAATGTTCTAAACCCTTCTTCTTCTTCCCAGGGAGTGGCTGCTGACTTTTTCAGTGGCCCCTTTGTCTTTATAGTCCCTGCCCAGCTCATTCCTCCTCAGCTGGGCTTCCTCATTCAATCAGGGGATTGTTTAGCCACCAGACTAACCCAAGAGGCCACAACTAAAGGCAATTCGCCTCCTTCTCAGTCTGCCTTAACCCTTAGGCCAAGCGTGGGGTGAACACCCCACCAGAGATGTTTTAAAACTAAAAATAGTTGACCTTTTCATATTTTTGCTATTTTTTCATGATTTAAACAAAATTTATTGAATATTTTAGCAAACTTTATAAAAACCTTTTTACACAAAAAATTACATTCTAGTCATACTATAATACTTCACACCTTTTTAAAATTAAAAATGCTTTCTCCCAGCTCTTTACAGTGGAGGATAAGCATCACTTTCCTCATTTAACAATGGGGAAACGGGGGCACAGAGCAGGTGAAACCATGTCTTTGTGGGTCAGAACTGAAAATGCCACATTCAGGACAAACTGCTGAGAAATAGGGCAGATAATCAACAGTCTTGGAGTGTATCCCCCCCCCCCCCTAGAATATACCAAACCAACTTGAAAAGTAAATGTCTGTTTCACCACATTGGCAAAGAAGAAGTCATAAAAGCTGTTTCCTTGGGCATCCCAGTCCTAATATTGCCACCAAAAACACCGGGCTTAAAGATTCTGCTGATCTCAAAGGACCAGCCACACACCCAGCTCAATATAGAACTTAGATCTTACCCCAAAATCATGCTGATGCCCATCCTTTAGTATCTAAAATCTAAAGTTTCATAGAAAGAAAGAAAACGAGAGAGAGGGAAAGAAAAAGGTGAGAGAGATTGGTTAAAGGGATCAAATACTGTACATACAAAAAATGCAAAGTTCAGGTTTGTAACAGTGATGGAATAAACTGCTGGTTAATAAGTCTCTGGTTGTTTCCAAATCACTGGAAGGTCTTCAGTCCATTGGGTATATTCCAGAGGTTTGAGTAGGAGAGAGGCCAAATAGAGGGGTTTCCAGGGCCTTTTACATCCTCTGCCATAAGGAAGGAAACCTCATTGTCCTCACTGTGGAAAATTACAGCAACAAGGTGGAGAATGGAGTCATATGGGCATGTCTCATATCCACACATTTCATCTAGTCCACTGGTTCGCATATTTTTTTTTTCCCCGCAGACCACTTTTTCTCAGTAGACCACTTAATGATCTTTCCAAACATTATTTGTAACGTTAGCGAACTATTGTAAAGTGCTTTGGATAAAAGCGCTGAATAAAATTATTAATAATTAATGTTTTTTGTTCTACAAGTAAAATCACACAACTCATATTTTAATATCAGTAGTCTTACCTTTCTAATGAGATGGATGTTCCCCTCAACCCCAGTGCTGCGACAGCCTCTGTGCTGGGAAGGAGTGTGGTCTCTCTCTCTCCCCCACTGCGGAAGCCCATGAGCTGGAAAAGAGGGAGGGAGAGGTCTCTATTAATTAGAGGGTGACCCTTCATTCAGTCGTGTGCAGCCGCCCAGGCGCGCACCTTAGAGGGAACTATCCATGGACCACCTGAATGGAGCTTGCGAACAACTGGTAGTCGATGGACCACAGTTTGAAAACCTCTGACCTAATCATTGCAGGAAGCTATTCCCTATACTCCAGACAGTATGTTTACATGACAGTCCATTTAGTGTAGGTGGCCGTCTCCCATGGTGAATTGGGAGTTGTGTCTTTTTGATGGGCCACTCCGTTTGAATAGTCTCTCCAAGATGTGCTATCTAACTACCTCACTAGTTACCCTAGGACAGGGGTGGGCAAACTACGGCCCGTGGGCCACATCCGGCCCATGGGACTGTCCTGCCTGGCCCCGTGAGCTCCCAGAACAAGAGGCTGCCGCTGCCCCCCCGACCTTCCCTCCTCCCCTTAGTGCACCACGCGGCTGCCAGACATGCTGCTGAGTGGTGTAGTAAGGAGTCTGGAGCAGGGGGGTTGCATAACGGGCAGGGAGTCATGGGGTGGGGGGAAATCTGGGAGCAGACAGGACTGGATGGGACATGGGAGTTCCAGAGGTCTGTCAGGGGTGGATTGGGAGCGGGTGGTCAGGGGACAAGGAGCAGGGTTTGGATGGGGGGTGGGGTCCCAAGAAGGGTGGTTACGGGGGGGGTGTCTCTGGTGGGGGCGGTCAGGGGACAAGGAGCAGGGGAGCTTAGGTAGTGGTTGGGGTCCCTGGGGGGGTGAGATGGATGGGCCAGGGATTTTGACTGGGGGAGTCAGGGAATGGGAAGTAGGAGGGGTCGGATGGGGGGCAGGGCCAGCCTGTTTGGGGAGTCACACTCTTTCCTACCTGGCCCTCCAAACAATTTTGCAACCCCAATGTTGCCCTCTAGCCAAATATTTTGCCCACCCCTGCCCTAGGAGCAAACATAAAATATGGGTATAGAGCCAATACTCATAACTTCAAATACATAAATGATACATGCATACAGATCACATAATCATAACCTTTCCATAGACATCTTGCGTGCCACATTTTGTACAAGATTTATTGCAAATCTATAATCGTGGTTGCAACAATCTCTACAGTCATATTTTAATCAGATAACAGGTAAGCAAAAGCCAAACAGTGTGTTAACAGAGTAATGAACAAACTCTAGGTTTTCAGCTACGTGGACCCAGATCTTGAAGAGTATTTAGGCACCTAACTCCCACGGAAGTGAATCTGGGTCTCAGTTCCTATAACTAAACAACCTGAGTTGACATCCTTGTCCATACTAAAAATGTATACAGCAGTAAAATAATTCACCAAGTACACAGACCAGTAACTTTCTCAGGCTGAGGATGTGTATTATACAATACCAAACTAACTCTTCAAAAGATTTCCCCTTTCTTCCAGAAAAACAAACTATATTTTAATGAAAGTCATGCAAGTGGGTGTTAGTGGGAGAGTCGGTGGAGTTAAGGTTTGCTTTGAGTGAAGGGATCAACCAAAGCCAAAAACCCACAGCACAATTCACCCCCGCACAGAGACTTATACTAGGCCCTAAGAATTACAGAAAACCTACTTAAGCCCTGTGTTAACAGTGAAATTCACTGCTGGCCAGAGGGATAGCACAAGGTCAATGAACCACATAAGCCCGCCAAAAATAGGGCTTAATTGGAACTTGGGTGGCAAATAGTTTGTTTAGTTGCCTGCCCGAGGCAAATAGTTTGTTTAGTTGCCTGCCCGAGGTGAATTTCACTCTAAAGGCCTGACCAAAGTGGTTCATAGGATTTTCTGCAGTGCCTCTACGCTGAGGTGAATTGAACGTGAAATTCGGCCTTGTTGTTTGCCTGGTTTCAGATCAGAGCCAACTGAAACTATCACATTTTGTATTGTTTACAGCATAAATCACTTGAGGTTTGTTCGAAACTTTATTCAAGTCTGTTGAAAGTTCAGGGATGTCAGAAAGCCTGGTTTGAATTTAGAGATTGTAATTGAATTCACATCCAGGGGTGCTGAAAGGCCTAGTATTTATTTAGTACTGCTCCTTTGCTGCCAGTCACATTGCAAAAAATAAATCTCTATAGGCCCAATGATAGGATGCTGGATTCAGGGGAGCATTAGACCCTATAGCTCTTGTCAACAGCATGTTAGATTTCTAGATTTCTTTTAATTACTTAAAAAGGAGATTAAACCTGTGAACAACTATGCTCAAATGCATTATAGTTACAGCACACAGAAGGAAGCCCTTGAATTTAAGGCACATGAGTAGGGCTATCCTGGCTCTGATACTGATTCACCATGCGACAATGGGAAATTCACTTAACCGCTTTGTGCCTCAACTTCCCCATCTTTATAGTGGAGTTAATAATAGGATTGAAGAAAGGTATTAAACTAATGAAGTGCTTGGCCTGCCTCAGACAGAGGTGCATGGAAGTCCAAAACATTCCAAATGAAGATTTTTCCTCCCCCTCAATATTTGCCATTTTTTGTTTTTAGTTAGTGAAACTTCTGTAAAAAAGTATTTTATCAAGTTACAAACACTTCTGGATAAAATTTCATACAACTTTTTTTGTCCCTGATTGTCTAGGACAGAGTTAGTGGAAATACCCATTCCAAATAAATATCTGCACTGCCAGCTTTTGGGAAAAGTACTTGTAAAGGAGGAAATGCTGTTTCATAGAAACTAAGGAGTTCAGTGAATCAATCACCATGCTTGAAGTCAAGGTCCATCTATACCACAGATTGACGTTCATATTTTCTGCTGTACAAATATTCACTTTACAAATGCAGATTAAGAAGGATCCCCACTGCACAAACCGTGGTAATTTAGGCACCTATCTAGCTTGCAAAAGGTCACATTGCAAGTCATTTCTGGACTCGCACTGAGGCCTGGTCTATACTAGCAGGGAGGGTCGACCTAAGGTACGCAACTTCAGCTACGCTATATGAATTGCATAGCTGAAGTCAACACATCTTAGGTCAACTTACCTGCTGTCCTCATGACAGCAGCGGTCAACAGCGGGCTCCCCAGTCGACTCTACCTTGAGCCTTTTAGTGAGCTGGAGTTCCGGAGTCGACGGGAGTGCCTCTGGGGATCGATTTATCGCATCCTGATGAGACACAATAAATCGATCCCCAATAGATCGATCTCTATGCATCGATCCAGCCGGGTTGTGTAGACAAGGCTTAGGTATCCTGAATCCTTGTCTTATGCATATAAATGGGGCTCCCAGACATATTATTTCAACCCTTTGAAGACTCAGTTTTCACATAAATTGGGGCAATAATTTTTACCATCACACATACACTATAAATAGCTATTATAGGAAAGGCAGCATGGCCTGGGGCAGGGGTGGCCAACCTGTGGCTCCAGAGCCACACGCAGTCTTCAGAAGTTAAAATGTGGCTCCTTGTATAGGCACCGACTCCAGGGCTGCAGCTACAGGTGCCAACTTTCCAATGTGCTGGGGAGTGCTCACTGCTCAACCCATGGCTCTGCCACAGACCCTGCCCTTACTCCACCCCTTCCTACTCCCCCTCCCCGAGCCTGCTATGCCGTCACTCCTCCCCCTCCCCTGAAGAGCCTCCTGCATGCCACGAAACAGCTGATTGAGAGGTGTAGAGTGGCGCTGATTGGCAGGGCTGCCGGTGAGTGTGAGGCTCTGGGAACGGGGCAGGGGAGATCATGAGGGGCTGCTGATGTATTACTGTGGCTCTATGGCAATGTACATTGGTAAATTCTGGCTCCTTCTCAGGCTCACATTGGTCACCCCTGGTCTAGGGGATAAGGCTCTGTACTGGGACCCAGGACACTTGAATACAAACCTTGGCTCTGTCATGTCCCATTATGTGATCGCATGGTCTCTTTCACCTCCCACAACAAAGACTGTCTGCTCTATTTAGGTTATAAATTGTCTAGGGCAGTGAGTATGTGCTTGTGCAGTGCCTGGCACAAGGGGGCCTCAATCTCCTTTAAGGCCTCTAGACACCACAGTAATACAAATAAGGAGAGTTATAATTATCCCGTTATATAAACCAGAAGGAATGGGGACTCAGACGTTGAGCAGCTTGTCTGGAATGCCTTGTGTCTAGTTGTTCAGGGAGCTAGGCTTATTTGTGCCCTAACTCCTTCCCTCCTCCCCCAGTGTACATCAAAGGAACTTCACTGACGTTGATGCAGTTACATGACAGTATAACCTGTGCCACTAAGAAGAAAATCCACCACTGACTTCTCATCCTGATTGAGCTGTGTGACCAGGGACAAGCCAGGTAACCACTCTGATCTCTCAAATGGTACAACCAAATCCTTGTGGCGTGTGTTATGTATGCAAAGTATTACTTAGGCCAGTTGTGACAATGAGTGAAACTGGGATTCAGGTTTGAAGTTCCACACACAAAAAAAAAAAAAAATGGCAAATGGATTTTGAGTTCAGATGTTTTTTGCAAATAAGTTTTCAGTCCCCTAAAAATGAATTAAAATCAAAATGTGAGAGATGCAAAATCAGGTCAAATTCTGGTGAAAAAAAAAAGTTGCATAAGCTTTTCCCAGCTCTAATTATAACATTTATTTGAACACAAACCCTTTTCAAGCTTTGCCTGCTCTTGACATTTTTGGTGCCTTAGAAGAGTGTGTGATCTTATATTCTGCACTTACCGCTAAGGAAATGTATGAAAGAGCAAGTTAAGCAGAGGGCTTCAACCTTAGTCGGAATTGCTTTGCTTGATGAGGGTAAATCACAGCATTATTGTTATTGTTATTCATAGTAGCTTTTATGTAGTTTAAGAGTTTAAGGGCTCCAGTCTCTAAAAGGTCACATGCACTTAAAAAAAAATCTCAAATCCAAAACTTGATAGACCAAATAATCTAGTTTTTCAAAATGTCAGTTCTTCCCCATAATTCACTTTACTGCCCTTGTGTAATACCTTGCAACTAATAAAGCCATAAAAAAGTGTTCATATGAAATCCAGCATAATTAAGCTGTGTAACAAAAAAGAATTTAAACAAATATTGTTACAGATTTATCACTTTACTTCACTAATCAATAGTAGATTGATATGTTCATTGTCTTTAAGAAAGGCATCCCATATGTTTGTGTGTCTCAGCTCAGTGGCTTCTATTTCTGTGATGCTCTAAAAGAACATACTTGCCACAATTAATTACCCAGATAACTCCTTAAAATGGGTCTTTTCTTTAATTGTCCATTAACTAAGCAGGTGTATATTAATTAACAATGAGTAACTGGCCTGGGGATTTAACTATAACTTGCTACCTTATTCAGCAAAAATGCTTAACCATGAAGTTTTGATGTGGAAAATACCTTTTTTTGATTATCATGTGCCTTTAAGAGGCCCCTTTGCCAGCATCTCAAAATTGTCATTTCCAATATTCTAGAGGGGTTTGTTTCCATGCTTGCTAATCACCGATTTTACTTTCAGATGCCCTTTGATCCTGCTGCTCTTGCCTCTGCTCACATTAGCCCACACATTTCCCATATACTTCCAGATAGATTTATAAACCTTATATTATCTTGCTCTGTCTGTAAGGTGCATAATGTTACACATACGACACAGAGCCTGATTAATGGGTTTATACACCACATTAATATTATCTTGCCTAACTCCTGCTTCTATTCCATCCGTCAGTCCTTTAATGTAAAATAATCTTACACATTCTATCACAGTTTTCTCTGTGCTATTATTTTCTTGTTTTATCTGCTTTTCCTGTTCTATTTTACATTTGCTTTCTTTTTAAACTTATAAAGATACCTACATCCTCTTGGCTCATTTGACTAGTGTGGTAAAATCATTTGCATAATATTTAGAACTGCAAATATCTGAAAAGTAGTCACTATAACACCCATGTAAAATGTCTGAGGGAGGGGGAAAATATTCAGACCCCCAAGGGCTAGACACAGATACCAGCAGTGGGTTGGAGCTGAATTCTGGTCCACACCCACTTATGTCCGTAGATGCTAGAAGTGATGCCAGAGCAGCCTACTTAATTCACAGGGAAAAGCCACATCTCAAGATCAGCCTCTGGAATGGAGACTTGATGCAGCACACACAAGCGCTGTAGAAGAGGCAAGAGACACAGCCACAATGAAACACAAAAAATCCTGCAAAGGGCCAACCTAGTTCCTGTGACAGATCGCCGTCTCCCCCCTCTCAGGAACACAGGCAGGAAACCCTTTTTTGCTCCAACAGTGCCCTTTAATTTACAGTGCAGGACCCCACCACCAATATATACAGGTTAAAACAGTTCATTAATATACAGCTCTCAATAGCTCATTAATATACAGCTCATTAATACCCAGCTCTTAAACAGCTCATTAATACCCAGCTCTAAATAGCTCCACAGGTTCTGGCTCTACAAACTCTATATAGTTCAGCCCCTAATACGAGAATACAAACACAGTTCTTGATAGCTCACACAGCTCTTGATAGCTCCACACAAACTCACACAGCTCTTGATAGCTCCACACAAACTCACACAGCTCTTGATAGCTCCACACAAACTCACACAGCTCTTGATAGCTCAGACACCACCACCACACTGGGCTTCGTTCCTGGCAGCCTTATATCCCCCAGAGGAGGCTGCCAGGTGCAACCCATCCATGTTGATTGCCCTGCAAGCCAGGTGGCTGATTAGCCTTTCCTGCAAGGGAGGTTTGCAGGCTGGTGCTCCCTCTTAAAGGGCCTGCAGGGCTGGCTCAGGCACTCCTGGCCAGCACCCTGCCACATTCCCCATTCCTTGAGTTTTCCCTACACCAGGAACCAGGAGGATGCAGTGCAAGACTCACTATGGTGACTCCCTCTTCATGCAAGAAGGATCCTCAAGGCTATGGGTAAGCCAGCTTTTGGGATAGTTTGGATTGTAACTGGAGCAGGCAGGACAGAGCATCTGCCGCCAAGCTACTAACCTGAAATACATTCTGCTCTCCCCAGAGGCCCAGTGGTGCCTCCAGGAATGCATAACACAAGATAAAAACTTAAAACAGCTCAGAGCTAGTTACCCAGCTTCAGTAAGACATTTTCCTATATTTTAACCTTTTCTTACACTACCGGCTCAGGCAGTTTTGACCAAAAAGTTGAGACTGCTTGTTTACACATGACCTCCCTAAAATTTTGCGCCTCCGTTGCAAGCAACAAGACAAGCACCAGCTGTTATGCAAATTAACTCTGTCAATGCTGTTCCAATATCATACCTGCTGTGCTGCCATCATCAATGATCTTACCTTTCAACTCAACAGAACGCAAGGCTGCCATAAGGAGCAAAGCTGGAATGCTCCCTTGGGACGCACCTTGAACATACAGCATGAGTCAATTCAATCCTCTCTGCTCACTGCTAGGTGTAGAGCAGCCGTGATGTTGGTACAAAAACAAAGGCGAAAATGAAGCTGAGCCATTTCGTGATCAAGTATACTTTGTAATAAAACCGGATAGCTGCAGAGGGTAAGGAGGAGGGAAATCATGGTTGTCCTGATGGAAAAAGGACAAAAGCATCAGGATCAGAAAAGTTATTGTCAAGCGTACAAGGTGTTAAAAATAGAAAATGAAAGTGTGTGTGTCCACTGCATAGGAGTGTTGATTCCCCTCTGCTTTTTACAGGCTCCCTTAATGCTCCTCAGGGTATACAGAAACACAGGTAGTTATACAGCAGACGAATGCAGTGCTTTTGCCTGAACTAGACCTTCAGGGGCAATTTGACCTGTTACAGTTAATATTCTTTCTGCCAGCTGAGTTTTCCAGTTAATTTTTTCAGTTACAGAATGTTATTGCATGGAGCACATAGCACCTTGCTGTTAAATTACATTACCGTTCAGCATAGTTGTCTTTATTGCTAGCATCTTGCCTCCAAAACTTCCTCCCTCCTACAAGGACTCCACAAGATGATTCAGAGGATGGGTAGAACCTGGGGGGGGGGGGGGAGTGAGAGGACCTTCAGGGCAGATGAGCACGCTGGGATCTCTCCGAGAGGAAACCCTGTGATCTAGTTACTGCTGTTCACACTTTTCACTATCAATGGTTATAAATCTGAATTAAAGTCAGACAGGGCAAGGTCTGTGTTTGGTCCCTTGGACTAATTTAGTAGAAAACAATTTTGCACGTGGGATAGCTCAAAGGCAGACTTTATACTGGAATTTTCACCTATGATAAATGGATCGGGAGGTTCACAGATCTCCGTTGGTCTAGCTGTGTTATGTATTTTCCAGGTAAATGCTTGCCAATAGCAAACCACTGTCTGCACTGATGTCTCAGCAGAGGGTACTGTGCTCCACTTCACAGGGCTTGTCACTATATCTGCATGGTACTCTGTTTCCAGCACTAAGATTTCTCTCTAATAGTGTAGCTGTTGGTCTGTGGTTTAAACACATTAGTTTCTACAAAAGTGGACACTGACCCTTGGAGCTCCTCAATCCCCACCATACTGTATCTCATCAGACCTGAATACTTCCGACACATTGTTCTTAGTGTCTGCACAATGGTGCTCGGGTGGCACATGTCCAGGATACATCACTGAATTTGGTCTGCTGGTTGGATGATTAGCTTCCCCAGCCAGGGTGGGTACTGATGGGGAGCATGACATGAACACAAATCCATACCCCCCCTGTAAAGGATCATATGTAAACTGATGACAATTGTCCCAAAAATCACCACATGATGTATTTACAGGCGGTGTGCAAAGAGTTATATATAAGAGGAATCAGGATCTTAATCTGTTTGGAAGGCAGCACATAAACCCAGCCTGCCCTAGACAAAAAGAGATGTGTATTTATCTCTCTGGCCATCGTGATTATTGGCAGAAAACAATGAAAGTGTATTTACATTATAGTAAGCAAAAGTCACAGACTGACAAACAGCAGCTTAGGGAGTACACCAGGACCTAGAGTCTGAATTCTAGGAATCCTTCTTGGCTCTTGAGGCATAGACAGTGGACTTTGGATAATATAAGGGGAGCAAAGAAGGCATTTTTAATTATCCATCATTTAGGCAAAGGAAACAGCACCCTTTGATTCTGTGAATGTTGGATCTCTCTCCTCCCTCCCGGAGAGGTAGAGATGCAGATAACTCGATGTAAGAAAACTGCTCAGGCAAAGATTGTAACTTGCTAAAGATTAGGCTCTAGAAAATGTGTTTTGTTGTGTTTGTAATTACGCCTGTCTTTTTCCATTGCTTGGTATCACATGAATTTGTCCTTTGTTAACAGACTTATTCTTGTTTTACTTCAAAACCAACTCAGTGCTGTGTGTTCAAATGAAGTGTGAGTATCCAGCTAACCTAATTGACTGACATGATCTTTGGAGGCAACAAACCTAACAATTTATGGGAGTGGCCAGTGATGGGGACTGGACGCTGCAGGAAGATGTCTCGGGGGAACTTGGGGAAATTGACTTTTACCTGCAAGCCAAAGTTTAGACTGGCAGAGTCTTGAATAATTTCCTGGCCAGGTAGACAGGGGTGCACCAGAAAGCTGACCCACAGCTTAGCATCCGTAAAGCTCTTACTGTTGTCAAGGAAGAGGGGTGACATGTAGGCTCAGAGTTCTGGGTTCCTTGAGCAGGCCGTCACCCCTCTTCCCCCCCCACCCCCCCGCCTCCCCCGGTCCAATCTCAAACTCAGCTGTCCAAGTAATCAAAAGTCTTGTTTTTCAAGGCTTTATTACGTTTTTTTAAATTATCTCAGTAACTCACTTTTGTCACTCCATAAAAGTCAGCGACAAATATAGCCATAACCAGTGGCAAAGTGGTTTTGTGATGCCCCATATTACTCATTCACAGCAGGGAGTGATTTTTTCCTGCTTTAAAAAAAAAAACAAAAAAAAACCCACGCAGGTCTTGAAGACAAATCAAGGCCATTTTCACTGCATCTGAACAGCTAATGTTTCACGAGGGTCCCAGAACAAGAACAAAATCAAATTGCAAAAGAGAAACCCCATAGCAAAGCCATTTTTTGTTCTACGTACAGCTGATTACGCTCTTTCCATCATCACAACTGCAGGTCTACAACTTTCCTGCTGATGGTGTTTGGGGAGGACGTATTCTTTACACACTTTCCCCAGCAGAAATATTTCTATTCCACTTTTTTTTTTTTTTTTGGCTGTTCCCTAGGTAAGTCCTGGAAAAAAGTATGATAAAAAAAACTACAATAAAAAAGGGCGAGAATGGCTGAGATTCTATACCTAGGCCAGGGTACATTTCAGGGATGCCTGTTTCTTGATGACTTTCTAAAAAACTGCTGGAAACCTTCAGTGTGTGAAATCATCGAGTCTTTGCTGGTGGAATTGAAGGTGATTTCAATGTACTTATCTACCAACTAATATGGTCTCACCACTTTAGTATGCAAAAGCAGATTGGGTGACCAGAGGTACCTTTTCAACCAGAGCTTGGTGTTACCCTTTCTCTTGCTCGTGGTTATCCTTGCTGTTGTTACGGGTCAAATGCTATCTTGTATGGGCCAAGCTTGAAGACGATTCCAAGGTTATGACCGTACAGAACATTTTTTTTGCTTGGAGACATTATCGGCAGGCAGCACATTACACTGGTGCTCCAAAGACTTCAGTAGCTCTCTCTGCATTTCTGAATACAATCCAGGGAGTAGACATTGATCCATAAAATCCTCTTTACCTGGGCACTAAAACTGTATCAAAAGCCATCTCTCTCCTTGTGTCCCACCATGACCATTAAAGTCAGTTGAAACATTCAAATACTCACTCATCAGCTTTAAGGATCTTGCGAAGGCAGGCAAGGATCTTAGTGGAGGACCTCGATTCTGGACTTCCTCTTCTAAACCTAAAGCTGTTCAACTTCAGGGCCTGGAAGAATGCTCATTGGTTTCTGTGGGCTGTTGCCCAATGAAGATGTTCTTCAGTTATGCTGACAGTGATTAACTACTTTTTGATGCTGTCATCTTTTAAATTTTCCTACATGCACCCTAAAACCAATACATTCAAAACAAATACCACATAGCTAGGGAATAATACTATGCCTGTTTGAATACTTTAAGAAATAGTGGTAGGGTGACCTGACAGCAAATATGAAACATCAGGACAGGAGTGGGGCGGGGGCAATAGCATCTGTCATAAAAATAAAGGGAAGGGTAACAACCTTCATGTATGCAGTAATATAAAAATCTCTCCTGGCCAGAGGTACAGAATCACTTACCTGTGAGGTGTTAAGAAGCTCAAACAACCTGGTTGGCACCTTAGCAAAAAGATCAATAAGAAACTACAGTACTTTCAAATCTGGGGAGGGGGAGTTGTGTGTGTCTGTGTGCCCTCTCTTGGAGTCAGTGAAGGTCCAGGGCAGGAAAATCCATCTCCTAACGACAATCCTGAAACGAGTCTCTATGATTACAAAAAGTGTAAGTAAGCAAGGCAAGGCGTTAGATTATCTTTTGTTTTAGCTTGTGAATTTTCCCTATGCTAGAGGGTAGTGTATTCCTGTTTTTTGTAACTTGGAAGCTAAACCTAGAGGGGAATCCTCTGTGTTTTAAATCTTATTACCCTGTAATTTTACCTTCCATCTTGATGTTAGAGCTGATTTTTTTTTGTTGAAAAAAGTAAAAGAATCTTTAAGACTGATTGATTTTTCAGTATCCTAAAGACCCAGAGGTTTGATCGGTGCTCGCTTTATAACCTATTGGTTAGTATATTATTCTCAAGCCTCCACAGGAAAGGGTGTGAAGGGGCTTGGGGGGATATTTTGGGGGAGATAGGGTTCCAAGTCCCTGAATCTTTGTCTAAATCACTTGATGGTGGCAGCAATCCCATCCAAGGACAATGAAGGATTTGTGCCTTGGGGAAGTTTTAACCTAAATGGGTAGAAATAAGCTTAGGGGGTCTTTCATACAGGTCCCCACATCTATACCCCAGAGTGGGGAGGTAACCCTGACAGGAGCTTATATAAGACAAAGACCCAAAAATCGGGACTGTCCCTATAAAATTGGGACATCGGTCACTGTAATGGTGTTATGCTGCAATGAATTAATTTTCTTAATACATAATGTGAGGGCCCAAGAGTAGCCTGTATTAAGCATCTTCTATTAACTGAATTAGTAATTAATATTGCTTATGCTGAACACAAGCATCCTGTGTTTGCAATGTTTTGTTTTATTGTTAAATGGCTTGGCAAACCTCTGACTTTTGCAAACTTGTAAAATAGACACATGGTGGCCTTATCTTAGGTATTTGATTCGTTCATTGGTAATAACGCGGTGGCTGATATATGCAGTTACTGTAATTTCAATTGATGGAAGCTTTGTTTTTCAACAACACTAACCAATGTAGCAATTATTTACAATACCACGTAAACATCTGGGCACGTGTTGCCGGAGGGTATCTACACTGGAAGCTTTTTCCTTGTGTTTACTAGAGGGACGGATACTGGATGAGAAGATGTGGAGATCAGGGTGTTAGAGAGGAAAGGTGGTCTTTGTTTTAATTTGTGGCCTAATCACAGGCTTTCTGTGTGACCCTAGACTAGTCATTCATCTCACTGTGCCTTAGTTCACCCATCTGTGAAAATGTCTACACTGCAACTGGGAGGTGTGATTGGAGCACGTGTAAACATACCTGAGCGAGTATTGATCTAGCTAGGTCAAAGCTAGCTCACGCAAGAATAGCAGTGAAGCTGTGACAGCCTAGGTGGCTGCACAGGCCAACCCCACCCACCCTGGAAGCCTGGTGCATTCTCAAGTAACCATGCTGGAATCACACTTCCTGAGTACAGTGTAGATACAATCTGTAGAATACATATAATGCCTCCCAGCATCAGAGATATGAAGGGAGAATAAACTGCATTATGTGTTTGAAGCACTCAGATTCTATAGCTATAAGGGCTATAGAAATACTTAGCTTCAGGAGATTGAGAAAAATCACTGTTAAACCACAGAGTAGTGTGATGTAGTCAATGTTTCCATGCTGTGATGGGGCAAGGCCAGATGCTATAGAAAAGTGGTGAGGAACAGGTATGTTAGCCCCAGGCTAAACAAATCCCTGGTACCATGGTAACCAAATGGCAGTTGCTCCAGGTTAATCTGGGGCCAATTAAGATCCTTCTAGAAAGCAGTGGAGATAGTTAGGTTGATTGGGATACCAGAAGCCAATCAAGGACTGGCTGGAACTAGTTAAAAGCCTCCCACTTAGTCAGGTGGGTGCGCCATGTCAGTACACACCATATCAGACACAAGGAAGGAGACCCAGAGATAAGGGTGAAGTGAAGCTTGAGGAAGCGGGGGCTGCTGTGGGGGAAGTAACCCAGGGAATGTTACATGTTCTGTTTCTAAAAGGTCCGCTACCATAGCTATATTATTAGGGTTGCTGGGCTGGAGCCCGGAGTAGAGGGTGGGCCCAGACTCCCCACTTTTGCCTCCCCGGATTAATCACTGAGACTGGGAGAGAGTGACTGTGCTACGGAGGATAGCTTCTTTTCACCCACCTTGCTGGCTTATGATGAAAATGGCTCAGTAGGTTGTGACCCTTGTCTCTAGAGAGAGAGGGGCTATGTGGAGGGTCACAGTGAGCCTCTGAGGTCAGTGAAATCTGCCAGGAAATGCAGGATCCACAGAGACAAGGACAGAGCTTTCTCACAATACTTATTTTCTATTTTATGCCTGAAGCAGGGATCAGCAACCTTGGCTCGCAGCCCCCCGAGGGTAAGCACCCTTGGCGGGATCGGCCAGTTTGGCCAAACCTGTCGACGCAGCAGATAAACAATCACAGCTCCCACTGGCCATGGTTTGCCGCTCCAGTCCAATGGGGGCTGTGGGAAGTGGTGGCCAGCACCACACTATTCTCCGCAGCCCCCATTGGACCGGAGCGGCGAACCGCAGCCAGTGGGAGCCACGATCAGCCAAACCTACAGACATGGCAGGTAAACAAATCGACCCAGCCCGCCAACGGTGCCGATCCCTGCCCTGCAGTGTTTCAAAACACAGTGTGGTAAAAGCTGGGGAAGGTTGATGCATTTATTGAAGTCTGTCTGTGTGTGCAGATATTTATATAAAGAGACCCGATACAATAACTATCCATAGAGGACCAAATGTGATGAGGAGTCCGGGGTATTCGTTTGACCAAGCACTGGATTTCACTTTGTGCTTGTGCACACACATAATCACACCTACATTAAATACAAAGACCGTTATCAAAATAAGTGTTCTCTTTGCAGTAGTGATTTAGAGCTAAAATGACAACTGATTCTTGTTATCTCTCAAAGCAGCAAAAACAAACAGTAGATTAAGTCTGATTTGCATGAAATTTGGTATGTGCACAGATCTTGATAAGAAGTAGGGAATAGACTTTCTTTGAACAGGCAGCCTTTTATATAGTTAACAAATTTTCACTGTAATTCTCAATATGTTTCTTTGGAAATTAGGAAACAATAGGGAAGTCCTACTGTGGCTAATTTAATACTTGTAAATTTGTATGGCTGTAATCATATCATGCAGTATAGCGGATAAAATGCCCTTTATATATCTTAGCAGTAGTGGGTTCAAAGAAATGCTCTTAAAACGATGCATTTATTAAAATCTCCAACTCCCCTGACATTCAGGTTCTACATTAATTCATATTCCTAAAGCAAAAGTCAGGAAAATGAAGAAATAGCTAAAACATTTCACATGTTAAATAGATGAAATTCAACAATGTGGTTATACTCATTTCATAGCTGGTTTCATAGGATGAAAGGCATGCGTTGTGTTTTCTCCTTGGCCCACTTCAACTCCCATTGATTCTAACGAGTGTTAGATCAGGCCATTTAGGAGTATCGGTCAGATTCTCAGCTGCTGTAAATCCATACGGATCCACTGGCTTTAGTAAAAAGTATACTATTTAGTATCAACTGAAGATCTTGCCCATGGACATTTTCAGTTAGATCCCATTCCCCCCATCCGTGAGAATTGCCCAGAGTTCTGTTCCTTCGCCTTCTCTTTTCTATCGGCACCTCCTCAGATTGCACAGGCTTAACTAACCCATGTCAATGACAAGTCTATTTCTCCTGCCTGGAGCTCTCTCTCTTTGCCTGCAACTTACACTATCCCTCCCATATTTCTTTGGGTGGCTGGCCCCCATTTTAAACATATTGTGGCCAAAATTGAACTCTTAACCTTTCCTCCTAAACCCTCTCTACTACTCCCTCTTTCTATTCCGGTCAGCAAAACCTTCTTTTTTTCCTCTCACAGAAGCCCAAAACCTCAACTTCTCCCCACTCATCCAGGTCATAACTAAATCCGGTCACTTCTGCCTACACAACACCTCCATAGCATGATCCTCCTTCTCTGTCTCAACTGCTAAACTATCTGTGCACAATCTTGTCCTTCCCCAAGGACTATGGTTATTCCTTCCCCTTGTCCCTCAAGTCTATGCGATACTTACCTCATACCAGACAAAAATACAGCTGCCAAAATCATTTTTTCTTGACCATATCATGGCATATTGCAGTCCATGTTCCACTGAAGGCTTTGTCTGTACTAATGTGCAGGTGCACAGATGCAAACCATTAAAGTTGACGTGCTCACTAGTATACACTGTGACTTGACCAGTATAGCTTACTTGAAGAGGGGCAGGTTACACTGAGGCGGTTCATAGTTTGCGTAAGTGCAGTGCACTTGCCCTAGGGGTCTCCAGTGATGGAACTAGATCAACACTACACCACCACTGGCTATAAACCCCAAATGTAGACAATCGTTCAATGTCTTGTTCTTGCATACACACCTCTTCTTAGGGCTGGCCCTGCTTATATCTCTATTCTATATCTTTTGCTGAGCCAATTATGTCTGCCTTGATACCCCTACAATCTCCTTCTCCCATAGTCATCTCTGTGCCTTTGTCCATGCTGCTTCCCATGCTTGGAATGACATCCCAAAAATCTATTTGCATCTCCTCCTCATTTAAGTTACTAACGAAAGCCACATTCTACAGCACTGCCTATAGAAAATGAATATTTAAAATAAAAACCCTTCCTCCCTCAAACAACATCAAGAAATGTAACCTTTAGAGTTCCTTTTTCTGCTCATGAAATATCCAAAAGCAGATTGATTTCCTTTAACTTATTTATTTTTCAGATGTAAGTGATGAATGTTTGAAATTTCTGTTCTATGGAATGATCAAATATTTGAAATTCAAGCTGTGTTGTTCAGTTAGGATTGATTAGTTAAGCCACATAGTATTGGCTCTATTCCCTGACCGGATGACTATGCAAGCAGTTCTGGTATTAATACAGTACATGCACATGTGAATTTACTGTGCATTTCTTGTGAATTCTTATCTATGCACTTAGATCAGTGGTCCCCAACCCCCGGTCCGCGGACCGGTACCGGTCCGTGGAGCAATTTATACCGGTCCGCGGCCGCACTATTGTACCGGACCGCGTTAGGCAGCACTCATTTCCGGCCGCCTTCACTTCCGGTGGCTTTTTAGCCGGCACAGAGGGCTTTTTGGCGGGGCATAGAGCCCGCCGTCCGCAGAGTTAAGTTTCCCGCCGCAAGCAGAGTTTCGGCGGCTTTTCGGCGGACATACTAAGTTCCGTCGCCCGGAAGGAAAAAAAAATTGAAACGCCCGCCCCGGGCCGCAAACAATGAGGGCCCGCGTTCACCGGTCCGCGCGGCTAAAAAGGTTGGAGACCACTGACTTAGATCATTTGCCTTCCATAGACATTTTGCCAGTAAAACTCCATTGCTAAAATGTCTATAGAAAATGAATGCAAACAAAACAATATAGCAAACATCTTTAAAATATGAAGAAATATTCAAGATTTTTTTTAAAATTTGCCTTTTTAGACAACACTGCGGTCAATAGAGTTAAAAGTTTCCCATTCCCTAGGGCATTTGTACATTATTTATTACAATCTCCTAATCCTTCAAAAATACCATCAAACTTGGGTTATGAAATATCAAGTTGAATTTTCAAATAATCAGTTCTAATTCTCACCACATGCTAGTTCTTGTTATTGGTGAAATAGAATAAATTTTTGGGTCTGTCAATAGATTCCTCCCATATCCTCAATTTTTCTTGCAACTTTTTATAATCTCAAACAGAAATGTTCTGGTTTATTGCCCATTAGAGCAGTGGTCGCCAACCTTTTGGTCCCCACGGACCAGTAAAGTCAAAATTTTGAATCCCGCGGACCACTAACACCGCAGCCCCCCCCCCCCCCCCCGCTCGACCGGCGTGGCTCCACTCCCCCCCCCCCCCGCTCGACCGGCGCGGGCTCCCCCCGCCTCAGCAGTGCAGCGCGGCGCGCCCCCCCTCCCCCCGGCCTCAGCGGCTTGGACCCCCCTCCCCGGCCTCAGGGGCGCGGCGCGGCTTGGACCCCTCTCCCCCCGGCCTCAGCGGCGCGGCGCGACTCGGACCCCCCTCCCCCCCGGCCTCAGTGGCGGCGCAGCGCGACTCGGACTCCCCTCCCCCCGGCCTCAGCGGCGGCGCAGCGCGGCTCGGACCCCCCTCCCCCCGGCCTCAGCGGCGGCGCGGCTCGGACCCCCCTCCCCCCGGCCTCAGCGGCGGCGCGGCTCGGACCCCCCTCCCCCCGGCTTCAGCAGCGCGGCGCGGACCCCCGGCCTCAGCGGCTCGGACCCCCCTCCCCCCGGCCTCAGCGGCGCGGCGCGGCTCGGCCTCAGCAGTGCAGCGCAGCCCCCCAGCTTCAGCGGCGCGGCTCGGGCCCCCTGGCTCGCGCGGCAGAAGACGGGAGGCAGTAGCGAGCCAGCGCTTGCTGGCCGCCGGGGACGGGGCAGGACAGGCGCCCGCAGCCTCTTGCCTGCCCAGAGGGGCGGCCATGAGGGAGCCCGGCGCCGCGGACCACCAGAATTTTCCCACGGACCACCAGTGGTCCGCGGACCACCGGTTGGCGACCGCTGCATTAGAGCCAATGAAACATGACTGGTATCTAACATTCACTTATAGTTCTGTTGCTAAATCCAGTCAATCCTGACCCTCCCAGTGAGTTGAAAGTGGACAGTTCTGTCTTCCACCAACCAGAAGACAGAGAATGAACTTAAAAAAAATTAATAATAATAACTGATCCTGAATCATTTGACTACTTTTACTCCAGCTTCAATTGTTTTTGAGCTCACCTCCTTCAGCAAACCCTTTAATACATCTGAGCTAATAGATTGCGATGTCATCCCCAGAATCCCTGCACCTCTCTTAAGGCTCTATCCTTGCATGGCTGTGCATGCATGTCACACTGACATTTGATGAGAAGCCCAACACATGTCTAAAGCCAGAATTAGGAACCTGAACCTGCCATCAGGATTCTGGCCTCAGCAGGCGATGAGGGTTCTCCGAGCCTCTCAAAATTGATTCCTTTAGACACAATTTTTCAATACAACGAACAAATAGTCATAAAAATGTCTGTTAAAGAACAGGCAGTTTGTGATGATTTTTGTTCTTTCAGAAGGCATCCCCATGCACTATTAAAAACCAATGGGCTAGTAATACCCAATGGCACAGGGGGAGGGCAAATTTAAGATATCTATATATATAAAAGTCAAGTGGTGTATGTATGTGTGTATGTATGTATGTATGTATGACAGCGAACTCCTCCCTCACCGTTTGAGCCAGAGACTTGAATTTTGGTACACTGAGGGGTATTAGGGTCTAGATGCTGGTAAGGGTCGAAAAATTTTCGGATCTCACCTCTGACGCCCCCCAGGGGTGAAAGTCTTTCAGGGCCAATCACATCGGCTGGGCGGTTAGGTGGTGATGATGTCATAATACCCCCCTCCAACAGACACCTCACTCGCTCAGCTCACCCCTCCCTCCTCCAACGGAACCCCGGAGATCCCTCAGTTCTCTGCCCCTCCCCCCTCCCAACGGAGCCCCGGAGATCCCTCAGTTCTCTGCCCCTCCCCCTCCCAACGGAACCCCGGAGATCCCTCAGCTCTCTGCCCCTCCCCCCTCCCAACGGAACCCCGGAGATCCCTCAGTTCTCTGCCCCTCCCCCCTCCCAACGGAACCCCGGAGATCCCTCAGTTCTCTGCCCCCCCCTCCCAACGGAACCCCGGAGATCCCTCAGCTCTCTGCCCCTCCCCCCTCCCAACGGAACCCCGGAGATCCCTCAGCTCTCTGCCCCTCCCCCCTCCCAACGGAACCCCGGAGATCCCTCAGCTCTCTGCCCCTCCCCCCTCCCAACGGAACCCCGGAGATCCCTCAGCTCTTTGCCCCTCCCCCTCCCAACGGAACCCCGGAGATCCCTCAGTTCTCTGCCCCTCCCCCCTCCCAACGGAACCCCGGAGATCCCTCAGTTCTCTGCCCCTCCCCCCTCCCAACGGAACCCCGGAGATCCCTCAGCTCTCTGCCCCTCCCCCCTCCCAACGGAACCCCGGAGATCCCTCAGCTCTCTGCCCCTCCCCCCTCCCAACGGAACCCCGGAGATCCCTCAGCTCTCTGCCCCTCCCCCCTCCCAACGGAACCCCGGAGATCCCTCAGCTCTCTGCCCCTCCCCCCTCCCAACGGAACCCCGGAGATCCCTCAGCTCTCTGCCCCTCCCCCCTCCCAACGGAACCCCGGAGATCCCTCAGTTCTCTGCCCCTCCCCCCTCCCAACGGAACCCCGGAGATCCCTCAGCTCTCTGCCCCTCCCCCCTCCCAACGGAACCCCGGAGATCCCTCAGCTCTCTGCCCCTCCCCCCTCCCAACGGAACCCCGGAGATCCCTCAGCTCTCTGCCCCTCCCCCCTCCCAACGGAACCCCGGAGATCCCTCAGCTCTCTGCCCCCCCCCCCCAACGGAACCCCGGAGATCCCTCAGTTCTCTGCCCCTCTCCCCTCCCAACGGAACCCCGGAGATCCCTCAGCTCTGTGCCCCCCCCCCCCACTTGCGAAGGTCCCCGGAATCCCTCGGCTCTGGGCGCCCCCTGCGATGGATCCCAGTTGGGTTTGGTGGGACGGTAAGTGATTTGGGGGTGTTGGGTTCGGTCGGGGGGTGAGGTGGGGGAGTCGGGTTTGGTTGGGGGGGTCAGGTGGGGGTGTCGGGTTCGGTCGGGGGGTAAGTGAGCTGGGGGGTGTCGGGGTTGGTCTGGGGGGGTCGGAAGGTGTCGGGGTGGGTGAGGGGTGAGGTGTGGGTGTTGGGGTTGGTCAGGGGGTGTCAGCTGTCTGCCCCCTCCCCACCTCCGACTGACCCGAGCAACGCCGGGCACTTATGCTAGTTCTTTATAACTGGGGAGGACTGCAGGAAACCCAATCTCTGTTCATTGCAGTTTAATGTCAAAGTTGCAAACTCCAGAGATTTTTGTCAAGAGCGTTGTGATATTTGGTGTTTTTCTTAAAGCCGGAGCCATCGGCGGCATGTTAAGGGATAATCTCATCTATGGTTTTAAAAGGATGTTTCTGGTCCTCATGGTTTTGGATAAAAGCTTAAAAATCTGACCCTAGTGCACCCAAGAGACTCAAGAAACAGAAGGCAAATAAAATTTGTGTTTTAATCTCATGCTTTTTAATCCATTCTTGTGACTATGATGCATGATTTCTGAGCAATTGGAGGGCTGCAGATTGGTTGTGGCAGTTTCTAGCAAAAATCCTGGAGTAGATTTTAGTAAATTGACTAAAAGTCATAGACTTAGTGGAAAAGGGAGTGTAAAGTCACTGGAAGCAGGCTGAGGAGGAAGAAAATTCCTGCACCCAGTGCAGGAATGGGGGTTCCTGTCCTAACCCTGGGGAGTGGGAGGCCTGTGAGAGCTGCAGAGCAAGCTAGCTATGCACTCATCTCCTACCATGGTGGCTTTTTACCACTGTGCTCAACCTGCAGCTCATGTACTTTCAAGGGAGAGACTAGGGAAACATGAAGGCTGCTCTCCTGTCACAGGGTAATGAAAAATAGTGAATGGAAGGGGAGGCAAGCTGCCTGGTCAGCTAGGTAAGGGAAATAATTAAATTCCAAGCTCTGGGTAGCTTTTTAATTGCTTATTAGACAGCTCATTTGTGTGTATTCGCAATGGAAAAAATATACGAAGTATGTCACAAGACAATGTGCATGCCATTCAGCACACGTCCTCACAGAGGTCTGTGTGATCGTCTTAAAAACTGGAGGGTGAGAAGAAAGGGGAGAATGAATGCATTGATCAAACCAGGAAGGCCAATGTTCTGAAATGGAGTTTTTATGGTTTAATAGTTATAGATCAGCCATTCTGGTTAAGGAAAACCATTAAGAATCAATAGTGCTCCTGTAGAGGCTCCTGCGATTCAAAAATGTAAAGGTGCAGCACACAGAAAACAAAGGCACCCAACATATACCTCATCGGAACTGCATACACCACAAAGCCTTATCTACTCACCTTCCAGAAGCTAGGCTTCTCCCCCATAACACAGCCGAAGAGACAATATAACGCCATAATACGTTCCTGTTAAGCAGGTATTACTATATGTGCTCATCTCTTTCACTATCTTCCCAGCATCTTGCCCTGAGTGTTACTTTTCCCACTCTAACAGCTGTTTTATAAATTCTTCACTGTGCATTAACCTATTGGTTTATTTATCAGAAGCCAAGAATGCACTTACAACATTCTTCTGTATGAAGCATTCTTTTTTAAAAAAAGCTTCCATACTAATTAAGCAAAATGTGAAAAATCACACCACATTGATGGAACTGAAGCTAATGATAATGATGCAATACATTCAGTCATGAAAAGCTACTCAGTAAAATTAATGGCATTATTGTATGAACAGCACTATGTCCACATTTTGGAACACTGAAAAAATGTCACAACATTGTTGCTTCACTGGACAATAAATAGGTTTGAAATGAACTACCCTGGCTTAGATAAACATGTGTCTAATCAATTATCCTAGTCTGCACAGCTACTTGCTAGTGGAAATATGATAGTTTTCAAAAACTGAAATAACCAAAAATGGATGGCTTTTTAATCAAATGAATATACAATTGCTCAGTCAAGAATATTTAGATTTGAACTGCTAACCCATATTTGAAAAACATGATATCTTCCTGAGAATGCTTTAAAAGTGATAATTCTCTCAACCCTTCGCTGGTCAAATGTCAGACCATTTTCCACATTCATAACAAATTCCCAGTACTGACTGAAATGATCGTTTTTCATCCCCCCCCACCCCAATCTTACCCTGCCCACACATACACCACCCCATCCTGCTCTTTCCAGCTCTTATAGAGCAGGATTATCATTAAGTAAACATGTCCACTGCTAGCTAAAAAACAGTTTTTGTTGTTTTAAATTAGTTTGCCTGACTTGGTATTTGTTTGAGCTTGTGAAGTGGCCACTTTTTCATATTTTAGCGGCCATTTAGATATTAAAAATTCCTCCGCTATTTCTTTTTTTTAAAAAAAATAATCAGCATTCAGCACCAGAAGCATTAAGATTCTTTATTGCTTTGAAAAAAAATTGAGTCCCAAGATGTGTAAATTTGGGATTGTTTTATTTAAAATGGAAAGCCCCACTTATATATATAAAAAATGTGTCTCCATTTTAAATCAATTCCAAACTGATAGTTCTATTTCTCATACACGCACAAAATACCCATGAATGAGTTGGAACCTCTTTTATTCCCAGCATCCATGCCCATGGATAGTGATCCTGATACTCTACCCAAAGAGGCTGATGCTTCCTAATTGTTGTATTTACTGCAGCAGAACTTGTTTCCTGAACCTAAAATAATACTGACCATGGGAGCCTAAAAAAAATAACCTTTCCCCTCCAGCTATTGCTATCAAGGCACCTCAAGAACACCCTTCTCAAAAATAATATTGTTCCAAGAGAGCCTATTCTTTCCTATTGGTTTTTAAGTACTAAATTTGGATGGAATGAACTGTGAGTTTAGATACTTCTTTGTGTCCCATAGAATCCCAGTGACAGATTCTCCTTCTGACAAGGCTGCCCCCAGCACATTCTCAGATTCTTCTGTCTCCTCTTTCCTCCCCATTTCACACAGCCCCAAACTGGCTTAAATTTTCTTATGTTTTTTTTTTTTTTTGATGATTCTGCTTTTTTTTTTTTTGGTCACGTATTATTCATGGAGCTGCTAACATGGCTGCGTATGTTAATGTTGATGAGACGAAGTTAGTATAAGTCCATTGAAATCACTGGAACTATGCACATATATAAATTAAGCACTTGTATGTGTTTGCAGAATTTTGGCCTATTTCTTCTGCCATTTCATGTGTGTCGAGCGCCTACAATTTGAGACACAAGATGATTTGGCATATGTAGGAAACATCTGTTGCCGTTAGAGTCCAAATATCGGGTTTTGTGCTTTTTAATGCTCTCACTCAAAGACATGACAATGCAGAGTCTTAATGGAACCAATATGCTGTATTTACTTGGAACCCAATAGAATCCATCTCAAAATTAAGCCAATATATTTTTAAACCAGTAAAATACACATATACCATTTATAGCCTTGTAAATTACAAACCTTTTACTATCTCATATTTTACAGCTAATGCTTGTCAAATATATAATTGTGTATTATTGCTGTGGAACATAAGCATTAGCGACATGCCACTGTGGAAGGGAGCGCATATTGAAAACCATAGTATTGAAGGGAGCCCTATAATACAATTTAAATCTAAACAGCCAACTATAAAGCCAGCTATGAACTATTTGCTAAAAACAGGCTAATGAAAAGTCTATTAAATTCCTTGGCTTTGAGAAAGCAGCAAGAAAAAAGGATACATTTAATTAAGAATCAGGACTGCTCAAGTCAAGCAGAAGCATCTGGTCACCGTAAAGTAAAGTGACTATTATTGCTCATAATAAAGTACTTTAAAATGACATGAAAGTAATTCAAAGACGGGGAAACAAACTGACAAGAGCAAGGAACTCTAAAGTTCAGATTCTCACTTCATCCATGAAATCACCCTCCTGTGACCTAATGTTGCTGCAAATGTTCTGTAAGACTACACTTTTTTCTAGAACGGTCAGGGTGAAAGCTGTGATTCAACACACCAGAGATGGACCCAAACCTAAGCAAATTTCAACTAAATAAATTAGATGAACCTGACTTTTCTACCAACTAGATCACTAGGCCACTTCCCAATATTAACTGTTCATATTCAAAATAAATTCTATTATATCATGAGTTTCACGCTGTTTGACGCTGCACTCCTCAACTTCTTGCAGAAAAATTGCTGCCATCATGTCTCCTGGTTTAGTTGGGAAGCCACCAAACTGTGACCTTCTGCACCCGTTGGTCTTTTACTGTCTTAGCCAGTGATAAGGCTTCTCTGTTCTAACTTGTTGTAATGCCTCAGCTTGTCTGATAATCTGAGCTGAAGTTCAGCAAAATGGGCCCATATTTCGTTCTTCATTTCCACACGTGGTAGGCTTCTTGACCAGGCCTGGGCAGTGCTACCAGAACTCAACTAGTAAACCGGTGGGGGTGGACCCTGGGGATAGGACGCCAATTAAGTAAGTGGGGGAATGGTTCTGCTATGGTGGGGAGCTTTCCTGACTTATACACTACCCTGGTGAGGTGGGCTAGTAACACAAGGATCTGAGTCCTCGCTTTCACTTCCTTTACTCAGAGGTCAAGAAGCCTACCATGTCTGGAAATGAACGAACGAACTACGGGCCCATTTTGCTGAACTTCAGCTCAGATTATCAGACAAACTGAGGCATTACAACAAGGGCTCCCCTTCCACTCTCCTGTGTGGCAGAGACCTCATAACCCCAACAAGGCTGGGCCCAGGATTCTTGGGGGGCTCAACCCCCAACCTTGTTGTGGTCACCTAAGGCAGGGGTAAGGGTGTCCCCACTCTGGGATGCTCTCTCTGCACTGGATGCTTCCCAGATCATTACATACAGTTCAAAGCTCCACTCTGCCTCAGCATGGCGGTGGCTGCTGCTCCTCTACCTCCAGCCCCCTGGGCTGCTTCTCTGGTCCCTCTGGCTCTGGTTGCTACAGGTCTCCCCCCAGCACAGGTCTGCTCTATGGGCTGCTTCTGTGACTCTGCTCCCAGCAGTGACCTGCTTCCTGGACTGTTTTTCTGGCTGGTATGGGTCTGCTCCCCAGGTCAGCTTCAGCCCCTCCTCTCTCTGTAGCTCAGCCCCAATCTGGTTGACCCAGGCAATTTCAGCTCACACAGAGGACGGGACCCACCATGGTCTCCTGACTCCTTGATTAGCCTGGCTGACCTGCAGCATTGGCCTCTCCCCATTGTTCATGGGGACTATGAGCCTCAGGGTCCTGATTTCCCATAGACTCTTCCCCTTTCTATTGGTACTGGGGGCTAGCCAACCAAAACAACCCCACTGGGTTTTAGTAAGGGAGGGGACAACAGACCCTTTACACATCGCTTGAAAATGTGACTCAAGTGTAAACCTCAGAAACCAAATTAAAAAAAAACCAAACATTTTTTCCCCCATCTTTTAAAATCTGATCATTTCTTAGGCCCAACTCGTGATTTTTCAGTGTGTGGACGTGGCAGTCCTGCAAATGTGGTAAACATCATCAGGAGTTCCAAGGGAGCTTCTAATTCCAGACACACTTGCAGGCTGAAGCCAATATCAGAACTGCTGGGCTGTGTGCACCCTTAGGATGCCAGTAGCTGCAAGCAACTCTGGCTCACAACAGAGTTTCTCCACTTAATCTAGGATTCCCCTTTTTCTCTGTTCATTGACTCAGCCTTATTGATTAAACACAAAGTTAATAATTCATAGATGTCCAGAGCACCGATACATACATCTTTTACCAATGTAATGGATATCAAAGAGTCACGGGAAATCTTACAAAACTTGTTGGAAAAATTAAAGTTACTCCTGGCTTTTAAATAAAATGAGCCCAAATTAAGGGTGGAGTAAGTAATACATCTTCAAGAGGGGCACTTCAGTGAATGTTGTAGTTTTAGCAAACACTGAGAAGTCAGCAAAATCTGCATTAAGGTTATAGAATCATAGAAGAGGTTCGTAGAATATCAGGGTTGGAAGGGACCTCAGGAGGTCATCCAGTCCAATCTCCTGCTCAAAGCAAGACCAATCTCCAACTAAGTCATTCCAGCCCGGGCTTTGTCAAGCCTGACCTTAAAAACTTCTAAGGAAGGAGATTCCACCACCTCCCTAGGTCACCCATTCCACTGCTTCACCACCCTCCTAGTGAATTTTTCTTTTCCTAATATCCAACCTAAACCTCCTCCACTGTAACTTGAGACCGTTATTCCTTGTTCTGTCATCTTCTACCACTGAGAACAGTCTAGATCCATCCTCTTTAAAAAACCCTTTCAGGTTGTTGAAAGTAGTTACCAAATACACCCTCATTCTTTTCTTTTGAAGAATGAACAATCCCAGTTCCCTCAGACTCTCCTCATAAGTCATGAGTTCATTTTTGTTGCCCTCCACTGGACTCTTTCCAATTTTACATGAAGGATAGTGGAAGTATGGGCCCAAAACTGGACACAGTACTCCAGATGAGGCCTCACCAATGCCAAATAGAGGAGAATGATCACATCTCTCAATCTGCTGGCAATGCCCCTTCTTATACAACCCAAAATGCTGTTCGCCTTTTTGGCAACCTAGGCACACTGTTGACTCATATCCAGCTGCTCGTCCACTGTAACCTCTAGGTCCTTTTCTTCAAAACTGCTGCCTAGCCATTCAGTCCCTAGTCTGTAGCAGTGCATGGGATTCTTCTGTCCTAAGTGCAGGACACTGCACTTCTCCTTGTTGAACCTCATCAGATTCTTTTGGCCCAATCCTCTAATTTGTCTAGGTCGCTCTGTATCCTATCCCTACACTCCAGCATATCTACCACTCCTCCCACTTTAGTGTCATCTGCAAGCTTGCTGAGGGTGCAGTCCACGCCATCCCACCAGCTCACTGATAAAGATATTGAACAAAACCAGCCCCGGGACCAACTCCTGGGGCACTCCACTTGATGCCGGCTGCCAACTAGACATGGAGCCATTGTTCAGTACCCATTGAGCCCAACAATCTAGCCTGTTTACTATCCACTTTATAGTTATTGATTCAGCCCACACTTTAACTTGCTGGCAAATATACTGTGGTAGACCGTATCAAAAGCTTTGCTAAAGTCAAGGAATAACATGTCCACTGCCTTCCACTCATCCACAGAGCCAGTTATTGCATCATAGAAAGCAATTGGGTTAGTCAAGCTTGACTTGCTCTTGGTGAATCCATGCTGACTGTTCCTGATCACTTTCCTCATCTTTAAGTGCTTCAGAATTCATTCCTTGAGGACCTGCTCCATGATTTTTCCAGGGACTGAGGTGAGGCTGACTGGCCTATAGTTCCCCAGATTCTCCTCCTTCCCTTTTTTAAAGATGGACAGTACATTAGCCTTTCTCCAGTCATCTGGGACCTTCCCCAATCACCATGAGTTTAAGTATTTAAGAAGTTTCTTACACTTCTTAAATAGTTTGGAAGTAGGGAAAGGCACAGTGAACCTCGCTGGAATAACCTCCCATACCACAATCCACATAGCATTCAAAATTAAGAAACAACCCTACAACTGAATTTTGACATAGAACTGCTTTCAGCTTACAAATAAAGACATTGTTTCGTCTAAATCCTAGCCCTGGTATGTTAACTCACTCTAGGATGTGCATGTCCACAGTGCAATCAAAGGCATGACTGCAGCTCCTATAGACATATGCACATGTGATACAGTACGCAGCAGCACGGACCCAAGCACAGACTAGCAAGGGTTCTGGGTGGGTTTGTACATCCTAGGCTGAAGTTTGCGCTATCACATCTTCTCTGATATTTTTAGTCATACTAGTTAGGTCAAAACTACTGCAGGTATCCTAGCTGCAATAGCACCTCTGATTGCCACAGTACCTTTACACTGCAAAGTGATGACTCATCGGCACAGCACCTCCTGCTGGTCGCCTTGGGAATTAGCTTGTTTCAGCTCTGGAGCACTCTCTGCAGGTCGGTGGCTCACCTGCCTCAGGCCCCATGTCTCTCCCAGACCCAGATGCCTCTTTTACCTTTGGTGTTCTGCCTCCTGGCCCTACCCTCACACTCAGGGTCTCCCCTCTCAGAGGAACCCCCAACTCTCCAAACCTACCTTGCCCCAGTGGCTACTGCGAGTCATCATCTAGCCCCCGCTCACTGGGGCTGACTGCAGTCTGTAAAGACCACTCATTGGCAAGGGGGGTTTGGACAAGCTGTCTCTGCCTAACCCTGGCCTGCACCTCTGCAGCCCCAGTACCTTTTCATAGGCTTTCAACAAGGCCTGCAGCCTGGGGGTTTACCAGGCTGAAGTTCCCCAACTCCCTTTGCCCTATTCCCCAACACTGCACTGCTCTGCTTCAGGTACCTTGCTTGCTGACAGCTAGCCCTTCTCCCTCCAGAGTTGGGGACAGACTCCTCCAGCTCCTGGCTCACAGCCTCTTATCAGGGCTAGCTGGGACCTGATTGAGCTGCTTCTCAATCAGCAACTGTGGCTGCTTCTCCCATCTGCCTTTCCCAGCCACAGCCCTTTCCAGGGCTGCTTTTAACCCCTGTTAACCCAGGAGTGGGGCAATTCCCCCAGTACAAGTACCTTCAGATATAATCTGGGTTCTTTCTGGCTCATCTATCACCACCAGTAATAAATTCCACAAACCAGACCCTGCCCTCGGCAACTGTATCCTTGTAGAATGTCTTCTGTGGGGCTGCATATGAATGAGTGTGGGTGAAGTTTAGTCCAATGATTACTCCTCCTGTCCCATAGCTGGGTTGGCTCAGCAGCATTGGATAAACTGCAGTAGAAACTTATTTTTGTGACCAAAGTGTTGTGGAATAACCACCACTCTTATATTTTGGATTCAGAAATCATCCTGAGGCCTTTATTGCAGTCAAGCATCGATGCTGGGGAGGGAACATCAGTCTGACACCTGCAAGTGCAGAACTGGCTATCCCCATGAATATTTATAGATTCTTATTAATTATGCAAGCATCATACAGCCACATGGTACCTTCCAAGTTTGGAAAAGTCCCAAACTTTACTTACTTGTGCCATATAAGGAATAAATGCTATCAATTACCAATCAAATCATAATATTAACATTAGTTTCGATTAAAAAAACACAACATGTTTTCCAGTAAGCACCAGGTAGTTGCTTAACATCCCACAAGGCTAAAAGGAGATTTTTTTGCAGTTAGCAGGGGCAGGGTTTAACATATCCAGATATCTCTCGTCTGTGCTGTGTGCAATAACTGCTGATGGCTCAGAGCATAATCTTTTGCTCTTTTATAGCAGGCCTTATGCTAACTTGACTATATTTTAGGCCTGAAGCGAAGCCATCCTATATTTGCTTCTACAAAAGTAAGCAGGTACAGTACAGACCTGTTTACATGCAGATATTGAGAATCGAGCAGTCATGACGTGGTAATGGACTGCAGGTTAAGTGGACCATGCTGAAATATCTTAAAATATCTGTCTCTACACACTACATGCATAATTATTGTGACAAAGCTCTGTCCTTATCTCCGTGGATCCTGCATTTCCTGGCAAATTTCACTAGCCTCAGAGGCTCACTGTGACACTCCACATAGCCCTTCTTTCTCTCTAGAGACAAGGGTCACAGCCTATTGAGCCATTTTCATCATAAGCCAGCGAGGGAGGTGAGAGAAGCTATCCTCCCTTGCACAGTCTCTGTTGTCTCCCAATCTAAGTGATTAATTAGGAGAGGCAGGAATGGGGGTGAACCTGGGTCCACCCTCTACTCCAGGCTCCATCCCAAGGACCCTAATAATATCAGCTACGATGGCTGACCTTTTAGCAACAAAACACAATACAATTCCCTGGGCTACTTCCCCACAGCAGTTCCCGCTTCTTCAAACTCCACTTCACCCTTACCTCAGGGCCTCCTTCCTTGCATATAATATGGTGTCTACCGCTCAGTCTCACCAACAGCATAACTTTCTCCCACAGCTCCTGACATCCACTCTGATCTGACTAACTGGGAGGGTTTTTTTAACTGGTTTCAGCCAGCCCCTGATTGGCTTCAGGTGTCCCAATCAGGCTAGCTATTTCTGCTGCTTTCTAGAAGGTTCTTAATTGGCCCCAGGTGTCTTGATTAACCTGGAACAACTGCCATTTGGTTCCAATGATATCAGGGATTTGTTTAGCCTGGGACTAACATATCTGTTCCTTATCACTTTCCTATAGCCATCTGGCCTTGCCCCATCACATTATCTAGGGTTACATATGTATTCACAGCATCCCAAATACTTCAGGATTTTAACTCAGCGGGAAACACATTCCTGGTTGATTCGTTGGCTGAGTGGCTTTCTCCAGAAATCAATACCTGCACTATGTCATGACACCAGAGGCAGCTCCAGGCACCAGCGCAGCAAGTGCGTGCCTGGGGGGTGGCCTGCCAGTTGCTATCCTGGAAGCAGTCAGGAAGCCTTTGGCGTTACATCTGCGGGAAGTCCGCTGGTCCCGCAGATTTGGCGGCAGGTATGACAAAGCATAACAAGCACATAACAGTGGTTGCAACAACGATCTATAGGGTCATATGTTAATTAGATAACGTCACATCTACATGTAAAACTAGCCATCAGGATTGTACTAAAGGTTGTGTGGTATCCTATGACAGATCAAATTGTATAGTAGAATTTCAGGTACATTTGTTTTCTGTAGAGCATTTTCCTTTACAGTACAATGTTAACATGACGTTAGAAATACACCTCGTCTAGAATTACTGAGTAAATGTAAAATGATCGCATCAGTGCACGAGGTTGACAGTAATTAATGATAAGCCTGTTCTTCCTTTGATATGTGCAAATTACAGATGTCTAAATAACTGAAACATTTGTGAACAATTACTTGGTAAAAAAAGAAAAGAAAAAAGAGCTGCTACAATTTGTAACAAATATTTGCACATTACTACTCAACCATCCCTAAGGCCCTGTGCCTGTAAACCCATGGACACATGTCTAGTTCAACTCACCCACTGACTTCTATAGAAATACTCATGGGTGTAAAGTTACACCCATTGGCAGGATCAGGGCCAAGAGCTGGTAGCACAGATGAAGTAGGAGTCACAAATAAATAGCCCAAATTGGCAGTGACTATTTTGCACAACAAATTATCCAGTAGCACTAGGGTATACTGCAGGTGTGGGCAAACTTTTTGGCCTGAGGGCCACATTGGGGTTGCAAAACTGTACGGAGGGCTGGGCAGGGAAGGCTGTGCCTCCTCAAACAGCTTGGCCTTCACCCCCTATTCACCCCACACACACACACACACACTTCCTGCCCCCCTCAGAAACCCCCAATCCATCCAAATCCCCCCCCACTCCTGACCACCCCCTCCTGGGACAACCACACTTAATTGCCCCCTGGGATCCCACCTATCCATATAAAGTTTCCATTGACATTTTTCAAGAAAATAAAAACCTTTTAAAAAACAGAATCAAAATGTTTGTGAGAAAATTCCCACTTTAGAAAATTGTAGGACTCTTAATGAAAATGTTCTTCATTCCAAAATAAATCCAACCAGTCCTACTTCATACATAACAGGGAATAAAAGAGAGTAAACATGGTTGGATGCATGCTATAGGAACAAATAACTGAAAAATTTGAAAACCCCTTCAGCCTGGCTAGTTGAATCCTCTCTCAAAAAGTGATCTCAAAAGTGTACAAGCAATGTGACATTGACTGATATGATAACAGCTATCCCAGGACTTCATTGCTACTCCACTTGCATAAAAAGGAAAAATAGACAAATATGCCTTATAACTAGAGCCAAACAATTCAACTAACTGAATGTAATACAGCTGTGATGCTGGCAAACCAGGCGGCAGCTCATGCCAAGGTCTCCATGCCTCAACTGAATACTGACAAATACATAGCTGGAATTAGTCTGGATCATCTGTGTCTTCGTATTGTTAAGAGGTATTACAATTATAAGAATGTGGTTAGCGTTTAGACTTTTATTGAATGCTTGTGAGTTGTTACCTGCATCAATCTCAGTTTTAATACCGGTATCTCTTATTGCAAGGTAATATTTGAGCAGACGTATGGTAAGCCTCTGTGACTATCTGAATCACCAGACAAGAGAACAACATTAACTAGAATGAAAAAGTGCTAATCTCCAATGGTGTTATCTCCTGCCCATAAGGGAAGGTTCATCAACACCATGTTAACTATTGTGGGACAATGAAGACAACAAAAGAGATTTGTTGCTTTGCCCTTCAGCCCCAGGAAGAGTCTCCCCCGCATGTGGATTCTTCCCATCAGCTAACTTTGCAGTTCATAGCAAAGGGAGAAGGGGGATAAAAACCCCTAACAAGAAGAATGGTTCTCTATATACTGCTTGGGCTTTGAGGGCCAATGTTTTCTAGGCATAAGCAAGAGGTCACCAGTGTTTAACCTAAGTTAGCCCCAAAGGTCATGTAGAGCTTGTTTATTATACTTACTTAGTAAGTTGTTTATTATAGACACTTCTAATACTTCTTGAAAACAGATACAAATGAATTATAGTCTTATGCTTACCTGATTTAACCTGCTAAATAACTAATTTCATTTTCCTAGTTAATACATCTTTATGTAGTTTATTATCGAATTGGCTACAATGTTGTCTTTGGGGTGAGATCTAAGGTGCAATTGACCTGAGGTAAGTGACTGGTCCTTTGGGAGTAATCTGAATACTGCTGTGATTTTTGGTGTGAGGCCATCCATCACCAAGGTAGGCTCACTGGTATGAGAAAACAGATTGGAGTCCCTAAGAGGACTGGCTGTGATTCCATGTTTAGGATGTTTTACTGACTGTGCAATGTACACTGGACAAATAGTTGGTGAAATCTAAGTATAGAGCTCACAACCAATTTGGGGTTTGTTACCTACTGTAGCAATCTGCATGGAACTGAGAGAGGAGCACAGATTGCAGGAGGGAAGAGTTTTGAAGAGGCACCAGCTCTCATAGCTCTCTTTTTTATTTGTTTACTGGAGTGCACTGTTGTAAATTCTCACTTACAGTTTCTATATGCTCACGGGGCAATAAAACCTGGAACTAAACAACTCCCAAGAAGTTAGTACTAAGCCATTATTGGAGTCAGAGAAAAAATGGGTATGTATTGTTGCATTTATGTCTGCAATCGCCTGTGCACCTCTAAGACTGCCATCGGCACAGAAGTGTGGGCATAAGAATTTGATCAAAGTCAAAGACTTGGCTGATCCCAGAATATAGCTTTATGATACCCAGTATTCCTCTATAGAAAATTCAAATTGCCTCACTCTAAAATGAACTATTTTGTATCAGCAGTACAAAATCTACACATGAAGTGGCTGGAATGAGATGTAAAGTCAAGAGACTATAACTTTGTAAATAAAATATGCAGCATTTTATCAGCTCAAAGACTGGCAGTAAATATAACCCCTCACCCACACCATCTAAAACCTTTACCCAGAGCTGCAGTTCACCTCGGAAGTCATTTATCACTTTTGATTATACTGCAGGTATAAAATAAAGATAATGGAAATCAAGTTACCCTAATGGCAATAAAATATTTGTAAACTAAACTTGTTTTTTGACTGTAAAAAAAAAAAAAGAAGACATTGAAATAGTTTAACTGCGGAGGATAAAATTGAAATGGGTTTGTAATGACTTAGATTTTCAGCATTTTCTTTTTTATGAAGAGAACTAAGTGCTGATGACTCCCACATTTCTAGTACCTTACACTGCAAAATGAAAGATTAAAATAAGCACCAGATGTACAGGAAGGGGGCCTGCAGCACCATTTCAGAAGTACTGCATACATTTCTTTCAGTCACTCTTTCTTATTAAGATCATGCTTTCCAAGTACTGGATCTCATTAACTGTGTATGCCTGCATATCGGTGAAAATTCACCTTCAGAGCTGAAAGGTAGAGGAATATGAATATATCTTTGGATTTCAAAATCATCGTGTTCACCACCATCAGTTCTGTTTTGGAGGCTTTTCTGGAAACTCTTCCAAGCCAGTGTGCCAGCATATTAAAATTATCTGCTGTTCCTTCTTATCCCTAATGAAATGCCTTCCAGGAATTCTCAAAATAATCAAGATTGAAGGAAGGACAAACTTTTTTTTCTGTAATTTATTGAGTTTCCTTGAATTTTGTGTTGTGCAGTTTCTAGTGATAGGCTCAAAAATTTAAAGTTAAACATGCACATGGCTGTCAACTGAGAAGTATACCAATCACAAAGGAAAAACTGCTGGAAAATGAAGTGTGCCATGGCACCGTGACTCAGCCCTGGCTTCCTACTGCTGCTTTAAATGAATTTTAAATTATGTCTGTGTGAGTTTCCCCTAGATGAAAAGCACCTGTTTTCACAATGGCCAGTGAAATCCACCTGCTTTTCACCAAGCATCAAATTCTGGCCCCACTGAAATCAATGGTAAAACCCACATAGGGTAGAATCCTGGTTCATAGTCAAAGTATTTTGCCCTGAGACTTGCAGTTTTCATGCTAGAGTCTATGCACAAACTAGTTGAACCAGTCTACTGCACAATAATTTGCCAAAACTCACAGGCTTCATTTGAATTGCCCGAGGGGTTTGATTGGTGTGAATTAGTCACACCTAGGGAAACTCCAGGTCTTCTGGAAGTGGCAAGAGACCCTGAAAACTAAACCAATCAAAAAGTTTGCCAAAACCTCATACCAAAAGGAGCTCCACTTCAAATCTTCCTCTTAGAATTTATTAAGAGGCATTTCTGTAGTGCTTATTACTAAACTATCAGAGTGTTCCCTGCATTGTGAAGGGAATCCAAAATGTCAGCCACTAATTACCTCCAAGGACTTCATGATGCTCAGGGCCCACTGTGCTTTCTGAGGAAAACACTATAAATTGAATTGTCTAATTTTTGCATCATTTCCCAATCACCCATCCTTCTGAATAGTTCATGCCAATATTAAAATCAGACAACAAAAGGGCTGAACAGAAAAACAAACCCTTAATTTCCAACCCTGAAAGGAAACTAGATCTTGTGGGACAAATATCTTTGTCCATATCATCATCATTAATACACATCAGGTGTCACTCGGTCAGTCACGGGCTGCAGTAAGGATAGATAGTCCAGTGGTTAGGGCAGTAGCATACAATATAGCAAATGAAGCGAGGAATACTTGTAGCACCTTAGAGACTAACTAGTTTATTGCAGCATAAGCTTTTGTGAGTTATAGCTCACTTCGTCGGATGCATAGAATAGTACCGACGAAGTGAGCTATAACTCACGAAAGCTTATGCTGCATAAACTAGTTAGTCTCTAAGGTGCTACAAGTATTCCTCACTTTCTTTACGGATACAGACTAGCACGGCTGCTATTCTTGAACCTGTCATATAGCAAATGAGTTCACCTCCTTGTTCTACCATAGACTTCCTGTGTGACCTTGGCCAAGCCATCTAGTCGCTGTCCCCCGATTTGTAAAATGAAGATAACACTTCCCTGCATCACAGGAGCGTTCAGAGGATAACTACACTGGAGATGGTGGCCATATAAGTATCTTAGATACACAACATAGCTCTATGCAGGTCCAGTTTTTCCACCCATCCACTGTTAATAAAGGATCATGGTTTAACTATGCAATAAGCATTCATAGCATCCAGATTAAACTCAAATGTTATTTTCCAAACTTGTACACATTGGTTGAACATATTTCAGTGTGTAGCATGTGATGGAAATAACTGCACCAAGATACTGTAAACCAATAAGGTTTTCCTCTACAATTGAAGAGAAACAATTGTAATGATCTATCAACTCAGTGCCTAGCCACACTACAACAATAATTTGCCTCAAAGTGAAACACCATATCCAATGATTTTTTTCCTGAGACCAAAAAAAAAAAAAACATATGATGGAAAAGATGTTAACTGAATTTTCACAGCTAAAACCCCCCCTTAAACTATGCACAGCAGGATGATCAAGCATTATTCATATGATCAATCACATTCAAATCAAACAGATACTATTAGACAATCTAAAACACCAAATAAGATTTATATTCAGCTTACTTTCTTGTACAAAGTCTGGGATCTATTATCTTCAAAACTTCTAAGTACAATAGATAAATTACATTTCTCCCAAGTAGCATCAAATAAAGTTTGGTCAATGATATATGTAATGGGGTACAACTCACCACCACAGCACCTCCTGTTGTTCAGTCTGGGAAGTACTCACAGTCCTGGAGTGCCCTCTGGGGGTGGTGTCCCATCAGTCCTTCACCCTCTGCTGGCATCTGGACCTGCGTGGCTCCTTCTCTTCTGGCTTGGTGGTGTCCTCTTCAGGACATTGCCCTCCAGCAGTGCCCCCAAATCCATTCTCACCCCCTTCCGGGGGGGGGGGATATCAGCAGTCCTTGCACTGGCCTCAGCAGCCTGCCACAACCCCCAAGTCTAGCTCCTTACATCAGGGTCCAGGTTACAGCCTGCTTCGGCCACTGCTCCACAGCCCTGTGCAGCACAAGGGGGGAAATGGGGGGACCCAGGCCCACCTGCTACTCTGGGTCCTTATCCAGGGACCCTCCAACAGCAGCCTTCCTACCCTCCTTCTCTCCCCTTGCCTTCCTGTCCCTGGGCCACTTCCCCTCTATCCCTTCACCCCCTCTAGGCCCTTTCTATCAGGACCCACACTCTGGCAAGAGTCCAGCTGAAGCGCTCATCTCTGCTTCCCCCAAGCCTGCCCAGCACTGCTCTGTCCAGGGTGCTAGTCTCCTGAGCAGAAGACAGACCTTTCCCTCTGAAGGTCTGGGACAGACAGACTGCTCTTCTCCTGAGCAGCCTTTTTATAGGGCCTAGTCAAGTCCTTATTGGCTGGCCCTATCCTCAGTCCTGACTGGCTCCCAATAAACCCTTCTTTGGAGTAGCTGCTGGCATGCACAGCTGCTCTGACCCTATCTGCCCCACTACAATATACTAAACATCAGAATCAGACTCTGAAAACCCTTATGTGAATCCAAGTCTTCAAGCTGCATCAAATGTAGTGGATACCAATCATAGAATCTCAGAGTTGGAAGGGACCTCAGGAGATCATCTAGTCCAACCCCCTGCTCAAAGCAGGACCAATCCCTATTTTTGCCCCATATCCCTAAATGGCCCCTCAAGGACTGAACAACCCTGGGTTTAGCAGGCCAGTGCTCAAACCACTGAGCTATCCCTCCTCCCAGATTAATGTAATTAATCTCTTTTGACCATCATCAAACGTAGCTTGAGAAACATGTTGAATCTTAGTCCAGAAGTCATGACTTTGAGAGAAGGGAAAAAATATTACCAGTTCAGAATAAGTTCAATATCAAGATCTATAATATTGCACAAAACAAAATAACTTGATGTAGCCATGGGACTGACGTAAGCACAATGAAGCTCAAATGGTTAGGTTTGGTCAATTATCCAATGTTCACACTGCAGCTTCTTGCCTTAACATTTCTATAAACACACCGCTAGAAGAGCCCAATCTGAAACCCATTAGGTCAATAGAAAAACTCTTATTAATTTCATGAGGCTTTGGACTGGTCACCAACTTTCTCAACATTGATCCCGGAGCCCCAGTGAATCAAAATGTGCTAAGCAGGCTTCAAAAGCCCTTTAAGTATACATGGCCTAGAGTGATGATGTTGTTTGGGAGACTAAATTCTGAATTATGATTTCTTTATTAAAAAAATAGGTTGTGTTTTATATATGGAGCCATGTCACAGAAATACCTTAAACCTGCTCCCACCATCTTGACTGTCAACTATGATAAAGTCTGGATTTACTTCCATCTTCTAAAGGTCTGAGAAATCCTATATTCCATTTTATAATGTTCTTCATTTTCAGTTCATAAAACAATTTACAAAGAAATGAGGCGTTTTGGTGATGTGCTTCACAGAAGCTGGTTTCCATGAGATTTTTGTGTATGAATGGAATCGCTTGCTATGTATGTAACTTTACAAGAACTTTGAGAGTTCTCTTGTAATGCAGATTTTCTTTTTGGCGGCTTGACTGTTTCTGCCATAGTCTTGTTCATCTGTCTGTTCCTGAGTGGTCAAAAAAAGGTTTGGCCTTGTGGGATGTGTTAATTCCTCACTGTTGTTAAATGAATAGCTACAAAGCAAGGGTATCTGTTCCCAAGGTCCTTTGTTCACAATGGACCAAATACCCCATGGACTTGATTTTTGTCCTCTTCATGCTAGATTTAATGACTAATCACAGTCCTGTTTTTGGTATCCAGGAGATGTGTTCTTTCAAGTTTCCTTCAGTAGTAGCTGTAACCATAGTGAAATATTCGTGCACATTTCTTATGAATAAGTCTGTCCCCAAAGTTTGTCACGGACAATCCGGCTGCCTCTGAGCAATGAGTATGTCTTCCTCTGAGAATTATGTCAGATTTAGACACTAATGACTGAATATTGCTTATGGGATCATCAGGTTTGAAACTGGAATAATTCCAATGAAGTCAATCAATCTTCAGTATTCCCATATTTCTGGCTAAAAATAGCCCCCTCTCATGCTCCAAGTTGATATTTCTCAATGTCTGTACAGTCTAGATTTTTTTCTCTTCTGTTTCTTGATGACTAAAACAGTCCAGTTTAGCATTTAATATTTTTTCTTATTCTACTCAGAGAGCAGTGCTTATAGCTGTTTTGGTTGTATGATAAACCTCCTAACCAGCTTCTGTGCTTCCTTTTCATTCTCCCTCAGGTACCCAAGTAGCACTTTGTTAATTACACACCTGCAGCGTCTTTACTTTCTTCAGACAATTGCACTTCATTTTAACCTTTGATTTACACATATACCTATGCAATTTGTCTCATTGAGATTAGAATCTGCTCTAACATTTTTGTTCTTGGTTTCCAGATACTATTCTGAGGAGATGTTGCAATATAGTCCCAGTCTCTGACATTTAAACTGGAGCTTTGCCTAGCTTGACTGCTCAGATAATTAGTAGTGTTTCTTTACTGCAGTTCCCCTGTTGGGAACTTCAAAGACAGCAGTATTTTTATAATATTTTTACCATCTAATGACTTGCAACAACAGACTGTTATTATGCTGTTAAAGGCAGGGGAGGAGGGAGCTATCCAAATGCTAATCAGTTGTCCCTTGGTGGAAAGGTTCACCTGAATCCAGCTTAGCCTGGTTTGTGGGAGACCATACATTGCTCTCCAGTCTGTGTCAAATATGAATTATTAACCAATTAACACTGATCTGTTGCAATTACAGAGATGACCTGTGCTTAATAACTCTATGCTCAGGTCTCTAATGATTAATGATTATTACTAGTAATAGTAATTCCCAACCCCGTATCTAGTTCTTTCTTAATTTGGGGTGGAGCCAGAGTGCTTGCATATAGGGATCCATTATAAAGTAACCTAGGACTTCAGTTCAAGTTTCATTAACAGAACTTTAATTTAAACTACCTATGAAGTAGGTTAGTATGAAAATTGATGTATTTACATTTTTAAAGTCTCATAATTTGTATTTAGCATATTTAAATAGTGAAAATAGCTTTTATAATGTATATATAAAATAGCTTTTATAATGTATATATTTTATAATATTTTATAATGTACACACAAAATTAATCCAAGAACAAAGATATATGTATTTTTCTTTAACCAAGTAGCCAGCATCTCACTGCAGCCCTTTATATTAATAAGTTATATTTATCTATCTATATATCAAATGAACTTAATAGAATTCATCATATGATGTGTCATGATGATTTAGTGTTAATTATGTGTTTATCCCATATATCAGGTAATTATAAGATCTAGCTCTTAGACCTCAAAGTACTTTTAAGAGAAGGTCAGTATCATCATTCCCATTTCACAGCTAGGCAAACTGAGGAAGGTACCTTGCCCAAGGTCACCCAGCAAGCCAGTGACAGAGCCCAGGTCTCCGAGATTTCAGCATATTCATTGGCCAATATTAGCCCACATTACTACTATATTTAATTGCCTCATGATCTTGTGTCTCTCTCACTTTGTTTATCCTCACAGCACTCCTGTGAGGCACGGCAGCACAATTATCCACCCTCTGCAGATCATGCCCAGCTCATAGGCAGTGATTATCATCAGTAGGTCTCACAACCCTTTAACAGGAGGTCAGTACCATTATCCCCATTTTACAGATGGGGAAACTAAGACAGAGTCATGTGCCCAAGGTGACACAGTCTGTAGCAGGGCAAGGAATTTAACCCACGCCAGACTGCTCCCTTACCCCTGGACTGTCCTTTCACTCAGCTACAGCTGGGTACATACCATCTATCTGAGCATATTTTGAGCTGCAGGCTGGGATCTTCAAAGGAATATAAGAAATGTAGGTGCCCAGCTCCCATTTAATTTTTATGGGAATTGAGTGCCTAAATCCCATAGGCTCCACTGAAAATCACCACCTAAATCATAGCACTGCAGTAGGAGGCTTGTTTACAGCAGAAACAGCAGAAGTCCCAGGACACACAATATGACAGATGAGAAATAACAGGGATGAGTGCACCAATTTGGATTGACTAAGAATCCCTGCCCCCAAAACCTTTGCCCATTTTAACATATGAACATGAGAGACTTTTTGACATTCTAAAATGCTTAAAATAAGCATTGTTTTCACCTGGTTTTTTCAGGGGGAGGTAGAACCTGACGTGCCAAGATACCACAAGTGAGACTGGCCTCATGTTCTTTCATCTAAGGCTAGACACAGACTTGCACCGGTTTGACCAAATCATTTAAAAATCAGCCCTTTAGTTAAGCCCATGTAAGCTGGGGCAAGGACAAGGCCTAAGAGTGGATGTACCGTAAGTCTTCAAAGAAAGCCTATTCTCATGAGACTTCCAAGTCCATCCTTATACACCCAAAAGATCCTGATAGCCATAAAATACCCAAACTGATCCTGAAGTCAAAATCTTAATTATGGGTTACCCATTGCTAAGGGAAAATACAATATTTCCTCTCGCCCTCGTGGGCATGTGCTATCAGATGGGCAATGAAACTAATATTGTTCTGCTGAATAGTGAACAATAAAATCTGCATCCTTTGCATACCACACAGCTCTGCTCTGCAGGGCTCCCTCCACTGTAGGTTGCAGGCTACATCCAAGGTAGTGAGAGTCCTTATTAGGTCAGCAGTGGTCCCAAGACTGATCTAGAAAAGAGGTGTTTGTAAATAGGTAGATATTCGATAGAGCACATAAGAATATGTAGCATTATCTGGAAGTTAGTAGGACCAATAACATTGTTTTTACACACTGAAAATGGCTTGCTGCCTGCAGCCAGCTGATAACATGTAGTTCTTAACAGCGGTAAGGGGCTATTTAATAGAATGTGACTATATGAACCTCCCAGTCACCGCGCACCCCCACCTATTCAACATAAAGGAGTATGGCAGCCACAAAGACTAGAGCTGATCTGAGGCCACACAGGCAGCATTAGTGGCCTCAGATCAGCTCTATTTTCACTGGGCAAAAGAAGATTCCAACCACTCCAGAAACACACACACACAACCATGTCTGCTGTTTCAGCCTGGTGCAGTAGGAGGACAAGTCTCCACCTACAAGCATTCCATAGAGAGTAAAACTTCCACTTTGAATGTGGGGAAAGTAGATCCCATGTTCAAAGACACTTGGTGGTTACCAGTTGCAGACAGAGCTTCCATGTTAACTGCCTACTAAGAATCCAGTCCTATAGTGCTTGCATAGGTAAAACTGATTATCAGTAGGACTGGCACCTAAATAGGGCTGTTTGAATAGCAAGAAGAGTTATTGATGAACATTTTCCTGAAATCTATCTTGTGATTTCATTCATGTCTCTATTTGTCCATTTTCCTCAAACATTAGCAAATATTTTGTCTTTATCTGAATGTTTGCAAAAGTGCCCTTAACCACACAGACACTTGTCTTAATAACAGACAAGGGTATTTGTGCACAAACAAGATAATTTGATATTTGCTATTCACCATTCATTACTCATCTGTTTAAAAAGTTTGTCACCTAATCAGGGAATGGATATCTCATCATGTGACTTAGATGCCCAGTCAGAAAGAACAATCACAATGCTTGATTTGTAGAAAATCCATAGGCTGCAGGTTGTTCATTACTTGGAATTGGGTATTGAACTATTTGTCTGACAATGGCAGCTGTCTGTAGACAATTTGCAAACAGGCAAGAGAGCTAACTTCATTGAATAAATTGTTCACTGCAAAGAAAGTGACCAGGTCTAGCCTTCAGTGTAAGCATCGATGTTGGCAACAACACAGCAGAATTTCCTCTCTTATTCATCTTGTGATTATTGAGATTCAATGTTTCATTTGGCATTTAACAACTTCCATGTTGGTTTTTCCATTTGGAATGCTATTGCTATTCATATTTCATATGCATTGGAAACACAGTCTGGAAGTTACTTTACTCCAAGACATAAAAAAAAATAATTACTTTGTCAATTTACTGTGAAACTCAAAGGAAATATTTCAAATATATCATTTATTGAAACAAAAATGGGGGGAAGCACATTATGCTTTTGGAAATCAATTTTCAGCTATTTTTTCACATGGATTCATCAGTCATATCAAGGGACTTTGATGGAGTTATAGGACTTTTTGCTTTTATAATGTTAAAAGTCAATTTTCTATGTGTTTGCCAGTGATTTCATATAGCCTTTAGGATTTTGATGCACGGTTTTAACTCTCTGGATGAAGCATGACCACTTAAATAATCTAAGAAGGACTAATATATTTCCTTAGTCTTAGCTGTTTCTTTATTGTTAACATAAATAGAAATTTCAGAATTAAAGGAAAATGAGCAAAAATGTTAAACTTTTGTGGCACTGACTGTTATCAGGATTTAGGGGCATAGGAATTGCAAGACCAGACCAGACTAGTCTAATAATCTGTCTCTGATAATAGTCAGCACTGGAAGTTTCAGCAGTGGAATCCCCACAGTGGGCAATTATGGGATAACATCCTCAGAGAAAATTCCCTCCTAACCTCCAATAATCAGAGGTTGGCTGATGCTGTGAAGCATGAGGGTTAATATACCCTCCCAACCTCTTGTTTATTTTTAATTTTCACTATTATAACTCTGGATATGCTTCTTGTCCATATAAATGTCTAATCTCTTGCAGAACCCTGCTAAACATTTAGCCTAGGTGCTATCTCCTGGCAAGAAGTTCCACAGTGATTGAGTTAAAAGGTATTAGTTGTGAACTGGCCACCCTTCAGTTTCAATGAGTGACCCCTTGTTCTAGTGTAGGGGGAAAGGACATAGACTCATAGACTTTAAGGCCAGAAGGGACCATTATGATCATCTAGTCTGACCTCCTGCACAACGCAGGCCACAGAATTTTACTCACCCATTCCTGCAATATACCTCTCACCTATATCTGAGCTATTGAAGTCCTCAAATCTTGGTTTAAGGACTTCAAGGTACACTCCAACAGGGCTTAAAAAGATTTTACAACACACACATGTACTTTCTTATATCGTTTCAAGGGAAAATGCTCTGGAAGGAGCCAGACATATTACAAAATGCTAGCGTTAGTATGGTGTTTGTGCATGTGCTTTTTTCTCACTAGAAGGATCCAGATCCTTGTAGCTTTTTATGAAGAGAAACAGTAAGGAGTGAGTGACAAAAGCTTGATCAAAGGGTCAGCGACAGGTCTGTAGGAAGAATTACCTCTTTGAAATCCAGGCAGCAGGAAACACGGAGTGTCAAAATCTACACAATCACCTCTGCTGAGTATCTAATCACCAATGGATCTGATCAGTAGAGAACAGGAGGCAAGGAAACATCAGAGGTCAAAGTTGCAGACACAAAGGAATTCCATGCGAACCAAACTACCCTGGCAGGAAGGAAAAACAACCCACAAAAACAGTCAGTGAAAGGGGGATGGGGGAGAGAAAAAGAATCAGTAAATGCCCAGGAGCTAAAAGAAAGTAGAGATGACCCAAAAAAAGCCTTAAAAATTGGCAATTGGATTGTAAACTCTTGTTCACATTGGTGAGCAGCTTCTCACACAAACACTTCAGAGATCATTGCTGTGAGTAAGGAGATCATGATGTGGCCCCTCAAAAGAAAATTACAATGACAATTATCAATTACAATAAAAAAAAATCACTCTTCTCCTCTGGAAGGGGGTGGGGGACATCAACAGAACAAAAAGCCTGATGTTTTGACCACTTGCACACAAGAGTAACTTTACCCAAACGAATAGTCCCACCAAATTCAGTGGGATTGGTCACAGAACTAAAGTTACAGCTGTGCACAAGAGATTACAGGATCAGATTCTGTAACTAATAGATATGTATCCCCATCAGAGTGCGGTACCTCACAGTTCATCCGGGGGGGGGGAGGGGGGAGTTGGCACCTCACAGCAGTGACACTAAAAATTCATTAGAAAAGGATTTGTGCCCACATGGTGGCATTGTAACCAGGGGACCTGGAGAAACTAATAAATCGACACTCATACACATGCACACAGATACACACACATTTGTATATGTTGAGAATTAATTTGGTAGAATTCAAAGGAAAAAATACTGTTTGTAATTTTCATTGTAACTACGGCCAATGCAATCTCTGCACTCAGATCATCATGAGGAACCACAACATTGTTGTGATATGTGTTGTTAAGGTTGCTCTTCTCAGGATATGTGGAAGTTTCCAAAATAAATTCTTGGCCAAAAAGGTAGATATTTACCTCCAAGGTGCACCCTCATTTTAAAACCCTCATTTTCTTGAGTTTTAGTGAATGCATGACTAGGATGAAGTATTTAACTTGTTACTTGGAAGTTTATCACCATATTATTTAGGTGATGTACTCTTACTCCTTCCCCCTCTCTCCCCATCTGTAAGATGCATATTTGTCTCATAGCATTACTACTGCTCATATGAATGTTAAAACTATATCCTGGATATATCTAGTGGTTTTGAAGTTATTTAAATGCTGATTTCAGAAATATTGTTCACAGGCTCTGTTAGGGCTGCAAAGAAAGCATTATTTCACCAAGTTTATGTTGACCTAAATCTATGGAGTTTTGTTGAAGTATTACATTCAAAGTAGAATTTTCTGATCATTCGATTAGATACCCACGAAGTATTGGTCCAGCTAAAAAGTACAGTACAGTGTGCTGACCAGAAAGGCATATGAAGACATCTGGATTTGACACGAACAGTAACTAGGACCTCAGACCAGTCCCATCTCCTTGAGGAATTTTTGGGTTGATTCCAAAACCCTAAGGGGTCTGTTGTCAAAGTCCAGTTTGGATTCAGCCCCCGATAGTGGAATCCTCACAAAAGTGGTTAGTCTTCTGCGATTTTAGGTGGACTGTGGCACCCAAAAAGCCCGCATCTGGGTGCTTTTGGAGACTAAGGAAGGTCCAGAAGAATCTCTATTCCTGACTCTATTCTTGACTCTGCCACTGAAGAGCTGGGCAAGTCACTTCACCTCTCTGTGTCTCAGTTCTCCCAGCTGTACCATGAAGATAATGATGCTTAACTCCTTTATAAAGTGCTTTGAGATCCACTGACAAAAACCTCTATATAAGCACAAGGTATTATTGCTAAATTGGACGCATGGTCCTGTGGACTATGCATAGGACCAAGAACAAAGGGCTGTATTCTATTCATGGCTTCAACACCGATGTCCTCTGTGGCCTTGGTCAAGTCACCCTTGTCTGGTTTAATTTCCTCTGTGCATAATAAAGATTTTAACACCACTGTGCAAGACACCAGTTATTTCTTGTAAAGTGCTATAAAATTTCCAAATTCATCAATACAGCAGTTCATTGGCCTAGTCATCCTCTGCATCCCAACCTATAACTCTCTCAACATTTAAAAAAAAAACTTTTAGTGTCATAAACGATCATTTGGGCAGCCTAGCAGAAGTAACTCATGGCTTTGCCAGTTGTAAGTAATACACCCATCCCAAATGCAAACTGATAAAATCTTTATACCACCACCAAATATGATAGCGATTAGATTATAGGGAAAATGTGTCTAGGTAGCTCAAAGTAAAATTGTTATGGGATCCTTTATCCTAGCACAACTGCTTAAGAGATTTGCAGTTACCCTGAGGGCAAGGGTCCCTTTAGAATTCTTTTTCACTATAGCCGGGTGCTGGAATAAATTGACTAGTGGAGGTCAAACGTGCTACAGCAATGATGTATTTGGCTTTTGGAGAGTCTGCCAGATGTATCCCACTGAGAGCAATTTATCTGAAATAGCATTCATAATGGGTCTCAAAGGAAGTGCCAATATCTCCTTGAAAGAAAGGTGCTTTGATGCCAGCTAACAGTAACTGGAGTATGCATAAAGCACAACAGACAGAACAGAAAGGAAGAAATTGGGAGACAAAAATACACGGCACATATATTATTTGCAAGATATACACTTTGCTGTATTATTAGTGGAGCACTTAATAATTGCGTGTTCTGTTCATTCCCTCTGGGGCACCTTGCATTGGCCACTGTTGGAAGACAGGATACTGGCTGGCTGGACCTTTGGTCTGACCCAGGATGGCGGTTCTTATGGAAGCTCTAGTAAGGAAGCATTGTTCTGATAAACATGATGCTATGACAATAACCAAAAGAGACAGCTACTAATTTCAATGGGTGGAACTCTGCCCTATGCTATGGCCCCTTTGCATATCACAGGGGATGCAGAAGGGATGCAGAAGCTGCCCTAATTAGGCAGCTGTGAATGCCCCTGCTGTAGGGGATCCCATAGTTGTAGAAAGCCAGCATCAACAGCTAATCCTTCCCCATCTCAGCTCCTTGGCTGTAGACAGCCCTGGGAACTGAAAGAGCATAAAGATGGCATACAGCCACCTTTGCCCCACTCCTCATTCAGATGAGCCAAGCAGACCATTGATGCTAGGGTGACCAGATAAAAGGTGTGAAAACTCGGGACGGGGTGTGGGAGGTAATAGGTGCCTAGATAAGAAAAACCCTCAACTATCAGTACTCTCCCTATAAAACCGGGACATCTGATCACCCTAACTGATGCAGCTGGGGACTTAAGGCTGATATGTAGGCTTTGTAACCATAAAGCAATTAGGGTGGCTCAACAATTAGTATAATGAGAGAAGTATCAGGGGAGTAGCCATGTTAATCTCCTCATTATAATGAGAGAAGGCTTTTTAAACTTCCCTACCTCTTTCATCAGCTCAGATCCAGGCCAAGTTGAAAGGCACAAAATCTATGACCATTTGGTAGTCTACAGGAGATGGGTGAGTGGTGTTGGTTGTAATTTTAGTGGACACCACCACCTCACTTGGCTCGGTTATAAGATAGACTCAACAGAGACAGGTCAAGGACAGAATGGATGTAGACAACGAGCTACCTTCTCTCTACAGGATATTGTTGTCTCTTTTGCGTTTTGCACAATGTAAGTAATCTGACGTAACCACAGGGGTACGGTAGGATTCAAATAACTATCTTTACTAACTACATACAGTGAAACCTCGATATAACGGACTAATTCGGGCGAAGGGGTGTCCGTTAAAGCCGAAAGTCTGTTGTTTAATAATTTTTTTAAATTATTAAATAACGGACTTTCGGCTGACAATGGACACCCCCCTCGCCCAAATTAGTCAGTTATATAGAGGTTTTACTTTTAGTGAGCAGCCCGCCCGGCGCCAGCCAGCAGCCCGCCCACCCGGGTCCCGGCTGCAGGGAGCCGGGCGGGGGGGTTGACAGCTGGGGAGCCGGGCGTGCGGGGAGCTGTCAACCCGCCCGCCCGGGACCCCGGCTGCTGGGACCCGGGCGGGAGCTGTCAACTCGCCCGCCCCGCTCCCGGAAGCGGGGAGCTGGGCAGGAGCTCTCAAACCCCCCCCCCACCACCACCGCCCGGCTCCCCGCAGCGGGGAGCCCGGCGGGAGCTGTCAACCCCCCCCCCCGGCCCGGCTCCCCTCAGAGCCAGGTGGGGAGGGGGGTTGACAGCTCCCACCGGGCTTCCTGCCGCGGGGAGCCCGGCGGGAGCTGTCAACTCGCCCGCCCGGCTCCCCGCAGCGGAGAGCCGGGTGGGAACTGTCAGCCCGCCCGCAACTGTCAACACCTCCCCGCCAGGCTCCCCGCTGCGGGGAGCCGGGTGAGGGGGGGGGTTGACAGCTCCCGCCGGGCTCCCCGCTGTGGGGAGCCGGGCGGGAGCTGTCAACTCGCCCGCCGGGCTCCCCGCTGCGGGGAGCCGGGCGGGAGCTGTCAACCTCTGCGGGGAGTGACAGCTCCTGCCCGGCTCCCCGGGGCGGGAGCCGGCAGCCCCCGAATAACGGATTTCGGATGCATCGGAAATTTTGTCCGTTGCATCTGAAGTCCATTAAATCGGGGTCCGTTAAATCGAGGGTTTACTGTACTGTGACGGTGTACCCCATAAGGCTTTATGGGTGTGTGTGCCTGTAAATGTGTGTGTGATGTTACTGGAATATGGTTTTGCTGAAAAGTTATATCTCTGTGAAGGTAATGATCCACTGGATCGGTTCATCCTATTTGTACGTATGTGTCTGAGTCAATATTCATAACAATTGTTAGGTAAAAAGCAAGTCCCTACTCACCTCTCCAGCACCCGAGTTCGTGCGGAGTTGGTATAGGGCTCACAGTCTGTCAGAGACCAGACACCAATTCGTTGATCAACAGGCTCACACTATCCTTAGCTCAAAAGCTTCAGAGTAAGTGTGGCAAGTTTATTAGGGGTAAGCATCAATATTTATACACAGAAGTAAACAAAGTGATTAACAGGTCATAATGGTTATGCATAATCAATCAAGATTCTACAGGATAAAACAGGTTAAAATGTAAATTCTAAAAGACAAAGGGGAGATGGCTACTTAAGGGGAGGGGGGATGTCATGAGCAGTTCGCAGGTCAGAGCTTTGGTCAAAAGTTCAGACAGAGCCATCAAGCCAAGGGTAAAGTTCAAACTCAACACTCTGAATACAACAATGTGCTTGCTTGGTTGTATGTGGACTTTGGAAAACAGCTGAACAGCTCTCAGAGGGAAAAACTATTCTCAGTTAAGCCCAATTGAGAACCAATCAAGCAAACAATGAACTTTGTAGAAGCCCATCCACACCCGAGCCTCCTCAGGAATGCGTCCTGACTAGTGGTGAGGGGGAGTCTGGTTCAAACCTGCTACTTTGTCCATGTGCTCTGAGAGCCCATGTGGACTCTGGATAAGAAGGAGGGAGTGGCTCTCCACCCAGAGGAGGAAGCCTATAAAAACCTGGGAGAGACCTCTCCATTTTGGTTCTCAGCTGGCTCAAGCAACAGCCCTCCATCTCCCAAGGATTCCTGGAAGAAACTGGAACAGAGGACTGTGACTGCAGGGGGGGGGGGGGTGCGAGTGATTGCTGGACCCAGGCTAACAGGGAGTTTAGCCTGAAAGAAGGAATTCAGAGGGTGAGGTGTTTTACTGTAATAGTGTTAGATTTGCGTGTTTTGTTTATTTTGTTTGGTAATTCACTTTATTCTGTCTGTTACTACTTTGAACCACTTAAATCCTATTTCCTATCTTTATTAAAATCACTTTTTACTTATTAGTTAACCCGGAGTACGTGTTGGTACCTGGGGGGGGGGGGCAAACAGCTGTGCATATCTCTCTATCATTGTTATAGAGGGCAAACAATCTATGAGTTTGCCCTGTATAAGCTTTAAGGGCAAAACAAATTTTATTCAGGGTTTGACCCCATTGGGAGTTGAGCATCTGAGTGCTAGAGGTAAGAATACCTCCTGCCTGTTTCCAGGAAGGCCCACAGCTGTTAGGGGACATGGCTCAGTCCTGGCAGGGTACTGAGGTCCTAAACTGTTTGTGTAGGAAAACTGAGGCAGGAGTAGCCTTGGCACATCAGGTGGCAACTCCTAAGGGGTTTCTGTGATCCCAACCGTCATACAACCCGCAAGGCCTAGCTATACAAGTAAACTGTTCTTTTGGCATACTCTTGGTGACTTATTGTCTTCTACATTTCATATGGGCCACAAGAGGGCTGATAAACTACTTAAGGGGCTACACCACACAATTCCTATACAGTATGGTGATCACATCCAGTCAGGGCTGAAACATCAGTAGGCAAGTGAGCGGGAAGCTTGTGCTGCTGCCACCCATGCTGTCTCTGTCATGTAATAATAGAGAGAATCATTCTTCAGGATAGTAATCTCAACACGCAACACAGAATAGGTACTGACTCCTAATTGAGGTCTCTAGGCAATACCATAATCTCTATATTAAATAATAATCTCTGAACACAGTAAACTAAATCCAGCCCTAGGATAACCAAAGCCAACTCTCATTAATGTCAGTTCATAGCAGGGCTAAGTTGGTCCAGTGTTGGCCCAGGTGGTACCACTCAGTCATTTTGGTTAGTTTCTTACAGAGAGATGATTTATAATGATATATACAAGGCTAAGAAAAGAGACAAATTAAATTTAAACCATGTTTTCTTATAAACTGAATAACTAGAGATCTCATGCACACTGACCAAAATATCCGGATATTCTTCACCAACAGCTATATCCAGGCATCTCCTCCTCCCCCCCGGAAATGGCAGTGGTTTAGCTGCCATGCTAACCCTGCTTGAACTAAAATTTTTGCAAAAGTCTCATGTCAAGGTATGACTAATGCCATCATTCTCCATCCACAAAAGCAAGCTCAATGAACTGAAAAAAGTGTATTAATAGGAGAGGGTTTTTTAAATTTGGAAGAGACATTATAGTGAAATGGAACATAAGCACAACTGGAGGCAAGCAGCATGTGTGCCAGCGGTTGCTCAAAAAAAATCTGTCTGCCCTATCCCTGATTTAAAAGCAGAGTTTGCCCTATGTGTATTGGCATCACTTAGCACCTTCCAATTTCTTCCATCCACCCAGCCTAGCCTCCTGCTCTGGTCCCTACAAGAATAATTTCCATCTTCCTAAGGGTATTTTTTTTTTAGGGTGGGTTAATCATGTGAATAGAAAATAAACAAGCCATACAGACTTATGAAGTTACAAAAGTCACAGTGCTAGTATGTTGTCTTGTCCCTTTAAATATGGAGCCCTAAGCTTCATGCTGCCCCATTTTTCATGCTGCCCCACAGGTGAGCTACCTATCTGATACCAAGTTTCTTCCAGTTGAAAATATCTTGTGGATTAGTCTTGAGTTACATTGTGTACAGGACATAAAATGAGGTGAAAATTATGGACCCTGGGGCAAGGCACCTCCTTTGCTTGGGTGGACTTAGTGTCTCCCCTTCCAGCGGTCTGGGGTCTGCAACAAATCAGTCCCACTCCCCTGATTTTTTATTGCCTACTCAGGTTTCATTCTTCATTATTTACAAGGTGGGCCTCAGGGTAGACCCAAGCAGTACTCTTCAGCCAAACAAAAAGAAACAAGTTCATAACACAAAAAAGGGAATACCTCTCTGTGATGGAAGTCACACCCTACACACAGTTGTCAATCTCTGTACAAAATATGCCTTGTAAAGTATGATTTGAAAACTAACAATTTCTGGTCAACAATATCAACAGTATATGCAAAGTTATTAACATAAACTGAAATCATGACTGAAGTGTGTTTACCAGACATATCTAGGAAGTGAATAAACCTGTTTCCTGAAGACAATGGATAAGTTGACACCCCAGCCAAGTGTAATCAAAACGGATAGGCCATCACCATCAAGTGCCCATTTTTCATCAAGGAAAGGGGGACAGGAACAAACATCTACATTTTAGCAAACCTTTCCCCCACCACCCTCCTTGTCTCCTTGCTGTCAGCTGGAAACAACTTTATCTATGGGTCACTCTTAGGAAAACACATTTGAAAGTGTGACTTAACTACACAAGTCAGGGACAAAAACATCCCAAGTTCTCTCTCCCTCTCTCTCCCTCCTACCTAAGATGACGAAAGAAATAGCCTATGGGCTTTCGGAGCAGATCCTGGCCTGAGAATTTGGTCAGCACTGTCATGAGAACATGTGGTAAGAACTTCACATTGAATCAAGTCTACAAAGGGTTTTATCTTTATTTTTCTTGTAACCAATTCTGATTTTAATGCCTCATTGCTTGTACTCACTTAAAATCTCTCTTTGTAGTTAAATAAATCTGTTTTATTCTTTAATTAAACTAATCCAGTGTTGTGAATTGTTTGGGTAACTTAATTTAAGATAGCTGAGTGTCATATGTTGATCCCCTTAGAGTGGCAATGGATCTAGATATTTGGACTGTCCAGGAGAAAGCTGGACAGTGCGAAACACGTGATTTGGGGGCAAACTTCAAGACTGGAAGTGTGTTGAGGTCAAGTTGTATCCAAAGCTGCTGAAAACCAGAATGTGACTGGTGTTTTCTGGCTCGCTGCTGGGGTCAGAGTGCCTGGACCAGGACCATAGCTGTACATCAGGGTGTGACCTGCACGCTGTTTGTGAGGAGTCCAGGTTGGGAGCTACAGCAGCAAAGCATTGTAAGGCCTCTCAGGCTGACACAAATGGCTCCCCAGCCCCTCATTTGTCCAGATTTCACCCTGGAATGTCATAACGTATAAATCGAACAGGATTTGTACACAGTTTGCTATTTTAAATGAAATTTACACTGTAAGCACTTGAGTAACACTTTTCAGTGAGTCTCAACTGCGGGAGCTGGGAACAGTCAAAGAAAGATTACAGTTTGTTGTTTTATGTTTGTTGATTTCAAGTGAGAGACAGAGAACAGAAGCTGGGGAAAGAAAACATATGCCAGAGGGAAAATACCCCACAACACCATACAGAAGAATTGTGTGCAATTGGTGCCTATTCCATGCTGGGGGGGGGGGGGGAGAGAGACAGAAGTTAAGAAACCTCCTCATGGATTATGACAAAGTCAATGGAGTACAGGCAGTTTATCAGGACTCATGAGAGATCAGGGTCTACAGCATCAGGAGGAAACAGACCTTGCAGCTTACAAGTAAGCCCAGAGTGGATGCAACTGGAAAGAGAGAAACTGCAGCTGGAAACCTCTAACATGAATGGGAAAAGAATGAAAAGAAATGTCAATATTAAATCAAGTTGTGGGACTTAAGGGTGGACAATCCTCAGGCAATAATCAATCCTATTCACAGAACACTCAGCTGGAACAAGTTGTGTGCTGCACACAAGGAAACAGGCTGTATTGAAGAATACCTTACCACTTTTGAAAGGCTATGTGAAGTTTATAATGTTCCAGGGGACAAGGAAGTCCCCACACCGACTGAAAAACTCTCTGGTAAAGCTGAGAAAACAGATAAAGGAGAAGAGGGCTGAGAATTATGGCAAATTGTTTGAACTCTTTGCTCAAGATTATTTCCTAAACATATAGATTGAGGAGATCAAAGAAACTTAGTATGAGGCAAATCTTTAAACGCTGTAAAGGAAATAGCCATCCTGGTTGATTCCTTTGCGCAAGCTCAAATGTCAAGGCACAAACCCAATGTAAAAGGAGGGATCCTGTTTTACCCCTGAGGAGGAGGAGGGTGGCTAAGAACCCAGGCACACCCTCCCCCCCCCCCCCCAATCATCCCCATTCTTGAAATCCCCATCACAGACCTCCTGTGAAGGACAAAGTTACAAGAAGGTACTTCAGTGAAATGCCTGAAGAATCAGTTCCCTATGCTAAAAGTAACTAAGCCCACACCCCATCTAGCCCATATTAATGCAACGGTCCTTAATACAGAACTCTGCAGGTCCTCTGTGAAGTCTGACCGTGAGGAGATAAATATGGAATGTATCAAAGTCACCAAGGTGAATGGCAAAGAATGCATAGGGTAGAGAAACCCTGGTGCCCACTTCTTTCTGGTCAGGCAAAGCATGGTCCCAAGGACTGACATGTTACCTACGCTTCTGGCACTGGGGGGAGGGGGGAGGGAGCATAACATTCCTGCATCTTTGGCTAAAATTCATTTGGAATAGGAAGGTTTAGAAAGTGACTTAACAGTAGGGATGCTAAATAGTATCCTTGTGGAAATGATCATGGAGAACACTATTTTGCATATGATTAAGGCTGTTAATGTTTTTGCCCATGAAATAGGGGTATTCCAGAGAGAAATGGTAAAGACCCAGAAACTATTATGGGGGGAAGGGCAGTCCTTCTAGCTGCATTGCAGAGATGGAATCAGTGAATTTCCAGGTGTGGGAGTGGCCAAGGCTAGCTGATGTATGGCAGAGGAAAGAAGCATGCTCTTGGGGCTGGGGGAGGAAGAATTAACCCCTGCAACTGAAGAAGCTGTCCCAGTTGTTGTCAGCATTATGCAGATGAACAAAGGAAAAACCCCACTCTAGACAGCATCAGGGAACATGTCCCAGAGAGGGACCCAGCAAGGGGAAATGGGGAGAGGTTTTTTGAAGAGGAAGAAAAATTGTACAGGGAAGCTTCTGTGAGGCTGGCACACCAGATCATGCTAGAGTGTATTCAAGTCAATTCACTTTTATATTAGTATACATCAAAGTAACTGTTAATTATTTAAGTGTCTAATTTCATAAAACTAATGGGATGCCAAACTGGAAAGCATCAATATTTGTAACAAGTTCACACCAGCTGAACAGCTAGAGGTGTTGTCTGTGCTGCAAGAACACCAAGTGTTTTGTAAATCCAGGGAAGTCACTTGCTAACTCATAAAATTACTACTGAAGAACCAGAGCCATCTCCCAGTAGACCCTATAAGGCCACTGACAAGGTGTTGCCTTGTTATGCTGACCTCTGGATGCTAGTCCTTCCCCAAACAGTCAGTTTGGTTATTTCCTCTGTCTTCCACCAGGAGAAGCCTTTTCTCCATGCTGCAACTTGTCTCTCATCTCTCCTCCCTGTCTCACCCCAGAAGAGGGGTTTTTAAAGGTCATAGGCAGCCCCTAATTGGACTCAGGTGACCCTCACTGACCTGAGGTCACCTCTTTTCAGCTCAGCGGGAAATGTGCCTTTAGCAATTTAGGGCTAAAATACCAGCCTTCCATACACTCTGGTACTTGTCCGGTCTGATCTTGTCACAAACTGCTCAAAAGAAACTCATGGCCCTCATTGAAACTAATGGCAGAATTCCCACTGACTCCAGTAAGGCCAGGATTTCATCCAAACTCTAGCCTGGTTTTTCCAAACGTCCAGACCTCTGTCAAGTATCAAATGATGTAGAACCAAGATAGGGAGGGAGTTCTTTTTCTGTAAATGTTTAAAAGACAACAGCAGCAAGGAGAGGTCATAAACCAGCCTCAGTATCATTAAGGATATTTCCCTACATTCTGCAAGCCAAAAATGTCATTGCGTGCAGAGAACAGGACCCTTATTATGTTTTTGCCTTGTTAAAAGACAACTACCCATCTCCTTGGTAAACATAAGTTATTGTAAACTCTTGGAAGATGTTTCTCTAACGGCTCCCCCAAGGGTTGGCAGCAGGGCTTGAGCCCAGAACCTATGGGTGCCATACAAAAACCTAATCTAGATATATAATGGCTGTACAAAAAAATATTCCAAGTCCAGGTATCAGTAAGGATAATGAGAAGTGAATAAGGAATATAAAACACAATAGGCTTATTGGTAAGAAGCCAAGATCCATCCACTAATACTTTTGAATAAATTGCATCCATTGCTTCTGGGAGAACAGAGGGGGAGATTTTCAAAGGCACAAAGGACAGTTAAGCGGGCAGACTTCCATTGATTTTCACTGGGAGTTGGGCACCTAACCACCCTGTAAAAACTCTCTCCCTGAGTAAACTCTGAAGGATCTGTTCAAGGTGAATTTGGCCAATGAAGTACACAGGAAGTCATCTGAGGCACACATATCCCTGCTTGATATGGACAACACAGATTTTTAGAAAGTTTGTCAAATGTTAGGGATTAGTAAAGTAATACACAGGCTCTCTCACCTCTTGCATAGTCTTTTGGGTAGAATCCAGTACCGGGAGATAGTGGCTAAAAGTCATTTCGGTATGATGATGTTTAGAAGCCTCTATGGAAAGAGATACTAATTTTAGTCTTTTTCTCAGTGAGCACAAGTGTCAAAAGCTACCATCAGAGTTGGCTGTAATTGGCAGTCTCAGTGGGGAGACCACGAATTAAATAGATGTGGAGAGCAGAGACTGCGGTACCCTGTCACCTGTACTACTTATTATAAAACTTTCTCCAATGGCATCTTCATTTTGGGGGTACTGAATTTCATTTTCCTTCTGCCCACATGTGAAATCTACACTCCATTATACAGTTAATAAGACACCACGCAGATAGTTTGTCTATTCCTCTTGTTGAACACTGCTGCCAGTGCACTATTGCTGCTGTAGGAAAGATCTGTACATGTCCATTACGTTAAATAGTCGCACCCTCAGAGTCTAGTCCTAGCTGAGTAACGTGGAGCTCCAGATGCTAATTTCTGCACAAGCCTCATTGCAGTTCTGGTCCAAAGCCTTCATCACCACATTTCAGAATATTTATATATTTTGATTTATCGTAACCCAGGTGGAGTCGGCAGCAACAAGGGACTCTAGAGGCAATACTTTAGGCAATACTTCCGTACTCGCAACCACTGACATTGAATACAACAAAAGGAATTTTTTTATTAAAAGAGAAAGAGAACCAAGCATTACCTTAGGAGAACACCACAACCACATTCAAAAGCATGAGACCATAAGCAAATCCCAACTCCATAGTGCACTGAGCTGTGTCCTTCACTCCAGTTTCCAATCTTGCGGTGGGAAAGTCCAATGAAAGAATCTTTAATACAGCATTCCCGTTGCCCTCCATTGCACCCCACTCAGAGGTGAGCGGTTAGCGAAGACCCACAGGTTTGCTCCCAACGGTTCACTTCCCACCTCTGGGGAGGGTATCTACCAAAAACCTCTACTACAGCCTCTGCAACTGGCTCACAGCTACTATGATCTCTCTGCTGCTGCTACTTGCTGCTCCCATGGGGTCACATTTTGAAGTTCTGCCTCCTAACCCAGTTTGCAGTAATTTCAGCAGGCAGTGGAGAAACTTGCCACCAGTGAAGGCTGTGTTGTCTTTTACTGCTCAGCAGTGACATCAGCTCTAAGAATCACCAACAGGAAATAAAGACTGAATTGTGTCTAATCAGCACTGTCAAACACTGAAGAGGGGGAGTGTGACTGGGATCCCACGCTGAGGTTACTCAGTTAAGGAAAACTGCAAAGAATGGGGCAGATAATCCACCAAAGATGGCGGATATTCCAATCCTTTGATTTACCAAACCAGCACAAACAGCTCTAATATCTTACCGGTTACCCAGAAGCCAAAACACAGTTCCCTTCAAGTAGTAACTCAGTCTTGGGCTTCCACCCAGACACCCAAGTCAGATATGATGAGAATTACTGAAAATCTTATTCATCATAGAAAAAAGTTCTACCAATCCCAAAGGATCAGACATTTTACCTCCAGGTTAATGAATATTTCAGAGCTTACCCAAATACATGCTTACTGACAATTCTTATTAACTCACTAAAATGTATTAAAAGAGTATTGGTTAACAGAGCAGTATACACACAGACGAATACAGTTCTGAGATCAGTTTCATAGCAGAGATGGTGAGCTTTGTAGTTGCAAAGAGTTCTTTCAGAATTAGCCCATAGGGTATAGTTCAATCTTCATATTTGGGGTGATCCAGTGGGACTGGAGATCTCAGTCTTACTACTCAAGCTTCCCCTGCATAAAGCATCAAGCAGATCTGAGATGAAAGGTTCAAGCCCCAAGGGCCTTTTATACAGTTTTATAGCAGCCTATTGACCATGCAGTCCTGGGTGAACAATAGGCTTTGAAGTAACCTTCAAACATCCACAAACTTTGAGAGACATAGACAATAACATTATTCACCAAAGTTCAACTAAATGTTAATATTCCCTTTTGATTTCTGACTCAATAGCTATACTAATAGACAGGAATGGTCTATTTGCATAGCTAACATCTAACAAGATATAAGTTAATGCATTCAGTTAGTATTGTTAGAGAATTAGAGGTAATACAGGTTTCCATTTCAAAGTTCTAGTCTATCCAACATGGAATGGCCCTAATTACCATTTACATACTTTTCTGATATGTCTCTGAAGGTTGAATGTGGGTCATTTAGCCTGCAAGCTACTTGACCCTTTCTGGCCATGTGTCACAGGCAGGTCAAATGGTATGTAGGACTCTGCATGCATCTACATCACCAGGTGAGAACACCTGATCCCACCCACTCTCTCCCTTACTGGGATTTGGCATCCCCATGCCCTGTTTGTCAAGTAAGGTTCCATTTAGGGTGATCTCTCAATCAGGACATGCTAAGCACAGTTCTGCTTCCCTTTACTTGTACAATAAACACAACATTCCATTTACCCCTGCATTCAAATACGAGAGTGATTTGTAACCCAAAAGCAGCCAAAATTGACCTTTGTTGGCAAAGCAGCTCCCTCTGCCGCGCACCTAGGCAGAATAGGCATGTCTAGACAAAGACGATCTACTCCTAAACTATTTTCCCCCAGCTCATCACTAGATGTCAGGGGAGAGCTCGTTCAGACCCTGCTTTCACATAGGCTATGTCTGCACTAGCGCTTTTGTTGGTATAACTTATGCCATTCAGGAGGTGTGAAAAACACACCCCTGACCGACATAAGTTACTCCAACTTCCAACAGAAGTGCTGCTGTGGACAGCACTATGTCAGCAGGACACACTCTCCTGCTGACGAAGCTACCACTGTTCAATGAAGGTGGCTTAATATGTCAACAGGAGAACTCTTGGGACACCTTACAGCAGCGCAGCTGCATCAGTACCGCTGTTCCATTTTAGCCTCCCTTATATGGATGCAGCTATAATATCTGCTTCAGATGCATGTAATATTTACTCATTCCAAATAGATACAAAAACATTCAGTTCAACTCTGTGCCAGCTTTTAAAATGCTCCAAAGTCACCAACACAAAAATTTAAGCCTTTCTCCTACAATTCATTGTTCCCCAATCAACTCACCCCATCAAAACAAAGCAAGCCTTGGAAAGCACATCCTTATCTGTTACAAAACCTAAGATCTGACTCATTCTGCCTTCAAGAGCACATGGCCTACTAGTAGAATTTCTGGCGCGTGCCCTGATGAACACATCTAGGGATAAAGCAGATCTCAAAGACCTAGACAAACAGATGGTCCACTGGTTAGGACACTAGCCTAGGATTTGGGAGACCCGCCTTCAAGTTCCCTGACTTCTCTTATGACCTTGGGGAAGTTCCATGGACATCAGTAAAATTAAGGTTTCACCCTTATTCTCTCTGTGGCTCAGTTCTTCACCTGTATAATGGGGATAATAGACACTTCTCTACCTCCCAGGGGTCCTCTGAGGATAAACTCATCATAGATTCTGAGGCACTGGGGGACAGGGCATATAAATACCACTGATGGCTAGACAAAGCATCACTGCAACTATGGGTCTTAGCCCATGAAAGCTCATGATCCCTAAGATCTATTAGTCTATAAGGTGCTACAAGACTCATTGTCACTTTTGCAGATGCAGACTAACAAACCTACCCCTTGGATACTGCAACTATGATTCATAAATGATAAGACTAGAATGGACTATTATCATCATTATGATTATTTATACTTCCCTGTGAATGCACACAGTCCTGTAGAGTGGATGGCCTGGGCTTAACAAGAAGCAAGTCCCTTTCTTGCTTCAAAAGTATCTGACTTTTTGTTTGTTTTCCATTGAGACAGAGGAGTGACATTTTGCTCATAAAAATGCTTCCAGAGAGTAACAGTCTTATAAATACCTGTGTGAATGTATGTAGGAAGGTTTGCACTGGAAATGTTCATGTGCCTTGAAAACTCCTCCCGTTAATTGAAGTTTTAGTCATCCAATCAATGATCAGAGTCGATATCATGGGACTTAATAGATCAGTCCCACACCACTAATATGAAATAGCAAACAGCCAAAGTCAATACTTTATGAACAACTCTTTGGTGAAAGTTCATGCAAACACTTGGAACAATTTCAGACAAAAAAAAAAAAAGCAATAATCAGTATCCATGTACAGATAACTAATGAACAGAACAAAGAACAAAAGTCAAATAAATGACTTTATATTAATCAATCTAACAGTAATCTATAAAATATCAATATAGTGTCCCATATATTTTGACTTTCTCCACACAAGTGAAGAAGTGCGGTAGAGATTTTTTGTTTTTCTAGTGCACTTTACAGTACTTCAGAAAATAATCTGCTTGTTTGAAATCTGCGAGGGTGTCACAGGGTCTGGGCTGCCCTGCGGTCTCTGCACTCTCAATGACAGGCCTTCACACAAGTCTCCAGTGTTTAACCCCAGTGTCCTTTATTTACAGTACAAGTGCATGGCTCCCAAGTGGTAAACAGTGCTCCCCCAATCCCCAGACAGTTACCTCACTGCCTTGTTTCACAGGCCCTCAGACCCTCAAGGTACCTTCTACTAAAATAGGGCTACTGCCTCCTCTCCACTGCCTGACCTTCCTCCTTACTGACCATGAATAAGGGATTTTTATAGCTGGGCCAGCTTCCTACCCCAGCTGCAGCCAATCAGTCCTGGCTAAGCCTGGAAGCCTAGGCTCATTACAAGTCCCAGCTGAGCTCCCCTGCCAGCCACTATCCGCTCCTATCCCTCTGCCTCCTGCTGGAAGCAGGGGTTTAAACTACAGAGGCAGGGCATTTCAGGGGGTTTTACTCCTGCCCTGGCACAGAGGGAATATGCAGTTTCCATTCCGATTTCTTTGTTATTAGTGTGGACAGGGCAGGGTTACACAAAAACAAAGATTGCCAACATGTAACACAATTGCTTGTTTCAAGAATTTGCTTTGTCTGTTTACATCCCTGGCTTTTATTTCCCATCGCAATAAAAAGTAAAATAAAAAACCCACCATCTAACTAAATTACCTTGCTGAATTTCCACCTAATCCTATTTATGCAGGGAGGATTTACTTACAGTGTTTTGCAAACTTCCTTTCTGGTTATTAATATTTTAATAAAATATTTTTATCATCAGTGAATGCTTTGGGAATTAGGCACACAACTTCTTTAGCTATTAGTGAGCACTGCACACCTCTCAGTAAATAGCCCATTATGAATCTTCCCCACTGCTCTTTCACTATTTCTTTCCTCTCTCCTTTTTCTTTTTTTCATTTTAATTCTTTTCCCTGGTTTGATTACTCTTGTTCTCGTATTGATTAAGCCACCCTTTCCCCAGCTGCAGTCAAAGCCCACATTGGCTTCCTCCATTTAAGAATCAGAGAGGTAGCCGTGTTAGTCTGGAATAGCAGACGTAACAAAGAGTCCTGTGGCACCTTAAAGACTAACTAAAGTATTGAAGCATAAGACCGTTCTATCAAAAATATTTTAAGGGATGAGCAGTTTCCAAAGAAGCAGAGCTAGAGACTGAATGCAGTGTGTCTTGCACATACGTTACATGGTCCACACAAAAAAAGGGATGAACTCACCTAATATTTCATCCAGCATCTTCGGAGCCTCATCAGAGGAAATTAAAAACAAAATCGACTTCTTGAGATGGTAGATCAAACACCTGAAGGAACATCTGCAATTTGTGCTTCTGCAAAATGAAAACTGAAAAGCTGGGTAAAGTGGATATTGGGTGATTTATAAACTGCTTTTCTCCAGTCATTTCAAGCACCAGTACATTTGGTAGATCATCAATACAATCATCTTTAACATATGACTTTCAAAATAAATTAAGTTATGCAGTGTCCCATTTATGTGCTCCTCACATGCAGTATAGGGATTTTAAAATAGCTTTAAGTTCCAGCTTTGCATTATAAACATGATTCTTGCTATTTATTACCAAAACTTTATGTTAAATACATTCTATAAATCTTAATTTGTGATAGTGCACAAATTACTGACACAAATTACTGTAGCTATTAGCGCTATTTATGCCTAATGTTCTAGAGCCACTTGTTCATAAACATGTCCCCAAGTACTTCAGGGTTGTCCAGGAACAAAAGTATTAAATGCTACTCCTTGACATTTTGTTGTTTTAGTAATCTAATCCTTTGGAAACAATGAGATGATCTATAAGGCCCTTCATCTCTTAATCATATCTGATATGAATCATTGTATCAGTTAACACTGGGTGCATAAATCTCAGAGAATGTGGATTTATGGCACTGAGCTGTCATTCACTAGTATCAGCTAAATATAATTAGAATTATGGGATTGAGAGTAAGATTTAAATAGCTGGTTGCAATTGTTCTTCTGACCTTACAAAAAAAGGAGGAGACTAAAGGTTACAATCTGCTGGTGTATTTAAGTAACAGTTTCACGTTCTCCCTGTTCAGATTAATTGCCTCTTTAATTTGTGAATGCTGACACATGTGGCTGTGCAAGTTCATAGGGAGGAAGATTGTGGGCGATGCTATCAAGTTTCATTACATTCCGTACTCTTGATTGTCTTTATCACTGGAAACCAACATTTTATTTAATGGCTAAAATAAGACAGAAATCCAGTAATGACATTTACAGACCAGCAAAAGGGTAAAAAAAAAAAAAATCCCTACCCAACAATAAATGTACCGTATATGAGATAATCAGATCTTGGTTCTGCACTTGTGGGTCTTTTTCCTCTTGTGGAGGTGGGGCATTTTTCTGCTGGTCTCTTCTGATCACTAACTACAGCAGGATAAGAATCCACATCAGAACATTTTTGATTCATTCAGTTTAGCCTAGTGACACTTACATGCTGGGTCAAGTGCACTGCAGCTGACCGAAATTGGAGCTACTAATGGAGTCTTTAAATGGATTCAGAATTGACTCTAGATGTACAAGCCAGCTAGAAACTAATTTTGTTCTATATACACATGCCAAATCAGCCAAAAAATAATTCAAATAGTTGGTTCAAAACACACAAATAAGTTCTTTTATGGCTTGGATCTAGATTAGTCATCTTTCTCTTCCTCATTAGCTCACTCCCCCTTTGTCGGTTGATAAGAGAGCCTTTATTATAGCAGTGCCTTCACACGCCGACGCTGCTAAGGTTCTGTCAGCATTTCTATTACAAAACCCTACTTTCGTGGGCTTATGATGACTGGTGTGGAAAAAAAAAAAGTTGCTCCTAGCTGAAAACCTGGCAAACGTGACATTAGGCCCTGCCTCAGAGGCAATGGTGGCGTTTGGTTTGGTTTCTTGCATATTTCACAATAAAAATCTGTCAAGGTGGGTGGGTTTATTTTTGGTCTAAAAACTTTGTTTTCCTTGGGATTCGTGCTCCACTCCCTCGCTCCCAAGGTCGTGTGCAATTCTGCCCCTCCCTCCCCCCAATCTTTGCTCCCAACACTTAACTTACTCCCACCTCAAGTCTTAACCTTCCTCCCGAGCTTCTTTCCTAGCTGCTCCAGTTGGGAAGAATTCAGGCAGCACCAACTTAAGCTGATCACAAAGCAGCTGTTCTGCTCCCCCCTTAAGAATTACCTCATTGTGGAAGGGCCAGTATAGCTGACTCTCCGCCCCTCCCCCTGCTAAAGGATCCCCCAGGACAACAGGCATTTTGAGGGCATGTTAGGGGCAGGCCACAGGTCTGAGGAGCATGACTGGGACCCCTATGCCCTGGTTGGTCCCCAGCTCTCCACATCAATAGGTTTAATCACTGGTTCAAACATGGCTACCCCTGTGGGTGCACTGGGTGGGGGAGAGGGCAAAGAGAACTTATTTTCAACCCCGTAGCACTCTCATGCAGGAGACCTACCCTCTCTCCCTTGAATTGTGCCCTGGTTTCCTGCGCATCACACCTGGTGGCATGTCTCACCCAAAGGGGAACAGCCAGCCAGGTTGGGGTGTGGCCATCTCCCCTTCTCATATACTTTCTGCAAATGCAGAAACAGGCAGAGAACATTAACTGGGTGAAATCCCGACCTCCTTCAAGTCAAAGGGAGCTTTGCCTTTCAGAGGAGCAGGATTTCAGGATAAAGGGAGCAGGATTTCAGCCACTGGGTGTTTCCAGAATAGGTTATCCTGCTGCTGGTGATCAGGTTTCCCAAGACAAGTCCTTGAGGTATTGTACTGCTGTGTGTTAGCCTTCCACTGCTCATGCCTGCTCCCTGTGCCGACCCTTTCTGCATGCAAAACTAAAATTTTGCTGTTTTTCTTTTTTCTCCCTTTGGTCTAGCTTTGATTCATCTGGCTGGGATTAGCCTATTAGCCTCACTATTATTTAAAGCAAGACAGGTTAGCAGCAGCAATTCTTTGTATTGTATTATAGCACTTCAGAGACACAACTGAAACTGGGGAACTATTATGATAGGTGCTACAGGTACACTCAGGCCTCGTCTACATTCAAAAAAGTTTTCTGGTATAATATACACAGTAAGCCATCCCTGCAAAAACGCTGATATGACTGGATCTACATTAGAGGCTTTTGCTAGCATAAAAATGACGTAAACAAAAAAAACCACATCCTAATAACCAAAGGTTTTAAGTCAGGGAAGGGAGTAATAGTATCCCCATTTTACAGATAGGAAACAGAGGCAGATTAAATGCTGTGACCAAGGCCCCACAGGGACTCTGTGGCAGAGCCTGGAACTGAATCCAGAGGTCTAGCCCAGTGCTTTAACTACAAGACTAGATTTCCTCTTTTCAATGAGCTGGTTAAAACCCCTACTTTACTAACAAAACGTTCAGCTATTAAAGCTAGCAGACTTTTTAAAGTTTGATTATTCTAAGACAAGTTTCTAAATTGTCACATTTCCACATGTATGTGGTTTGTTAACTTCTCACACATCACTCCATTGGAGCAATGGAAGTAGAAAGTCAAGTTTAACTTGTGTAGGAAGTCTCACACATTAGCACTGGGTTGCAATCTCTGTGTTGCAGACACAACTAGGAATGATTTAACCCTGCTCCCACCCCCCAAAAATGCTTTTTTCACTGAAATAAAAAGACCATGAAACATTTCCATTAATATTATGGTAGTGTTAAGATTTTCGTCTGTTTTTTTAAAACCAATGGTTAGATTTTATAGTCTTACTCCCACGAAGTAGCACTTACTTCACAAGTGGTACTATCAACATCGGTGGGACTCACAGGTGCAAATGCTAACCAGTTTCAGAAAGAAATTTAAATCAGCCAACCCTAAGCTTTAATCTGAGTCTCTGGCCCCTAGGTTCCCTAAGGAAGCCCCCACTCCTGGGCAGTCTCTCAGTCCTTTCTGTGTCCAATTACTTCTAGTCCCTGGCAGTGCTTGTGCTTCCCATCTCCTGCCACAGGTTGCTGGCTGGAAGTAGCTTTCCAGGGCCCTTCCTCTGGTTGTATCGGGTTTGTCCTGTTAGTCTGTCCCCAAAGGAGGCAGAAAACAAAGGCTAGCCGTTGCCTCAGGCAATGCTGCTGGAGCTCACCAATAGTCTCTAGCAGACTCTTCTGAGCAAATGTTCCAGTCTCTGTGGTGAGTCATCTTTTTAAGCTCCCCTTCTCAAGATGGTGCATGTTCTGCAGGTGTACCTGATTGGTGCTGCCCTGAATACAGGAATGTTCATCCGCCTTTCAAATGGTGGGATGGGGGCATGCTCTATCACAAGTTTCAACAATGGCTAATGTAGAATGGCAGCAGACTCTAATTCTCCTCTTGCTTGACGATAACCCTCTGGCCCTCCCCTGGAACTTCATTTGCCAGGGAGAGATCTCATTTCTCCATGTAGCTAAATAAATTCAGTGTCCCCCTACTCTCGTTAGATAAACAGGATCCCTTCTTTTTCGCCCCTGTTCAATGAACTGAGAGTATTTCCCTTCACTTAAAAATTGGCATCTCTTCTTAGATCTTCACTCTGGTGGTAACTTTTCCTCGTTTATATTCAGGTTGCTTTTTTCCTCTGGGAATGTGATAAAAAGGATAAAAATTGCATCTCACAAATGAAAAGGCAAGAGTATGGACACTTATGATGTTTTACTCAACTGTAGCAACATTACCAATAAGCAGAGCAGTAAATAAAGGAAGCAGATGTTCACAGGCAGGCGAACAAGCCTGGTTAGAGGTACCCAGATTATTATGAACAGCCCATCCCCCTCTCCCACCTTCTACCCCCAGACACTTGACCGTAATGGCTCTTTTGCTGTTCATTACTCTCTCCCCCCATCAATTTTCATGGCCCTCCACTGCTTCTTTATCACTTTTGTTGTCAAGCACACAACTACTTTTAGATCAGATGTTTGCCATAAATCCAGCGAGTAGACGTGTAACTCATAAAGAATATAAGTAAATTGGCTAGTTTTAAGAGGAGCTAGTAGATAATGTAATTCATACCCACAGATATTGGTAATATCTTTGTGTCTCAAAATGACATTACTGTCAGGATGAATGTTTATGTGTCCCTCCCACACCATTTTAATACGTGGTGCCTCTCTCACATTAGACAGGACAAATACATTAGTGTGCATATACCTGAGGTACAACAGTTCCCCTTATACTCCCGCTCAGTGTGCCCCATAGTTTGTTTTATTAGAAACCAGCACTAAAGAAAGTTTTAAGATTTAAAATCAAACCTAGGGAATGCTGAGAACGTCTATTTTCCAGTATGAATATATCTAATCATCAAATTATTTCCATGTTTTTTTTAAAAATGTTCTCATTAGAGCTGGTGAATTTTTCCAGCAAATAGTTTTGGATAAAAATACGTGAAACAAATTTTGAAACTCACACCAGTGTCACGCTGATGTAACTGCATTGACTTCAATGGAGTTAGTGATTTACAACAGTGTGAATACATAGGGAATTTAAGTTTCAACCGTTTTACATTACAGAAAATTCTGGGCATCCTGAATCAAACAGCAGCCACGCCCTGCTAATCAGACCCCTGTCCTTTCTGGCAGGTGAACGAGAATCAAGAACAGTGTTTCCAAATCTCATGATTGCCAGAGCTGGTGTTGGAACAACACAATTTAGAAACAACTGTATTATGAATGTTGTGTAGTATGATTTTAAAAACTGTCTCAAACTGTACTTTCACTCCCTGTATATGAACTCTCAACCTCTAGCCTGGCATGCATCTTAAACTCATGTTTACCCTGCCACAGCTGGGCAAGGCGTCATAGTGTCTGAGTACCCCTATGGATCCTGGCCTCCTGTTTACCAGACATGTAAATGGCATAGATTAATACTGAACAATGGATGTGATAGCCATTAAGTGTTATCACCTGTGTAAGTGTATTAAAAGCCCCCCTCCCTTATTCACACCTAAGTATAAGAGAGGCCTCAGCCTTGCATGGAGCTGAGCCAGTTGCTTGGGTAATAACCCCTCTGACTCCTATTGCTTGCAATAAATCTTGTTTTCCAGAAACCTACTGAGTAATGCCTGTTCTTTGTGAGTATATTGGGATTGAGCTCCAAAGGTAAAGCAGTTTTTGCAACAATTCTGGCACCTCCAGATGGGACACCTTTGGACGACTCCGTGATCACAACAGACCGACCAGAGGAGGGAAAGTGTACACCAGGCCATTTTTGCCTGTCCTAACTCTCGATCCGGTCTGCAGTGATACCCGGAACGTTAAAGCGTGAGTCCCTACAAATCAGGCAAGACCAGAGGTTTCTGGAGTTTGGTAGGCGCCTGGGAAACAGAGCGGTGTAAGCATCTCCATTACTCCCATTGTTAATTTGGTTGGTGATTTTAGTACTTTTGTATTAATTTGCCGTTTGTAGATTCCTTGTGAATCATTTGGTATAACAATGAGATCGGGTCGCTCCCGAGTGGAAGATTCCGCCTTTCCCTTTGGTTGTATGTTATGTAACTTTGGTAAATTTGAGAGTGATTATGGTATTAAGATAACTGAGAATGATTTAATTAAGTTTTGTCAGTCAAAATGGACCACATTTGATCTTGATTGGCCTGATTCCAGGTCCTTTAATGTCACCCTTACAATCAGGGTTCATAAGATGGTAATTAGAAATCAACATTAAAACCAGTTCCCCTATATTAAATAGTTTTAGCTGGTACAGCTTGTAAAAGTAAACCTAAGATGTGCCTGGTAAGGATAGTGAGAAGAGAAGTGTCCGTATGCCTTACCTGTGTCCTGTGTGGAGGAGTGTAACAGTGAGGAAGTGTGCCTGTGTCTGTCAGAAGTATTAACCTGCCTATGGAGAAAGCTACCTCAGTCTCCAAGCAGTTGTCTGTGTGCTGGGACAAGGAAAGTAAAATCCCAAGCTGTGTGTCTAGTGAAAAAAGAATGTGTTTTTAAATCTTCTAGAAGGTGTCTGTCAGCCTGTGATGGGTGAGAATAGTGCAGTGTGTCAGAGTTGGTTTTGAATTCAGCTAATGCTCAGAAAAGTGATTTGGTTGTGTTACCTACTAACAGATTAACAACTTGTACCAGGAAGGAAGCAATTCCTAAACTGGTATCTGGCAAAGGAAAGCAGGAAAACTGTAACCTCTTGTTCAGTAAGTCTGTGAATTTGCCTGAAAGGGGATTTTGTAAAAATCCACCTGATAGAAAAAGGATGATCATAAAATGTGAGTAAAGAATTTGGTTGCTCAGGAAAGTATTCCTTGGGAGCAAGCCCTAGGTGAAGGGGGTAAAAACTGGGATTTGTAAGTGGTGAATTGTTTCCTAAAGAAGTTCCTGAAGGAAAAATAGAATCAGGGTGGTAGCCGTGTTAGTCTGGAATAGCAGAGTTAACAAAGTCCTGTGGCACCTTAATGACTAACTATAAAGTTTTGAAGCATGAGCTTTCGTGGGCTAATACCCACTTAGTCGGATGCAGGCAGTGGAAGTGTTCACAAACAGGCAGTTATAGAAAAGTAGGTAAGAGCCAGGTGGGAGGTGAAAAGGTTAGTCCAATTAAGCTGAGCCAACTTGTTATCTCTGATCAGGGAGTGTGGATTATTCTTCTAGCATTTGAATGGGGTGTGTGAACATGGAGAGACAAGAAACAATGTCTGTAATGAGCCAACCATTGTAGATCTCCGTTCAATCCCAGAGTGTGTGTGCTGAATTTGCAAATGAATTGAAGTTCTGCAGTCTCCCTTTGCAGTCTGGATTTGAAGTTTTTTTTCTGCAGTATGGTGGCTTTTAAATCTGTAATAGAGTGTCCAGGCAGGTTGAAGTGTTCCCCTACAGGTTTTTGTATATTGCCATTCCTAATATCTGATTTGTGTGCATTTATCCTTTTTCGTAGGGACTGTCCAGTTTGGCCGATGTACATAGCAGAGGGACACTGGTGGCATATAATGGCATATATGACATTGGTTGATGTACAGGTGAATGAGCCAGTGATGGTATGGTTGATCTGGTTAGGTCCTGTGATGGTGTTGTTGGTGTAGATATGTGGGCAGAGTTGGCATCGAGGTTTGTTGCATGGATTGGTTCCTGAGTTGGAGTTATTGTGGCAGTCTGCTGCAGTTAAAAAGTGTGAAAGTGATTTGAGTGGAGATAGCTTTGAGAAGGAATTGGAACATCCCTATATCTAAGTGGCTGTGTTTCACCAGTGATAGGGAAACAAGATTGTTCAGGGAGGAATGTCCCCATGCTGATTCTGCAGGTAGACAGTCTGTATTCCAAGTTAAAAGAGATGATGCAAATCTCATCTCTAAACACTTTAAATGTGATTTGTAGTCTCTTGGGGAACCTAACATCTGATGCCCTGTGAAAGCAGAAGTAAGTAAAAAAAAAAGACAATGAGACTTTAAAACTAGCTTGTTAGTAAAAATAAATAGTATCCCTTTAAACCTAGCCCCAAAAGTCTGTGAAAATGCAAATTACTTGACTGCTAATGTCTGTCTCAGGGCCCCATTGACCTCCCAAGTACCCACGAAAGCTTATGCTTCAAAACTTTATAGTTAGTCTTTAAGGTGCCACAGGACTTTGTTACCTACACTTACAGTGGTGGTGTTTCAAATCACTGTGTTTCAAAGGCAAAAGTTAAAAGTAAAAATTCTAGTAGAAATAATTGTATTCTTTTAGGCTGTAACTAGCTTTGAATCCAAAAAGCAAGCCAGAAAACATCTGTTTTCATGTAAATTACCTAATTGATAAAAAGTAACTGAAACCTGGTTTGCCTAGAAAACAAATAAAAGAGAAATAATTTTAGTAAAAAACAAGAAAATGTTTTAGTGTCTTTAAAATGTCTGTAAATAAATCCTTATGATAAGTAATCCAAGCACAGAGATTATTAGCTTGCAAGTATGTGGCAATAGATGGTTTGGTTGAATTTGTTAAGTGTAAATATATATATATTTTAAATAATAACTAATTCCCTTAGAAAGGGTGGAGATATGTTTGTCTGTTTAGTTGGTTGGTTTTTGGTCTTTCAGAAAAATCAAAGAAAGCTGATGCCAGCTGACAAACTATGCACTTACTGGCATAATAAGAGCTCTATTTTATGTTCTCTGTCTGTCTTAAGATGTTCGTCTAAGTGGCCAAAACTGTTTTTGAGATAAAATGTACAGTAAAACTAAAGTATTGTATAATATGTATATATTTCATTTTTAGAAAAGTCTGTGTGTAGAAAGTAAATTCTTTTTGTTAAAAGAAGCCAAGGAAAAAATGAAGGACAGCTGTAAAATCTGTAACACTGCCAAGTAATAATGAAATGTGTTAGATTTTTTTCTTACTCACAGGTAAAGAATACATTACCTAAAGATCCTAAACAGTCTTGCTACATCTTGGGACTGATGTAAAAAGATTTGCCTGTCATATCAGCAATTCAATCGAAAGGAGTCACAAAGTCCATCCAGAAACTGGCCTGAGCTGTCTTTCTTTTTAAAAAGCCTCAAATTAACTTTTCTGAACTGCCATCCTGTGTATAGCATTTCCTACCAAAAGAGCAAATGCTTAGACTGTGGACAAATATCTCTTAAATGATTTTATCCCTAGGTATTGGTACCCAAGATGACAGACTTAAACCATGGGTCTCATTTTACAGAAACAGCTTTTCAGCAAGTTATGAGTGCCTTAAGAGTTTAGTAGAAGTGCCACACACCTTGGCACCTGCAATCTAATGGCCAGGTTAAAAGGACAAATATGCAAAGACACTGGTCTTAACTGGATAAATGCATTACCCCTTGTGCTGCATAATCTCCATGACACTCCTAGAGGTCAAATTAAGTTATCACCTTTTGAACTACTTTTTGGCAGGCCTTCCTCAGTTTACCTAGTCAAATATTCCATGACTGCTGATTTGGTGCTTGAAAAAGCAGGACTAACTTCTTTTGTTTTACAGCTCCAGAGACAGGCTAACTCTCTCCACAGATATGAGACTGCTTTTAAATGTAAAAGCACACCCGATAGAACCTGGTTCTTGAGTCTTTGTTAAAGCCTACAAGGAAGTTCTGCTCCAGCCCCTGTAAAAAGGACCATACTGGGTGCCTTGGCCACCCCAACCATCATCAAGGTGGCAGAAAAGGAAACCTAAATTCACCACGCCTGATGCAAGCATGCCCTTTTCCCAGATGACAACGAGGCAGCTGAGGCCTCCACCCTCAACGGACCAGGATAAGAAGTAGACGACAGCGGGGCAACCCAAGCCCTAGCAACTGGAGAGGGGACGATGAAGAACCCTGAAGAAAAGTGGCTAGCGAAGGCCGTGCCGGGTCTCAGCCTGAAGATAAAATTCAAAAGGACTTAATAATGTTTATCAAATTGAAGTATTAATCAATTTTAAGTTATTAATCTTGTTTTAGATTAAGCAAGATTTATTTCATGAGTATAATATTTTTATTAGATATTTCCAGAAAGTCAAAACCTGTATTTTGAAAAATAGAAGTAATTGTTAAGTGTGTACTCAGTTCTTAGTAAACGCAAGATAAAAACTCCTCTGTGTACCTATCCCTCTGATTATTGTTAACATAACTTGAATGCTACCAAAATAGAGATCTGGTCCAGCATAATCTAACATGGGACCAAACTTAGTATTTTGTGACAAGTAACTCCTGGTTGGATAAAAATAGACCTTCCACCAGTAAATTAGCACTTTTTGGAACATGATATTAAGTATTGTGGCACCTTAAAGACTAACTATAAAGTTTTGAAGCATGAGCTTTCGTGGGCTAATACCCACTTCGTCGGATGCAGGCAGTAGAAGTGTTCAATTGTTCACAAACAGGCAGTTATAGAAAAGTAGGTAAGAGCCAGGGGGGAGGTGAAAAGGTTAGTCCAATTAAGCTGAGCCAGCTTGTTATCTCCGATCAGGGAGTGTGGATTATTCGTCTAGCATTTGAATGGGGTGTGTGGACATGGAGAGATGAGAAACAATGTCTGTAATGAGCCAACCATTGTAGATCCCGGTTCAATCCCAAAGTGTGTGAGCTGAATTTGCAAATGAATTGAAGCTCTGCAGTCTCTCTTTGCAGTTTGGATCTGAAGTTCCCTTTCTGCAGAATGGTGACCTTTAAATCTGAAATAGTGTGTCCAGGCAGGTTGAAGTGTTCAGTCCACACAGGAAATCCACTTCCTAGACACCACAGTGCAAATTAATGACGGCCTCATCGACACCACCCTATACCGAAAACCTACCGACAGCTATGCCTACCTTCATGCCACCAGCTTCCATCCCGGACATACCACACGATCCATTGTCTACAGCCAAGCACTGAGGTACAATCGGATTTGCTCCAACCCCTCAGACAGAGACCAACACCTACGAGATCTTCACCAGGCTTTCTCAAAACTACAATACCCACACAAGGAAATAAGGACACAGATCAACAGAGCCAGACGTGTACCCAGAAGCCTGCTGCTACAAGACAAGCCCAAGAAAAAAAACAACAGAACACCACTGGCCATCACCTACAGTCCTCAGTTAAAACCTTTGCAACGCATCATCAGTGACCTACAACCCATCCTGGACAATAATCCCTCACTTTCAAAAGCCTTGGGAGGAAGGCCAGTCCTGGCACACAGACAACCTGCCAACCTTAAACAAATTCTCACCAGCAACAGCACACTGCACCACAATAACTCCAACTCAGGAACCAATCCATGCAACAAACCTCGATGCCAACTCTGCCCACATATCTACACCAGCAACACCATCACAGGACCTAACCAGATCAACCATACCATCACTGGCTCATTCACCTGTACATCAACCAATGTCATATATGCCATTATATGCCACCAGTGTCCCTCTGCTATGTACATCGGCCAAACTGGACAGTCCCTACGAAAAAGGATAAATGCACACAAATCAGATATTAGGAATGGCAATATACAAAAACCTGTAGGGGAACACTTCAACCTGCCTGGACACACTATTTCAGATTTAAAGGTCACCATTCTGCAGAAAGGGAACTTCAGATCCAAACTGCAAAGAGAGACTGCAGAGCTTCAATTCATTTGCAAATTCAGCTCACACACTTTGGGATTGAACCGGGATCTACAATGGTTGGCTCATTACAGACATTGTTTCTCATCTCTCCATGTCCACACACCCCATTCAAATGCTAGACGAATAATCCACACTCCCTGATCGGAGATAACAAGCTGGCTCAGCTTAATTGGACTAACCTTTTCACCTCCCCCCTGGCTCTTACCTACTTTTCTATAACTGCCTGTTTGTGAACAATTGAACACTTCTACTGCCTGCATCCGACGAAGTGGGTATTAGCCCACGAAAGCTCATGCTTCAAAACTTTATAGTTAGTCTTTAAGGTGCCACAAGACTTTGTTAACTCTGCTATTCCAGACTAACACGGCTACCACCCTGATTCTTGATATTAAGTATGTGAAGCTAAAGTCTATTATGTATTGCCCTCCAACTAGACGGGTTCATACTTAGCTTAACTGAAATCACCTACTCAAATTTGCTCCCAATGTTCAGAATGTTTGTTTAAAAAAAACAAACCAAGCAATTAATCTTAGTGAGAGTCTACCCTGAAACAAGTGGGCAAGTGAAAATAGCCTGAAATATAATGTTAGCTGCCCAAGGAGGAATATATGCTCTCATGAATGAGAAATGCTATGTCTTTGCAAATATCTACCTCAATACCCCAATACTGGGTGTGCCTAAACTGAATAGTACCTATAAATTGGTGCATAATTTAAAAACTAAAAATAATTTGCTTTTAAAATATAAAAGAAATTATCTTTTAAAGAGGAGGGATTGTTGGAATAACACAATTTAGAAACAACTGTATTATGAATGTTGTGTAGTATGATTTTAAAAACTGTCTCAAACTGTACTTTCACTCCCTGTATATGAACTCTCAACCTCTAGCCTGGCATGCATCTTAAACTCATGTTTACCCTGCCACAGCTGGGCAAGGCGTCATAGTGTCTGAGTACCCCTAAGGATCCTGGCCTCCTGTTTACCAGACATGTAAATGGCATAGATTAATACTGAACAATGGATGTGATAGCCATTAAGTGTTATCACCTGTGTAAGTGTATTAAAAGCCCCCCTCCCTTATTCACACCTAAGTATAAGAGAGGCCTCAGCCTTGCATGGAGCTGAGCCAGTTGTTTGGGTAATAACCCCTCTGACTCCTATTGCTTGCAATAAATCTTGTTTTCCAGAAACCTACTGAGTAATGCCTGTTCTTTGTGAGTATATTGGGATTGAGCTCCAAAGGTAAAGCAGTTTTTGCAACACTGGGAAGGGGTGATGGGATGGCAGGGGTGGTAGGTGGAGCCCCTTTTGGGGGAGGCTAGCCCCTAGCTCTGCCCCTTCTGCCTGTTACCCCCTCCCAGGCTGGAGCCCTGAACCCCAACCCCACCCTCCTGCAGTTCTGAGACCATTTTCCCCCAATAACCCACCACCACTTGCCCAAAGTCGTCCCTAGCTAGCCACAGCCATGTCAAGCCTTCCCAGCCCTCTCCAGACCCAAGCCGCCCAGGGAAAGCTGCAACGTGACAGTGTCTCTTCCCAAAGAAGGACCTGAGCTTTTGATACATCCCATGCAGGTTCTGAGACAGCTGAGGAAGCAGTATTTGCTCCTCAGCTTCCTGTGTTCATCAGTCATCTCTCCGGTGTCCAGGGAGATTACTGATGAGCTGGGGAAGCTGACTAGCACTTACTGCCTCGTCAGCCATCCCAAAACCTGCATAAAGCAAAAACTTTCTCTGCCAAACCCACAACAGAGCATCTGGCAGCAGCACCAGGGGAAACAGAGCCTCCCCTGTCCTATTATACCTACTGCCCATGGGAGATGGATCACGTCATGAGTACCTGTTCTGTTCACTCCCTCTGGGGCACCTGGTATTGGCTACTGTCAGAAGACAGGATACTGGGCTAGATGGACTTTTGGTCTGGCCCAGCTTAAAGCCCCAGCTCATGGATTCCTGAGATTAGAGGAGAAGCTCAGTTTTCTTTTTTGGGGGGATGGAGGGAGTAAGTTTCTACCTCTAACAGTTGCAGAGAAAAACTGGAAAATGCAACTCAAGTGTAACCTAAAAGCTCAGAAACCAGAAGGCAAATGAAAAGAACCCAATTTGTATTACTATTTTTTAAATCTCATGATCTTTAAAAGCCAGTCTGATGATTTTTGAACACCTGGGGTTGCCAGTGCTACAGCTAGGAAATCATACATTCTTAAGACGTTCACCTGCTTGTAAACTTGTTGCTCCAAAGACTAACATGGAGGATGAGTCACACTTACCGATATTTTGCATGTGTTTTGTCTTTGCTTTGCCTCTTTCCTCCCTGCCTCCTCTCCCACCTGAAAACATTTCATTTTATCACAGCGAGACACCTTTGTGACAAGAGGCTCGAAAGAAAAGACAAGGAGAGATGACATCGAAAGGAGAATGGAAATGTTCAGGCACTAGCAGCCTCTAATTAAACAAATGAAAACATATTAATTATTGAGAGGTTATGCTTAATATTTGCCTTTTTAAGCCTGTATATCAGAGAGAGAGAGAGAGAGAGTGTTAAGCATGATAACATGGGTTAGGCTCTTCTAGGTGCTTCTTCTGCTCTTTTTAGGGTGTACTTGCTGGAAATCCCTGAACAGGCAGCCTCAGGAATATCTTTGTATTATCTCATGAGAGCAGATAGCTATTGAGCTGAGCTCCCCTACTGTGTTACCAATAGCTTTTACCCCACCCCATCCCCACCCCACGTCTGCAAACATCAAGCAGAAATTGCCTCTGCACTTGTTGACATCAATTGATCACTAACATGCAATTGAAATTTCAGGAGACAGGATTTCTTTTTAGAGCCATCAAAATAATCACACCTTCCCACCTTTCATTTTACCTAGGCAAAGGTTGCAATATGGTCTATTTTAAGCACCTGGTCTGCATTTACCTTCCCATTATTGCTGATTAGTGATTACCAAATTGTCTATGCTTAAACAGCAGCTTTCCCCTCCTTCCCTGCAGCTGCTACAGCTGTCTGATTTAAAGACACCATCTGTAACATCTATTATCCCTTCTTTAGTGATGAATAGTGATGTCACAGACACTAGATTGTGGCATCACTGAAGGAATCAGGATGATATAGCGGAAGAAAGCCCCTATTTACACATAAATGACTTGATAATCTGCTAGCTGGGAAAGAGAACAAGGCTTTTAATAAGGAGCTGGCTGGAAGAAATGTGATATTTTGAAAGCCTGAGTGAGTGGGAAGATGCATATTCATGTGATCAAGACAGACATGGACAAAATAAAAAAGGAAAAGAGGCTCAGATTTCAGAGAAGGAAATGTGAGCATAGGGCTCTGTTATGTCACTGATATCTGCACAGGGGCCTCATTTTCAAGGACAAGGAAGAAAAGTGCAAAGTATCCAGTTAGATGTGTAAATCCCTCCTTGTGAATCTTACCCCTAGCACTGAAGCTCCTTGGGGGCAAACTGTGTCTGTACAGTGCCCAGTACAGATGTGCCTTAATCTCAGCACTAGGCACTTCTATAATCTAAGCATAAGAAGATCCAAACATCTCCAGACGTTGGTGCCTTTGAAATCCAGGTCCAGATCCTAATGTTGCAACTCAAGCCCCCTCCTCTAATTCAACTGGAACGATTGCCTAGCTTTCTCTGCATTGGCTCAGCTTCTGTTGCTGGGTTTGCATGTTCATAACTCAAGTCAGTCAGTTGTTGCATTTCTGAAGCACATTCCAGAAAGCACAAGCTGCAAAGGCTCAACTTCTTTTGGCTCTCACCAAATTGAAAAAAAAAGAAAAGGACAACTACATCTTTTTTACCTGGACCTATTCAGAAGAAATATTGGTCCTGACAGGTATTGCAGAAATGAGGTGCTGTGCAATACCACTACCGCAGCCTCTTAAAAGCTGTAGTTTCTTCCCCATACCCATCTGGAACTCATGACTGTGATTAGGGAATTGCACCCAAGTTACAGGGAAAACCAACCCAAAGCCAGATAACTGTAGAGCAACACAACATTGAAGTCACCTGTGCCTTCTGCCATGGAGGGAAGATTTGTAAAGAACAAACATCATCGAGCTCTTATGTTCATAGAACTCAAGGTATTATGCAAAGGAGGTCAGTAGCATTATCCTCATTTTACAGATGGGAAAACTGAGGCACAGAGTGGGAGGATGACCTGCCAAGGTCACCCAGCAGGCCAGTCTTACAACCAGAAGTTGAACTCAGTTTCCTAGAACCCCTGGCCAGTGCTCTATCCACTAGACAACACTGCCTAAGAAAAAAAATTCCCTCCATATCTGTCTGTCTTTACACACTTACAGAAGAAATGTCTGAGACAGATGAAGGAAGAAATCCCCAGTAGAATGGATTTTGATGGGAGCTTTCAGTGTTGATAGTCCTTTTCCGGAAACAGGTATAAAAATAAGGAAGAAATGAAACATTAATGTTCTTTCTTTACCACCTTAGCGTGAACATTATTGTGACTTGACATGTAGTGTCACAGAAATGGCTGTGTGTCTTGTTGACATATCTATGCCATATGTTATGTATATGTTGCCCTAGATATTTGTTTGTATAGACAGAGTAGGAACTAGGAGTCGGGAGTTGTGGGTTTTACTCTCAGTTCTGCTATCGACTAACTCACTAAAAATCCTCTCTGTCCCTCAGTTTCCTCATTTCAAAAATGCTCTTAATATTCTCTGCCTCCAGGGATTTAATACATCCAGGTTGCTTTCAGATCCCCAAATGAAAGGTGCTATAGGAGTACGGTTATTAAAAGAGTTGTTAGAGAGACACAAGCTTTGGAGGTTACAGCTTCACAGGATAATTTATTTATTTGGATTTATACAGTCATTTTTAAAAAGACAACATCTGTCTATACACTAAACTTACCAGCTAAACTGAATGCCCCGATAAAGCCAAAGGGCAGCAGCACAATTCAATATAGCCCACCAACAGCAAGCCAGGCAAGGTCATCCCTTCCAACAATTCCCCATTCTTCAAGCTCCCCTGCTCTCTTCCATTTTCAAATACTTCAAAAAGACATGAGCTGTGCCAGGTCTTTGCCACCCCAAAAGTCATTAGACTAAGGCAGGGCGCAAATGCCAAAGCCATGAGGCCCCCTATACAGAACACCCAGCAAGCAGCCCCCTTCCCGTTTTACCAGCGGTCACCACGGTGCATGTTGTATAGCTGAAATACATGCGCACAACTTTCAAAAGAGCATCCTTCACCATCTTGTTTATTAAGTCGACTATTATTAGAATTATTCCGTATATTAAGGGGATTTGCATTTTTTGTTCTTTCTTGCTGTCACTCTTGCTTCTCCCTCCCCTGTCACTCCACATGCATCCTCTGCCTTTGATCTACAGGTAAACCTGAGACAACTGGCCTATTTGGCAGAGGAGGATCAAACACAGCCTCCCCACTATGAGCCCTGCCTAATCTCCTAGGCTTTGCACATGCATCAGCTCTCTCCACATGCCAGACCAATCAGCCTGGGCTATCAGAGTGCAGTCTCAGACTCTGCCCTGCCACAAAGGCTGTGCGATGAGCTGCATGACTTGCTTAAACCAGTTGATTTTTTTCCTGGCGTTTAAATAAAAGGAAAGGGAGAAAATAATGCGGGAAATGGGAAAGACAAGTAGAAAAAAACCTGCCAAGAGCAAGAAAAAGCACATAGCTGGCATGCATACTGTGAGATTACACTCCCATCTAGTGGCCGTCCAATGCATACCAGGTGATAAATCAGTGATGGGGTGCCACCTGCCAGAGGTGTTTTCTTAGCAAAGATTTTCAGAAGTGAGTCATGGTTTTGAGTGCCTCAGTGTTTGGGTGTCCAACCTGAGACACCTAAAAGGGCCCTGATTTTGAGAAAGGGCTGACCACCCACCTCTGGACACCAGACCCCTTTAAGATGGATGCCCAGCTCTGAGCTAACATCCCTAGTCATTTTCAGAAAGCTGGCCTTAATGGATAGAACCCTGGCACACACCTGCACCATTTCAGAAACGAAGCAGGGAAGAAGCAGGGAGAGAGGTACTGTATGTATGTTCCATTCTACTATAGCTCTAGCATCCATGTCATGGCTCATTCAATGGAGCTGCAGAAACCTATTTTTGCTGGCTATAACTCTGCACCACTAAGAATACTGGCTAAAATAAATATTTTCAAACTTACTTGACTGTTTCTAAGAGTCTAAGAATAAATCTGTCTTTTTCTAAGATAAGAAACTAACATTTCACATTTCAAAGAGACAAAGGTAAATAGTTCAGCACAATAAGGGCAATGTATCAAGTACAGCACAAGTAATAGATGCTGGATGCTCAATAATCTTGTGTAGCAGTGACAATATAATCAATTGATGGATGAGCTAAAATCTTTTTAGAACTCACTCAAAATACAATACATGTAGTAGCATAAGTGTGTCCATTTTCCAGAAAGGCTAATGCCATCAATAACAAGGGCTGGGAATGGGGAAAGGCCTTCTGAAATAACAAAGGATACTTCAAAATTGTCAGGCTTATTTTCGAGTTTGCTTGGCTGCTGTCATTTAGCCCAAGACACAGAAGCAACAGGCAACAGTGCAGCAAATAGAGGATAGCTGCATGCTGGGGTGGACTTGGGATATCTGTACTATAAGGGAGGAAGATCCAAGCCATGGGGCCAAAATGAAGATAAAGGAGGTTGTGGGGGAATGTTTGTCTGTGGAGGGAGAGGTGGATATTAGGCTGAAAAGTAATAGTTGTAATGGATCCAGGCATCATTTAGTCTCAAACTTCCCCCAGGAAGCAGAATTTATAGACTAAAGGATATTATACTTTCCAACCCTCCTTAGCCAGAGGAAGGATTGCCATACTGTATCAGACCATGGTCCATCTAGTCTAGTATCTTGTCTCCAAGAATGGCTACCACCAGATGTGCAAGAGAAAGCTGCAAGAAGATGGACAATGATGGAATAACCTAAAGGTTAAATGTCGGAAGTGAACCAATAAGAACCAAGTCCTTATTTTAAGGCTGCCCTTTCCTAACCAGAATTTTAACTTTCATTGACAAAAAAACAACAACAAGTGTTATGAGGAAACTCATAAAAATGTGAAGCATATGCAATCTGCAGTAATGATGTCTGTCTGAGTCTGCAGTGAACCTGAAATAATAGCTGTAGAAGGGGTGATCTACCTTAGTCATCTCAATGGGGTGTAAATTCAAATAATTTACAATCATTTAAAGATCAACCACATTATTTATTCCATTTCTCATCAATGAATGTAAGAAAGGAGAAAGGATATCATATTATGAAGATCTGCACCATCTAATGGGAGTGACATATTTTAGTACCAGTATTGTCTCTCTTCCCTTCCCCGCTCTCCCCCACCCACCCCAACTAGAAAAAAATATTTTTTTATGAACGATTAAATTCTAAAATCATTCTGGATCTATGGGATTCAGGATACTAAGTACAAACCTATGCCCTAATCCATCCTGCTCAAGGGTGTATCTAACTCTCTCTAAAGGGAAGCCAACCTTGAGGAACATAGTGGAGCCCAGCAAAACATGTATGATCATATTTTGATCATATGCACAATCTGCTACAAGGAGCATCTCACTCTGATTCCTTAGGTAGATGGGACTCTGTTTGTGTGTGCCGTTTGGGAGAGCAGCACTACTATTTTCCAGTTTGAACCTTGGGCCTCTGATGATGGGCCTGGTAATGAATTCAAAAGCCTAATTGCCAATTTTTAAACTTGCTGCTATTCATTTTCATTGGATGTCCTTTGTTCTTGTATCATGAGAGAATAAATAGCCCAACTCACCTTTATTCTGTCATTTATTGTTGTATACCTCGATCATGTCTTGTTTTATTCACCCCTTCCATAAATTAAATAGTCTCAACTTTTTCAGTCTCTCATCCTACAGACGTTTTTCGGTGCCTTTAATTATTTCCATTGCCCATAAGCACCAAGGGTGCTTGCTGAATAACTTATGTTCAGTTTGTCACAGAGCACAATTAGAACATACACTAGCCTAGAAGACAAGAAGAAAGAGCAGAGAATGGGAATTACATTGATAGATTCATGCTATAATTGGTCATTAAAATCACAAGGACAAGCAATAAGAAGCATATTTTAAGGCAGGAACTGAAGGGGAAGAGAGAAGATGGTTGGAAGGCAAGTTGGAGGCTCCTCCAGTTGATAGGGACATCAAGACAAAAAGGAGGGGAAATATATGAAGGGAGAAAGGCCTAATGTTAACGTCTTCCTGGCCACAATTTCCTTGTACTCTTTTGCTAAAATTAAAGCCACATATTGGAAAGTGCTCTGTTGAAAATAAATCAAAACTGGTCTCTCAGTAGCAGCTGATGCTGTTGAGATAAGCCTAATTCTAACTCCATACCAGCAGGTGAAGGGGCCTACCACACTTCCATGCTAGGCAACCTTGTGCAGTCCTTCACCATCACTTGCAACTGCTCCAGTTTGCTACAAGCATAGCTGAAAAACTCTCATTTTGTCAGTGGATTCCTAAGCCTAAGCCTACAGTAATACAGTAAAACCCCGATTTAACGGACCCCAATTTAATGGACTTCGGATGCAACGGACAAAATTTCTGAGCAAGTCTGATGCATCCCAAATCCGTTTTTTGCGGGCTGGCTGCCGGCTCCCGGCTGCCGCCCGGGTCACAGCAGCAGGCGGGCTGGCTGCCGGCTCCCAGCTGCTGCACGGGTCCAGGCAGCGGGAGGGCTGGCTGCTGGCTCCCGGCTGCCGCCCGGGTCACAGCAGCAGAAGGGCTGGCTGGCGGGCGGGCTGGCTGCCTGCTCCCGGCTGCCGCCCGGGTTCTGGCAGCGGGAGGGCTCACTGCCGTCTCCCGGCTGCCGCCTGGGTCACAGCAGCGGGAGGACTGGCTGGCGGGCAGGCTGGCTGCCTGCTCCCGGCTGCCGCCCGGGTCCAAGCAGCGGGCGGGCTGCTGCTCCGACAGCTCGGGTTTTTTTTTATTAAATAACGGACTTTCTGATTTAATGGACACCCCCCTCGCCCGAATTAGTCCGTTAAATCGAGGTTTTACTGTATTCCTTTGAGCATGGTGAGTCTGTTTGGCTGGCACGCTTTCTTTGGCATCCATGTGTGTAACAGAGAAGGATCACCCCTTATGCTCAGGTGAAAAGAGATTTAACCCCACTAGATAGCACCTCTCAGCTTTCAACATATCCACTCTGCTTTTCAGCTCCCTGCAGACAAAGCCCCAGCACTTCCAGAAGCTGTTTATAAACTCACAAATGCTAGTACTAACCTCTCTCATCATCTCTGACCTACTGTATGATATCTAACCACTTTTAGGTGAGAAACACAGAGTACATCTTCTGCCTGTCTGGTCACAGGAGGGCTCCCTTTTAGTTTTCATGATTACCTATGGAACATGGGGGTTCTCATTTAAATTCCCTCTGTGTGATGCACATACAGCCATTAACAGGATACACCTGCCCTCAGGTCTGGCTGCCAGGAATAAGACAAAAGTGACCAGTCAGAAAGTTTTGTACAGGGACAAGTGACACTTTAAGATTGACATGCTTGCAGCAGCCTGTGTTCCACAAAGATTTAACACATCATTCAGGCTGGGTTTGAATCAGAACCCTTCCCTCCCTGTCTATTGGAAAGTTTGGAGGGAATCTATAACTTCATAACTCAAGGACCATCTCTGTATATCACATCCACCTCCACATTTATCCAGGCTAACAATCCAGTGTGAAGAATTCAGCACTTTGGATATACTTCAGCAGAAGCCTTTGAAATTCTCCTATTCAGACTCTCAGTAAATCTCAGGGCAAAATGAGCCTCCTGGAATATTCCTGAAGATGAAATATTAAAGGAGCCAAGGACCTGTTCCAGTGATGGTGCCAGTGATGGATATTGGGAGAAGAAGAGCAGTGTGTGTAGGGTGAGGGGGATGCGGGTGGAATGGGGAGATGGGGAAAGTGAAAGAGACAGGCAGACAAAATGGAAAGAGAATAGTATGAAGTTGAGAACAGAATGGTCAAGTAAACAGGGAGAGAAAGGAAGACAGAAATGGAGAGATAAACCAAAAAAAATATTACAACGTAAGAGAGAAACGCCACAAATAAAACCAGAATGAGAAAGGAAAAAATGAAGCAGCTGCAGGAATGCAAGACCAGGAGGTGGAAAGTTAGCGGGGGAGGTTAATTTTCAGGGGAAAGAGGAAGCAGGAAAGAAGATGGGAGGCAGTAGGGTGGCAAAGAAGCAGAAACATATATGAGAGACACACACAGACAGACAGAGAGAGAGAGAGAAAAAAAAGAAAAAGAAAAAACACAATGAAATAGTGGATGTGATCTTGAAGCCATTGAACTCAGTCACAACATTGTATTCAGGACCTAGAAATAGAGTTAAATTGAAGCAAGGACAGTTGATTATTTCAGTGCATTTTAGGAAAGCACCTACAGGTATGCTAAGACATTGCATAGCCCTGGTTAGGATTTGCCATCCCTTAGGAGATCCTTGAGAGACAGTTTGGTGTCATGACTGGTTAGTGGTCAATAAGTGAGACAGAGGGGAGACTCACACAGTGCATTTACTGAACAGCATGGCATGACTCTTGGTGCTCAGTGTAACCCATGCTAGCAAAATGTGGCTCTTTACTCCTCTTTATTGCCGAGGCCACATAGAGAGAGATTTATGAGCAATTTGAGTCAACAGACCCAGGTGAAATCATGGACCCACTGAAACCAATGGCATAACTCCTGTTGATTTCAATGGGGCCAGGATTTCAGCTTTGGTAACTAACACAATAAAGGTTTATTCTTTCAAATCCATTGGTCCTTATTGATGGCCAAAAGATGAGCATTGTTACACTACCACTGCTCAAATATCATTTCGGCAATATGCAGCACGGCTATTCACCCATCCCTTACTCTGGTTGCTGATTGCCAATTCCCTAGTTCTGCCTGTCAAGAGACCAGTTCCACCTATCCCAGCCATATAGGGAAAAGACAACTCAGGATCCCTACTATCAATGGGGATTTTCCTAAGCCCCTTACACAATGGTCAATAGAAACTGCAGCAATGGACCCAGAGAACCATTTCTGAGATCTCATTGATAAAGGATACAAGATGGGCAGCTCACCTGCTCCCCAGAAAATCCATGAGAAAGGAGGAATACTGGCACCCCATCCCCCCTGCCAAAAAGTGGGCTGGAGGAAGTGAATCACTGGGCCATCTGCCAATGAGTCTCGTGGGGAAGTGGATATGCCAACAGTGCCTTGAAGATGCCAGAAAGGAAGGAAAGAGGTTGGAAGGCCCCAGGAAATAATTCAGGGCAAGAGAGGAGTGCATGCCTGTTGGGGGAAACTGCTAGAGCAGAGGGTATCAGGGTCAAAGAACGTCCATGCCTGGAGGCAGGATTAATTGTGAGAGTATTGGGTTATTTCCCATTCCCATGGATACCTGATGCTGCAGAAGAAAGCCAAATGCTGTGGAAAAGTGCCATTAATCTCCCGATTGGTCCACTGTATTCTACCTGACATTTCCAATTGCTTTCAATACACCGTATTGTACATTTTTCACTTTTTCAGAAATCTATTGCCAAAGATTCTGAATCTTCGGAATTAATCAGCGGCTTGGAATGAAGCCAGGTGCAACAAATAAGGAGCCAGGAGCTTTTGGTAATCTCCCAGCCTGAGATGGACGTATAACTCACATTTATTAGTGTGGGACAGTTTGGAGCGGGAAAACGTAACCCTTGCCTGCATTTTTGGAGGCAGCTGATGATCACTGTTAATGAACAGGAGGAGATTATCGTTGGTTAGGAAGCCTGGGGATGTGTTTGTTTCTTTGGTTAGTTTTTTGGAGAGCATCAGTGGAAAGGGGCCCTAATTCTCTTGTGACACTGTATAAATCAAGAAAAACGGCATTAAAATCAATGGATTAACACCAGCATAAGTCAGAGAAAAATCAGGTCGAAAGAGAGAGAGGGAGGGAGAGGTCACAGATGATGACTGAAAACATGTGCACTTCACGCATAAAATTCACCACAAATGCCCTATTACAAATTCAACCAGTTATCCTGAACTGAGGAAGAAGAAATGTATTTGCTTAGTTCTCCCCAACGGACATGCTGATATTATTGAGAGAAGCTTTAGTATTATAAAACCCAAATATAATTCCTCTGCCTGCTGCTAGCCCAGGGTGCTGTTACTTAGCTCACTGATGAAGCTGAAGTTCAACCTGTTCATGGAGAATTCCACATTAAATGCTACTCACTGTGCTAAGTCCTCAGAAATGGTTCTGAGGCACCACAAAGGGAAGCTGTGGCTAGAGTGAGGGAGACATGGCGACCCTGAAGCAGAGCGGCTGCAGTGTCTCAGGTTTCAAAACGATCTGGCAATTAATCAGGGCTCTGGGGACCTGGCGATGTCAACAGGTCATGCACCCCAAGGAGCAACTTTAGTTTAACAAGAAGCAACGTCTTGGAAAGCCAGTGCTGAACTGTGCCCTTTTTTAAAAAAAAGCACCAAATGTATCTTGAATGGTTTGCCATGGCAGATCTCTGAGGCAGCCTGGAGTTTCAGATGGGTTTGTACTAGCATAGGCAGCAGGGGGGCTCTGCATTTGCATAGCTCTGTGCTGAACCAACATTAAAAATTCTGTTAGGTCTGGAAATCTCCCGGAGGCCAGGATCCGGAGGCTCAATGGAAATGCTGCAACTACAAACGCTGGGGTGGGATTTCCCACTGAGATGCGGTACCGAGAGGGTGCTCACGTTTCCATGGTAGTTTGAAGTGCTGCAAAGATGTTGGCATCCAGGGGTTTTTAAGGACCCATAGCAGAGAAGCATTTATTTTAACATATAAATAAATAAGTATATAAATAAAAGATGAAAATAGTTCTTTTTGCAGGAAGGGGAGTTGGGTGTGGGAACGACCTTTTTTTTGTTTTACGGATTCTGCCATTTTTAAGTCCATATATCAGAGTCGTTAAGCAATTAGCAACTGCTAAGGCTTACTGGGGTGCTTCTTCACAGTTCCATTATATTGGCTAATTGGCAAGCTTTCTCCTCTATCCGGGGGAATCAGAAAATGGATTTTGATGCTCATTCCCCTAGAATCAGTCTTAAAACGTGCTACTAGAAATCATCATAATCACACACACACAAATGCACATATACTTCTATTTATAATGAAGACATTTACAACCACTGTAAACATTTTGAGTCACAGGAACGCTGTGAAATAGAAGCCTGAGCTTTGCTCAGGTATTTGTTCCACATATGCTAGTGAGGAGACAGAAACTAATAAAACCCCATTTGTTTGCTCTCAAAATCATTGAAATCATGACACAATAAAGCTACTCTAAGAGACTTGCCTGCTTCCCAAGAACAGTATCTCAAATAATCCTAGGCTATTATGTACTGTACCTGTTTGCAGAGGTCTAGAGGACAAATTCAAAGATTATGGGATCTTGCTTTCTGTGCAATACTTACAATTATGAGCCCATTTAAATAAGACGCCTCTGAAAAATAAATGTTCCCAAAGCTAGAATGAAAAACCTGGCTCCTGTTATTAATTTATCATGAGATAAAATGTACTGGCGCATGCAGATTCCAGGCCTTGAAAACTTTTTACCCTGACTTCTCAGAAAGAGCAGATGACTGGCTGCTGCTCCTTTGTTTCGGAAAGGAAGCCAGAAAAAATCAATACAATTTTTGGCTTATGCACATGCTATCAGATAAGAATGCAATTGTTTGTGCCTTTGAAAGGATATACTGGAGGATTTATCAGAATATGTATAATCTTTATCAGTAATTAATGTAAGTCAAGTGCATAACATCTAGGAAGTAATCTTTCATTCCTCTCTTTCTCCACTGGGAGTAACTGTGAATTTTGATATGCTTTTTCAGCATTATGAATGAGGAATTAAGTATGTAACTATATATAATTAAAAATAGCAACCATTAAAAAGCAGCGATTCATCTCTGTACTCTTGACTTGACCAAGTCCAAAACGCCTTTGTATTGCTCTTAATGGACTTTAAGTCAGGTCCTGTGGCCCTGGTTCAGGAAGGCACTTAAGCACGTTTGTTTAATTTTAAGCATGTGGCTCAATTCCAATAGCACAAAGTTAAGCCTGTGCTTCAGTAATGTCCAAAATGTTGAGCAGAAATGTTGAGACAGAATTATGCAGATAAAAAGAATTGCAGATTCTATATGCCAATCCCTTTGAAAGGAGAAGAAATTAGAATTCCTTGCTGTAGGCTCTCTCCATTTAATTGCTCTGTTTCCAATATATGTAGGTGTCAATTATCAGGATTTGATATTTTTAACACTATTTTTAAAACATTTCATTATGAAATTCCATAAGCAGCTATAGCAGAAAAGAAAATGGTGCTGTACATTTTAATAAAAGCTAACCAGAATATATTGGTTTTCAAAATAACGGTAAACCTGTATTGTAGTCAATTTATCAATTCATATTGTGTACAAACCCACAAAGAGAGACTCTCACACTTGAGCAATCTTGGAGAAAGAAAACATTTATGCATAAAAACATTTATGCATAAAAACATTTATGCATAAATGTACTTGGCCACTAGATTTCTGTGTCACATTTGGCTATTATGGAATATATTGTTCGTACAATGGCTTTCTCCTTTCTACCTCAATGTATCTAACTTGATCCTGCCGTCAAATTGTAGGACCAAGTTCCACTTGCTGTGCTCAAATCCAGTAGCTTCTAGGGGGCTATTTTATGACTAAGGTGTACAGGATTTAGCCCACAATGCTATGGTTAAAACATCCATCTGTTACTATAGAAATTATTGAGAAATCAAAAATCCATCATTATGGGACCAATCCTTGGCCCCTGGTCACTGTGTGCTGCTTGGGTAGCATAAAACATCTGAAGAGCAGATGGGGATTCTCCTGAGGCAGGTGAATCCTTGAGTGGCTTATAGTTGGTAGAGCCAGCTCTCTGGCACCTGCTCCCCACATGTTCAACATCATGTTGGAAGAAGAACAGAGGCAGGCTGGGGATATAGCCAGGCACAGAACTCTACAGCTCTCGAACCACTCCTCAGCTAGCGCTGAGACTTCTGCCTGGTAATTTCAATGGAGGAGTAAATTGTCCCAGCGGGTGGGGGTGGGGGAGTCTTTGTTTAAGCACAAGTATCATTAATAATTAAACTCGGTAAGAAAAGTTATGAAACCAATTTACTGTCAGTGCTCTCCCCCCCAAAAAAAAATTATATTGAGACCTAATTGTAAGTTTTCATCAACATGAAATGCCTTCCTTAAAATGGACTGTACTGTCCGTGGTGCTGGTTTTAGTAGCTCATCTTAGTAACCAGAAAAGTGTTAAATCCATCATTTTCAGTCTGCTCTGTAATTTTCACGTGCCCGGGAACCACTGCCAGCTTTTCTCCTTGCACCAAGCACAAAAGCGCTGCCTGCTTGCCATCACATTCAGTATTGATTCTTCAAATGGAAAAAAAATCTGTAATAAGTACAAGGGAATTGAAGCAGGCTTTCAGACTCAGCAGTTGATGGGAGGAAAGGGGGCAGCCTAGAAGTAACTTTTAACTCTTGGAAATTACAGCGCACAGAGTAAAACAGCTGAGAATCTACAATTTGTTAGATAACCTGATTGTTAGCATGAAAACTGTCAGACTGCTTCCAGATTATTTACGCAAGACTTTATAGAGCATATAGCACTGTAGGCCTCCTGTATGTAAACACATGCCCATCATTGACCTTAATTCACCTCACACATGCATCTCACATTGAAGCCAAAGGAGTTACTCATGCTCAGAATTAAGCACATCCTTAAATACATTGCTGAATAAGAGTAAACTGGTGGATCACTGCCTTTTTGGAGCCATCCTATAGAACAGTGGTTCTCAATCAGGGATATGTGTATCCTTGGGGTACACAGAGGTCTTCCAGGGGGTACATCAACTCAGCCTAGTTTTACAACAGGCTATATAAAAAGCACTAGTGAAGTCAGTACAAACTCAAATTCCATACAGACCATGACTTGTTTATACTGCACTATATACTGTACACTGAAATGCAAGTACAATATTTATATTTCAATTGATTTGTAATTATATGGTAAAAATGAAAAAGTAAACCATTTTTCAGTAACAGTGTGCCGTGGCACTTGCATTTTTATGTTTGATTTGGTAAGCAAGTAGTTTTTAAGTGAGGTGAAAGTTGGGGGTACACAAGACAAATCAGACTCCTGAAAGGGGTACAGGATGATCCAAAAACATAGAAAGGCTATAATTTTCTATTCAACTCTATAGTACTTTTCTATATGGCTAGTAAATTAGGTTATTCACCAATATGACTGGCTGAGCATTTCTGATCTACTATAATACCAGGGCTATGCATTATCCACTACATCTCAATCTTTGAAAAGGTTTTAAAGAATGAAATGCTTGGACTTTTATTTAGGAACGTATTAGTGCACATCCAATAGAGAAAATACATTCATATTCTGCCAACATTATAATAGTGCCTATTCTCTTGAAGAAATCTACTCTGCTGGCACTAAAAATGCAGATGAAGGTAGACTGGATCCCCCACAATTATTAGCACCGTTAAGCATTTTAAAAGCTTAGTTCATTACAAAACCACAATGGTTAAATAGAGAAGAAATTTTGTGATTAGAACTCCAAACATTTGAAGAAAGACTTCCTATGCCAGTGTGGCATTGTTTGCAGAGAAACATATCTTTAAATGGCATTTTAAATAATTTATAATTTTCTATTTCTTTAATGAATTAACAATGCATGTCTGAATAGACTTTTCAGTATTCAAAAAAGGATTACCTCAGAAAGGTCAAGTTCTACATAAGCGTTTGCATATTACAAGGTTGTTCACTTAGCATCAGAATTAACATTTAATGGGTCTGACGTTATGTTTGAATGGATAGCAGCCCATATTGGCCTGAAAAGAAAATGATGATAGGTTAGTAGCAGAAACCATTAAGCAGTCAAAGGTTGAAATCAATGACGAAACAGCATGTCTCTGTGTTCAGCACATGCATTCGATTGTATGTCGTAAGATTAATAGCAAGACTGCACATGGGTCAGTTTTAATAAACTTAGAATTTGCAACAGAAATCTCTAATAGTATGTTCCAAAAGTCATAATAGTATGCAAGATAGGAGACAAGGTGTTGTTATGCTAAAGAAATTATAGATTGGTTTATCTGTGTATTTAAGATGTAAGGTTGAAGATTCATCCATACTTAATATACAACTGTTTCCTGTTACATTGCATTAGATTTTATTTGCAATGACATGATAAATATCAGGATTAAAATAAATATGTACAGAAATGATCAGCAAAGAAAAGGGAGGTGAGATTTGTGTACTTATTCCTCAACTCTCGTCCACTCACACCCCTTCTCTATCTATGCTACACTGATGACATCTTCATCATCTGGACCCATGGGAAAGAAACTCTGGAAGAATTCCACCATGATTTCAACAGCTTCCACCCCACCATCCACCTCAGTCTGGACCAGTCTACACAGGAAGTCCACTTCCTGGACACCACGGTGCAAATTAATGACGGCCACATCAACACCACCCTATACCGAAAACCTACCGACAGCTATGCCTACCTCCATGCCACCAGCTTCCATCCCGGACATACCACACGATCCATTGTCTACAGCCAAGCACTGAGGTACAATCGTATTTGCTCCAACCCCTCAGATAGAGACCAACACCTACAAGATCTTCACCAGGCTTTCTCAAAACTACAATACCCGCACAAGGAAATAAGGACACAGATCAACAGAGCTAGACGTGTACCCAGAAGCCTGCTGCTGCAAGACAAGCCCAAGAAAGAAAACAACAGAACACCACTGGCCATCACCTACAGTCCTCAGTTAAAACCTCTCCAACGTATCATCAGTGACCTACAGCCCATCCTGGACAGTAATCCCTCACTCTCACAGGCCTTGGGAGGCAGGCCAGTCCTGGCACATAGACAACCCGCCAACCTGAAGCAGATTCTCACCAGCAACAGCACACCACACCATAACAACTCCAACTCAGGAACCAATCCATGCAACAAACCTCGATGCCACCTCTGCCCACATATCTACACCAGCAACACCATAATAGGACCTAACCAGATTAGGCACACCATCGCTGGTTCATACACCTGCACATCTACCAATGTCATATATGCCATTATATGCCACCAACGTCCCTCTGCTATGTACATCGGCCAAACTGGACAGTCCCTACGAAAAAGGATAAATGGACACAAATCAGATATCAGGAAAGGCAATATACAAAAGCCTGTAGGAGAACACTTCAATCTGCCTGGACACACAATTACGGATTTAAAAGTCACCATACTGCAGCAAAAAAACTTCAAGACCTGACTGCAACGAGAAACTGCAGAGCTGCAATTCATTTGCAAATTTGACACAATCAATACAGGACTGAATAGGGATTATGAATGGCTCGCTAATTACAAAAACAGATTCTCCTCTCTCCGAGTTCACACCCCCTATTCAGCTGCTAGAAGAATAACCCACCCTCCCTGATTTGAGATAACAAGCTGGTTCAGCCTAATTGAACTAACCTTGTTACCTCCTACCTGGTTCTTGCCTACTTTTCTATACCTGCCCCTGGACACTTCCACTGCTTGCATCCGACGAAGTGGGTATTAGCCCACGAAAGCTTATGCTTCTATACTTTATAGTTAGTCTTTAAGGTGCCACAGGACTCTTTGTTACCTTTGCTATTCCAGACTAACACGGCTACCTCTCCGATTCTATTCAGCACACAGTGCAGTAACTCCCACAATGGTGAAAGCTTGTGAAAAATAAGGTTTGCTGCTGGAAAATCATTCTATCAAAATTCAGAAAATCTCTCTGACAAGTCAAAAGGCTAAAATGTGCAGACACCAAACAGTGCTGAGCAAACTGGAGAACTTCTACCCACAGTAAGAAAAAGAAAAGGGACAATGGTTTTATTCCAGCTTCAGAAGCAAATCTTTTTGTTATCAGGTATGTCTGCAGCCAATTTACCCTCACTGTAAAACAGTCAACTTCATGCCCAGGGTCTTTATATTGCTGGAGTAAACTCAGTATATTGCAAACCGTATGCAGGACTGGGTACATGGATGTTAACTGAGGAAGGGAGTGCGGCATGGGCACTGAGATTAGGGGTATAAAAAATTCCATTTAGAATCCTATTCTGATCACTTATTTGTCAAATTTATAATAGTCTGCAGCAAATGGTCAATGAAGCCTCAGTCATATGTACACCATTATGAACCAATCTTACAAAGTGTTGAGTCTCCTGAAAGTCAAAAAATGGCCTCGTCTCCTATTGATATCAAGGTAGGAGAAACCCAATATCTTACAAACATAGGCCATCTCCTGTCCTGTTTTCACTTAAAATGTGCATCTATTTGATTGGTCTCCAGTGCAATATCAGACCTGGGGGGAGAAGATACCTTGGACACTTTATATTGTCCCGGTGCAATTCCAAGGTGGTACCGCTGTGCCTTCGTCCAGATGCAGCATTCTAGTGTTACATATCCACGAGGATCCTTCATCCTCCTCAGTTCCTTATGCATGGCAGATCATTTCTCATGAGACAGAATGAGAATGTTCACGGAAAATTCAAAAAAAGAGAGAGGTGTTAATTTAAATTAAGCTAATTGAACATGCACTTCTGAAGCACTAGATGAACAGAGTGCAGCTGAAGTAATTGTTTAATCAAAGGTCTATTCTTCCCTGGGTGAACTCATGTAACTCCCATCAAGTTCATTAGGACTGATGGGAGGCTAGCAGCCCTTGGTAGCCTGAATGTTAGAAAGCGAGCATTGCGTTTCCCCTTTGGTTTTATTTGTTTATTTTAATTTGTGTGGCAGTTACAGCCAACACTTATAGTATCAGGGCAGAGGTGATGTATTTTATGACATTCTTCTTCAGTGATGGCATGTGAGGTACGAGCAGCAACGTGTCACTTGCTTTAGTTCCTATTTGCATCCAACGCTCAATGAGTGAAATGAAATCTCGCAGCTGCCAACATTCAATTTCTCAGACTCTTAGGATTTTCATCACAGATCTGCAACAGGGACAGGCAGCAACCTCCCAGATGTCTTCCATTTTAAATTTACAATATTATACTATTACTGACAGGGGGGAGGGGGTGGAATGTGAACCAGAATTGTTTCCAATAAGTCATTTAAAGTGTATGCTGTGTGACATTTTATAATTATATCAAATGCCTGGATAATAAAATTTTACATTTGTGCCAAAAATGTATGATAAACATTTTTATTTACTGTATGTCAGAATAAACTGATTTGAGTCCACATGGCAGCTTTTCCCACTGGAATGAGATAAAAGCAGCTAGGGATGGGTCTCTGAGCTGCAGTGGCAAAGACACAAGTAATGAAGTCTGCTAATACTCATGCTCCAAGGCAAAGCACATCACTAGCTGATGTCAGGAAGAAATTTCTTAACAGAAGCATACAGTGTATTTCAGAGTTCTCATTCAAATTACCCAGCAGTTTCAAGGTACTCCCAAGCTTTAGATAACAGTGGGCTTCAAAACATTGGAGGAGCCAGTCTTACAAACTTTTGCAAGTTGGCCCTTGGGTTTCCAGCCTTAATATAGATATTTCAAAGCTAAAGACTGAGTGGGAGAAGGTGACTGTGCTCTGGAAGCCTGATCCAAACCCCAATGAAGTCAATGCTCTCACTGACTTTGTGAAGAGAAAAACCTCCCTCCTCTCTAAACACTGGGGTAATAGAGGGGGTCTCTCCTATGGCCCCTTAACTATAAGCTGCTTCCCCAGCCTAAGTTAAGTCTTTTTCCCCCCAAAACCCACACTTTACCAGTTGGGAAATGGGGACCACGCTGCCACCATTCATGTGAATCTCCAAGACCCTGGAGGGGGCACACGAACACCCCAAACTCCCCTTCTCTCTCCCTGAGAGATCTGGACACTTAGACACTGCTCCCCTCCCCCCTCTCCAGCCTGAAAGCAGAGAGAGAGAGACGCAGCACACCGGCTCACGCTGTGAGCCTGCCAAATCCAATGCTAGGACAACTTTAAGGGAATAACCAAATGCTTTTTATAACGAAAAAGGTTTAATAAAGAAAAGAGAACAACTTACAGCTAATACAACTTCACAGATATAAAGCTTTCTAACCCCTCCCTCTGAGAAGGTTAGTGACACTCTAAATCAGGTACAAAACTTATGAGATCAAAATGCTACTTACAGTTAGTCTAATCTTAGAAATAGAAGGGTGCTCCATCTCTCCCAAAGCTAGGAGAGGGGAGAAGAGCTTCCATAGCTGGAGAAGAGGTCGAGCTAGCCCAAAAGCTCCGGGACGAACTGAACTGACTTCCTGGTCAGCCCAGGTGGGCTACTCTGATGTCACCCCCCCTCCCTCAGTTAACCCCCAACAGGTAAAACAGCACTCTAAGGCACTTCACACTCATGACAGACTTCCATCAGCTTCGGATCAAATCCTTACATTGGGTGTGCCAAACAGGAGCAAAGAGAGGAAGTAGTGTCACCTCTGACCCATGCAATCACAATGAAATCTTGAGGGGCACCACCAAAGTTGGATTGACTGGGAACTTGGTTTAACTGGTGAACAGTGGTCACACCATAATATGATTAAATTGGGTTGTGGACAATGGGGCTTTAACACCTTGAACCATCTGCTAAAGATAACTTTCAGAAACAAGATATAGAGCCAAGTAGACTTCCACTACTGAAACAGACCAACATCCAATCTAGTATAGTATCCTGTATCCAATGCCAAATCATTATGAGGAATGCTTAAGATTATCTATAATATTGCTACTCATGTCACTTTAATAATAGACTTACAATTATAGACTTGCAAATTATGATTACTATAGTTAAAGGTCAAGTCTCTTCTCATAAGCTTCACAGTGGGGAAAGAAAAATCCAGTTGAATTAGTATTTTATATGAGTAATGGAACAGTGACTTTGTTGCCTGAAGTAGTAGATACAAAAAGAAATTCAATTCCAATGACACCTCAAAGCCAACCCCAATAAACTTTGAGGAATATAAGTTCTTCACCACTACAATGTGGAAGCTGTGAGCTGTTGAAAAATATCTTTAGGAAGCTGTCTTCCTCTGATAATACCATTACTACAGACTCCCATCACAAAAGAAAACAATTATTAATTTTTCATAGAACTAATGAGATAACGTTAATCTCCCATGTGCCATGGTTTCTGTTATGCTAAAAGAAAAAAAGGAAAAGAAAGGGAGAAAAAAACCACCAGCAATTTAAATAGCTCTGTTCTTGCAAATAATAATGTGCTTGGTCAAGATTGGAAAAGTTGGAAGCGAGCTGTATAAAAAGAAATGAGGGTTTTTTTAGTTTTATATACAACATACTAATGAAGACATTGCAAATGTTCCACGTCTTAAAGAAACACTGAAGGAGAAATTGCCATTCAGAAACTATGCAAACCAAGTTTAACATACCACATCATGCCAAAAGATTTGCCCTCATAGGGAGCACATTTTATAAGTGTTGTGAATTTTTTAAACAGCGTCTCACCCACTGACTATTATGACAGTGCCATTGCTAAAGTCCCAGACATTGCTTGAGAAACATAGGGGTAATTGTCTTGTACTTACTCACGACAGCATCTGTAAAACACTCATTGCAGAGCTCATCACAAATTTGATGACTGTATTTAGCTTAGTGGATGTTATAACACTGCCAAAATCAAAGACTTTTGAAAAGGTGCTTAGTTTATTTGTTAGAGACAGCAGCTCATTTTGTGCAGCAAAGTGTATTTGTATGTGTGTATGATTTTCACATGCGGGTCTCTTTAATTTCACTGGAGACTGAAATTCTGTTCAGAAAACAGCTCTGTAGCATGGCAGCAAAATTCTCAAAGAACACTCATTCATGAAAGTATTGTATTACTTATTAAATATAATTATTTATTAGTGAAGAAAAGCATCAGCTATGTGTGTTTTACTAGCTGGTTACTGAAAGGGATGCTATCGACTTTCAATCCAGCCAGGTAAATAAAGCAGTAGTTTCAGGTACAAAATCTGTGCCCCTGCCAAAATTTGTGGTTTTACAATCACATCTTAACTTCTTCCCCGTCCCCCCACCCCGCCTTGTGTTTTAAATTATAATCCCCTCTGCTGTGTGGAAGACCTACACACAGAGCACTGGAACCGGACTCTGCACAACGTTCTGCCAAATGCACAATGGACAAATGTTTTCCTCTATTTTTCGGTGTTACTTGTCAAAAGAGCAGGTAAACAAAATTGCAGACTCAAAGGTGAATTTTACATTGACAGCCCCTCTGGAGCTCCTGTCGTTTAGCTCGCACTCAGCTTGGCATTCTATCTGAGCATCAGAGATTGCTGTCAGAACCACTGGTATCTTTCTCAGCTTCGTGTAGTTGGGCTCAGTGCTTGCCAACCAATAGACATTTTTCTAGATTCTTTTGAGCCATCACACATAGCAGAGTCCAAATTTTAACCTCTTTGCAAAACCCTATGAACAGGCCTTGGGCAGGGGAATCTCTTCTAGAAGCTGCATACTGAATTTTTCCCCAGGATATGGAATACCATGAAGCTACCTAGTCTACCCTTTGAGCTGCAGTAGCTGTGATGCTGGCAGACCAAGTGCTAGCTCATGCCAAGGCCCCCAAGGTCTCAACTGAACAATGACAAAAACATAGCAGAAACCAGTCTGGCTCGCCTGGATGTTACTATTGCTAAAATAGGTATTAGAATTATAAACGTGTTTAGTCTTGATTGAATGCTTGTAAGTTGCATGCAGTAACCTCACTTTTAATATCTGTATCCCATGTGTGGGTGGCAAGTAACATTGAAGTGTTTGCTCAGTAACTGTAAACCACCAATCAGGAGAGAAGCATTATCGAGTGACAAATACCAGTTTCTTTATCCTAAACTGTATCTTTATCCTGCTTGGAATCTGATGGGCAAGGGTTACTGGGCATATGCAAAAGATCTTGGTGCTTGGCCTGGACTGGTCCTAAAGGACATATAGAGCTTGCTTACTATAGAAGCTTCCTTTGGAATCCTTTGGAATTTAAGACCAACTAATTTGTATGTTTACCAGCGTTAGAGTTGTAAATAACTCATTTCCTTTTCCTGGTTAATAAATCTCTAGATTTACAGCTTTATTCTAGGATTGGCCACAAGCATAGTTTTTGGTATGAGATCTAAGGGGCAAATGAGCTGGTCTTTTGGGACTGAGAATAACCAGAATATTATTGTGATTTTGGAGGGAAGGGACCATCTATCACCAAAGCATAGTATTCCAGTTTACCAGGTGGCAAGACAGATTGGAGAATTCCAAGCGACTGTGTGTGACCCTATGTTCAGGCTGTAACAGTGCCTGAGGAGTTCACACTTGATAACTGGTTGGTGAAATCTAAGTATAGAATTCACATTTGGGGTTTGTGCCCTGCTTCCTCAGTCTGTCCTGAGGCTGGTACTCATGTTCTTGAGCCAGTCCAGATAGCTTTGTCAGTACCATCTGTGCTTTCTTTCTCTGTATACCCAAACACTGGACTTTATTTCAATGGATCTGTGAAGTCACAGTGTGAAGAGTTAGCCCCTGAAGTTTCCAGTACGCTGGAATCTAGTTTGGACTAGTCTTTTGAGCCTAGTATGCTGGAGTATTAAATGTAATTCTCACAATACCAACCCAATCATTCCAACAAGGCTATTGCATTTACTGGGTCTATGTGGCACATCCTTTATGGGGGGCAATCAAGGAAGAGAACGGTCACTGAGTACTTACACAAATCTGATGGAGACTATAGCAGCCCCTGCAGATTTCGCCATGCCTTTGACACGCCCCTGAAGAATTAAACTCTGGCTTTTCACATGGCACAAAGGGGAAAAAAAGCTTTGGAGGAGGATAAGAAGAAACACTTTTGCATATCCTCCATGTTTAATCTGTGAACATAACCCTGCCCTTTGCCTGCTGGAATAGAAGTGCTAAATTCTGAAAGCTCATCTGACAATACTTGTCATATATTTGAGCCAGTGGCATTATGAACCATGCAAAACATTATGAAATATGTGAATCTTCTTATTGTGAATAATGCCCACTTATCAGTGCTAATGGTGACACCTGCTCCTGGGGGGGGACTAATGCGAGGTGCTAATTGGCATTTACTGAGTAATATTTTATGTCTTTTGTATATTGAGCCTGATCTCTGGCTTTTGTTTCTAACAACATTGTTACAGTAGTTAGAATAAGTACATATTTTTTTCAATCATAAAATCTCTCAGATATCTTTGACTGTAGCGTTGTCTTCTCCATCAGTTCTGACCAAGTCTATGGAAATGATTATTCTCGTGTCAAAGGTTTTGCGAGATGATGAAAACAAAATAAATTCCTTTCTGGGTGGAAAATAATGATACAAAGAAAAATTAAAAGCAATACTTTGTAAAGCTGGGCCGTAGCTTCCTGGAGACCTTGAGCTCTTCAGAATAAATATGTGCTTGTTTCCAACTCTTTTTAAATTCTACCCAAGTGGTAAAAATTCTGTATGCTTCAGTCATAACTCTTGACCCTTTCTACACTTTCCTTTGCTGGCCCAATCTGGGAAAACAGATCTTTTTCAGTCCAGTGTAATCAGAAGTCACTTTGAAGAGTGTTTAGCCCAGGCCAGGGCAGTTACCCCCAATTTTATATCAATTATGCAGTCTGATCTTTAATACACTTGATCTTTAGCTCACTTGGGACCTAGACAGCCATAGAAAACATAGGCTCTTGCCTGCATTCAGTGGCTTCAGTTAAGTTTGCCCTTTATGTTCACTCCAGCTGAGTTCTGCCTCCTTACTACCACAAACACTTACGTGAGGGAAACGATAGCCAGGCTATTGCCAACAGCCATTGTCTATCGATGGTGTTACTTTTTTCATAAGAAGGCTGAATAATGAATTACTAACAACCTGAATATTGTGGTAATGGGAAGTCTGTTCTGGGATCTGATGCATAAACGCTGAAACAAGCATTTATTATCTATAATATGGAAATGTGCAGATCTGGAGAACATTGTGACAGACAAACTGGCCTCTCATGCATAGGGCTAAAAATAACATGGAAATGGATGGCCTATGACCGGTAGCACAGAGACAAAAGTATCTGTATGTATACAGCAGAATTGTGTAAAAAAAAAACAAAAAAAAAAAAACCACATACTGAGTAAACCAGATATTTCAGGAAGCTAGTACTATGAATCACCAGAAAGGTATTGGACAAAGCTGTGTAAATGGATTTTTTTTTATTCCATAGCAATTCCAAAAAATTCAGAAAAAAAAACTGTTTCATGTCCAACCAAAAATGATTTTTTTTTACATTTTTGCCAACCAAAAAGAAAAAAAATGGTCGAACCATTTTGTTTTAATTTTTAACATGGAACATTTTAAATTTTTAAATAAAATTGAAGAAAATTTCTAAAAAAGTAATTTCAAGTAAAAAAAAATGAAGCGTTTCCAATTTTTTCTGAAATATTTGTATTGATTTTTTTTACAAATTCAGTGAAATCAACATGAATTTGTGAAATGTTCCTGCATTTATTTTCAACAAATAAAGATTTTATCAAAAAATGTCACATAGTTCTAGTTATGGGTAATGTACACAGATCCCTCATTCACAATCTACCAGCCACAGAACCGCAGACATGGACACAAGAGTGATGGCCCAAAGACAATATTTAGGTTGGCCAATCTAGCTCACCTTACCTCCAAAGACGTTCATTGATTATGGGCACTTTGGAAAGTGATTCTCAGCATTATTCTGAGATTACTCTGTCTAGTGAATTTCTGCTGCTTGGAGCCCTCTACTGGGATGTTGAAGTTCTGCTGCTCGGAGCCCTCTACCGGGATGTTGAGCTATAGAATCTTTAGCATTGGAGCTGCTCCCTGGGAATGGAGACCCCATCCTGATAGTGCTGTCTTGTGAAGAGCTGTGAATGGCTTATAACAGTCAGATCAAGGTACATTTATTTTACTCTATTTTTATGTTCTCATTTTATGAACAGGGCAGTCACAGATGGCAAACCAGTTCGAACACCAATCCAGCATGGCCGGTCGCAAAGTTTTGTACCTTAACTTTGAATCCTTAACAGATGTCACTGTCAGACTCAGAGATATTTCAAAGCTTTTTCCTAAAGGCACTTGTGCGATCCTGACCTTTTGTGAAAGGTATGTCAATGTGAGAAACATTTTCAACAGAATCGCTGCTGAATTTGACTAATCTGTGGAGAAATAACACAAAAAAAGCTAGCAACAATTGAAGAGCTAGCTGGAAACAAACAACCTCCCCCCCTCCGCCCCCCCCCCCCCCCCCCAGTCTGGAAGAGCCACTCCATGGAATACTCCTGGCTGGAAAACAGCAAGTCTAAAAAATAACAGCTGTTGAGAGAATTTGCTACCTGTACCGTCGCGTTGCTTGGGAATCTGCTGCCTGCATTATGGAAGGAAGTTTAGCTGTGCAGAAGCAGTGCACGTTCGTACCATCTGTACTAGAATTCCTAAGAACTTTTGAAGTGGGCAGACATAACCACTAACCCCATACTGACTCCCATGATCAGAGGAAATAGCAGTGAAGACTTCTTTCCAAGAGTACACTGAAATGCCAGCTGTTTCTTATTCTGCAATTAGATGCCTTACCAGAGAAACTTTCTGAACCAATCAATAGGGGTTATATAATCTACTGACCTGGTGATTACTGAATACAAGATGTCTGAAGAGTTGGTACAGTATTGTACATGCTTATTTATAGGAGAACATTACCTGGCTGAAGATCCAATTTATTTGAAGAATTTATACATTGAACTAGTTCCTTTTCCAATGGATCATTTAACGTTCTGACACCTCCTCGGCCAAGACTGTTCCTACATTTTCTGGTGGCATTACTCTCTGCTGAACTATTTTTTATTTCATTTTATTAGGAATAGCAGAAACTGGAATATAAGAGGATAGTAAATGGATGAGCTTTCTGTTTTGAGTCCCAGATTAGATCATTCAATGACTGATGCTTACAGCTTCCTTTTTTCATGATCTGTAATGTGTTATGACCTTTTCCCTGTTGCTGAAAGCCTAGGAGCAGAGGTTATTTTATTGGGAGCTCGCGTGTGTTGTGCAGCAGCATCTATATGTTTATCCTTGCTGATATTGTCATAGAATACAGTGGCTGGGTTGCAAGTGGATGTGGTCTGATATAGAGGTTGGGAAAATGGGACAAAGGGATGATCTCCATTGCAGTTAACTCAAGTTACAACCCTAGTGTTGCCCCAAACTCAAATCCAATCCCACACACAAAACCCTTCACTCTTCAGGTGTGGTAAATCCTGCCTGGCAGTCAGCCCCATAATCTGGCTGGTTTAGAATCATAAAAATGTCTTCTACTTGGACCTCTCTCTAGGGCCTCACATCCAGGCTATGTCTAAACCTTGCCAATTCTTTCTGCATAACATCTCTAAGGACTTGGCTACACTTGCAGAAGTAGAGCGCTTTGGATTAAACCAGTCTTTGAAGCGCACACTAAGGAAAGCACCACAGTCTGTCCACACTGACAGCTGCAAGCGCACTGCTGTGGCCACATTTGCGGCACTCAGCTTAATTGGGAGCAGTGCATTATGGGCAGCTATCCCAGCATTCAAGTGGCTGCAACGTGCTTTTCAAATGCGGGGGTGGGGGTGTGGAGGGTGACAGGAGTGTGTTACTGTGCTCTGACTGATCTCTGGAAACGTCCCATAATCCCCTTAAATCAAGTGACCACGCTTCTCATTGTTGTGGAATGGGCTGCAGGAATGCAGATATGCCCTTTCAAAGCTCTGTTTCAGACAGCCGGCTGCTTAACTGCTCTGAGACAAAGCAAGCATTTACTGTTTGCTTTGAGTGAATGAGAGAGAGAGGTGGGGGGGGGGAGGTGCGCTGAATTTATAAGACAGCATGCTGACACCCTCTCAGCACCCCAAAAACCCTCTCTCCATAATCCTTGAAAAATGTACGAGATAATATGCTGTCAGATACATTTTAAAACTGAAAAAAATCAGAAGTGAAAGAAATTATATATGCCTCACTCAGAACACTAATGTACCCATGCAGTAAATCAACAGATCTGAAGCTCAGAGTCTCTCTATTATTGTTTTAGCAATATTTATAAAATGCTTAACAAATGCATACATTTTGGCTAAATCACACATCTGTAATTTTTAAGCGTTTCACCAGCAAATAGATGGAAGAAGGCCTAAAAATAGAAAAACATGCTGCAATATACAATAATCCCAGAGGCAGACAGGAAAGAAAAAGGCAAGCTCACCTCAGAAATAGTTATCCACCAAACAATCCAACTAGAATCAGAGACTTGGACCTAATAATCTAAGAGGTTTTTTTCAACCCTATCACACAATTTTATGGACCCAGTTCTTCCCTTATGGCAGTGGTTCCCAAACAAAGATTCATGAACCATTGAGGGTTTGCAAAATGTTACAGTGGGTTCTTGGGAAAAAATTCCTTCATGGCGGATAGAGCTGTCCCTAGAGACTCCGAGCAGCCCGGAGCCCCTGGATTTCCAAGAACTAAGCAGATCACAGCAAGCATATCTATCACACTGAGAAGATTTAAACTTAAAGACTTCTTATAAGAAATGGAAAGGGAGATGGATATTTTTTGCTGCTTTTAAAATGAAATAGGCAGCTAGTATTGTTTGTAAATTAACCTTTATTGTAACGTGCGTTGTTTGTTTGCCTGGACTGCTCAAGACCTGAATGCTTGTGTAGGAGGAACTCTGAGTTAGCTTTATAAATACCTTCCTGCTGTTTCACATTTGATACTCCTTGATGAAACATAGGAGCCTTGTTTTATAACAGGCTTATTCAAAGTGATACCAGCTACAAAAGTGAGCTCTTGAAAGGGTGTTGCGGTTTTCATAATGTAATAAAAATACTGTAATGATAAATAATAAATAGTGTGTAATAAGCATGTCAAAAATAAATTTCATATTTCCAAAATCACTGCTTTTATAATTTATACTCAGTAAAGGAGAAAATCCCTGGAAATATCCATTTTTAGGTGGGGGTCTGCAAGACTTGACATTTTAGTGAAAGGAGTTCACAGGTTGTTAAAGTTTGGGAACCACTATCTTATGGGGTTAAAAAAAAATCACACACACACACAACATAAGAGAAAACCCAGAGGTTTGGGCAGGATATAAACCCTCATGCTTCAGAGTATAACCCAACCCCACAGTAATGGAAAATAAGCTACCCTTAAAGGCAGGTTATTCCATAACTGTGCAAACCTTTCACATAGCTTAAACATCTGATGCTCGCAATTACTGGAGTTCAGATACTGGACTAGACAGACCACTTGTCTAAACCAAGAGGGCAGCTCCTATGTTCCTACATTCCCAAGTCAATGCTTGTGTAACTGAGGGCAAAACGGATACTGAGTGCCCATAACACCTAGGCCAGGTCTACACTATCCACTGGATCGGCAGATAGTGATTATTGATCTATCGGGGATTGATTTATCACATCTAGACTAGATTGCATATTTTAGCTGGATCCTGCTTCACCTCCACCCCCTCACCCTCCCTCAGTGTAGACCCGGGCTTAGTTTCAGACTTTATCAATTGAACAAGCTATCAGATTTATCAATTTGAGCTTCCAACTGGATGGCTATCTCCTCTCCCTTCTTGAGAAGGGGGGGAACGACAAGAGGATCCAATAGATCTTTACCACTCTGATCTAAAGAAATCGGCAATATCCCCAAATCATATTGTTCCTTTTTATCTGACTGCTGCCTGACCTGTGATGGCCTCCCACTGCTATGGGTCCTCACAACAGTTGTGGGCATTTAGTTCTGTACAGTTGTGGGCACTTCCACACAACAGTTGTGGGCATTTAGTTCTGTACATCATTTGGGTAGGGGGGAAAACCTCCTTGTATAAAATGGGATTAAAAATTATCAGTGCCTTGAAGTTTGTCTGCCTTTTCTCCAGCACACACCAAGTCAGCCAAACTGCCTGCCTTATCATCCTTTATATCAAACAACGCTTGTTCTATTATCAACAACTATCTGATTCCCCTGTAATCTTCTTCCCAATAATCCCAAAGTGAGAGTAAACAATACCCTATCAGCAACTGTATCCATATAACCAAACAGCCTTATTTCTTGTCTATAGGGGTTCCCAGATAAAATGTGTACAAAATTAATCTTAAAAATAGTTGTTTTGCAGCGTAAATTTTCTGAGTTTTACATTCAGTCTGGCAGTATTGTTTTAAAATGTGTATTTTCTTTTTTATTAATGACTCCAATTTTAAAAATGAATCCCCAATATTATAATCTTTAAGAGCCCCTCAGTGACGACTGGCAGAAAGCACACCGCTCTGTAAACTCGATCAGGTCTGACATGCTCACTACACCAAACACGCTGCTGTCATAGTATTTACCTGTAAAAATGTTGTGAGTAGTAGTATCCAACAAAAGCTGGCGACGCACCAATCAATAATATCACTGTGTGAAGTATGGATGGATGGTGTATAGAGAGTTATGTTTGCCTGCTGGAAATATATACCTAAAATATGGTTTGGGAACAGATTTGATAAACCAAGGAATGTAGCTTTACCAGTCTCCCTAAAGCCTGAGCCAACGGATGTTGCATTTGCAACTGAGTCAACAGGGAAAGCAAACAGAGAAGGGTGAGGAAGATAGCAAGGTGTCAGCAAACACAGAAGGGGAAGATAACTTTTTCTGGGGATACCCGTCAACAGAATGCATTGCAAAGGTGTACTGGTCTATAAAAAGAGGGGGAGGGGACCCATTTGTTATCCATCATTTAAAAAACAAAAATTCCCATTGATTTCAATGGGGCCACAGTTTCATCCAGTCTCTCAGACCCTTGCCATGAGTTCACTTTGGATGGAACCTCCCCCCCCCTCCTCCCCCCCCCCCCCCCCGCCCACACACACACTAAGACCACCGGGGCTCTGTGTAATAGTAGGCATCTCCCTGTGCACAGCTCAATGCAGGACTGCAGCCTAAGAATTTGCAAAAGAACAAATTTATTTAAAGTAGACATCTAGTCTCCTATTACTTATCCAGTTTTCCTTAGTGTAGCATTTTCTTCCTCACTGAACGATTCTTCTGCTTTAGGCCACACCATAAAAACCAATATTTCCTTCTTCCAATACTCTTTGATATTGCTTTCTTAATCTCAGTTTACACATAATGCGTAATCAGGTTTTGAGCTGAAAGGGGTAGTTTTAGTTATTATTACACCAGAAAAGATTAGTGATCTGGAGATATATTCTCAAAACAAATACAAAAGTCTTTAAGTGCTAAGGCATTTCCAAGGCAAATACGCCTTTTGAAGAATATGCCCTGGCAGAATTTCTTTTTATTAGCATTATTATTACAGTAGCACCCAAAAGCTCCAGTCAGGAGCAGGGTCTCCTCAAAGTATTGCTTTGGAATATGTAGAGAAAGGTTGACAAGCAGTAATATTCTGGAATTAATGATAATATAAAAATCTATCCTCTCTTATATGGGATGCTTTTGTGACTGAGATTATCATAATTGTTTATTAAAATGTGCTCTACAATAAAGAGGTACTGCATAATCTCCGCAACCATGAAGGAGGATATGCTGCAGATTGTCCTTAGTGATGCCAACATGCTGATATCTGTTGTCTTCACTAAATGATCTCTCCAATTTGTAAACCCATTTTTCAGAAATAAAGCCACTATTATTTGAAAATACCTCTGCTTTAAACCTGGTCATCTTATTCATAATCTGAAAGGGGGACTTGAAATTCAAGCTGAGCAAAATGTTTTGACCAAAACTTTTTTTCCATCAAAAATGCATATTCAGAGATGTGTAGGACTGGAAGAGACCTCAAGGCACCGTATAGTTCAGCTCCCTGGACAAATGGTAGGACAGAGTATTAACTAGATCGCTGACAGGTTTGTCTAACCTGCTTTTAAAAGTCTCCAATGATGGAGATTCCACAACTTCCCTAAGTAATTTATTCCAGTGTTTAACCACCCTGAGAGTTAAGAAGTTTTTCCTAATGTCCAATTTAAACTACCCTTACTGCAATTTAAGCCTGGTGCATCATGTCCTATCCTCAGAGGTTAAGGAGAACATTTTTTCTCCCTCCTCCTTGTAGAACTCTTTAATGTACTTGAAAACTGTGATCATGTCCCCTCTCTTTCTTCAGACTAAACAACTGCAATTTTTTTTCAATCTTCCCTCATAGGTCTTGTTTACTAGACCCTTTAATCATGTTTGTTGCTCTTCTCTGGACTTTCTCCAATTTGTTCACATCTTTCCTGAAATGTGGCACCCAGAATTGGACACAATACTCCAGTTGAAGCCTAATCAGCATGGAGTAAAACAGCAGCTCTCAAACTGTGGGCCGGGACCCATGTTCCCTCTAGTTCTAATTTTTTTACATCCATGTGTGGAATGAATTTTGTCATGTTCACCAATATGGAGGTGATGAGGTGGGGATGAGGGGTTTGGGGCATGGGAGAGGACTCAGGGCTAGATCAGAAGGTTTGGCTTGGAGTGTGTGTGGAGGGCAATAAGGGCTCTGCATGGGGGTGCAGGCTGCCACGGGGAGAGTGGACTCACCCCCAACCCTCTCCCCACCGTGGCAACCCCAGGGGGAGCACCTCCCCCAAGACATGGCGGCTCTGGGGCCAGGACCCAAGGGAGAAGGGCTTCTTCCCCGGCCAAACTAGGGATGAGGGAGAGGAGCCTCTCCTGGCTGCATTCCTTCATGCCCCCTACCTCTCTCCTCTCATCCCTTTGGCTGGGAGCCTGCATGGCCCTTCATAGCCTGCTGCACGACTGCACAGTTTAGTGGGAACTTAGGTCATGGCCCCATTTTAATTAGACTTGCTGGGGCAGGGGGAAAAGTCTGAGCCCCACTGCCCAGACCAAAGCTGAAGCCCAATGGTGTGAGCGCTGGGTAGAAGGACTCAGGTTACAGGCTTCCTGCCCAGGGTCGTGTAGTAAATTTTGTTGTCAAAAGGTGGTCATGGTGGAATGAAATTTGAGAACCCCTGGAATAGAGTGGGAGAAACCCTCCTTGTGCTTGCTTACAGCACTCTGGGTAATACATCCCAGAATGATCTTTGACTCATATTTAGCTTGTCATTCACTATCCCCCCATCAGAGGGTCTGCACAGGTCTCTTTCTCTTTCCCCTGTGTTCTGGCTACTAGAAATAAAAGCCTTCACACCCTCTTCTGGTGCTTCACCCTAGTGTCCTTTATTTTCAGTGTACATTAGTGGCTTCAGTGCAAGGAAGTGCTTCCCTTTATCCCTCAATAGTTACCCTCTTTGTACCTTGTTCCAGGTCTTCAGGCACCTTGCCTGCAGTGAGGCAACAGAGCAGCAACCTCCTGTCCCCTTCCTGGCTTGCCTCCCAACTGAGTTAAACTCAGGGCTTTTCTAGCCCTCTCAGTCTGCAGCCTCAGCTGTGACTACTCAGCCCAGCCTGCTGCCGTAAGTCAGCCCTCATCAGGGCCCACAGCTGGGCTCCCTGCCAGAAAGCAGGGCTTAGCCAGCAGGGGCAGGGCATTCAAGGGGTTTTACCTCTGCCTTCCCACACCCCCACAGCCCTTTCTGCAGTACTCCTTCCTAGACCATCATTTCTCCTTGTATGTGTGTGTAACAGGTTGTTCCTTCCTAAATGGAGTATGTTGCATTTGTCCTTACTGAATTTCATCCTGTTTACTTCAGATCATTTCTCTAGTTTGTCCAGATCATTTTGAATTTTTATCCCATCCTCCAAAACACTTGCAACTCCTCCCAGCTCGGTATAATCCACCAACTTTATAAGTATACTCTCTCTGCCACTATCTAAATAATTTATGATGATACTGAAAAGAACCAGACCCAGGACCCCACTCAATATACCCTTCCAGCTTGACTGTGAACTACTAATTCTCCTCTCTGGGAAGGGTTTTCCCATCATTTATGCACCCAAATCATAGTAGCTCCATCTAGGTTGTATTTCCTTAATTTGTTTATGAGTAGGTCATGTGAGACACCATCAAAAGCTTTACTAAAGTCAAGATATACCACTCTACTGCTCCCCTCCCCCCAAGACTCGTTACCCTGTCAAAGATTTGTCCTTGACAAATCCATGCTGACTGTTACTTATCATGTTATCATCTTGCAAATTGATTGCTTGATTATTTTCTTCACCCTCTATCAGCATATCCCTGATCTCAGAGGCTAGGGTGATCTTCTGCAATGTGGGAAACCCAAGCTGAAACGCTGTCTCCACAACAGGAAGAGCAGGGAATTGAACACCGGTCTCCCACTCCCCTAGGGAGTTTCCTAATCACTAGGCTTTAAGGTGATAAATGGGCTCTCCTCCTCCTACCCCTCCCAGATGCTTTGTGAATCTAGCCCTCCTTTGCCTTTGTCAAAATACCCAAAATTGAAACAAAGTTTTTGTAGTTGGATCAAAATGAAACATTTTGTTTCAACATTAATCAAAATATTTTAGTTTTTTCAGTCTAGTCAAAACAATTCCACAAATTCAACTCAAATTTGAAAATACTTTTGGATTGACCAAAACTGCATTCCTCTCCTTCCCCTCCCCCCCCGAAAATAAACTACTAGAAGAACAAAAATTCACCCAGATCAATTTATGATTAAGTTTCACACAGAAAGTTAAAACTTTAATAATAATCCAAATCACAATAAAATCAAACATCTTATCCCTAGTGGTAAATTTATTTTAACTCTACACTATTCTCAGATGGCGATTTCAGTATCATATGTAACTAAGGATCTTTAGTACAGTGCATTATCAATCTGTCGGTAAAGCTTTATGCCAATTAAAATTATAGGAATGTTAATGATGGTCCCAGCAGAAGTAATTAGAAAGTGAGAAATGTTGACAATTAATGAAATAGCAATTCAGTTCAAAATCTCCTTTCCAGAGAATAATGCATATCCAATCCTGCACTCACAAACCCCAACTATGCAGTTAAAAATCCTAGTTTCTTTCTTTTTTAATTTCACCAGTAGATAGAAACACAAGTCACACTGTTACCCTAATCTTAGTTTACTGTAAACTCTTGTTTTATTTTCACCAAGTGTAAAAACAATTATCAACTCAGTTTAAAAATCATCCATTACTTAATTAGAGCTTAATTTTTCTGTCCGAGAAGCTGTCACTGTCATGTGATACCTCTATTCTGGGCTATCACTACCCTCATGACTGCTTTCACTATACAGATTCTCAATGATCTTTTCACTTGATGTAAACATCGTTTTCAGTTATAGTCCTATGGCAAAACAGAACAGCAAATATACCAGTCTAAGCTCTCTTAGCCATTTATTGACTCAAACATTATTTCTAGTCATCCGGGGTTAAAAATATTAACTATCACATTGTAACTGTCATACATTTAAAACAGATGAAGTTTTTAAACTCAGATATGTGCTTTCTAGGCAGTATAACCTGGCTGTTACTTAAGTAAAAGGAAATACAGGTGAAAGTGGTGGTTCAGCTAAGTTCTTCAGCTCAGTTTGAGATAGCTGGTCTCCAGAGACTGGCAAACAGAAACTTCAATTTAGTTCATGGCAGTACAGGTGATAATGCAGTACAACCATTGTCTTTTCTTCTAGAAAGCTGCAGGCCTTCCTTAGGGGCCAAAAAGAAAGTTAATAAGGTGCTTATCTGTAGTAAATATTAGAGGACACCAGTAGTAGTCATCATCAGGGCTTAATTTGACATGAAAGAGGTGCCAGGGATTAAGCAATTTGTTTTCCATCCATAACGGATGCAGCAAGCCCAGATGTGCTGGAGCTATGATCTGCCAAGCCTACAGGTGCCAAGGCTCAGCCCTGGCAAACCTTTGCAAAAATTAAGCACTAGTCACCATAGTTGGGGATCTCAGCTCTCAGACTTTTATCCCGGAGTTCTCAGCCTGTAGGATGACAGTTGGTTTGGCCTAAGAAATGAGGGGTTGTTTGCTTTGGCAAGCAATTTGTGGAAGCCATTCTAGGATTTTTATCTATTTTAGCCCTCCTGTTAGCTTGTCTCCTGAGATAGGATCTCTGATAAGTCAGTGAAGAAGCCCACTGATGAGGTCACATTCCACAAGGTAACATCTGCATGGTATCTAAAATGCATCCAATATTTCATCTCCATTCTGAGTCTGGCTTTCAGGCACTCCTACCCCCATCATCTATCAGACCTTTCTGTCTGTTGTTTATGCTTATCACAGGTCATGAAACATCCCAGCTCCTTCTGAGTTCATATTGCTTTGAAATAGCAGAAATTTATCTTTGTCCACAATCTTACTTTTGACCTGTCGTAACCGAAATTCCAAAAGCTTGAATCTCTTTTCGCCAGTTGTTGAGAAGTGATGTTATCATCAGCTTTCTCCAGCCATCTGCTTATTTGTTTATTACAACTGCAGGAGAGTTTCGGGAGTGACCGTACTGTTCTTTTGTTCCTGATAACAGTACTCTTAACAGAGGCTGGCATTCCGAGCCAGCTTTCTCTTTTTCATTTCCTATGAATGATTTGTTTAACCTGGGTTGCGTTTTAATATTTCTTTTATGTAACTTATGCTGTGTTCTGTATTGTGTATGAGCTCATAAGTGTATAACATTGCCTAAAGAACCTTTCCATATCTTAGGTGATTCTTCTAACACAGACTTTAACAAAACAACCAGTCATTTGATTCGGTTTCTATTTTAAACACACACTCAAAATCTCTGATAAATATTACTGGAAACTGAGATAGGGTTGCCAACTTTCTAATCACACAGAGGGGCTTGGGGTGAAGGAGGGGGCTCCAGGCTGGGGCCAATGGGTTCGGAGTGTATGGGGGGTGGGCTCTGAGGTGAGACCAGGGATGAGGGGTTTGGGGTGTAGGAGGGGGCTCCGGGTTGGGGCAGGGGGTTGAGGTACGGAACTAGGTGCGGGGTCCCAGTGGCATTTACTGCGGCTCAGAGGAAGCGGCCACCAGGTCTCTGAAGCCTAAGTTCCTGGCAAATTGGAGCTGCAGAGCCAGCAATCAGGGTGGGAACAGCACGTGGAGCTTCCCAGTCCCTGGCCACCCTAGTGCCTCAGGGACCTGGTGGCCACTTCCAGGAGGAGGTAGGAAGTCTGCCCTAGCTCTGGGCCCCTGCTGCACCATCGACCGGACACCTGGCAGCCCTAAACTCAGAACAGGGCTGCTTTGCAACAAATACATACAGCAGCAAAGAGAGCAGAAACTTGCGGCCATGGAGCTGGAGTCAAACTAATGCTCTTAAAGATTGTGGTAATGGAAATAAACAACACCATTAATGGAGTCTTTTGGCTGTTAAGAAAAAGTACAAATATTGCAGGCTTATGGAAAAAAACAGATGCCTATTTACATGAATTCACAAGTCATCTATTCCTTCTTTGTCCACTTGTCTGACCTGAGCCCATTAGAAAACCTGCTCATTTCACAGGGTACAGTGCTAATGCTCATCAGCTTTCCTACACACCGCCTCCTTCCCGCACATTGTGTAGTATTGTTAATAGTATGATAAGAATCACTAGTGATTCCAGTCAGGATTGGGGCCCTTTTAAAGTAGGTGGCTAGGGGGTCATTATTGCCATTCACTCTAGAGTGTAGGGTTCAGATTACTGCCAGGAAGGAGCATTACGAAGGTGAAGGAGCAGGACCGTGGGATGTTGCTTTGGGAAATGTAAATAGATCATTATCCAGGTACATCAGTCAAGCTGGATAAATGTGTTCTCACACAGAGCAGGTTTTCTTCGGTTTATGGGTAGGCTTAATGGGTACTCTCAAGAATGAGTCCTCTAAATCCATTAGGAGAGGCCTGTGCTTTGCAGCTGAAAGGCACAACTTCTATTCTCATCTGATGATTGCAGGCCCTTGTTGGTAGGGGGTAGTGTGTGGGGGATGTCATTCCAAAGTGATGGGTGGCTTGCTAGCGCCAGGGATCCTGGATGGAGAAAGTAGGTCATAGGGAAAGAGTAAGAGCTGCTAAATTAAAAAAAATATATAAACTACTAAGATAGTTCTTTTCTTAACATGGAGATTGGCTTTTCTTCATTTTCCATACTGGGATTTACTAGGGGATTGGATAGATTTGTTTCAGGAGTGTGAGCAGGGTTTACCTGCAGGAATTGTCCCTTTGGAAGCAAGGACTGTTTCTAAAGACCCATGAGTTTATCAGCTCAACCTCCTCAAATACTGACTCTGGATAAGAGGGCCCCAGGAGTGTTTTCTGAGGTGAATGAATGATTTCCAGCCAGGGCTTTGGGGGCTAAAGGAGGATTCTGATGATGGTTCAAGTAGGGGTGAGGGTGGGGGTCAGGATTCTGGAGGGGGATTCTGGTGTGAACATTTGAGGTCAGGTGGAAAGAGGATGTAGGGGAAGGTTAAAGATTAACTGAAGAGTGAAGGACAAAGCAGCTGAGTGCAGAAGCAGAGGTGTATCTAAAACCTCACAAAGCCCCAAGCTCTGCCCCCTCTTCCTGGCCTCCGTTGCTGCTCCCCTACTCCCCATATATCTCCCCCCACCCCAACACCACCAAATTGCTGCAGGCTGAGGCATTACTCTGGCTCCCCCTGCTGCTGGCTACACACATTAGAGGCACCAACTTAGTATGTGCACCCAAGGGCAGAGTGAGGCAGACACCCATTCACAGGAGTATTTGTGAAACTTCCTTTAATGAAAGAAAATAAAATCACAAATACCCTCCAAGCATAACTGCTACTTGTATTCAAACCAATGTTTGTGAATATGTTTTGGGAGCTTTCACCCGCTGCTGCCAATGAGCAATTCTGAAGCAAGCATGCACATTGTTGTTACTATCATTTGTATTAGGTTAATGCTCAAAGGTTCCAACATCCAGGGGTGAAAATAAGTCCAAAGACTTGTCAGTATGGGAGGCGGCTACACACACACACACACACACACACACACACCCCGGAAGGGGCAGAGCTCGGGGGAATTCAGCATACCCCAGCCAACACGTCTGTCCTCCCCGGGGTTCCAGCAGCAATTTAAAGGGTTCAGGGCTCCGGCCGCTGCTTCAGTAGAGGCAGCAGCGACCGAAGTCCCGGGCCATTTTAAATCGCCGGCTCTGGGGCAGCTGCTCCTTTTTCTCCCACCCTCCCAATGGCCCCATACGGGCAGGGCCGCCAACAGGAAGGGGCAGCCATGTTAAAGCACTGACACAGCCAGGGACAGCTCCAGGCACCAAAAGAGGAAGCATGTGGTGCAGCACATTCTAAGGGGCAGCATTCTGGCCATTCTTTTGGCAACACAATCCAGCCTCTCCCCTCCCCCCCCCCTTTTTTTGCGCTTGGGGTGGCAAAGAAGCTAGAGCCGGCCCTGGCCACAGCAGTGCTTTGAGGGTCCTTAAAGTGACACTGCGGCAGCGCTTTAATGTCACTCCTCTTTCTCCTCAGCAGCCCTGCCAGTATGGCCCCTACTGGCAGGTCTGCTGTTCGGGGGGCACAAAAGGGGAAGGGACATTACTGCTACAGGCCAGTACCAGCTTCTTACCAGTATGCTGTATCGGCCCGTACCAGCTCACTTTCACCCCTGCCAAAAGCCATTGGATTCCATTACAGTAGGCACTGTCCACTCTCATTCCCTGCTTCAGAGAGCTTACAGTCCACATTTAAACAGGACGAGCAAGTATAATACTCAACGGAAGGGAACCAGAGAGGGAAGATGAGGCCAATAGCAAAAGGACCACGTGTGTCATGATGTACTCAATCACATTCTTCCTTACAGCAATAGATATTTATTATAGAAAACATCTCTAACAAACAGGCTTTCCAACAACTTAAGCAAAATGAGGAGACAAAACTAAAACTCACCAGGGGACCTACCCTGCCTGCAAGCCTAGACAGCACACACTCAGACATCAAGTGGCTGAAAAATTCCATTGCACGACATCGCAGCACATCGTAGGCTAGATTTGCATAAAAATGATGGGTTTGATTCATTTGATCATTTCTTTCATAAGAAAGCAAGTCACCTACGTCTGACTGCCACTCAGCCCCGGCCTCTTTTGCTGCTTTACCATGCACCCCTATTGGCCATTCAAAGCTTTGACCATGTCCTCCTGTTTTGGTCCCAAAGCGTAAGGAATAATTTCAGTTAGATTTTTTTTAAGCTAGTGGCAAAGGCATCCCCAAAGATCTGTAAGTAGCGATAACAATCAGAGTAGAGCTGTCTTGCCTCTTAAAAATGACTGTGCCTGACTGAAAAAAAAAATCTTCACATCGTTCTGGCAGCATGGCCACCATCTGTGCAAGCTTCAAGCTACACTGTGAGGACTTCCTCACAAACAAACTTCAATCAAGGAGGCACGGATTGGATGATCCAGGGTCCAACAGAAATAAAGTGCAGATGGATAATGCATTAACAGGAGTGAGATATAAGCAGTTCTGCCAGAAGATCAGATCGAATGATCTAAGCAGCCTATTCAGCGCCTACTCTCCCTTTATGCAGTGAAAAGACTCTCTCAGTATAGTCTGATAGGAAAAAAAGTTATGACTACAAAACAAAATATTTTCCCATGTGAGACCTGGCACCAGCGTTGTGTGTGTGTGAGAGAATGCGTATCTGTTCTATTTTTGAGGAATCTGTTCTATTTTCTTCTTCCATATTTAATACATTTTCTCTTTAAATTCCCCTCCCCACTGCATGGAAGTCAGTTATGTTTGTTTACCAGTGGATAACCATCTTAATTACACTACTGAATCTAAGTCCTTCTCTCAGTGCACACAGAGAACACTTTCATTTCCTCTGTCAATGTTTTCCTTGGAGAGTGTCTATTGCTAAGCTGAATAATTTCCTATCTAATGAAACAGAGTAATACACTTGATCCTGTAATCTCTGTGCACGTGCCACTTCCACTGAAAACATGCAGGATTGGCCTAGATAATTAGTACAAGCTAAAGGCTAAAGAAAATCCAACATTAGTGGGCAGGTTATTTATTTATATTATGGCTCTAATCCCCACAGCATCGGAAATTATTCAAACCCCAGATTTGATTTTCTAAGTGTGGACCCTGCGCAATTTCAGTGTAATTCTTTCACAAGCAGCTTGTGAACGGGGGTGGAGTTATTTAGCAACCTTTTCCAAGAGCAGCTTGTCAAGGAGACAGCAATCCTCCTTTGGGGGTCCTGGCATGTGGAAGGAGAGGTAGTATCTCCGAAGTCAGAGCTGTTGCACTCGACAGTGGTTCTTTTTCATTGGTCCTCACTTCGCACCCAGCTCTCACCTGCGACTTCAAGTAGCTGCTAGTATGTGGCAGCGGCCACACCTCAGCACACCGCTTTGACTGGTGGGCTACACCAGGTTGAAGGGTAGCCACTGGGAACATCTAGGGTGAGGGAAATGCCTAACTCCAGCATTCTAAGTCTGCTTGGCAGATCAGTCAGAGAAGACTTTTTGGTCCAAAGGCTGGAGAGGCACTGGAGGAATGTTACATGGAATACGCAAGGCTTGAAAAGGCACAAAGACATCAAGGGCTGTACACTGAGGCTAATGAAGTTCCCAGGCATTGTGACCTTATGTGCCACTGATCGTTGACTTCAACAGGGGAGCAGGGGTGGAAAGAGAGAGAGATTGATTGAACTTCTCACTTAAACTTCAAGTACAGGTATTCAGAAAAAGTCCTGTGGCAATGGGCAAGTGGTGAACTTGGAGTCATAATCACAGATCTGCCCGCAGGTGACCTGGGAATCTGGTCTTTCAGCCTTGAATTGTGGGAAGCAAGAATGCTCAGCAACATCCCACGTGACTGAGCATCCCTTTTTAGGGCACCACTGCTAACACTGGTAAGGGAAGGGGCTAGAAAAAGTGCCTTAAATATTGCCTGCCCAACTCGAATCTGGCCAGTTTACCACAGCTGGTGGATCTTCCACCCAAGTGGTTAGTCTGTAAGAAAAACAAGAACTCTCGCCATGGTGTCATCGAACTTATATACTCTAATGAATATAGAGAATGCATCAGGACTTGAAAGGCATGCAGCATTAATTGTGGGGGAACTTTCTAGACACAGCACTGATATAAGCTGTCCTCAGCTAAATCAGACTTGGGGACCAAGACTCCCTAAAGGAACTAGGAGGTGACTACATCTTCTTTTGGAAAGAAGGAGTAGCAGAGGAGAACAAAATGTATAGCATTGGTTTTCCCATTAGAAACAGCCTCCTGAAATCACTGAAAGACTTTCTTGTGAGCAAAAATGAACACCTAATTACTGTATGACTTTGCAGCTGGAAAATCATGCTTTGCAACTCTTACCAGTGCTTATGCTCCAGCTATAAATAGTACAGAAGAAACAAAAGCACAGCTCTATTCTGATTTGGACAACATGATTAAATCTACAGTCAGGGGAACACATGCTCATAGTTCTGGAAGAATTTAATGCTAGAGTTGGAACAGATAGCGAGGCTTGGAGTGATGTAAAAAAGACCAATGAAGTCAGAAAAATGAACAGCGATAGTCTCTGTTAGGACCGGAAGACACTGTGACGGGCAACCACTAGAAGGTGTAGTTACGCTTCTAAGTCAACTCCAGGAGAGTGCATAGTGAAGCTATGAGATTGACCTTGCTGTTATCTGTGTGTTTGGGAACAGTTCCCAGACCGTTCCCAGCTGTGTGAGTGTTTACCCCGTCTGTGTGAGAATGAATGCGTGGGAAACTAAATGGGGAAACTGAGGCAGGACAGCGTGTAACCAATCAGCTTGTTGCTTGCAAATGAGATATGAGTATGTATGAGATGCAAATGTGTGAGTGTATTTAAGCCCACTCCCGTATTTGCTCGTGGGCTCTTCAGACCTGGCAACGGCTCCAAAGTGCTGGGTAACCCTTTCTGCGGTCGCGCTGATCAGAATCGGGCCCCTCAGCGCCTATTTGAGGGACCGAGGCCTTCCAATAAGCTCATCTACTTTCTACAACCACGTGTGTGCGCCTTGCCTCGCAAAATCCAAAGTACCTCACAACAGTCTCCTTCAGCTGAGGAAGTGTGCTGAGTGTGAACTTGTTATTACCAACACAATTTTAAAGCAAGCTGACAAATATTAAACCTCTTGAATGTATCTGAGATGAAAGCACTGCCATTTAATGACTATGTCATTATACAGCAAAGGGACATCAAGATCACCAGAGCAACACAAGGGGAAAACTGTTGGACTGACCACAAGATGATCAGAGACAATTTTAATTTACATGCTGTTGCCCCTCAGAAAATAATGGCAAACAGATTAAACCAAAATTGGACATAAAACTGTGTAATGGTCTGTTGGGAAGAGTAGCCTAATGGTCATGGCCACAACCCCAGACCGCCAAGGGGCTTGGGGAGGGGAGCCTGGGCCCTCCCAGTCTGCCAGGCTCTGACCCACGGCTCTCTGGGCTACCAGTAATCTGGCAACCAAGGCTGCTCAAGGCTGTTTTCCCTGGGCCTCTTCCTCTCACCCTGCCCTCCCAGCCAAGCCTCGGGTCATCTCAGTCCAAGGCCTTCCCCTGGTGGGGAAATCCAAACCAAAAAATAGTAAGAGGGAGTTACCAATGTCCAAGATCACATGATAGTTCCCTCTCTCATTGTCTCTGGGGTGGGTCCTTCATTCCCTTAAGGAGAGCTTCTTTGGGCATCTATGTCAGCGCCTTTAGGCTTCCCAATGCTCTGCTGAAGATGGGAGCTGCAGGTCCGTTCACCTCCAGATCTGCCACCCAAATGGGCTCATTCCCTGCCTATTAAATTCCTCCAGCAGATGGAGCATTTGCTGCAGGTATGGTGGGGCGGGACAGGCTGAGCCCAAAATAATCCATTAACCCCTTGATTCTCATGGGGGGGGGTTCACCCCACCACAAGCAGAGACATCAATTTCTTCAAGAAAAACAGATGGAAAACTTAGAAGAAAAACTGATGGGATTCCATCACCACCGAGTAACAAACAGGAACTGTGTAATGTATTTAAATTCGGCATCCTTCAAGCCTCAGAAGAAATTCTAGGCAAAAAGCAAAGTCAGCACAAGGATTGGTTTGTTGAAAATGACGATGAAATCAGAGAGATCCTCAAGGAAAAGAATTATGTGTTTCTGTATTGGCAAAATGATAAGCAAGATAAATTCAAGGACCCGCAAGCCAAAGGTTTAAAGATAGCTTTGTGTCCTACAGGATAACAAATGGGAAAAGGAAGCAGAACAGTCTTATGCCAATATTAACAACCCAAAGATGTTTTATGAATTCCGTGAAGGCCATAGCCCATCAAAATCAGGACCAATTCTACTAAAGAGTTCAGCTGGATCTGCCTTAATCAAGGACAAGAGAGGCATCTCTGAAAGATGTACCTGAGGACCTCAACTATCCTTCTACTGTCAACACACATGCCTATAGTAACCAAGGACAGGCCTACTCTCCCTGCCGCATCAGCAGGTAACAATTTATCTATTGGGGGTCAATTTATCACATCTAGTCTAGGTGCGATAAATCAATCCCGAGACGCAGGTGGAGTCGACGGGGGAGTGGAAGCAGTCAACTTAGCGCCGTGAAGACGCCGTGGTAAGTTGACCTAAATACATCTACTTCAGCTATACTATTCTCATAGCTGAAGTTGCGTATCATAGGTCAATTCTCCCCGCTGCCCCCACTTAGACCAGGGCCAAGACAGCACCCTATATGTAAAGAAATTGGCCAGCCACCTACAATTGAGGAAGTGCACAAAGCTATCATACAAATAAAGTTATATATATATCCCCTGACAAAGGCAGCATACCAGCTGAAGCCTTTAATCTTGAAGGCTCCAAAACTGTCAACTGTCTACATAAAATCATTAAGGATATCTGGAAAGCTGAGGTCGTTCCTCCAGACTTCAAAGATGCAACTACAGTTACATTATACAAAAATAAAGATGACAAATGTGACTATGGTAACTATGGGCAACTTCTTTCTGCTATCTGTGGATAGTAAAATCCTCACTTGTATTTTACACAACTCAGCTTGTCATAATAATCAGAGACATTTCCAGAGACCCAGTCTGGATTAGACCAGGTCAGAATACCACAAACATGATTTTCATCGAGAGAGAGATTCAGAAAAAAATGTATTGAACCAAACACAGAACTGTATGATGTCTTCATTGGTTTGAAAAAGGGTTTCACGCTATTAGCAGAAATGACTTTGATGGCTTCCCCATCAAATTTATTAACATCACACATCAATTTCACAAATACATAACTGCTCAAATACTCCCAAGATGGTGACCTTTCTAACCATTTCCCATATCTGATGGGGTGAAACAAGGCTGTGTACTGGCACCAGCCTTTTTTGTCTCTTCTTTGCATCCATTCTGAATTATGCAATGGACAACCTTTAAAATGGTATCTACATAAGGTTCAGAACTGATGGAAAACTGTTCAATTTATGAAGGCTTACCACAAAAGTTCTTGAGGAACTCAGATATAAAGCCCTTTTTGTGGATGATTGTGTTCTGCTTACTCATAGTGAAAGTGACCTGAAGCTTATCTTTGACAGGTATGCAGAGGCACCTAAAGAGTTAGGACTCAACATCTGCCTGGAAAAAAATGAAGTCCTGTCCCAACCAGCTCCATCAACAATTAGCACTGAGCCAAACATCATTATAATCAAGGATATAGAACTAAAGGATATAGAACTAAATCAAGGATTTATTATAGGATTTATTATAATCAAGGATATAGAACTAAAGAACATCATTCCTCTAACATATCTTGGATTGTCTCCCAGGGCTCTCTTTGTGGAAGTTCAGATCTCTTATCTGTGCTCCCCACCAGAGTTGGCTCTCCCCTCCGGCTCATCCCCCTGCTCTGGCTGTTCCACATCTCTACCAACCCTTTGCCATAGCTCAGGAAAAGTCTCTAATCTTCCCTGGGCCACCTTCTGCCCTGATGCCCTTCCTTTTTAGTCGCCTGTATATGTAATCTATAGTGCTGCTCCCAACCAGAGAGGAAACTGATCTTTGCTGCTGCCAATAGAAACAATAGCCATGTTTCTGCCTGGCCCCACAGATCCTGCCTCTTTCATTGCCTAGGAGGGCTGAGGTGACCATTGCCCAGACAATGCTTCCTCAAAAGCACTGGAGCCCTCCGCCATGCAAGAGACAGAGTTTTCCATCCAAAAAGTCCATCAATGGGGATGAACAAGATTTGCAGAACCTCCTTCTTGCTCTCCTTCTTAACTGCCTTCTCTGCCATTTTCTGAGAGGAGAGCAATGAGGTGGAAAGACCCTCAGTAAGGAAAAAGGCCAGAGCCTCAAGAACCACCCTCTACACAACCATCAAGAAATTAGGGCCAAATTGGAATGAGCTGCTGAAAATTATTTCCCTACTTTTTTTCCCTGAATTCTAAGGATGCTCTACAGCAGGAAGTGTCCGGTCAGCCTGCCTGTAGTGAGGAGCCAATCACTCCTCACTGCCACTCCCTTCAGGGGGAGTGGCTTCCCTGCCCTTCCAGCAATAGATGCCTCTGCCTCCTCGCCACAGTGTCAGCTGAAGAACCATCTTAGCACATCTGTGGAGCAAATTAACCAAAAGAAATTTTCATGAATGAAGCAACTTTCCTCATTTTTAAAAATTCAGGGGCCACCAACCACTGTGTCAATGCCTTAGCTCCTGGTGGATCAAAGATGGACTGGGCTTAGGGCTTAAAGGAAGCCCATGAACGGGGAAATGGATCCTGACCAGTTCCGTTCCCATCCCACACATCTTAACCCTGGGCTTCCTTGCAGCATAGGGCCTAGATCCATATAACGGCATTCAATCTGCCACAGGCTCTGGCAACATCAGCTGCCACAGAGAGGCTGAACAATCTATTCTTTAATGCAATCTTCCTGCAATGGCTGGCCCAAATAAAAGCCATGCATGAGCACTGGGGGAAGAGAAGTGGAAAGGGCAGGGAGAATACATCCACCTGAAAGCAGTACCGTTTATTTAGGGAGAAGTTTTCAACAGTAAGTACATCACTGTCTACTCTGACAGCTGAAATTGATTTAGTAAAAAGTAAGACTTAGATCTTTAATCCCTCCCTTTGTATCTGGGCATTTTTCTGTTTCAAACAAGTCTTTACAAAAGCCATCAGATCATTTCCTGTAAATGGACGCCCTGATAGTTGTCATGACTGAAAACTGACATGAGTCTTTTCTCAATCCCATGCATTTACCACCAAAGGAACAGACTCAAGGCTTTCAGCCTGAGTTCAGATGATAGACAGAAAATCTAATTTTGTCACTGACCCGTCTTGAAAATCAGTGCGAGTCAGGTTTCAACTTTCCACACCCATAACCTACAAATAATGGAAAACATAGTGAAAAGGACAATGGAACAAGCTCTACAAAGCCATGGTCAGAGATCTTAGCTTAATAGTTATGGTGGGAAATATTCTCCTCTACATGCTGTACTCCTCTGCATGCTCTGCTCAGTCCAGGTGCATCAGGGAGCTGATTGGAACTCTCTGACCCTCTACTGCCCAGCTGCAGCATACACTGAAGCAGCTGAGAAGTTAATCTAATTTATGTCAATGGAGCAAATGCATAGCAGAGCTCTGCTTGGCCATGCCCACACAATGCTTCTAGCCCACCTCCTCCTCACTCATCCCTCCCCCCAATGCACACTTTACTCCAGAGGCGGTGAGTATGGTTGGTGTAGGCAACTGTGACGCTACCAGGGCTTCTACTGGTTTAACCTCATCTGAATTCTCCTAGACAAAAGAAATTCTCTACTGATCGCCTTCAGCCAGACTACAGCTATGTTGTGCTGCCCGAGTGGCACAAGTAGCTGTAGCAGACCAGAGAATCCGTCCCATCAACTTCCTTTTGGGTCTGATCCAATGCCTATTAAAGTTAATGAATGGGAGCGTTATTATTCACATCAGTGGGCACTATTTGAGGCTTTTAATACAGAAATTATATCACCCTGCTGGGCTAGTCATATCACCACTTTGTGACTCATTTTCCCCATCTGAAAAATGGGGATAATGATACCAACCTCATCTGTGAAGTGTTTTAAGATGTAGTGATGAAAAGCTCTGTGTATGAGCTAGAAAGTATTATCGTTATATAAATAATAAATATCTGAGGGAGAAACAACTTAATTTCTGATTATTTTTCAAAATGTTGAATTAAATGAAATATCATTTAGGACAGCCTTGCGAAATTATAATGATCGTTTACCAGCCTGAACACAATATATGCTTGTCTATCCTTTAGTGGGGTGATTTATGATAATGGCAAGAAATGATATTTCAGTTGTGTCCAAAATAAATAAATCAATAAATTTCTGGCTCTAGGAAATGAGGGAATTAGGATTTTGAAAAGCTGACAGACAGGAATTATTTTAAATGTCACTGTCTATTGTGTTACGGTTAAGCAAAACTCTCTCTTTCTGGCCCTTCTATATACTGCACTGAACCCTCTCGTCTACTTTTTTGAGTCCTTTATTCATCCACGTAATAAAAATACTGGAAAAATGTAGCCTACTTTATTGCTAACTAGACCCACGGGTGCTGACGAGTTCTGATAATTAAGGATTATGAGAGATTGTACATGCACCAAGTTCTTATCATTTGCAAGTATTTAGTCAAAGGCTCAATAAAGACTAAAATTTTCCTCTAATATCACCAGCCTAATGAAGTTAAACATGCAAATGAGAGCAGAAAGATTCTTTAGCCTTGAAACCCCCCACTTTCATATCTGCTAAAAAATGTGATATTACTTCAAAGCTCATTATAATTGTGCCTAAGATTTCATATAAAAAACCCCAAGTGAATTTCACTAATTTCAACTGTTCTCTCTCGATCTCATGTCATTTTCAATCTTTCATTTTTTCAAAGTAAATTCTCTCCATTCCTCCCTCCTTCTGTCCTTCTTGTGTGTGTGTGTATGGAAAAAGTCTATCAGTGGCTGTATGTAATGGCTAAAAAGGATGTCATCTGACCAGAACTTTGGAATTCCTAAAATAAAGACCATCCACTAAGAATCCATCTCAGGTACTACTTGGGACCTGTGTACACTTGGAGGGTACCATTTGGTGAGTTTTACTCCATATCAGGCATACGGGCAGCATTGTTGCATGTCTCAAATAAAACAGCTAATTCTTTATCTCCACACTGAGTCTTATCTATCAGTTAAGTTCTCCCTGTAACCTTGGATGCAACGTAGCACATTGTGCAGATACTGCTTATGCTTTAAGTAGCTCTTAAACAATGAAAAATAACTCATTGTGAATGATAATATGTATACAGACCATGGGGATTTACTGAGTATAACCTACTGTATCCATTTAATAATCCATTAAAGTGACAATCAGTTGCCTGTAAAGTTCCAGTAAAGCAGTATGCCTGCGTTCACCATAGCTAATAAACACTTCATAAGCTCTTGCAATATTATTTTTGCCTAACTAGTGTAGCATCAGCTGTGGTTGTGTCTGTTCTCTGAAGTAGAGGAACTTTCCTTAAGTAATAGAAATAAACTTCCTTATTTGATCAGTGTTCATAGCCCCATTTCCCACCTGCTCCTAGAACCTGAGAATTATTTTTAAATTCACATTTTCATGTGCAAAAAACATTCTGATGACCTGCTCTGGAGTGATTTGTGAAGAAAGTTCTATTTTCTACAGGAAACTTCTTTTATGTACATATCAGAAATGCAGCTCATGTGGCCGATGCCTTTCCTAGAATACAATAGCCTGAAATGACTGTATAATTGAATTACAGTGGGAACTTCAGTCATCTAATTCTCAACCTTTCTCTCACCAATGATCTTATAGAAGTAGGTTGAGTTGAGCTCTGACCATCAATAAACTAAGGGTGGATGAACGACAGTTTCAGCACTTGGATTTGATTAAAATGGGATGCTTATCCAAACCCTTTAAGGACCTCCATCATTTTTCAAGCTTCCTGCATCCATCTTCATCTTCCCTGCCCCTCATTACCTTCAGCAGTCTTCTGAGTAGGAGCTCAGTGACCTGCTTCCTCCAGCATCTTCAGGGAGCAGCAAATCAGTGCTTCTTGACCTTCCCCTTCTTCACAGTTAGCCTCATGGTCTCCTCCTCAACCTCCTTATTTGGAGAGCCAACTGTTCACTTCCGTTCCTCTCTAAAATCCTCTTACCCACTTGTCCTGGGGACAACCAACTTGCCCACCCTTCCCTTTTTCAGAACTGGTACCTTGAATGTGCAGTCAAGTCCTTCTGCTCTTGTTTCTAGCTTTAACGCAGTGTGGTTGAGAGATAGCAGTACGAAACCTCCATTCTGAGAGCCATTTCAGAAAAAAAAATTACTTCAGCACAGTTTTGAGTGAATGTTCAGGGAAAAATTCTCATGGGTTCTGACCCAGATTTGCCCAACCCTGTTATAAACCCAGATCCTGCAGTCCCCTCAGAAAATGTGGGGGGAGGGGGTGTCACTAGAGAGTGGTGTGCCATGCTCCCTCTGCCCACCATGAGCTAGGCTTTCTGCCTCCACAATTCTCCCAGCCTTTGCCAACCTACAGCAAGTGACAAGCTTGGGACTCAAATCTAAATCCTTAGAGAACAGCACAGACACACTAGGTCACCGAGCTGAACCAATTTCAGAGCTTGTTACTCACACTCAATAGTGCTACTAGAATTACTTAGTACTTCCAAATTCTTTTTACAGCCACAAGTGGGGTAAGGATCCCTCCACCTCTGCAAGAAGCATGCACAGATCCTGTAACACACACACAGCAGATGCCAACCAGGACATTTAGTGGTGATGGAATAAGACCATGTGTCTTAAAACAGGTGTTTCTGTGCACGTCCGCTGGTGTTTAAATATGCAGTAAACCAATATTTTAGTGCCTGATCTGAAAAGCAGCCACAGCTCCAAACCATCTTGAAATTGCTCCTTTAAATAGTGAGCACCTGCTTCTCTTCCAACTCTTTTTATTTTCTGGAGGGAGGAAAATATACTGGTGAATATAGATATCGTTTTTAAGAAAAAAGGAAACTTTAAAAGGGTACATTTCGATAAGGACACTGGGGTGCTGATTAATGGACCCTGGAGGTTTATATTTTGAGATATTTGGCAATGGTGCTCAAGAAAAGCTTGTATTGCTGTTGCTCAGCGACATGTGGCCTGAAGTGAACTGGTCCTTTGTGTTCTAGTACAGCTAATCTCTGACCTTCTTCACAAGCAGGAAATATTTGCTCGGTTTAAAAATATATATATATACACATCAGCAAAGATTATTCATCACTGCTATCATTTAAGGGCAAAAAGAATCCTCCCAAGATCTGCAGCGTGAAGCCAAGATGAGAAGCAAAAATGATCTATATCTATATCTTCTGCAGCTGCTCCCCTGCTCCAAATAGGAATTTAGGCCTGAATTCCTCCAGAGGATTTTGACAAGGGAATGGCATGGCTTTGGCCCACTGGCCACACAAATATACACTCTCTATTTTTATATTAGGCAGAAAAGCTCTTCCACCCCTTAGATGTAGAAACAGCAGCCACCTCAGATGTAGGACCAGCTCACATGCCTAATACACATATTAAGGTAAAAATCACAAACATAGCGACTGATTCTCCATTACCATGCACCCTGTACAGCAGCCATTTACATGCACCTTGCACTGGACCAAAGTACTCCAATCCTGGTCTGGCACAGACAAATGACTAGACAGGGTGTAGGGCAACAAAAACATCTGACCACCATTACAGAGCAAAACATGTTTTCTAAAGCCTGGTCTACATTTGAAGGCGGTATTGTGTAGTCTCCCTCGCACTCCCAGTCGGAGGGAGACCCCTCGGACTGGTCCGAACCAGCCTGGTTCAGGCTCTGTTTGGCCATCTGCCAGTAGCACAGCCTCAAAATGGGCTGACGCTAGCCCAGGCGGGGCACAGGAAGCCCGCAAACCAAATAGTCTTTAGGGCTGGGTCCTGGACTTCAGAGCACAGGCGGCCAGCACACAAACTGTCTTTAAGGGGCCTGGCTCTAGCCTGGGCATGGCACAGGCAGCCAGCGGAACAAACACAGTCTTTAAGGCTGGGGCCTAGGCTTCAGGACACAGGCAGCCAGCAGTAAAACAGTCTTTAGAGGGCTGGCTATGGCCTGGGAGTGGCACAGGCAGCCGGCAAACAAACACAGTCTTTAGAGGGCTGGCAATTGCCTGGGCTTCAAGGCTCAGGCAGCCAGCAGAAAAACAGTCTCTGGTGTTCCCCTGTTCAGTGTAGGGGCGGCTGACTCAAGGAGTGGGTACCTCTGCCGTCCAGTCGGCTTCCGGCTCCTCCGGATACACAGCAGCAGGTACTCCAGGCCATTTGTTCTCGGTGCCAGGGCTGGAGCAGCGCTCAGGTGGGAGTCCCCTCCGGGCAGCAGCAGGTCAGGCGGAGCATCCTTCTCCTCTTCTGCTTCTCCCCCTTCTGGGCTGCAGGGCTGGCTTTTGATAGTTCCAGTCCCACCCCTGTACTTCTGGTGAGGGGGGCGGGGCGGCCTTGGCTCCGCCCTCCAAGGGGCGTCCCCAGCTCCCTTGCACTTCCACTAGGAGGGAGACTACTCAGGCTCACTACATACTGGTATAACTGTTAACTGGGGTGAAGGGGACTTTTTCACCAAAATAGTTCCTCCAGCTCAACAGCTAGCGTGGATGCAATTATACTGCTATAAAGCTGTCCTATACCAGTAGAGCTTTTTGTGCTCCCAGATGGGAGCAAGCTATACTGGTGGAAGAACTTTGGCCCTTTGGAATCCATGAAGGTTCCTTGGTGCCTAAATCCCAGACAAACTCACTTAGCTCCTAAGACTTTCAGAGTAAAATTTCCCTCAACACCTATGTTTCAGTCTCCGAGCATGCACATTGCTGCTTCTCTTTAGGCATTTGGACGCTTACCTCTCACCTCAACCCTAGACTGATTCACAAACCAGGGGAAGATAAGCATCCAGAGACTGAAGTCACTTGTGGGTCCTGATCTAGAAAGGGTGCTCAGAAGCCACCTACTGGATTGGGTCCCACTCACGATGCAGCCGGAGGAGGTGGAGGTGATGTCAGCAACAGTTTAAGTCATTGGGACAGACAGAATGAGAGTGTGTGAGAATGGCAGTAGGTCCAGGTCTGGGCACCCATCTGAGAAGTGGGAACCCCTGGGTCCAGCCCTCCTGTTCCAATCACTCTTTCATTATTTATCCAGAGTGCAACAGCTTCAACAGGAGAGACCCCCACATCTGAATATCCCATACCTCAGTGCTTAGAGCATTCTCCTGAGAGGTGGGAGATCCCTGTTCATATCCTTTTTCCCACTCTCTAGTTGATCTTGGGTCTACCATGATCCCAATATACTGCAGGAACCATTGCTCTACATGTTAGACTGTGGGCATCTCCACCACTTCCTCCAGCCATTTTGTGTGGCGAGAAACAGGCGCCTGACTCATTTCACCTCAAAAAGCAACTTAGCCACCTGACTCCAAGGATCGCTAAGCTGACGTAGGGTCCTAAGTTCAGACTCACAAAGTCGCCTACCTCTGAGGCAGAGATGGGAAGTTATCAAACCCTCTCTGATTGGCCTCTCTCATTGACTAGCTTTGGTGGCTCCCTGCTGCTCCATGCTGGGTTTTGTGGATCACAGTCTAAAGGTGCTGGTCTCTCCCCATTCATTGTATAGGGCAGTGATGGCGAACCCGTGGCACGCGTGCCACTGCCGGCACGCCGAGCCGTCTCTGTGGGCACGCCGCTCGCGAGCCAGATGTGGCTCTTTTGAGCCTGTCATCTGGCTCGCGCGGCGCTCTCTGTCCGCGAGGCTGGGGGGCGGGGGAGGCAGTGTGGCGCGGCGCTCTCTGTCCGCGAGGCTGGGGGGCGGGGGAGGCGGTGTGGCGCGGCGCTCTCTGTCCGCGAGGCTGGGGGGCGGGGGAGGCGGTGTGGCGCGGCGCTCTCTGTCCGCGAGGCTGGGGGGCGGGGGAGGCGGTGTGGCGCGGCGCTCTCTGTCCACGAGGCTGGGGGGCGGGGGAGGCGGTGTGGCGCGGCGCTCTCTGTCCGCGAGGCTGGGGGGCGGGGGAGGCGGTGTGGCGCGGCGCTCTCTGTCCGCGAGGCTGGGGGCGGGGGAGGCGGTGTGGCGCGGCGCTGCTGTGACCGCGAGGCTGGGGGGCGTGTCGCTCCTCTCCTTCCCTCGCTGGAGTCGGGTCACAGCAGCGTGACCCAGCGAACAAGTAAGCACCGGGGGGGGGGGGTAAGCGGTGTGCAAGGGGGTGTTGGGGGAAGGCTGGGCTGGGAGCGGGGGTAAGCGGTGTGGGGGAGAGACCGGGCTGGGTGGGTCAATTGGGGGGGGGTTGGAGGAAAGGAGGTTTGGGGGGGAGAGACCGGGCTGGGTGGGTCAGTTGGGGGGTGGGTGGGAGGGAAGGAGGTTTGGGGGGGAGAGACCGGGCTGGGTGGGTCAGTTGGGGGGTGGGTGGGAGGGAAGGAGGTTTGGGGGGGAGAGACCGGGCTGAGTGGGTCAGTTGGGGGGGGTGTACAGTTGTTGTTTTTTGTTTTGTTTTTTGTTTTTTTGTTTTTTTCAATAAAAAAAATGTTTAATGGAAAGCTCTGTTATTGTGTTTTTCTTTTTAAACAAAAGCTGTTAATTAGTTTGAAAAACTGTACGAATTGTTTTTTTCTAAACTAAAACCTCGTTATTCAGGTTTAATTGCAGTGTTGGCACTTTGAAAAAAACAAGTCGTTTTGGTTTGCAGTTTGGGCACTCGGGCTCAAAAAGGTTTGCCATCACTGGTATAGGGCAGGGGTCTCCAAACTACGGCCCGCGGGCCAGATGCGGCCCGCGAGGCCCTCTCATCCGGCCCGCGGCAGGGGTCGGGAACCAGCCACGGGGCCGGGACGCGCCGCGTGCTCCGCTGCCGCCGCCGGCCGGGACGCGCCGCGTGCTCCGCTGCCGCCGCCGGCCGCGGGGCCGGGACGCGCCGCGTGTTCCGCTGCCGGCCGGGACGCGCCGCGTGCTCCGCTGCCGCCGCGGGGCCGGGACGCGCCGCGTGTTCCGCTGCCGGCCGGGACGCGCCGCGTGCTCCGCTGCCGCCGCCGGCCAGGGACGGCTCAGAGCTGGGGCCGGGACGCGCCGCACCGCCACCCAGTTACAGGCGGCGAAACAAGGAGCCACCCACTGCCAGGCGGCGAAACGGTCTGTGGGGAGAGACCGGGTTGAGCGGGTCAGTTTGGGGGAAGAGACCGGGTTGAGCGGGTCAGTTTGGGGGGGGGGAAGAGACCGGGTTGAGCGGGTCAGTTTGGGGGGGGGGGGAAGGGGGGGGGGGGAAGAGACCGGGTTGAGCGGGTCAGTTTGGGGGGGGGGGGGAAGAGACCGGGTTGAGCGGGTCAGTTTGGGGGGGGGGGAAGAGACCGGGTTGAGCGGGTCAGTTTGGGGGGGGGGGAAGAGACCGGGTTGAGCGGGTCACTTTGGGGGGGGGGGGGAAGAGACCGGGTTGAGCGGGTCACTTTGGGGGGGGGGGAAGAGACCGGGTTGAGCGGGTCACTTTGGGGGGGGGGGGAAGAGACCGGGTTGAGCGGGTCACTTGGGGGGGGGGGGAAGAGACCGGGTTGAGCGGGTCACTTGGGGGGGGGGGGAAGAGACCGGGTTGAGCGGGTCACTTGGGGGGGGGGGGGAAGAGACCGGGTTGAGCGGGTCACTTGGGGGGGGGGGAAGAGACCGGGTTGAGCGGGTCACTTTGGGGGGGGGGGGAAGAGACCGGGTTGAGCGGGTCACTTTGGGGGGGGGGGGGAAGAGACCGGGTTGAGCGGGTCAGTTGGGGAGGGGGGGTTTGGAGGAAAGGAGGTTTTGGGGGGAGAGACCTGGCTGGGTGGGTCAGTTGTGGGGGGGTTGGAGGAAAGGAGGTTTTGGGGGGAGAGACCTGGCTGGGTGGGTCAGTTGGGGGGGGTTGGAGGAAAGGAGGTTTTGGGGGGAGAGACCTGGCTGGGTGGGTCAGTTGGGGGGGGTTGGAGGAAAGGAGGTTTTGGGGGGGAGAGACCTGGCTGGGTGGGTCAGTTGGGGGGGGGGTTGGAGGAAAGGAGGTTTGGGGGGGAGAGACCTGGCTGGGTGGGTCATTTGGGGGGGGTTGGAGGAAAGGAGGTTTTGGGGGGAGAGACCTGGCTGGGTGGGTCATTTGGGGGGGGTTGGAGGAAAGGAGGTTTTGGGGGGAGAGACCTGGCTCAGTGGGTCATTTGGGGGGGGTTGGAGGAAAGGAGGTTTTGGGGGGAGAGACCTGGCTGGGTGGGTCAGTTGGGGGAGGGGTTGGAGGAAAGGAGGTTTGGGGGGGAGAGACCTGGCTGGGTGGGTCAGTTGGGGAGGGTTGGAGGAAAGGAGGTTTGGGGGGGAGAGACCTGGCTGGGTGGGTCAGTTGGGGGTTGGAGGAAAGGAGGTTTGGGGGGGAGAGACCTGGCTGGGTGGGTCAGTTGGGGGTTGGGGGAAAGGAGGTTTTGGGGGGAGAGACCTGGCTGGGTGGGTCAGTTGGGGGGTTGATGTGTAGTGTTCATGTGTAGTGAACAGGTGTTCATGTGTAGTGTTCATGTGTAGTGAACAGGTGTTCATGTGTAGTGTTCATGTGTAGTGTTCATGTGTAGTGTTCATGTGTAGTGTACAGGTGTTCATGTGTAGTGTTCATGTGTAGTGTACAGGTGTTCATGTGTAGTGAACAGGTGTTCATGTGTAGTGAACAGGTGTAGTGTTCATGTGTAGTGTTCATGTGTAGTGTACAGGTGTTCATGTGTAGTGTTCATGTGTAGTGAACAGGTGTTCATGTGTAGTGTTCATGTGTAGTGTTCATGTGTAGTGAACAGGTGTTCATGTGTACTGTTCATGTGTAGTGTTCATGTGTAGTGAACAGGTGTTCATGTGTAGTGTTCATGTGTAGTGTACAGGTGTTCATGTGTAGTGTTCATGTGTAGTGTACAGGTGTTCATGTGTAGTGAACAGGTGTTCATGTGTAGTGAACAGGTGTAGTGTTCATGTGTAGTGTTCATGTGTAGTGTACAGGTGTTCATGTGTAGTGTTCATGTGTAGTGTACAGGTGTTCATGTGTAGTGTTCATGTGTAGTGAACAGGTGTTCATGTGTAGTGTTCATGTGTAGTGTTCATGTGTAGTGAACAGGTGTTCATGTGTACTGTTCATGTGTAGTGTTCATGTGTAGTGAACAGGTGTTCATGTGTACTGTTCATGTGTAGTGTTCATGTGTAGTGAACAGGTGTTCATGTGTAGTGTTCATGTGTAGTGAACAGGTGTTCATGTGTAGTGTTCATGTGTAGTGAACAGGTGTTCATGTGTAGTGTATATGTGTAGTGAACAGGTGTTCATGTGTAGTGTATCAATGTGTTATTAAATAATAACTGAATAAAATAATATTAAATAAATAATTAAAAACAACATCCATGTTTTGATTCTTTTTTATTTGGACCTCGGGTGTGTTGTCGGCCCCCGAACTGCTATTTGATAGTTAATGCGGCCCTCGGGCTGAAAAGTTTGGAGACCCCTGGTATAGGGAGATGAGGTGCCTAACTTCATGGATAGCAGTGCTGTTCCTGTGAGTTAGGTGGCTTGATGCTCAGCGTTGCAATGCCTAAATCCCTTCGTGGATCCCTTTGTTTTATATCAGTAAACTGTCCATGCTAAGGGGCGGATTGGACTGCTTGAATTACACCAGCATCATTAAAGCAGCACAACTCTTGTGGATACACAAGCCCTAAAAGGCAGGCGCATTTTTAAGAATATCCTAGGAATCACCATTGGCAGGCAATTAATGAAAGGTGTAACCCTGCCCCAAAACTATTACAACGTGGATAATATTAGTTGCTATCTCCCCTTTGTAAAGAGCACATAGAACTTACACTTGAGGAACTCAATTTTAGTGTAAAGTGTTATTCTTTCATTCATGAAGTAAAAAGCATGTGATATACTTGTTTTAACCTGAAACCTACAGTAATCACCATTATAAAATGTCAACACTGGGTAACAATTACCTTAGTTATTTCTTATGGTATCTCAGATAACATAGCATACCAATTGTTGGCAAATGTCACTTCCTTAGAGATAGCTGTACTGATTTAGCAACTTTTAGGGCCCTATCATCCCAGAAGGTGAGAGTAGATTTTTCCGGCATTGTGCTGCAGACGGTTCATATGTGAAGGACAACAAAGAGGCATGTCAGGTGTGTCATTTTCTTTTCACTTCACTGACACGTATTCAACACACCATACACCATAACCTTCTTATATTCCTCCTAATTTTTTTTCCAGCCTAACCTGACATTATACAGGCCGAGAGAGAGAGAGAGAGAGAGAGAGAGAGAGAGAGAGAGAGAACACAAACATCTGAAGAGTTACACAGCACCGTTTTGGGGGGAGGGGGGAGAAAACAGTCAAGCATTTTACAGTGAACCAATCTTTCAGATTAATTGGTCTTCTGACCTTGGTCTTCCGACACAAATATAAATGTACGTCTAATTATATTCACCCCAGTTAGAGTGATATTCTCTGCTCCTTCATGCCAAGTGGAGTTAAGGAGTATCTCTATTTGCCAGTGGGAGCAAGACACCTTGAACCAAACACACGCATAAACCAACCAAGTGAGACCAACTGTGGTCTAATCATTGTCTGTGTTTAGGGAAGTGCCACAGACCAGAACTGATAGGCTGGCAGAGGAGAACACGTAATAAATTACACTCTAGGCATAAAATGAAGGATCAATTGTTTTACCCTTACAGGAAGATCCTTCTATGGATCAACCTTATTGCAGGCTTTCACTCTAACACTTCAAATTGATAGCCATCATTCACACCCTGATAGCAATGCATACTGAATACTCCACCTGCCACTCACTTCTAAATTATGAGATTTTTTTTCCTTTTTAAGTAGTTCGGAGTCAATAAATCAATGGTTTAGGGGAATGGGCTACCTGTATTTGCAATCCAAGCCATCTCTATCCATCATTATTTTTGTCTTGAAAGAGAAGCCTTGCCAGAAATGAAAGCATTGTTAGGGAGAAATATTAGGACCATGTGCTGCTTTGCATTAGTGCCTAATAATTCCTAGGAAGCATAAGTACTGCCATGTTGAATCAGACCCAGAGTCCATCAAGTCTGATAGCCTGTTTCTGACAATGGCCAGAGCCAGACAATTCAGAGGAAGGTATCCCCCATAGCAGACATACATTCAGTAATATTCTGATGGTGCGTGAGGGTGTTTCTTCCAAACCCCAGATAGTTATGATCGATTAATGTCCTGAAGCAGGACTATCCCCTTAATATTTTTTTATGCTAGCCAGTCAATTGCAGATATTATTTTCTGTATAAACGTCTAATTCTTGTTGGTATTTGTGACAAGGCCGGGTTTACCGGTGGTGCTGCCTAGTGGTTAGGTCACTGGGTCCCAGCTCTCCCCCATCTCCCCTTGCCAGCTGTGGAGTTCCCCTTCCCATAGGTAGCAAAGTCCAACAAAATACATCTAGCCCAATTTCACCTGAAGTTCCCCTGGTCTTCAGCCAACCTCCGGGGTCCTGCTGGTTGCACACCCTTGTCTCGGGGCTTACACGGTCTCTATCTCCCTTATTGCCAAGGGGGGGAGGAGGAGGACAGGTTTGTGTCCCTTTCACAAGAGTGTGTTTGGTAGGGGAAGCCAGGCCCTCCCTTCTCCACCACACTCCAATCCAAGGTCATTCCAGAGGAGGTGTGATAGCAAATACCCTGGAGTGCTTCAGGTTCGCGTGTCTGGGCCACTTTTTCCTGGCACTTACTTTCCCGGTCCAGGGCATGATCAAAAGCCTCATAGGTTACATTGAAGGGTTTCTTGGTCTTGGGGAAAGTCTAGGGCCTGGGATAGCTGCTACTTGCTGCCTTGCCCCCTGCATCCAGGACTCCAGCAGCACCCTTACTCAGGAGCTCCCAAGACAGATCTCTCCTCCCTGCCCCTCTTCAGAGCTGTCTGGCTATCTTTTAAGTGCCTCAGCCTGCTGGAGCAGGGCCGGCGACAGGGGGGTACTACGGGTACAGCTGTACCGGGCCCCGGACTTTAGGGGGGCCCCCTTAAAGTCCGGGGCCTAGTACACAGCAGTACCCGTAGTCATCCCCCCTTGTCGCCGGGCCTGGAGAGCGGGGAAGGGGCGGGGAGGCGGTGCGGCTCTCCTCCGGACGAGCGCGCGTATCCCCGGCAGGAGCAGTGAGCCCGGCCGGCGGCAGCGGCGCACCACCGCCTGCAAAGAGGGCGAGGGCGGGGAGGCTCCGCAGCACTGTAGGGTCCGGGGGAGAAAGAAAGGGCGCGGGGGGGGGGGAAGAGAAAGAAAGGGCGCGGGGGGGGAGAGAAAGAAAGGGCGCGGGGGGGAAGAGAAAGAAAGGGCGCAGGGGGGAAGAGAAAGAAAGGGTGCGGGGGGGAAGAGAAAGAAAGGGCGCGGGGGGGGAGAAAGAAAGGGCGCGGGGGGGGGGGAGAGAAAGAAAGGGCAGCTCGCACCGCTCCCGGGCTCGTGCTGCCGCCAGCCGCTGTCAGCTGGGGGAGAGGGGGAGCGCCGGCTGGGCTGGGCTGGGGGCCCCCCCCGGCTGGGCTTCCCCCCCAGCCGCTGTCAGCTGGGGGGGGCGGCTGGGCTGGGGGGGCCCCGGCTGGGCTGGGGGGGCCCCCAAACGATCAGAGTAGGGGGCCCCCAAATTTCTGTCGCCGGCCCTGTGCTGGAGTAGGCTCTGCCGGCGCACCAGGGTGGAGCCACCAAGGCCCTGAACTGCTCCTTAGCCCCTTCTGTCCCCGTTTTTGGTTTATACAGTGCTCTGTTAAATTCTGTGTAAAAAATCAAGTTCCACAGATTTAGTATCTCTTGTATAAAACAAAGCAGTTCTTTATATTAATTTTTCTATATTTGCCTTTTAATTTCATCAGATTTCTCCAGGCTATGATTTAGATCTGGATCCAAATTCCAGATCATGTCTTCATCCTAATCCGATTAAGAATACAGCCTACCTGGCCTATTTGTGCCAAAACCACACACTGCATCTCGTATCTTTGGCTATGGGGCTGAGCTTGCCACCACTGGTCTGATTCCTCTCCTCTCCCCCACCTCCCCCCCCCAAAAAAAACTTAGATAAGTATGAATAAAAGATAGAAAACTGAAATAAAATATCAGACATAAAAATAAATATAATCACTATTTTAAAAAAAATAAACCAAAGAGACTTGCCAGGGGATTCTCTTTTCAGCATCTTAACCAGCTGTAACGCTACTGTTGCTGGAGGGGATCCAGAGGCTCGAAGAGATTGGCAGGATTGGGAGTTCACCTGGTTAAGGGTTCACATAATTTGCACTAGCCTTAGATCCTACCCTTTTCCTGCCACCACTGCTTCTGGTCATGAGGAGAAGGAACACTGCAGTTTCTAACACTCTTCCTTACTTACTCAGAGAGTAGGTTTTCCCCTTATGTGCATGTTAGGGCAGAAGAGGATGATCTGGCATTATATTTCTATTAATTAGAACACGCACAAAAAGGGCTATGTTCCTATAAATAAAATTTTCAATAAAGTTGTAGAATCTTGGACAATCTCCTCTATAACAAACCCTTTTTGCCCATCCATTCCACTCCTGGGCCTATCAGCCTCACTCACTTTGCTTAATCCAGTCAGTTCACTTTTAGATTGAAACCTGGAATGACTTTACCATTGTCCTAAGTGTTGCTGGGTCTGTAGCAGATGAAGCTGACAATTACACACATGCTAACAGTGTTTTAAAACTACAGTGTATTACCACCAATGCACCCACATTTACCTCATGCACTCCTATAGAGATGAGTTAGGGGAAAGATTAGTACAGTCAATGCCAAGAAGCTCACTGGATATGAGAGAAGAAATGTAAGCACAGGCTGTCCTTATGGGAAATCCTTATAGAATGTAAAAGACTGTACAGTAATAATTATTACTATTACATTACATTATAGTATTGGCAATGTTTCTGTAGTACCCAAAATGGACAAACACCTTAAAAAGTCTTAACACTTAAAGAGCTCTTTAAATATTGATGTGCTGAAAATGGATTGTTTGGTTTGCTTTAGTAATATTTTACTTAACATTGTGACAGAGGTACTGCGCTCAGATACTATGCTAATGGGAACAGTATGTTCTGATATATGAAGAGATAGCTAAATAGAGTAATAGGCAGAATAAATTGGAAACCAAATCTCATACACAACATATTATTAATACTAATTTCTACTTATTACCAAGCAGCTTCTTTGCATGTACGACATTGCCTTTTGCACCCTATACATGACTTTAATTAAGATCTAACTTATTCATGACTATAATTCAGATCTAACTGCTAGTCTAGTCAAATCAGTGTAATTAGCCCCTGAGGGCATTTATATGAGAACTAGGTTTCCATTTCATCTTTATGTTTCTGCAAACACGATGGATACTGGAAGATCATTCTGAGAACTTTGTAATTTAAGGAGCTCCGTAAAGCTGGTAAAAATTCTAAACAAAAATATTGTTACAAAGAACTCCCATAAAGGCTCATTTAGTTTAATTTATTTTACATGGTATGCAGTAGGAGTGAAACAATGAGGATGATTGTCTAACACAAAGCTCATAAACTTTTCATAATCGCTTCCCCAGCTTATTAGGAAATAAGACAATACAAGTTCATTTAACCCATCCACAGCTTGCTCTGAAAGGGATGATCAGGGTGATCGTTAGTATTTGGGGTTTTTTTGTTTTGTTTTCTGGAGGGGAGGGAATCTCCAGCACGAGCCTTCCCTGGACTACCCACCCAAAGTGCACATGCTACTGAATATTTCTATGTAGAGCAATTGTCTGTGTTCATAAACCATCCATCACCATAGTTTCACAGAGTTTAAGACCAGGCAGGGCCATTAGATAAGTTGGTCTGATTTGAATTCCACCCAAATACCTCTATATTGAACCCAGTGACTAGTTAGATGAAAACCTTTCAGTCCTCCATAGACTAAACTGTTTTATCCCACAGACAGAGATCAGGAGACACTCAGGTACCACCTATGCCGTGATTAGGGGAGTTATGCCCAGATGATCCTCATATGTAGCCCACGCCCAATGTTGCAGAGAAAGGCAAAAAACCCAACAAACCTAAAGTCATTGACTACCTGACCTAGGGGAAAATTCCTTCCTGACCCCAAATCTGGCACGCAGACTCATCATATGAGCAAGACCCACCAGCCTGGCATCTAAGACAGAGGATTCTCTATACTACCTCAGAGCACTAGTCCAACCTTGTCTGGTGCAGCATCTCTAGCTGTAGCTAATCTCTGAGGCTTCAGAGGAAGACAAAACAACCACAAAGTGCAATTATGCAGTCAGGGACAGCATTTCTTTCCCGCTCCTACAGGCAGAAGCCCTGAAGCATGAGATCTGGATACAGTCATTGTCTTGAAGAGCTGCAATGTTAGTACCCAAGTGCATATCAACACTCACAAGTTGGAACCATGGAGAACAATCCAGTCCAGCTGGATTACATATGGTTTCATGTAGTTCTCCATTCAACTCCTATATTTTACTTTGCTTTCCACCCAATCTCTTGTCCACCAATCCCTTCTCATGTCTGTTCCTGCAGCACACCTCTACAACCCCTAGAAGTCACATGCTACCGTGTTTCCCCGAAAATAAGACAGTGTCTTATATTAATTTTTGCTCCCAAAATTACATTACATTATATTACAGCGAGAGGCAAAACTGGAAGTACGTCTTATTTTCGGGGGATGTCTTACTTTCGGGGAAACAGGGTAGTTCTTCCTGACTACAAGTGGTTCTTCTATTCTGAGGCCACCTAATAAGTGAGCAGTTCTCACATGGATTGCTCCCCAGCTATCTTCCCCCCCCCCCCCCCCCGTACTGTTGGCTTCTCAAAACATTTTATTCCACACACTTTCGGGAAAAGAGTTGCATGGGCCACAGTTTGACAGCTACTGCTTCAAATTCTCAGAGTTCCACAACAAACCTTGTGACCTCAGTCATTTAGAAGCACCAGGTTATTTTGAAACCTTTCTAATTGTATATCAAGGTGGTCCTTTGGTCCGGACCACTGCTTCTTATTTTACTAATGCAGTGAGCACTTTCAAGGCTCAAACCTGCCTTCTGTGAAGCCAGAAACCTATTCAAGTACAGTAATTGATTTTACAAGATCTGGTTCTCATTCAGGCAAGTATCCCTATTTAGAAAAACATTAACATATCTGCTGAAGTCCTTTCTTAAGGAAATGAGACTTTAAGGACATGTTTAGACTTAAGAATGCGAGAATTATTTTCCTGAATTTTAGCTTCTGTCTGTATCTCCAAGAGCAGTTAGTTTGAACTGACCCTTGGGGCAAAAAGAAAAAGAAATATGAAGATTCAGCATTACAGAGGAACTGAAACACTTATATCCCATATATAAAGATGGTAATTGTTGCAACATGCTCCATAACATAGCATGAGGCTGATATAATACATTTATGGATATGGTTATTAAATTACCTTTTTTAAATGACCTGAAGAAGGAGAAAAAAATTCTGGATGCTGCAGAAAGATGGCCATTTGGCAATAGCAAAGTTATATCATTCTTAAAAAAGATAAATGAAATTTCAAAATATATGAAGGAGGATAAAAAAGGAGAAAAATCTTGCTTTTCCTTTGTTATCACTTGAACTCGTCTACTGAGATCACAAAAATCCAGGTCTTGAGTTTGCTCTCGGTGGTTTTACACCTGCATGCCTTCCCGGAGCCCACTTATTTACATCTTTGTAAGTGAGAAGACAATCCAACCCTCCAGAGGTTCATGATTTGTTTCCCATTTCTTGTAAAGTTGGTGCTCAGATTAAGCAGTGGGCAAACTCAATCAGTTGCAAATGTAAACTGGTCATTTTTATCATAATTGCAATTTGGACATACACACAAATGTATCTTTGAATAGGAAGTTGTGAGTCTCACTTCATTTTCAGAAGCATTTTCAAATTTGAGTCCCACAAAACCATACCAAAAGAAGACATTAACACTTTAGAAGGAGGCCACTGAGTAGTTTTTGAACAGACAATTAACTAAAAATAGCTTGTGGCTCAATAAGATGTTTGGGTGGTGTATCTGTCAAACTTAAGGGGTCTCTTTCCTATATAGCATAGCAACATTGATCTTCTAAACATATGGGACTTTCACAGTCATTCAAATTACACAATACTGACATAAAACCAAGTCTATAATGGATCAAATTAGTTAGAGATGGAAAATTCCTATTACATCACCATTTGTAGGAAGTGTAAAAGCGGGATATGTCTCTTCCATCCTTGGATGAGGAAGGTATTCGAAATTAAACTGATACTGCTATATAATATAGGGTCACTGGCAGATTTCTGAAATAGAATGACCTATATGCCCTATGTAATCTAAGATAAGGACAGATTTAAAGAAGTCAGAGATAATGTATTCCATTGGATCATCCTTATGCCAACATAGGATTTTTCTCCTCGGTAACTTCCTAGTATTTAATTTAGTCTAGTATTAAAATGCCCCAAGAGATGAAGCTTCCACCACTTCCCTTGGGAGATTATGCACAGCCTAATACGTCTCGCTGTGAGGAAAGCATGTCCCAATACATAACTGTAATGTTTCCTTTTGAGATTTCATCCCACTACTAGTCATACCAGGAGAACCACCCTAAATATTCCTCTCTATCTCTGCACCCATCAGATATCTATTGACACTGCTACTGCTGATCCCATTTAGAAATTCCTCCATATTTAGCAATCTTTCCTTATCAAACAAGTGGATTCTTTTAGCACATTCATAATTTCTAGCTCTTCCCTAAACTGCTCATGTTTGTTAATATCTCATAACATCGTACCCAGTAATGAGCATAATACTCCAGTAAGCCAGCGGCAGAGCAAGGGATAGAACCCAGGAGTCCTGACCCCTCCCCCCTTCCCTGTCCGAACAGTGCTGCCACCTGAAAACTGAATGAGTCCTTACTTTTGGGGTAGACTAGTTACTTGAGTGGAGTCAGGAAGTTCTTCAGTTACCAAATGTATTCTGATCCTTTGCATCTTGTGCAACTGCAAAAATGACAACGATGCTGACACATTCCTTACTGAAGATTTTTATATAGATACAGAGCCCACATAGTGGATCTGTGAATCAGGCAGTTAGAGTCACACTAAGGTTAAAAACATTTGATTAGGTGCATTTCACTTAAAGGCGACCAGGTGGCAGTATATCCTTAGAAATGAACAATCATGACATGAATATTTTATGCAGTGTGGTTGTAGCTGTCTGGGTCCCAGGATATTAGAGAAAGGCAGTTGGGGGAGTGGGGGGGATAATATATTTTACGGGACCCTCTTCTGTGGGTGAAAGAGACAAGTTTTTGAGCTTACAGAGCTTTTCTTCAGTCATGGGAAGACCCCTGACCTGAAGAAGAGCTCTGTGGAGCTGAAAAGCGTGTCTTCTTTTACTAACAGAAGTTGGTCCAATAAAAGATATTACCTCACCCATGTTGTCTCTCTCATGAATAGTTTAATTATTATTTGTCCTCTTGCTTGCTTTTCCTCATTTTTCTTTATTCTCTCCTATCATTTCTCTTCTATTGATAATTGTCATTGCTTATGCTATTCTAAACATTAAAAATATTTCCTGTATTGCTATTAGCGCACATTGTTTTCTCCTTGTTTTCTCAGAGGATGAGTCTGCAACCCTAACTCATGCCTTCACAAGAGCAGTTCCACAGAAGTTAAAAAAATTCAAATGAAAAACATCACTTCCATGTATTGATATAGTCATATTTCTAATTGCTGTTGTCCTATGGTCATTTGAAAATTTTCACCTCTATGGTTCTATACAAAAAAGAGACGCTAACATGGAGAGAGAGAAAATGAGAAAGCCAAAGGCAAACCCTTGTATGACCTGCAAAAAAAAATGGAGAAGGGGAGGAGGAGAACCAGGACAGGATAGAGCCAAAAGACCAAAGGAAGAAAGAGGAAGTTATCAATGGTATCAAGAAGAGCTTAAAAATCAAAAATGAGAATGAAATAGAAGTCGAAGATTTGGCCAGTAAAAGATGGTTAGAAGCCCTTGTGACAGCAAGTGGAGTGGAGTGAGGCCTGATCTGGACGGGTTTAAGACTGGATTTGGAGGAGAGGCACTCAGGACAGTGCTTGTAAGCCCTTCATGCAGTGCAGACATTTCTACATTCCTGTAGGGGTTCTCTGTGCTGCTCTGGTGGCAAAGAAGGTTTTAAAGAGAGCGGAAATGGCTTCCTGGGTAATATCTCCTGAATAAGATCATCCCCCAACAGTGCAGGGCTGCCAAAGCAGGCCTACACCAGCTCCACCCCATCCTCAGGCACAGAGCGGGGGTGTATTCATCAAGACGTGATACTGGCAGTATTAGTCTACTGTGAGTATTCCTAAGGAACTGAGAGGCTCAAGCTGGAGTTGACGGGGGAGCGGGCAGCCGACTGCCACCACCGTGAGGATGGCAGGTAAGTCGGCTGAATATACGCTGACTTCAGCTACGTGATTCACGAAGCTGAAGTTGCGTATCTTTAGTCGTTTCTCCCTCCCGCCCACCCCAAAGTGAAGACCAGCCAAGAGTTTAAGAACAAGAGTTATGGAAGAGGTGCTGGTGAGAGATCAAGAACTGAGAGGCATTGGAGTCCACAGGTTAGGTTGAAGGACTAAAAGTGAAGAACAGGAAAGAGACTCTGCCCTAAATGCCCTCTGCCCCTGGCTTTTTGCTGCCTCAAGCAAAAAAAAAAAAGCAGCAGCCAGAGCTGTGAAACAAAACAAAAACGGGGGTGGGGGGTGGGGGTGGCCATGCCACCCTAGGATTGGACGGAATGTCACCCCTTAGAATCTTCCGCCCCAGAACAAGCTTGCTCAAGTTGGTGCCTGGAGTAGGCCCTGGCCCCTGGACTTTATATTAGCTGGACTTTCATGCTTGTACCTGCTACAATGAATCAGCAGAAATTCTACTTCACCTCCATAGAGCAAAGGATGGTAGGATCCCTCACAAGAGGTTCCTGCATCCATGCTCAGTTTCCTACAGCGTGCCACACTGTTACAGGCCAGTAAATGAGATAATATCTAAGTACAGTAAAACCTCAATTTAACGGACTAATTCGGGTGGGGTGGTGTCCGTTAAATCAAAAAGTCCATTATTTAATTTTTTAAAAAACCGAGCTGTCGGAGCAGCAGCCCGCCCGCCACAGGGTCGGGGCGGCAGCTCCGCAGCCCGCCTGCTGCTGGGACCCGGGTGGCAGCCGGGACCCGGCAGCCAGCCCGCCCGCTGGCGGGACCCGGGCGGCAGCCGGGAGCCAGCAGACGGCTGCCAGCGAAGGGGACCGGGGCCACAGCAGGAAGGGGTCGCGGTCTGATATGGATCAGAAATTTTGTCCGTTGCATCCGAAGTCCATTAAATCGAGGTCCGTTAAATCAAGGTTTTACTGTACTGGCCTAATTTTGGCAATCAATTGATCTTGGACTATTAGTGGTAAATATGCCCAATGGCCTGTGCAGGGATGTTAGATGGTGTGGGATCTGAGTTACTAAAGATAATTCTTTCTTGGATGTCTGGCTGGTGAGTCTCACCCACATGCTCAGAGTTAAGGTGATCACCATATTTGGGGTTGGGAAGGAATTTACCTTTAGGGCAGATTGGCAGAGGTCTTGGGGGGTTTTTTGCCTTCTTCTGCAGCGTGGGGTATGGGTCACTTGCTGGAGGATTCTCTGCATCTTGAAGTCTTTAAACCATGATTTGAGGACTTCAATAGCTTAGACATAGGTGAGGGGTTTATTACAGGAGTGGGTGGGTGAGATTCTATGGCCTGTGTTGTGCAGGAGGTCAGACTAGATCAGGGGTCTCCAAACTTTTCAGCCCGAGGGCCGCATTAACTATCAAATAGCAGTTCGGGGGCCGACAACACACTCGAGGTCCAAATAAAAAAGAATCAAAACATGGATGTTGTTTTTAATTATTTATTTAATATTATTTTATTCAGTTATTATTTAATAACACATTGATACACTACACATGAACACCTGTTCACTACACATGAACACTACACATGAACACCTGAACACTACACATGAACACTACACATGAACACCTGTTCACTACACATGAACACTACACATGAACACCTGTTCACTACACATGAACACTACACATGAACACTACACATGAACACCTGTTCACTACACATGAACACTACACATGAACACTACACATGAACACTACACATGAACACCTGTTCACTACACATGAACACTACACATGAACACTACACATGAACACTACACATCAACCCCCCAACTGACCCACCCAGCCAGGTCTCTCCCCCCAAACAAAACCTCCTTTCCTCCAACCCCCAACTGACCCACCCAGCCAGGTCTCTCCCCCCCAAACCTCCTTTCCTCCAACCCCCCCCCCCCCAAATGACCCACCCAGCCCGGTCTCTCACCCCAAAACCTCCTTTCCTCCAACCCCCCCCCCAACTGACCCACCCAGCCAGGTCTCTCCCCCCCAAACCTCCTTTCCTCCAACCCCCAACTGACCCACCCAGCCAGGTCTCTCCCCCCCAAACCTCCTTTCCTCCAAACCCCCCCCCTCCAACTGACCCACCCAGCCCAGTCTCTCACCCCAAAACCTCCTTTCCTCCAACCCCCCCCCAAATGACCCACCCAGCCAGGTCTCTCCCCCCCAAAACCTCCTTTCCTCCAACCCACCCCCCAAATGACCCACCCAGCCCGGTCTCTCACCCCAAAACCTCCTTTCCTCCAACCCCCCCCCCAAATGACCCACCCAGCCAGGTCTCTCACCCCAAAACCTCCTTTCCTCCAACCCCCCCCCCCAAATGACCCACCCAGCCAGGTCTCTCCCCACCAAAACCTCCTTTCCTCCAACCCACCCCCCAAATGACCCACCCAGCCAGGTCTCTCACCCCAAAACCTCCTTCCCTCCCACCCACCCCCCAACTGACCCACCCAGGCCGGTCTCTCCCTCCCCCCCCCCCCAACTGACCCGCTCAACCCAGTCTCTCCCCACAGACCGGTTCGCCGCCTTGTTTCGCCCCCTGCAACTGCGTGGCGGTGCGGCGCGTCCCGGCCCCAGCTGAGCCGTCCCGGCCCTGCGGCGGCAGCCGAGCACGCGGGGGGTCCCGGCCCCGCGGCGGCAGCGGAGCATGCGGCGGGTTCCGGCCCCGCGGCGGCAGCCGAGCACGCGGGGGTCCTGGCCCCGCGGCGGCAGCCGAGCACGCGGCGTGTCCCGGCCCCGCGGCTGGCGGCCCGCGCGGGCTTCCAGGCCCCAGCGCGGAGCCGTCCCTGCGGAAAGCTCAAAAGAGCCAAACATTCTCTAAAGAGCCCAAAAGATCTCCACGGGCCGGATGAGAGGGCCTCGCGGGCCGCAGTTTGGAGACCCCTGGACTAGATGATCATAACAGTCCCTTCTGACTTTAAAGTCTATGAGTCTATTACTCTATAGCAGAACCCACTGGAACACACAATTCACCAGCTGTTCTTCAACTGGGATGATTGGTTCCCCTACTTCTTACATAGTTAGAAATATAAAAGATGTATTAGATATTTGTCTATTGCCTCAATTTTCATGCAGGATTGTTTGCCTTTAACTCCTCTGTGTTTGCAATAGGGTGTTATTTATGAAATGATTATTCCTTAACATTGCTTCAGAGGTATCACATCACTGTTCCTCTTTATTAGCCTGGTCCAAGGCCCATTGAACAAAAATCTTCCCATTGATTACAGTGAGCTGGGGATCAGGCCCTGGGTTGTTCTGATGTGAGGGGATCTGGAACCTCACTTTGTCACCTGAGCACCACATTACCAGAAAGAGATTGACAAATTGTAGGGCAAACAGAACTGTCCTGTGTGACAGTCCTCAAGAGACAATGATCTAATAGCTCTTTTACGTTTCTAACTACTATGATCCTAACAAGTAGAAGGAAATATGATAGAAAAATGAAGGGTGGAAATTTCAAAAGCACATAGGAAGTTAGACACTAACTCCCTTAGATACTTTTGAACGTATGTGCTAAAAGAGCTAGATGGGGATAGCCTGGCTAAGTGACAACTAAGATGAGAGGACATAAGAGCGTGAGGCACAGAAATTTAGTTAGAAGAAATTAAGAAAGAGACAAAGGAGACCAAATAGCAGGGAAAATTCCACAATGATGAGATCTCTTAGATTATGGAATAATCTCCCAAGGAAACTAATGCCAATCCATGACTTGCTGGATTTAAATGTGGCTAAAACATTAGTAAATTTTCTATAGGGAAGAATTCTGCAATGGTAGGGACATGGATATCTAGATGATCTACTTGTTCTTTTTCAGCTCTAGTTTTATGGATATTGAGTTTAAAACTGTGACAAATTACTGTACACTTTTTATGTAAATATCTGAATGCAAATTAAGTGGTTATTCTTGTACACCCGCCCAAGAAATCATACCATCTTTTACGTCCTTTCTTCTGCACAGAATAGAGGCACTCGCCCATGACAAATCTGTTCTTTCTGAGAAGCAATGTACTGTATTCAGTGGCAAAGAACTGAATGGAGCTGCCATTTGAAAATGTAAATATTTACACACCGAGGGCAATTAAGTCAGCTTTATATGATAATGTTATTAATGAAATGTTAATAAGTACTGTGAATGGCCATGTAATCACACCCTATCATTTGCCAATATTTTAACATGAAATGTTACTTTAGATGAGGAAATACAGGTACCATATGACGTATAATGTAAATTGTGCTGTTTTATGCTATTTGGACTTCATAGCTACTTTTCTTGACAATATCCAATTTCATCTTTTTATCATCATATCAGTAACAGTAATAATTTTATCTGATATAGTCCTTCTTCCAAGGAACTCAAACTGACTTATAGAGCTGAACCTTTGGATTTTCAAGGAGTTTACATGATTTAGGGCCTAGATTCTACTGAAATTCAGCTGGGGTTGGGGGGTCTAACTCCCTTGGGCTTCTTTGAAAATCCCTGTCTAAAATCCAAGGCCCTGATCCTGCAAGTTGCAGGTAGTCCCATATGCCTACAATGAGCCCCATTAAAGCCCCAATTGGGCTGTGCAATTGGGCTGATTACATGGCACAGCTTGGAGACCCAGGGTCTTAATTAATAAAGCTTTAATAATACCCATTAGGAATTGTAGGAAAGTACTGTCAACCCCATTTTACAGATAGATAAAGAGAAGTTAGAGATTTTAAGGACCAGAACCAATCTCCTTTTCAAGGCAGTGCAAAGACTCAATGGAAGTCAGATCATGCCAGGGCTGATCAAATAATGTAAACAATTACTCATGAATAATGTATTCAATGACTTATGAAAAAGCTCATTAAGTAATCTGTCAAACACTGTTCCAGATGATTAAAGAGTTGATCAAATAACATGAAACATTACTTGTTGGATTATTTAAATGATTAAAAATGCCCCAAATCCATCAAATAAACCATTGGCTGAATATTCTTTCACCATATCGATTATAAAATGGGACACTGGGGGAGCCTCAAATAGAACAAAGAAGCCTTGATTCACTGTCCCATACTGTAGCCACTCAAGAAAACTTGCACAAACAACAATAGATACCTTATGGAGGGTAAAAAGGTGACATCACATCTCTATTGTAGCTTGCAGGTAGAAGCAGACAACATGCAACAAGTGATGAGGAATCACACCCAGAAGAGGGGTAGGAGGAGAAGCCATGTCCCACCAGATGGGGAGGATTACAGCCACCACTCCCAGAAGGAAACATACGGTAGCAGTGGTTGGTGACTTTTCTGAAGGAGACAGAGGCACCCTTCTGTCACCCTGACATGGCACCCCGGGAGGTATGCTGGCTGCCAGGGGTCCGTATCCAAGATGTTGCAGAGGAATTGGTTGAGGATCAACTGGCCCTCTGACTACTACCCCTTGCTACTCATCCATGTGGGCACAAATGATACTGTGAGGTGCGACCCTCAACAGATCAGAAGTGACTATAGGGCTCTGAGAGTAAGGGTGAAGGAGCTGGGAGCGCAGGTGGTGTTCTCTTCAAAACCTCCCATTCAAGGATAGGGGCCCAGGCAGAGACATATACATCTGCAGAAGAATGCCTGGCTGCAAGGACTGTGTCACCAGGAGAGCTTCGGTTTCGTTGGCCATGGGATGCTGTTCCTGGAAGGAAGACTAAGCAGAGATGGGGTCCACCTATCGAGGAAAGGGAAGAGCATATTTGGACACAGACTGGCTAACCAAGTAAGGACGGCTTTACACTAGGTTCAAAGGGGGGCAAGTGACCAAAGCCCATAGGTAAGTCAAGAACATGGAGACCTGGAAGAAGGTTTGGAATTTGGGAGAGCATGGGCTGCTATAGCAGGGATAAAGGAGAGACAAGACAGAACGTGGGGGAGGGGGGGAGATTAAATCAGTATCTTAGATGTCTCTATACAAATGTGAGAAGTATAGGGAATAAGCAGGAAGAACTCGAAATCCTAGTAAATAAACACAACTATGACATAATTGGCATCACAGAGACCAGGTGGGATAATGTGCATGACTGGAATATTGATATAGAAGATTACAGCTTGCTCAGGAAGGACAGGCAGGGGGAAAAGGGAAAAGGAGTTGCCTTATATATTAAAAATTTATACTCTTGGACTGAGGTTGAGATGGAAATAGGAGACAGACTTCTTGAAAATCTCTAGGTAAGGATAAAAGGGCTAAAAAACAAGGATAATGTCATGTTAGGGGGTCTATTAGAAACCACCTAACCAGGAAGAAGAGGTGGATGAGGCTTTTTTTAAACAACTAACAAAACCATCCAAAGCACAAGACTTAGTGGTGATGGGGGGTGTCAACTACCCAGATAGCTGTTGGGAAAACAACACAGCAGGGCCCAGATTATCCAATAAATTCTTGGAATATATCGGAGACAATTTTTTATTTCAGCAGGTGGAGACAGCTACTAGGGGAGAGGCTGTTCTAGACTTGATTTTGACAAATAGGGAGGAACTGGTTGAGAATTTGAAAGTGGTGTTCCAGCTTGGTTGAAAGTGGTAGACTTTGTGATTCTAAGGAATGGTAGGAGGGAGAACAGCAAAATAAAGATAACAGATTTAAAGAAGGAAGACTTTAGCAAACTCAGGGAATTGGTAGATAAGATCCCATGGGAAGCAAGTCTAAGGGGAAAAATAATAGAAGATAGTTAGGAGTTTTTCAAAGAGATATTATTAAGAGCAAAGACCAAACTATCCCACTGCATAGGAAAGCTAGGAAGCATAGCAAGAGACCACCCTGGCTTAACTAGAAGATCTTCAATGATCTAAAAAAAAATTTTTAAAAAGAGTCCTACAAAAAGTGGAACTAGGTCAAATTACAAAGGATGAATATAAACAAATAACACAAGTATGTAGGGACAAAATTAGAAAGGCCTAATCCTTTGTCTTCCTCTTGCTTCTCATGTATTTGTAGAATGTTTTCTTGTTACCCTTTGTGTCTCTAGCCTCATTTTGTGCTTTGTGCTTCTCCCTCTCTTCACTGCCCAATCTAGAATCGTCTCTCTCCAAGGCTACATCTACACAACGAGGGAGGGGTGTGATTCCTCTGCTTGTGTACACAAACACTGGTGGTTGCTTGTTGAGAGCCATCGCGAGTATAAATATTAGTGTAGTTGCAGTAGCTCAGACAGTGGCAGCCCAGCTTAGCCATGCCATGTACATTTTCAGGAGTGTTTGTTGTCGCCATGGCCTAGCTATGCAACTGTTGCCACTGCCCTGGCCCATGCTACGCTACTATCGCCACATTACTATTTCTATTTATCAAGTGACAGAGAGTATGTCTGTGTGAGAGTGAGACTCACACCCCTCACTGGGAGTGTAGATGTAGGCTACGATGAATGCCAGGGAATGACATCTTCCCCTTCCACTGCCAAGGATTTTCCAGCGGAGATGGTCAGGGACATAAGAAAGGCTTCCCTGGGAAACCCTACTGTGATTCACAATTGGGCCACCTAGAGTCTGGGAAGAGGTGACATGAAGAGAATCAAGTGACTTATAGTGCTTGATTTTTGCTTTTAATACTGAGGAAAAGTAAAGGACTCTTGTACTGACTTTTCTGCTAGGATAACTGTGTTCTATGTTCTGTTCTGTTATGCAGGCAGTGATTACAAGCATTAGTCAGGAGAGTATAACAAATATTATATATATGTGGACTTAGTCTCTTCCATATAATATACTAGCTGAAATACCCGGCGTTGTTCGGAATATTTGTAATTGGAAACTGGGATGTTGCTCGGGTATTTTCCTTTAATCTTCTTTGGCGTTGTTTGGCTGTTTCTGTGGCCCTGGATTGATAATTTTGTATTCTATTATTATGTACCCATTTCTCACGTTGTTCAGAAGTCTCATTTTGTCTAATTAATTTCATTCTCTTGCATTTAGATGTGGTTTCTCCGATACATTTTCGCTTTTTACGCGGCATAACGAATGGGGTTCTTTTTAAGAAAAAAACAGTGTATGTTTGCACTACACAACACTAAGCTCTCTGGTTATCTGTATTATTACATCATAACTATATCACAGACAACAGCATGTGTTAACCTGCTGCCCAGATGATATTATGTGAGCTGTGTAGTTGATGTTAATGAGCTTTAAAGAATTTCACCCCTAGGGGGGTCAGAGGTGAGATTTTAAAAAATTTCGATTCTTAGCCTGATTAGGACCCTAAAGCCTGTACCTATACCAAATTTCAAGTATCTAGCTGAAACGGTGTGGAAGTAGTAAGGGAACATACATACACACACACATACATCATTTAACTTTTATATATATAGATAGATATCTATATCTGTGTGTGTATGTATATGTATACACACACAAGATATAAATATAGATATAGATACAATATATATATATATTGTGACAAAGCTCCAAGTCTGTACTTGTGGGTCCTGCGTTTCTTGGCGGATTTCACTAGCCTCAGAGGCTCACTGTGACCATCCACATAGCCCTTCTCTCTTTAGAGACAAGGTCACAGCCTATTGAGCCATTTTCATCATAAGCCAGTGAGGAGAAATTATCTTTCCTGGCACAGTCTCTGTTGTCTCCCAGTCTCGGTAATTAATTGGGGAAGGTAGGAAGGGGAGAGCCTGGGCCCACCCTCTACTCCGGGCTCCAACCCAGGGACCTTAATAGTATCAGCTAAGATGGATGACCTTTTAACCACCAAGCACAATACAATTCCCTGGGCTACTTCCCCACAGCAGTCCCTGCTTCTTTACTCTCCACTTCACCCTTACCTCAGGGCCTCCTTCCAAACTGCTCTTTGCTCCAACGCCTCCAAACTGCTCTCTGCTCCGACGCCTCCAAACTGCTCTCTGCTCCAACGCCTCCAAACTGCTCTCTGCTCCAACGCCTCCAAACTCCTGACACCCACACACACCTGACTAACTAGGAGGGTTTTTAATTGGTTTCAGCCAGTCCCTGATTGGCTCCAGGTGTCCCCAATCAGGCTAGCTGTTTCTACTACCTTCTAGAACCTTCTCTGTTTGGCTAGCCAGGGAACAGGGACCTACTCATCCTGAGGCTGATATACTTCCCTTCCAGCACTCTCCTATACCCTTCTGGTCTGACTCCGTCACAATATATATATATATTGTATGGAAGAGACTGATGTTAATTAAATTGTAGTCAACAATTTAAAAACATTGCATTTGGTTTAACAACACAACACATATTTTCTTCCAGCTCAGACAGATCAAGCATGACACACAAAGCCAGGGGACGAGTTTGCTGAGAACCAGCATTTTGAGCTATTGCTAGTGCATTAAACTGAAAATACGGTGACAATTTGTCCTTCACTGGATCAAGAGGTGGGGATGCAGAAAAAGGGCACAGAATTCCCTTTATATATCCATCTTGGCACAACTGAACACTGTCCCCTAATGTTCTAGTTAAACTTATGGGCAATGGTTTGAACATACTTTTGATTTTGCTAGGTTTCTGCCTCACTACGAATTCAATTATCTATTTCCCCTCAGTAGATTAAAGACATACATTTGCCTAACAGCATGGCCAACAATTAGTTCTAACAGTATTATCAGTAGGGCCATAGAAAAAGCTTCCGTGTTTTTTCTTTCCTCTTTCCTCCTAACTAAAATCTTGTTCTGCTCTGTTTTATTCATTCCTTTCTTTCATGACCACATACACTAACACAGCAGTGCAAATAAAAATTGGCTGGCTTGACGAATTAAAAATCAGAGCATTAGATTTATCATCTGGCTTTATACAACTGCTCTTTTAGCATGCCTAATCAATACATATTAAATTGCTAACATGCTTCACTTGGGTTAACAAGTGTTTTTTAAATGGCCAGATCTTGGCAATGCCCAGACACATCCAAGAAGCCAAGTTTCAGTGGCATTGCAGGACCAGGCAATGGGGAGCATGAATACTGAACTCCCAAAAGAAAAAGAAAGAAAAAAAAATACTCTGTCTTGAATAAGATCTCCTTAGTACCTCTACACCACAGAACAGTTGGTATTTTGGAAGGCCTGGCCTTCAGGTTTGCACTCAGTGCAAATATAGAAGAGGTTGCTTCAGCTTCTCCCTACCTTCAAAAGCGGGCTGAAGACCAACTTGTTATCATTACAGTCTGTGCTCGAAGAATGCCTAGTACTGGAACAGTGGGGGAAATTACAGATCAGAGAATTGAGGTGCATTCCATCTATCCACTATATCTAAGGCGTGCATCACAGTGTTATCCAAGCATCAAACAATTAAGTAGCAACTGGCAGTGACAAAGCTTGTATTGTATCATGCTTATCCACATTATGTCTAATGATAGTTCTATAGATCCTTCAAACTCCTGGACACCAAATTCCCACAAACTTGTGTGGAAATAATTAAAATATTCACACATTTCTAAATCATCACACTCTTATCTCCTGTTCTGTAATCAACATGGCAAACCATGATGTTACTACATCAGTGTACAGGCTGGGTGGTTTTCTATTTAAAACTGAAACCCAGGTTAGAAATAAATGCAGGAATTAAGGAAGTGATCATCTCAGAAAATGTGGCAGGAGGAATAGGTAGATACCAAAGATCTTAATTGTCTTCTGAACATTAGAAAAATCACATTAGTTATTTATTCAAAATCCAGCCTGATTTTGCCAAAAGACTGATTGTGTTAAGTATTAGAAAAATTCTATGAAGCTTAACATAGCGGAATGGTATACCAGTTTGGAAGACTTTGCAAATCTAGAGAGAGTTTGTTCGTTATACAGTTAGGGATTTTGAAAAGTGACTTTGTAAAACCGAGCATCAACATTTACTGACCTTTATCATTTCCGAATCAAATCTGATCAATTACAAGCTAAAAGATTTGTATTTCCCTAGTGATGAGGCATACAAACTCAGCCTGGCACTTGAAAGTTAAGAGGCGGTCTTTCTGGCTCATGCATTGTCAAGAATAAAGATTCTGCTAGCTAAATTTAGTGAAAACAGTTTTGCCGAGTGTACATGAGCCAGAAAAGAATCAGATCACTGTCCTGTAGTTCAATGGTTTCTGCAGTGCTAACAGGCGTATAGGGTAATAAACGCTTGTTTTATTCATTAAAGTAAATGTATACGACTCTTAATACACACACATAGCAGACCTGCTGAGTAAGAAAGTGCCATTTTTACACACTGTAGTTATTTTTCAAAATAAAACTGCACATGTTTAAAGAAAAGGAGCATAATAGCTACACCAGAAAAATATTTTCAACAGTTGGAGACCCATGTGAAATCATTACCTTTCTAATTTGTTGAACATAGTGCTAGAATATGTGCAAAAGGTATAATGCTTCTAGAAACCTGCAACATTCTCCAGTAGCTAGTTGTAGGTGCCATAAGGAGCTAGAAGGTGGGCAATCATAATTGAGCTTCACGTAGCTGGCAGCCAAAGTGTAAAGAATGTGTATTGCCTCAGGATTTTAGAACAAGTATGGGAATATATTGTTTTTATTAAGATGCATTAGGGTCTCATTTGTCTGATTCCTGTTTTAATGATACACCCTCTTGGCAGAAATATAGATTTTTTCCATTATTTAACTTGATTCTATTGAGGGCTTTTTGTAAACAGAAAAGCCTTAGCACCAAATTGATTTTTGTTTTATTCAAAATACATTAGTGCAAATAGAAAACTGTTTTCTGAAATTGTTTTTTTTTTTTGTTTCGGCTGGGTTGGTTTTTGTTTGTTTGTTTCCTGAAATGGATCATCACTAATCTAAGGTATTTTTAATTGTAGGAGCTCATTTCCATGGACTCATTCCTTAATGACCTGTAGCTTTATTTCAGTGAAAAAATAACTGTGGAGATGCCTCATTTGTTCCTGTTTATTTGAACACCAGCCAAAGTCTTAAAGCCCTTTTGTGAATTTCAGTTACATGGCAATAAATTATTGATGTAAACAGCCTCAACATTAAAATATTAAACAGTCAACGTTAGAGAGACTTATTGAGCATTATTTGCCTCAAAAGGACAACTGTAAAGGTTGCGAAGCCCAATATTGTACATACCTTGTTTGTCCTTTTCAATATTTCTTTGCAAAACCTGTTTTAATTTTGATATACCTTGTACATTTCTTAAACTAAATGCTTGAATGCTCCATTTTCCAAAAATTAAGACAAAATTAAAGCCAGCAATGTAGCTAAATCTGCCAGATTCCGAGAAAGAAGGGCGTTCTGAATAAGGGAGAAGGAAAAGCTAGAGAAACATCGGATAAAGGGAGGGAGATGGAGAGAGGAAAGAAGGGTGGTGAGGAGCAAGAAAGGCAGGGAGACTGATGCTGACAGCAAAGAGATTGAGGTAAACAGGAGGCAGAAGGTAGAGGCAAACAACCAAAGAAAATAAAGTCTCGAGTCCAAGACAAGAATGCATTGTGTTATCATCACCAGTGTACCTCATTGGGTAATCTTTATGCCTTAAATGTTTGAGTTAAAGTATAACCAGTAAGGGACAAAGATGAGATTAAACTTCTTATCAAGAAAAAATGCTTTTTTTCCCAAGTATATCTGTTCTGGAGAATAATCCACTGTGGAGCATCTTATCGAGCTATTACGGGAAGTAGGTCAGTGCAGCCCAGACTATTCAAATGTCACTACCCGCTTCTGAGAATCAATCACTACCAGGTCTCAGATAATAAATGGAAATTCTCTAGCAAAGCAAAATAAAGCAAAGCAATTTCCTAAAACGTCAATGTCCTCTCTCAAACACAATATTGACTTTCTACTACCCGCTGATAGGTTATTGTTATAAGAAATAACAGGAGTGTCCCCTAGAACATATCTTTTTTTTCCAAATAATACTTCTGATTTACTCATATATCATTTGATGTTTAAGGAGGTTAGTTGGCAACTTGGCTATTGCTAACAGAGACTTCTTTTTTCTTTTATGCTGCTGTTGCTTTTGTTACTAAGCATGGATTAAATCCATCCATTTATTGTAGGCCATTTGGTTCTCCCACCCCTCCAACTACTCTCAACTGACCAACAAAATAACACGGGTCTCCGCTGGTACGGAGACAAAAACAGCTCACGGGCATTAGCAGGATGGCTCGAGTTATTACAGGTCACTGCACTGATTCCTCTCCACTTATTTTCTGCACTGCCCTTCTCACATGGAACATCAACAATACAGAAATGTTAGAAAATGGTGAAATGTGATAAACATATGTATGGGTCAGCTCCTGAGTTTCTAGACACAGTAAAAACTAAAGCTAAATACAACAGGGATTACCTGCAGTCATATAAGCTTGAGGTTTATTTTAGCAGGAGATGGGGAATTTACAATCAAATATTTGACTCAATGACTATTTATTGAATTATGTCTGTGGACACCCACCACTGTTAGTACGTGAGCTCTTCTGTGTGCAAATTCCCTGAGTTGACTCTATGCTACAGTACGTAAGAGAGTAAAGTGTTTTCTTTTATTGCTTGTTCCATTTTGTTAAATAGTCCCTTACTCTTATAGTTAGCAGCGAGGATGAGAAACACTCAAGGGGCCTGATCCTGACAGGTGCTGAGCACCTGCAACTCCCACTGAACTAAGTAATTAAAATAAATACATGCTATTGAATCAAGCTAATCCTAATTCAAAACAAAGTCAAAACAAGCCAATCCCTAAGAACCCCAACACTCTATGTTACTAGTTCCCCCCGGACTGGGACTGCGGTGGGCCCACTGTGCACCCCTGACTCTCTCCCCCTCTTGACAGTTTGCCCCCAACTTGCCCCAGCTTACTGGGAGCCGATCAAAAACGAAGAAGCTACAAGCCAAACTAGCAACAAGCTACAAGCCAAAAACTTGCCAACAAGCAACTCACAAGCCAATTAAGCCAAAAAACAAGCCAAATTTCTGCATTTTTTTGTCCCGTGAGTTTGGCATGTCTGCTCACAGGGTATGTCTACACTGTAGCTGAGAGTGAGTCTCCAAGTCCAGGCAGACAGACTCACACTAGTGGGGCTTGAGCTACCACTCATAAAAGAGCCATGTGGACATTGCAGCACCAGCAGAGACTTGGGCTAGCCACCCGAGCTCAGACCAAAGGAGTCAGATGGATCCAGGCTTGGATGACTAGCTCAGGCCTCTGCTAATGCCCCAATGTCCACACTGCTGTGTTGAGTGCCCTAGCTTCCTAGAAAACACCTTTCTTGTTTCTAGGAAAAATGAGTAGTGTTTTGACTGTGCTGTCATTGCACACACACTCCTATTTCCCTGGAGGCTAGAGTATGTGCATGGTATCACTTCTCCACTGAACTGAACATCAGACCTTCTAATGTTTGTGATTATAATCGATCTCTAATTCCTGGGCCAAGGAGATGTAAATTGACAGCTAATCACTATTCCCTATCAAGTGACAGGAAATTATTGGTCTGATTTTTCAGAGGTCCCCAGCACCCACAGCTTCCATTAAAAAAAAAATCGGCCATGTGTTTTTAGAGCAGAAGACCAAGAATTCTCACTCCACTTATCCAACCGAGAACCATCTTCTGATGCTTTCTTTCTGGTGGGTAGCACTTTGCTCCCATTAACTCCAGCCAGACTAGTCGCATTTGAGTTAATTGCATAATTCACAATGACTTCAATGGGTTTGGGATCAGGCCCAGAGTAAAGTAACTCCTCGCATGAGTAAGGATGGCAGAATCTGGCCCTATATGGCTGGACAGTAGATAAAGACTATGGAAATGTTACACCCTTCTCTGAACCTTTTACAATCTGTGCTGTATCATAACAATGAGACAACCAAAATATTCATGAGGATGTATCATTGTCCCATATTCAGACATTGGATTTGTTTTCCATTTTGATTGCATCTCAACTATCACCTTGTTAAGTGCTTCTGAGCACTGGGCAAATTTCTCTGAGCTACAATGGTCTCAGTTAAGCTCCTTTTATCTTTATGAGGGTAAGTGAGATGGAACACCTGTTCTACCCAATCGAAGACAGCTAGAATTGTCTTACCTAGTGGTAAAAATTGAAAAGCAACATTTTTAACTGCAACCATTGTATGAAGAATGAGCTCAAAAACGTAGAACTTATCAAACAGTCCATAAGTTCAAGTTTCACCAGTATACATAGTGGTTGCTATGAAAAAGAGCATCTGAGGTTATGCAGGTACTCCCTGTTCCAAGGACAGGAACATTGTGATATCTAAGATATCACTTGGTAGTAATTGTTGGTGAATTCTCACTTTATGACTATAAAAATGCACACAATACTAGCCTCTTTATTTTCCTTTTATCAGCTTTGTTACATTTTTTAAAATCTATCTTTGCTTTATATGAGACACATGTAAGATGCCTTTCTAGAAGTTGTGCTTTATAAATCCCAATAGCTTGCGTTTGAGTAAAGAGTAACTGGATGAAATTCCATGGCCTATGATATACAGGAGGTCAGACTACATAGTCTAATGGTCCCTTCTAGTCTTAGAAAACTATGAATTTAAATGATCTAATGATCCCTTCTGGCCTTAAAATCCATGAATCTATTAATCAGAATTACTCTCATCCTCCCTACCGGCTATTCAGCAGCAGTGAATCAATTAGCATAAATAACTGTCAGCCTTTTGGAAGGAAAGTTTGCATTCTCTGTTTGTGCAGACATTTTTTTCTTGTTCGTGTATAAGAATTTTGAGCTGTAAGGGATAGCCCAGATACATAGGCTCAGCTTGAGTCCACATGATACATAAACGGCCCATCTCAACTCAAAGTCTTCTTATTTAATTCACCGGAGAATAGAAGAAGTCTTCAGTGGGAATTTTGCCTGCTTAGGACATTAAGGACGGGCACCCAAGAGCACATTCATGCATCATGTAAAGCCAAAATAGCATAGTTTAAACACAAAAGGTCATGCTTCTGCTATCAAATGTAAATTATATGGTAATGCTCAATCCAAGGTATTTCTGTCAGTTATCCTAGTTTTCACCTATAAACAATTCATTGGATATACTATCTATTAAAGAAAAAGCAGTTCGAACAGACTGTGTACTACAGTCCATTGCACTCATAAGCATGTTAACAGAGGTTTCTTTATTAATAAATATAGAGGTGTTCAGGTGTCCGCAGACGTATAGCAGCTGGTCAAAAAAAAAAAAAAAAAAAAACCCCAAACACCCAGAAGCTTGTATCTTGCTAAGTTAGACATTTCTTTCAAGTACAGTAAAACCTCGATTTAACGGAACTCGATTTAACGGACTTCGGATGCAACGGACAAAATTTCTGAGCAAGTCTGATGCATCCCAAATCCATTTCTCGCGGGCTGGCTGCCGGCTCCCGGCTGCCGCCCGGGTCACGGCAGCGGGCGGGCTGGCTGCCGGCTGCCGCCCGGATCACAGCAGTGGGAGGGTTGGCTGGTGAGTCCCGGGAGCTGGGACCTGTGCGGGCTGCCTGCCGGTTCCCTGCTGCCGCCGGGGTCCTAGCCACGGGCAGACTGGCTGACGGCTTCCGGCTGCCGCCTGGGTCCTGGCAGCGGGAGGGCTGGCTGGCGGGCGGGCTGCCTGCCTGCTCCCGGCTGCCGCCCGGGTCACGGCAGCGGGAGGGCTGGTTGGCGGGCTGGCTGCCAGCTCCCGCCCGGGTCCCGCTAGCGGGCAGGCTGCCGGCTCCTGGGTCCTGCCCGAGTCCCGCCAGTGGGCGGGCTGGCTGCCGGATCCTGCCAGCGGGCGGGCTGGCTGGCTGGCTGGCTGCCGGGTCCCGCCCGAGTCCCGCCAGTGGGCAGGCTGGCTGACAGGTCCCGGCTCCTGGGACCCGGGCGGGCTGGCTGACGGGTCCCGGGAGCTGGGTCCCAGGTGGGCTGGCTGACGGGTCCCGGCTGCCGCCCGGGTCCCAGTAGCTGTGACCTGGGTGGGCTAGCTGACGGCTCCCGGCTGCCACCCGGGTCCCGGCAGCGGGCGGGCTGCGGAGCTGCCGCTCCGACCCTGTGGCAGTCGGGCTGCTGCTCCGACAGCTCGTTTTTTTAATTATTATTAAATAACGGACTTTTTCATTTAACGGACACCCCCTCGCCCGAATTAGTCCGTTAAATGGAGGTTTCACTGTACACCCCTTTCAGCTTGGCAGAAGTTGATTATAAAAAGTAAGAGACATTCCAATAACCAATCTTTAAGTCACAGAATCTTTTAGGTAACAGCTCAGGAAACCAGTGAAGACTGATTGTATAGTAATGTTAACATACTATATTAGCATTCCCTACAATTTATGGCACAAGCACCACTCCAATTCCCTTAGCAGACAAAAGCCAAAACCCCACAGATCCCAGTGAAGGGCTCACTGAAGTGATGTTTCCTTCCCCCCTAACTTCATGGAAACCTCTATGGGGTGCTCTGCAGGGTTCCAGGTCCACAGGCCACTGGATTCTTCTCCTTCCGCAAACCTACAGGGCAATCATCCACACACCACATTGGCATTTACACCAATTACCACCAGGGCTGAATTCAGGAGGATATATTGAGAGTGAAAGTTCCCTCCAGAGAACAGCTTTATGCTTGGAAGGGGAGCAATTCAGTTCAAAACATAATCGGTTTCATATCGCTGTTTGTCTACACAGAATAAATTCATCTCAATATGAAATAAAATGCACATCCTTACTAGAGCTGCTGCTAGCTTCCAAACTGCAGTTTCACTTCTTGTGAAAGAGTACCTTCAGGACTTTCCCCCACACACACACACAAGCCCAAAAAATGCTATTTTGGTGGAGAGCTAAGTATCCATCTTCTTTCTTGCCTATGGAGAAATATAATGGCACCAGGATGTAACAATAAAAGCACTGCATCATAATGCAAGACAAGGCAGAGCTATTACACAAGTGTGTTGTAGAAAAACCTCTTCACCGTGTCATGCCATACCGCAATAGGAGTTTAACTTCCTAGCCCAAAATTCATTCTGGGGATGCAACACGGCCCTGCCAAGTTTTATGGTGACAGGCACTCTATAAAATGTTAAGATAACTCACAGCGCAGGATTCAGACTCCTCCCATTGTTCTTGGGATGATCTGGTCTGAAGATGAGAAAGGGTGATGAACTACCACTGAAATTTGCAGGACACCACGTTCATGCCTTCCAAACAAAAGCCAAGTGATAAGGTCAAGAATTTCAGGCTATTTATTTACACACAGGCACATCAATTCCTGACAATTCACCCATTTCATTTCATTTTTAATACAGATCTCTAATGCCATTATATTTCTTTCCCCGACAGCTGGATGTTAAATGTGACAACTGCCAGAGAAGTATTTCCCCAAACATCAGTATTATGAGCAACACAGCCTGATATAAACAATGCTATAAGCAATGCTAATTTGAACAGCTTCTGAGCTTACATCCACATTGCTGACACCATGACATTATGTATACTAACCTTAATGGCTCCAGTTATATGATGCCTCAGTAAATTTGCTAACATTAACTTACAACAGCGGCAACTTAGCATTCCCTCATGCTGACTTATATTGATTTGGAAACCTGCTGGTTCAGGAACAAAATAGCACAACCGTTAAACTGATTGCAGCTGTATATCAGTCATAAAGATTTGCTTGTTGAGCGATGTTATAGTTTAGTCTCTGTGCGCTCAAAAATAAGCTACAGGGCCCTGTTGTCTGTGACTCTGATCTAGTTTGCTGGAAGGTGCTGTAACCTCTACTGAGAGAACTGTTTCAGATAAAAGAATCAGGCCTGATCCATTTTCAAGTTTCATCTGAAAAAATATCTTTCCACGCTTGCTTGCATATCTTAATGTCTGTCTGTCTCTCTCTCTCTCTCTCTCTCTCTCTCTGTGTTTATGCCACTGTTTAAACTTGACCATTTAATCCCTTTGGGATCCAGCTTGTATTATAAGACCTTATGGAAAATAAACTTGTATTGTACAATAGTAGCCTTACAAGTGTCTGTATCCTAAAACCAGAGTGTTTTCCTTGTGATGTCACAGGATGTCAACAGTCTCGCTCTGTGCAGTTGTGCCCCACTTGCCTCAGCTGGCCTGGGGTGGGAAGTTTATAAGCTGCCCCCAGAAAGGTGAACATTAGTGTCCAACAGAGTCCAGGGCATGATGGCCAGGTGCCAGGACCTGTTGTCAAGGAGACCTGTGAGAGAAAGGCTAATTGGCTGCTACTCTCTCCTATACATCCACCCCAGGGTATGTCCTAGCCTGCAATTAAAAACCCGTGGTTGGTCCATGCCAGCTGACTTGGGCTTTCAGGACTCAGGCTAAGAGGCTGTTTAATTGCAGTGTAGGCTTCTGGGATCCTTCTGCTGCCCAAGCTCTGGGACCCTCCCACCTCGCAGGTTCCTAGAGCCTGCGTTCCAGTCAGAGTCCAGACGTCTATACTGCAATGAAACAGCTCTGCACCCTGAGCCCAAGTCAGCTACAGGTGTCTAATTGCAGTCTCTTACCCTTAGAGACTATAGTGATAGGCAGCAGTATAGCATTGCCCCCTCCACTGCTCTGCCACTACTACATTACAATGGAATGGTTACATCATGGTTCATGAATAAAATTAAATGTTCCATCACCACAGGGATGGGAGGGAGAACTGTTTGAATCCAGATTAGGTGACAGGTTTCTAGACAACTCATCCCCCAGCTTGACTCTGTGCTGGAGGCGGGGCCTGAAGGTTCACCTCAAGTATTGCAACTAGACTGCTGTCAATGGAAATAATACACTTGCCCTGTAAGAGCTTCACTTTATGGCTTGAAACTAAACCCTGGCCTTTTTAATCTTGGTCACTTTTTAATGAACTCTCTTTTCTCTGCAGTTTCAAGGTGTTGGAGATCAAAGGCCAGAATGAATAAAATAAGTGTTGCAGACCACTTATATCTGGTTTCGTCCCATGTCATTTTTATATGTTGATATTCTGGAGTAAACCAAGGTGACATTTTTCAGACAAAGCTTTTTCACCAGGAAATGCACATATTCTACAACATTTTGTAAATTCATGTCAAATCTGCCACTCAATGTTTCTCAGCAATAGAACAAGGCCTGACTTTGGATGTGATTTTTCTGAAACTTCATCATCAAGCACTTTCAACAAGCCCACAAAATTAAGAATTTTCTGCCTATTGTCCATGTTTCCCCTCCTACATATTACATACTGCCCCAGAGGTGCTATTAATATTGGCCCCATAATATGCATCAGGAGTTGGTAAGCATGAGTCATAGAATTAAAGAACTGCAAGGGACCTCGAGTCCCCTGCACTCATGGCAGGACTAAGTATAATCTAGACCATCCTTGACAGCTGTTTGTGTAACCAGCTCTTAATCTTCAATGGTGGAGATTCCACAACCTGCCTAGACAATTTATTCCAGTGCTTAAACCACTCTGACAGTTGGGAAGATTTTCCTAATATCCAACCTAAACCTCCCTTGCTGCAATGTAAGTCCATTGCTTCTTGTCCTATCCTCAGAGGTTAAGAAAAACAACTTTTATCTCGCCTACTTGTACCAACCTTTTATGTACTTGAAAACTGTTATATTCCCCCTCAGTCTTCTCTTCTCCAGACTAAACAAACCCAATTTTTTCAATCATCCCTCATAGGTCTTGTTTTCTAGACCTTTAATCATTTTTGTTGCTTTTCTCTGGAGTTTCTCCAAATTTGTCCACATCTTTCCTGAAACATGGCACACAGAACTGGAAACACTACTCCAGTTGAGCCCCTTGAGCATGGGATAGAGCGGAAGAATTACTTCTCATGCCTTGCTTACAATACTCATGGCAATATATCCCAGAATGATGTTTGGGATTTTTTTGCAACAGTTTTATATTTTTTACTCACATTTAGCTTCTGATCCATTATTCTTTTCTGCAATACACCTCCCTAGGCAGTTATTTCCTATTTTGTATGCGTGCAACTGATTGTTCCTTCCTAAGTGGAGTACCTTGCATTTGTCCTTATTGAATTTCATCTTATTTACTTCAGACCATTTCTCCAGTTTGTCCAGGTCGTTTAATCCTATCCTCCAAAGCACTTGCAACCCCTTCCAACTTGGTATCATCTGTAAACTTTATAAGTGTACTTTCCATGCCATTATCTAAATTATTAATGAAGATATTGAACAGAACCGGACCCAGAACTGATCCCTGCAGGACCCCACTCATGATGCCCTTCCAGCATGATTGTGAACCACTGATAACTACTCTCTGGGAATGGTTTCCCAACTCACCTTATAGTAGCTCCATCTAGGGTGAATTTCCCACATTTTTTTATGAGAAGGTCAGGCAAGGTAGCATCAAAAGTCTAACTAAAGTCAAGATATACCACATCTGCCACTTCTCCGCTATCCACAAGGTGTGTTACACCCTTTCAAAGAAAGCTATTGGGTTGGTTTGACCCCATTTGTTCTTGACAAATCCATGTTGTTACTTATCACCTCATTATCTTCTAGCTACCAGGAAACTGATTTCTTAATTCTTTGCTCCTTACTATTGGTAAGGTAGAGCCTGAAACCAATGGGAGAAAGATTGTGCTTCAGAGGTGCTGCGAAAGAACTAGGAAGAAAGAGACTAACAAGCAAGGAAAGAGGGAAGGGGAAAGGATAGAGAGGTAAAGGGGCAAGAAAATATAGTGTCAGAGAAAAGGAAGGGGAGGAACCTAGATAAGGAGTGAAGCAAGAAAAGGAAGCATATAATTTATGCCAGAAAAAAATCCACATTTTCTTCCATAGAACAGGCACTTTTTAGTGTTTCAGTCAACGATTCAAGTAGGGACCCATTTATGAGGTGCACTGGAGCTTGAACTGCAGAGCTATTTTCACCACATCGAATCAACACACGTGGATGTTAACATTTATTGCATTGTATGCTCGCTGCCTTGAAATTGTCGCAGGCATATGCCTCACAGGGGGGGCTGGGTTTATGCCGTGCAAATAGCAGCAAGTATCCAGCTCCGTTGCTTTGACCTATCAAGCCGCAGGCAGTGAAAAAAAACATGTAGTTTGCATATCCTCATTGAGAGAGATTATTGTCTGTCCCTGGCACACCTGTAGGCACAATTAACAGAGTCAGTCACAGCAGCAAGAAGAAGTCTGAAGGAGGACTTTTCCTCATGATTTCTTCTTGAGAAAAAACTCACAAAGCAATGAGGATCATAATCAGCCTCTCTAGCACCAGAGCTGTGCTGTTGAAATCATAAAAATAAACAGCTGAAGGTGGGGGCAGGGGTTAGAGGAAAAGGGGTTGCCTTTTGAACTTTATAATTAAGAAACTAAGGCAAACAAAGAGCCAGATTCTGATTTTACCACAGTATAAAATCAGAGTATTGCCCCCGAAGACACTGGGGTTTTATGTGAAAAATCCTGAAAGGCAAAGTACCCATCTGAAACACCTAAGCCTGGATTCTCCAGATAACTTTATATGTTCAACAAACAGGTCTCAAACTATTTTAGTTGCGGCCTTGATTGCTCAGCACTTTTACAAATCTGACCCCAGGTGTCTCACCTTGGGCATCAGATAACGAGGGACAAACAATTAGGGCATATCTATACTGGAACTTTTCTGCGCAGTAAGGCAGCATTTTGCACTCAATGTGCAGACATGTACCAACTCTCGTTGAGGTGGGTTTTTTTGCAGTGCTGCAACAGGAGTTTTTGCACACAAAGTGGCATGGCAGTGTGTAAGGCTATCCGCACAGAGGCTCCTGCGCTCTATTGCCAGTGTAGACACTTGATTTCTCTCTGTGCTGTAATTGGCCTCCAGAGCTGTCTCATAATGCCAGGGTGACCAGATAGCAAGGTGAAAAATTGGGATGGGATAATAGGAGCCCACATAAGAAAAAGCCCAAAATATAGGGACTGTCCCTATAAAATCAGGACATCTGGTCACCCTACATAATGCCTCAAGTGAATGCTCTGCTCATTGTTTTGAATCCGGTTGCCCTGGAGACATGTACTCCTCCCCTTTCAAAGCACCATTTTGGACAGCCCTTGTGTGTGAGAGAGAGATTTCTGTGAGAGAGCCCAGGGAGGGAGGCGGGGGCTGATGGCAGGGTTTCCCCCTCCCCCTGGGCTGGTTGCTTTCTGATGCTGTCTGAATTCACAAGACCGCATGCGGACACACACTCTGTTCCCCAAAACACACTGTCTCTCCCCCCCTCCATACACACACACACTCCGTCACACACTCTTCCCCCTCTCCCCACACACACACACTTGAGTTGAAAAGCAGCTGGCAATGGAGTAGGATGCCGTGGAAGGATGAGATTGGGAAACCTGCATCATGTGGTGCTGTGCCTGCCACAGAAGGCATTGCAAACCCTTCCCAAAGCACCCTGTGCCCAGTTGCACAGAGGGATAGCTACCCACAATGCACTGCTGTCTTTGCCTAGCAAGAGCTGCTAATGTGGATGCACTCCAGCATCACAGGGAGCACAGTGTGGACACGCAACAACGGTTTAATTCCAGTGTTTTAATAAATGTGGTATAACTTGTGGCACAGAAACTTGGCAGTGTAGACATACCCTTAGTAATCACCTGTGAACAGTTTGTTCTAAGAGTACACCTTACGTGACTGACTGTCATACAGAAACTCTGTGGAAAAGGCAAAGGCAGAGAAAGAATCCAGGGCAGCATTCAACTGTCTTAACTATGAGACCCTCCTTTCTCTTCCTGGAATCCCCTGCCTCATTCACTACAGTTTTGAACTTGTGCAGCAATGGGTCCTACAGACAACAGCCTCCTTCTCCACCAAACCCAGATTCCTTCTCAAATCACCATCCGGCCTGTGCACTGTGGAATGAATCCCTGGGGTCTTGTGAAGAAATAGTATTTGATCATGTAATTACAGACTATATCATAATGCATAGCATGGCCCAATTACCTTTGCGCAGGCAGTCTTAATTGTGGCATTCGCTAACTTTTGAATGCTTGACATTGCTATCTCAATATCTTTTGAGGTCGTTTTTTGGATGTAATTTCCTAATTTTAAAGAACTGGGGGGAAAAGAATTTATATCTTGTGTAACAATATTGTCCCCTACCGTGGGTTATCAGCTGGGTCAGGACCTGTATTTACATAGCACAAATGTCTACCATGGGAGCTAACAGAATAACTGGTAGCAGTAGTAAGGCTATTACCCTTTATGTGCAATAAGGGATGAGACTTACAATTTGCCAGTGGGTTTCGCACCTATTTGCTGACAACAGAGGAAGGTAGAGATTCAGGACTCCTTGGTTTAATTCCAAGTTCTGAAGGGCACCGTGTCTAGTGGTTACAGATACTTCTGCCTCCGTTCCCTCATCCTAGCTCCTGCCCCACTTCCCATTTTCTCTTATCCAGCATCAACCCCCAGGTTCTGGCTCTTGTCCTCCAAGCCCTCCACTCTTCTGCACCCTTTCCCGTACCTCAGGTCTCCTCGCTTTCTGCACCTAACCACCACTCTACTCATACCCCCTCCAACTCTTCTTCTATCCCCCAGTCCCCTCCAATCCTTTCTCCATTTCATTCTGTTCCTAATCACGTCGATTTATAGCATGGCAATTTTGAGGCAAATTTTCCTGGGGGTGGCAAAAGGCAGATTCCTGGCATCAGTGTGTCCACTCTCCTAAATTGCAAACCCTTTCTCCACTGCATAGAAGCACTAGAACTTCTCAACAAAACACTAAGAATCTTTCTAACATGGACAAAACAATGTATTTCCCCTTAATCTTATTCTCAGAAATGGCTGAGCTGTTTTAATTGAAACAAAAAAACCCAGCATGAAGCAGAAGCCCAGCATGAAAATTTTAGCCCAAATAAAGTTTGGCAAAAGTGAAAACAGCACTACCAGGTCCTACCTGTAATAAAAAGTCAACATTTAGCAGCAGCAGCCGTCATACCACTTATTTCAGTCTATTGACTTATTTTCAGAGCCTATTGATACTGTATTATCTCCCGGATACTGCTGTTTGGTAACTGTTGGCAAATGTTCCTTTTTCAATGGTGGTCACTGTATACCACTCGCACAGGTGAAGCTTAAGGAATTTATGAAGTACTTTCAGATCCTCTTATGAAAAGTCCTAAGCAACTACCAAGTATTATTGTTGAGTTCATGCCCCTATCTCAAGAGAAAGCAATGTTTATGTTCTCAAAGGGTTAAAACTATAGCCAAAGCTATTATTAAGACCGTTCTATGCTACAGGCGTGTTTTCTACTTGCTCTAGAACATTACCCATCATAAAATCTTTCTGGTTGAGGCCACAACCGCAAGTTTGGACAGGTGGAAATATATATTTGTCTTCATTTAGCAAGCTTCACTTAATTAAAGGCTTCTAGCCCCAGAAGCATTAGGTGATTTAACCAATCAATATACCAATACCATTCTCTAAAAATATTGATAATCAGCTTTCCCATCATTTCCTGTGGTTTTTAAAATGCTGCAAAAACAATGAGGCAGATCTTGGCGTGCATCTGATCTGCACTGCGGCAGGCTGCTTTGATTTCACCTTTGCACTCTTCTGAGCCTGCTGAAGCCCCCATGTGAGGCTGGCCTCCCTGACATACACCAGCCTGCTCTACTTCATCCCAGCCACAAACTGCCCTGAGAAGCTGGAGCCACAGCCAAGGGTGGACATGGAGTTGCATTATAATTTAGCAGCTATTCCAGCAAAGAGGATAGTGGCTCCTGTTCATGTGACAGGGCATTAACCTTTGTAACCCAGATGCCCAGCTGAATCCCTTCCCTGCAATTCCTCCTCAATTCAGCACTTGATGACTTCACAGAAAACTTATGTCTGCTCCTTGAAGCAGGACCGTGCAAACAGATGTTACTGCCTGCTAAGAATTATAAGCCTGACAACATAACAACAAGCAGAGGGACAACATTTTGGTTTGTGCTGAGAAAAAAGCACTCACAAAAGCAAACAGTGAGATACATTTTAAATAGCAGAGGTAGCGGATGTCATGCAGATTCTTAACAGTGAGAGGAAATGGCTCTGTAAGACATCGATGAGAGTGTCATGAGTCTGATGCACACACTATATTCTTGGTGATATCCTCAGGCATAATCTTTCTGGAAAAAAAGTTTCATTTATTGGAAAAATATGGAAATTAAGAACAGAAACAACCTCAGAGAACTGCTTTTAGGGATAAATAAAAACAAGATGTATGCAGAGATGCTACATTCTGCTTCTTGTATTCAGGAAAGAAACCATCTTGGTCAGTGTTAGTCAAACCAAAATACATAAGAATGGCAATACCTATTCCTCCATGAACTTAGCTGATTCTTTTTTAGAATCCAGTTATACTTTTGGCCTTCACAACATCTCCTGGCAATGAGTTCCATAGGTGGACTGTGTTTTGTGTGAAGAAATACTTCCTTATGCTAGTTTTAAACCTGATGCCTATTAGTTTCATTGGGTGACCCCTTGTTCTTATGTTATATAAAGGGGTAAATAACACTTCTTTATTCAGAATCAGAGAGGTAGCCATGTTAGTCTGGAATAGCAGAAGTAACAAAGAGTCCTGTGGCACCTTAAAGACTAACTAAAGTATTGAAGCATAAGCTTTTGTGGGCTAATACCCACTTCGTCAGATGCAACTTCTTTATTCTTCTTTCTCTACATCATTCGTGATTTTATAGAGCTCTATCATATTCCCCCCTTAGCTGACTCTTTTCTAAGGTGAAGTGTCCCACTCTTTGTAATCTCTCCTCATAGGGAAACTATTCCATACCCCCTAATCATTTTTGTTGCCCTTCCCTGCACCTTTTCCAATGGTAATACATCTTACACATGATTTTGGGGTTTCAAGTCAATTGCAAAACATTCCTGATTTCTACTAATGTATTTGCTATTTGTAAACAGGGCTTGTTAATTCAACTCTGGACCTGTCTGTGAAGTCATTTAAACAAACATTGACGATTAGGTCCAGAATTTAATGTCTGACCTTCTCAAACACCACAGCCGTCCCAAATTATTCTACTCTGCCAGCTCTGAAGTAATCTGTCTTCAGCCCCATGATAGGGCATTGGGAGGAAATAAAGAATGCACCCAGAGCGGGGTTGTGTGTTTGCAGAGGGAGACAAGAAAACAGTGGATGTAAGTTTTCCATTAAATCAGAAAGTGGTTTATGTAAAATGCCCTAGCCCAGGGGCTGCTAAAGAAAAGCTTCATCCTCATTTATCACAAAGCAGTTCACGCATCACACCAGGCAGCCCTAAAGTATACCACGAGGATTTCAACCTGTGCCTAGAACCCAGAGGTCCTCTGCAGCTGTAAATCCATAGCTGTGCGCCAATTGAACCCAGAGGTCCTCTGCAGCTGTAAATCCATAGCTGTGCACTGATCAAGCCCTATTCCTAAGCATCCGCCATATGGCTCAGATGAATAACGTTCATCCAATATGGTTTCATGAGCTGTTCAATTTGTGGAGAGTGTTTCCTAATCATATAAATAACAGATTTTTTTTAAACGCGTACTGGAGTGTACAAGATTTCATTGCTGACTGGAGAATAGTCCGCTTATGGCACAAAGTCACAGAAGGTACTGGATTCACACACATTTTCACAAATTCCAGCGTGGTAGCTGTGTTAATCTGTATCAACAAAAACAATGAGGAGTCCTTCTAGCACCTTAGGGCTTGGCTACACTTGCAACTTATACCACAATAAAGCCACCCAGAGCGCTCTACCTACTCCCCATCCACACTGGCAAGGCACGTAGAGCACTCGGACTCCCTGGCTGAAGCACTGCTGGTACCCCACCTCGGCAAGAGGGATAACGTCTGATGTGTATTGGGTGAGACATCAGTGTGAATGAGGTGTTGCATTGCTCCGGAAATGTCTCATAATTCCCTTAAGTCAAGTGGCCACTCTTCTCATTGTTGTGAAATCAGCTGCAGGAATGCAGAAGTGCCATTTCAAAGCTCTGTTACAGACAGACAGCCGCTTATCTTCTCCGAGACAAAGCAAACATTTACTGTTTGCTTTGAGTGAGGGATAGAGAGGCAGGAGCGGGGGCTGAACTATCTAGACAGCATGCTGACACTCTCAGCACCCCAAAAACCCACTCTCTCTCTCTCCCCCTCCAACATTCACACCACACACTCCCTGTCACACTCCACTCCACTCCCGGATTTGAAAAGCACGTTGCAGCCACCTGAACGCTGGGATATCTGCCCATAATGCACCGCTCCCAATGCCTCTGCAAGTGCTGCAAATGTGGCCACGCCAGTGCAGTTGGAGCTGTCACTGTGGACAGACTGTGTCACTTTCCCTAGTGCACTCTCCGAAGGCTAGTTTAACCCAAGGAGCTTTATATCTGCAAGCCAAGCCCTTAGAGACGAACAAATGTATTTGGGCACAAGCTTTCATGGGCTAGAACCCACTTCATCAGATGCATGGAGTGGAAAATACAGTAACAGGTATAAATTCATGAAAAGATGGAAGTTGCCTTACCAACTGTGAGGTCAGTTAACTGTTTGAAATGGGCCACTCTCATTACCAATACAAAAGTTATTCCTCCCTTGGTATCCTGCTGTTAACTGAATTGTCTCATTAGACCAGGGGTGGGGAACCTTTTTTCTGCCAAGGGCCATTTGGACATTTATAATGTCATTCGCGTGCCGCTCCCCCTCCCCCCCCCCCCCCCGAGGAAGCCCAGGCTGGCAACGGGAGCTGAGACCCCAGCTGGCTAGGGGCCAGCGGGGGAAACCCCAAAGCAGTGGCAGGCGGAGTGCTCAGCCCTGCACTGCTTTGGGGTTTCCCCCACTGGCCCCTTGCCAGCCGGGGTCCTGTCGCCTGCCCCAGTCAGCTTCCGCTGTCAGCCTGGGTGTAGGGGGTGATCTTCCTTTACCCCCGCCCAGCCTCCCCCCATCTAACCGCCTTTCCTCCCCCACCCCTGCCTGGCCCGGCCCATCCCACCGAACCTAACCTCCTCCCCCTCCCACTCCCAACCCAGCCTCCTGCCCCCCCATGATTGACCCGCCCAGCCCAGCCTCCCCCCCCACACCAAACCTCCTTCCCTCCTGCACCCACACCTCACCCACCCTATCCAGCCTAGTCTCCTGCCCCCCTCCCCGCCCAGCATGGACTCCCCCCTTGCCTGCCCCCCAGCCCAGCCTCCCCCCACACATCCCCTTGACTGTCGGCTCCCCGCGGCTCCTCCTTACCCTGCCCGGCTAATGGTGGCCGCACGGCCCCGGCGGCTCCCCCAGGCGCTTCCCGACCCCTTCGCTGAGTGCAGAGTAAACGTGGCCGTACTTTTCAGTCTTTTGCTCCTTGAGTCAGTTGTGCTGATGAAGTCAAAATTAAATTCCACAGTGAAAATGGAAATTTCAAGTATAAGTGCTTGCAACAGACCAAAACATTACTGACCACGTCCATAAGTATTCTGGGCAAAGTATACCTGTCCGGCGGCTGCAGCACGTCTTCTCCCCACGTCCCAGTGCCTGACTCAACCCCGGCCCCGCCGCGCTCTCCCCGGCCGCTCACTTCCGGCGTGCAGGGCCCGGCCCTCCCTCCGCTACAGCACGCTGGCTCCCCCACTCCATTCATCCAGGGCCTGCTCCCCCCCCACCCCGGCCGGTCTCCCGCCACCTGCGCCCTGCCCCGCCCAGGCCTACGTGGGGTACCTGCTGGGCCCCGCTGCTCCAGTTGCGACTCCTGGGAGGGCAAGGTGGAGCGACGTGGCCCCAGCCTTCAGGGAGACGCTCTGGGGCAGTGCCGCACCTGCGCACTCCCACCGCCACGTTGGTCCGACTCGCAGATTTTCGAGACCCGCCTGCGGGCCAGATGGATTGATTTGGCGGGTCGTATACGGCCTGTGGGCCGGAGGTTCCCCACCCCTGCATTAGACTGACCTTACACCTTATTACAAAATAAGTGCCACAAGGACTCCTCATTATTTTCACAACTAGCACTCATACAAATAAAAAGCCCAACCCCATGAATACCAATGTGTCACTGGGGAAATTTAGTCACATACATTTGTAGATCTGTCTTCCCACAACAAAATTTATCAACTCTGCTCTGACGGCACTTTGAAAGATTTCAAGAATCACTTACATAGAATATTAGGGTTGGAAAAGGCCTCAGGAAGTCATCTAGTCCCATCCCCTGCTCAAAGCAGGATCAACACCCACATTAGGAGTGGCAGGAATCTGCAGAATGATTTGCAAGCAACTCAGATCTTTCCTTAGTTTAATATTGTGCTTCTGTACCCGTTTGCCCTCTAGGGGAGGAGATCTTATGGGCTAGGGGTCTCCAAACTACGGCCCGGGGGCCGGATCCGGCCCCTGGCTTTGATTTGTCCGGCCCCCCCAGCTGAGCAGGCAAGTGGAGTAGCTGCCGATGCTCCCCCTCCCCATGAGCTGGTGCCAGCGGCCCCATGGGCGGAGGGGTGAGTGCCCCTGAGGCAGTGGCCAGAATAGAAAAGGGGAGGATGCAGCAGCGGTCGGAGAAGCAAAGGGGTGGGGGGGTGGGGGTGTTGCAGCAGCGGCCAGAGGAGCAAAGGGGGGGATTTTGCATATATTTGCATATATTGAATTTTTTCACAGTTGCTTCGGCCCGCGAAGCCCCTTCAAAAATCTAATATGGCCCTCGTCTCATAAAGTTTGGAGACCCCTGTAAGAGCATCATCTAATCATTTGAGTATCTATGGTACCTGCTTGTGGAATACTCCTGGTACATCAAGATACGAAAGGCAGCCATCAGAAACATTGTCTGCCAAACCAAGTGGGAAACATGACATACCCTGATCTAGTGGTTATTTGCCAAAATCAACTGAAATATATCAGCAGCTAAAATGTGTTAACTCCATCTGGTTATGCTATTTATTTCTTCCAAAGTAGGGAGCCAAAAATACTCAACTCTCTATAGCTTTATTAAGTTCCTTTGGATCTAGGCCAACCCTCAGAATCTTCCGTGGTTATTCTACCAACCAATCAGTTGGTTCACTGACTTTATAGCCTTTTAAGATCACCAGCTTGTATGCTGGGTTGAGGTTCACCAGGAGTATTTTAATAGCTGGAGTTACCCCGTGGGTCTACAAAAATATCATGTGCATCCTTTATACAACCTGTTTTATTAGCACAGCTAAACGTGCTTCTAGTCTATTATTTTCACTTAAAACGCAGGGGAACCCCATTTAGTGTGTCGAGGCTAAGACTTCACACCCAAAGAAGTCATAAAATCAGATGATCTGATAGTGCTTTTCCAATTTATACTGGCCCTACTTCACTGACATCCCAGTTACTGGTAATCTCTCTCTGTTCTAGGTCACTAATATTACCTTCAGGCAGACCAGCATAAGGCCATTCTAACTGGCATTTGCTCTCCTCCACCCTCTCAATTAAACATATGAGGCATCCAGGCTCAAGCTAATGCTCCGTGGATCATTTTGGCTTCCCTACCACAGACTGACCCACTCCTAAAACAGAGAGTGGGGAAACTATAAAAGGCCAGGAATTATTGGAGCTCAACACAAATTACTCTAGTGGCTTGTCAGAGGCTAAATCCCAGCCTATTCAGAGACTTGAGCAAGGCCCAACCTTGACCCAAACTATCATAGGCAAAATCCCCCACAGTGGGAACCTAGATTCTACTCTACTGTACAAGAAAAAACAAGAATGATTATTTGACCCTGTGTTATTTTTCAAAAACAATGGGAATTATGTCAAATACTTGGAATAATGGCAAGTGAGGGAAACTAACTTGAAAGGTTTGCTTTACAGGATTGGTGTTATTATGTACCATGCTGTACGTATCTGATGTACTTGCACTAAGGTTGTAACTGCTTGGTGATCTCATGACATTACATGCGTAAAGGTCATACATATTTTAAGGACATTGCATTCATAATCATTAGTAAGAAAGGATGCGATCAATAAAATGTGCATTTTGATTTACCTCTTCTGGTTATTTTTATCTCCAATGGACAAGTGCGCTCCCAAGAAGTGGACAAGTGTTCTTCCATGCTATGGTATGCAAAATAAATAAACAAACAAACATCCAATGCCAGATCAATACAATAGAATAATAGTTTTGCATTGTTATATATCACTTGTCACTCGTACATCACAAAGTGCTTTACAAATGGGGTAGGTATTATCCCATTTGAGAGATCAGGAAACTGAGGCACAAAGCAGTCCATCAATAGCACCTTCAATAACAGAACCCAGGTTTGACTCCCAACCTGGTAATTTAATCACTGGAGATTTGATCACATCCCCACTGAGATGCATGGTGCAGTGTAAGGGGGTCCATCACTCACCCGGCGGCGCCCCCGTCTGGTCGTCTGGGAATTAGCTCTTGTTGACCCAGGAGCGCCCTCTGCCGGCCGACCTCCGCTTCTCCACGCCGGCCCCGTGTCCCTCCTGGACCCCGGAACCCCTTGCTGAGGGTGCCGCACCCTTGCAGTACCCTCCTTGTCTCAGGGTCTCCCCTCCCTGGGGAACCCAACACCCACTATCCCCAACTTGCCTCAGATACGGCCACTGCCAGTCACCACTGCCTCAGTCTCTCTGAGGCTGACTGCAGTCTCATGGCTACTCATCACCGGCAAGAAGGGGTTGGCCTGCTGCTCTTATCAGCCCAGGGGCCGCCCCCTTGCAACCCCCAGTTCCCCGTGGGTCGGGCCTTCCTTAGGCTCAGCAAGCTGGGGCCCTCTCACTAGAGCTTAGGCTCCCTGGCTCCCAGCTGCCTTGCCCTCGCCCTGTCCCAGTCCAGGTACTTTGATAAAGGCTCCCTGCAGCCAGGCCTTGTCTCCCTCTGCTTGCAGAGGAGACTGCCCCCTTGCACTCCCCAGTACCCCGTGGGTCGGGCCTTCCCTAGGCTCAGCAAGCTGGGGCCCTCTCCCTAGAGCTCAGGCTCCCTGGCTCCCAGCTGCCTCACCCACACCCTGTCCCAGTCCAGGTACTTTGCAGCCAGGCCCTGTCTCCTGCTGCCTACAGAGTAGACTGCCTCCAGAGTAAACCCTCTCTCCCTAACTCCTGCCTCCCAGGCTTTTATACAGCCTGGAATGTTTGGGGCGTGGCCACACAGCTGAGCTTGCTTTCCACTTAAGCCTGCTAGCAGGCTCAGCCAGCTACAAACCCTCTTTCCAGAGCTATTCCACCCCTGGCCGGCAGGGAGCGGGGAGCACCCCACTACATGCAGACATTAGAACATAATGCATTTTTCACTCATATAGCAAAACATACAACATGGGGCAATAGTTGTGTTTTTTGGGGGGGGAGTGTAAGCCTGATATTGGAAATTTTAACTAAGTTCTTATCTACTAAGCAGAATACTCTTTACATGGACTACAGCAGCAGCACAATAGCCATGCTGCCAGCAGACCAGTGGGTGGCTCCTTGTTAACTATTATAATTTATATCTATTTACAACAAGTCCCTTACAGTACTGTCCCCTTCAAGAGCTGAGATGGACTCAAAGATATAACCAACGTATTGAACTGATCACGGGTCATGCTTTGAATTCCCTCCCCCACACCTCCCGTTCCCCAGTAACAATGATTATTGTATTTCAGTGGTGTTACCAGATTCATAAGAGAATGCGGAAAGGACTGGAAAACATGCCTTATGATGAAAGATTCAAGAAGCTCAATCTATTTAGTTAATCAAACATAAAAGATAAAAGGGTGACTTGATCACAGTCTATAAAAACCTACATGGGGAACAGAAATCTGATAATAGAGAGCTCTTCAGTCTACCAGACAAAGGTGTATAACGTGATCCAGTGGCTGAAAAATTGAAACAAGCCAAATTCAAACTAGAAAAAAGATACACATTTTTCCACAGTGAGGGTAATTAACCATTGGAACAAGTTACCAGTGGGTGTAGTGGATTCTCCATCACTTCAAATCTTTAAATGAAGATTGGATGTTTTCTAGAAGAGATGTTCTTCAACCCCAGCTATTAGACTTGAGGCAGGAATTAATTCATGGGAGTCCTGTGGCCTAGGTTATACAGGAAGTCCAATTAAACCAGGGGTGGGCAAACCTTTTGGCCTGAGGGCCACACTGGGTTTCAAAATTGTGCAGAGGGCCAGGTAGGGAAGGCTGTGCCTCCCCAAACAGCCTGGCCCTGCCCCCTATCCGACCCCCACCCACTTACTGCCCCCTGACTGCCCCCCTCAAAACCTCTGACCCATTAAACCCCCCCATTCCTTGTCCCTTGATCACCCCATCTGGAGACCCACACACACACACACTCTAACTGCCCCTCCCAGGATCCCATCCCCTAAGCTCCCCTACTCTTTGTTCCCTGACTGTCCCCCTGAACCACTCCCACACCCCTAACTACCACCACTGGGAACCCACCCCCTATCTAAGCCCCCCTGCTCCGTTGTCTGACTGTCCCCTTCCAAGACCCCCCACGCTAACCACCAGCCCCGGGGACCCCAATACCTAAGCCCCCTCCAACAGCCCCCCTCCCACCTTACCTGTGCTCCTTACCTGGGTGAGGAACAGGGAGAGGACAGAGCCACCCTCCCCTCCCCACTCCCAACAGGCCAGTCTGGGGGGGCACTTGACCCCTCCCATACTCCCTCCTACGTGTTGCCTCTAAGACAGAGATTCAGACAAATATTTCTTCTGATATTTTTCAGTTATTTTATTAAACAATCATGTTTTACATGTCATCAGACCTAACCCCTGAAGTGCAAAAAAATGGTTTCTGAGGTATTAAGACTGGAGGAAAACATGCACAGAGTTGTTGTTAAAGACCCTACACTACAACAGGCTGGATCATTTCTGAACAGGCCTTGTCTAGATCAGAGAAATCTGATATGGAATGTCTGTATTTGCATGTAGTCTTGAGATTCAGAGACCCCTGAACATTAACCACTTGTGTCGCATCATAGAAATCATTCACATGATTAATAGGGGGAAAGTGATAAATAACAATGAGTTGCTGCTGAGCCAATATGTACAGTACATGGAAAGTGAAGTTAAGAGTTCATTTACTGAGCCTAGACCCAAATCCTAACTGTTTAGCAATCAAATTAATATATCTATACTGTATCTACCATTGCCTCACTTGCTATCAGTACCAATATCCTCTTAAAGATTCCTGGATAGATGTACCTAAATTCCCATTCACAGACACCTATTGAAAGAGAGACATGACCATTCACACTTAATTCAGATGATCTGGGGTTTATCCGATTAGCTGGAGCTGAGAATCTGGTAAGGCACGTGACCTATTCTTGCAAGGTTTTTCCCCAACAGGGAGAAAGTCCAGTTCATGTGGGAAACACCCCAAGGGGAGCATCACTGTGGGAAGTTCTGGGTGGAAGGACCACCTTATTTTTTGAACTGTGCAACTGATGGGACAGAATTGGTCCTTTCAAATTACTTTGGTGGGGGTTTTCTCACACTGCAGAATTTGGCCCTAAAACATCCTTTTGGCTGGAAAAGTATTAGGGTTTTTGTTGTTGTTGTTCGAGGGGTGGAAGGGTTGTTTTGTTTTAGAAATAAAGGAATGAATTCTTTTCACCCGAGCATGTCCATGAGAGGAGAGTTTAATTCAAGGCAATAGCAGTGTGGACTGCATCCAAGTAAGGCTTAGCAAAAATTGAACAACTGATGATGCAGGCAAGCTCCCATTAACATTGTCAACGATTTCCCTGTGCGAGTTTTTTGTCTGAGTGAATGACAGGATTGTGCCCAGGGAACGGCTTTGAATTTTCAGTACTAAACAATTTGAGACAGATACCATGCCAAATTTTGACTCAATTTACACTGTGTGCAATCCCACTGAATTCAATGGAATTAGAAGACAGGCAGACTTCAGCCCACTGTGTCATAGGATCCCATTTTCACATGGATAATCACTGTCCACTTATTTTGATTCTTTCTGCAGTTATTTTTAGTCAGATAGAAAATAAAAATGTAAGTTCTGAGCTACTTTAATTTGCTCGAAAAGCTCCCACCATAAAGTGGGAAAATACAGAAAAAAGGTAAAAGTAGAGGCAGTCTTTACAAAAAGCAGTGGTTAAATATGAATGTGGCAGGCTGGCCAGGCCTGGTTTAATAATGGTGTCTTTAAAGGTGTTTTATCTTAAGTATCTTTATATTTTAAGACCCCAGTTGACAGTAGGACACGAATTTTATTTTCAGTACACCCACAGGCACAATGGTCAATAGTCTGATCACAAACACAAATGAGAAGAATTACGTAGGATTCTTGCCGTCACTGTGACTGTTTAGCTATTCAATAAAGTCTACAACATTACAAATAAGACTAACTGAAGTTTGATACAGGCAGGATGTTGCCTTGGTAAATATATAACATAGGCATATTTCATGGACACCGAAGGCAATCCCCCACCCCCAAAACAAGTGCAAATTAATTGTTCCTTTTAGTTGAAAACTGGGTTTCGTATGCCATCCAAAACTGAGCTGCTGGGCCATTTCCTGCGCAGGAGAGTGAGGGAACAGACGAAAAAGAAAATGCTCATAATCCCTAGAATGACTGTTCCTGAAATCAGTGCACTGGTGACTGAGTTCAGCTGGAAAGGAGGGCCATATGGATGAGCTGCAAAGGGAAAAAAAGGCACAGAAGAGTCTCATCAGAATCTCTCTCTGCAGAGCTGTGTCTTCCTGCCACAATGCCTTTATAGAACAAAAATTATAGTTAACAGACTGATCCTGAACTGCACATTAAGTTTATCTCTTATTGATATTTAGGGAGTGGTTGGAGGTGAATAGCTCCTTCAAAGACACACTCACATACTCACCATGACGGTTGGGTGTGGGTGGGTGGGTGTCTGTGTGTGCGTGCATGCAAGACAAGATGACAATATTTAATACATAAGCTGATCTGAATTCCATACTCAGGTGTGCAGGAGGCCAGCTGGCAGGAACCCTAAATCTTGCTAGTTAATGCCAGGTTTCTGTTATACGTGATTTTATTATGGAGGAGGAACCTTAACATGCTTCTGGAGTCCCCGCCATTCAAATGTGTTGGAGGAAGGAAGAACTAAGGGAGGAGGGGGGAGTTCTTTCCAAGTTGCCTTAGGCTTCAGGAGGAATAGCAGCTGAATTTTGTCACATGGTTCCCTAGTCAATACTGACAGAGAGTGATCAGCCAGACTACAGCAACAGAGAAACCAGGAATGCACTACAGATTTATTTCTTCACACCAAAGGATTCCAGGCGATCAGGAGGAGAACCACTCTGACAATCTGCAGACCTCCTCTCCCCTATGCTAGCCCATCATTCTTCCATACAGCCTTCTTCTTCTTCAACCACCAGAGTACAAGCATTGGGCTCTGTAACATAAGCACAACCATACTGGGTCAGACCAAAGGTCCATCTAGCCCAGTATCTTGTCTTCTGACAGTGGCCAGTGTCAGGTACACCAGAGGAAATTAACAGAACAGGTAATCATCAAGTGATCCATCCCCTGTCTCCCATTCCCATCTGCCTTACCACAGACAATTTGTGTGGTTCCTATGGTTACATCCAGGACAAAGGTCAGGGACTACAGGAGCTGAAACAGGACTCTTTCACCTTTTTGAGCTGTGAAGCCAGTCAGGCCAGGCTACACTAGAACAACCATTTTGTGGTTCAATTAATCTGTTGTAGGAAGTGACTTTATTGCTTAAACCTGCAATTTGGCTTCTGGTAGTTGCACTGTTTCCTAATGTGCCATAACAGCATAAATAGGGTTGCATGTGATCTGTAATTTCAGTTCCATAGCAGAGACTGGAATTTGCTAAATTGTTGGGCACATGAACTTAACTGATTTCATTCCAGATTTACCAATTGTTTTCTTTAGAACACACTCGTATTTTCTCATTTTCAATTAATAGTAATAAGGAAAACTTCAACACATATAGCTGAATCCATATGGTTTACCCTCTCATTAGTGTAGCACTCCTGTAACACCCTTCTTTTGTTTATTCTGATTAACTTACCTAGCTGTGAATTGTTGGTTGGTGTCTCATCTGCATAAAAATATAAAAATGGAGCTATTATATTTTACAGACATCAATAGCTGCATCCTCTTTTTACTCCTACTAAAACCAGACAAAAATAAAGCTAGGACTATCCTAAAACTCAACAACTGTGTTGGCAATGGTGGCTTGTCCTGATCAATGTCTCTGATCAAGTCGGGCTAGTAATATCAACTATAAGAAGCTTCCTAATTTTTACTGTGAGGATATTGGTTCTATGCACCACTTATTACCCGGCCAAAAAAAAAATATCTTTATTCAAGGTCCAGTTATCCAAACATACTGTAATTCACTTTGTCCCATTTCATAAAATATGATCCAAAACAATGCAGCAGGAACTACTACTTCTTACCATCTGCTCTATTAGGGGGAAGGATCTCTGTGATGGTGGAGGTACTTTATCTTCGTTTCATTAAGGAAATCTGTGACTACAAAGCATTAGAAAACTTTTCCTCCTCCACACGTACTTTTTTCTTGTCAGGAGCACAGAGGGATGAATTTACATTTTTAGGGATGAGTTTACATTTCTTCCCTAATTTTCACTTACTCCCCATTGTCGGTCTTGAAATGAAATAACTAATCTTTGTTTCTGTTTTCTTTTCTGTTTGTAAGCCACAATCACAGCTCAAAAGTGCATTTATTTCAAGGTCCCAACTTGTATTTATTTTTAACTAGGACATACAATGGCTATCATTTTTATTTAAAAAAACACTTTTGCCTTCACAAGTAGATAACTACTTTGTTTCCATACACAGAAATAAAACCCATGTATTTTGTCTAGAATGACTTACTGTAAAGTGCAAGTGCAAGGCCTCTGTGAAAGAGCACGGTGTTAGAATAGCTTAAAACATACACGAGTGAGACAGTCACAAGCAGCAGCAATCCTATGTATCTATCTAAGTTTCTATATAGCTCCTCATAACCGTAACACAGCCCTACAATCAGCGGTAGATTTTAGACTCAAGGTAGGGAAGTACCATTCCCCACATTTCACAAACGGAACTAAGGCACAAGGTAGACTGAGTTGCCCAAAGCCACACTGGAAACTTGTGGCAGTCAGAGCTAGGCCTCCCAAGTCATAATCAAGTGCTTCATATACCCAACTATAGTGCCTGTCCTAAAAGCCAGAAATAAAAGTAAAATTGTCCTCTATATATTTCATAAAATGTTTGAATTCCAGTTCTGAAATAGATGACAATTGAACCCCTTCCATATCTATTCACAGCTAAACTAAAGCTGAGCAAAGAATTTTCAACAATCATGTATTTAAAGAATTTAGCCACCTCTTCTGCTCATGGAATATCCAGGAACATTTTGTGGTTTCCTTGAATGTATTCAGTATCGAAAGGCAATTTATTAATTTTCTATATTTTTCTATTTGCGTAAACCTCTGTAGATTCATCCCAAATTATGAAGTTTGAGCTTTATTGCTTACGACTGCTCAGATAAATCCCGTGGCCTTGTTTCTATTCCCTGATTGAATGATCATGTCTGGTGCAAATAACTGAAAATCTGAAATTCAGTTTCCTCATGTCTGCAACTGTGAAATTAGTTTTCCCCAGATATTTTTTAAGTAACTGAACATTCATGAAAAGTGAACTCAAAAAGGGCCATGACCATGGCTGAAGTAAATGCCTTATCTACTTCAAATATGTGCAGAATTTTTTGGCACTATTCATCCAATTCTACTTTAAAACCCCCTTTTATAACCAGGCACCTACAAAAAACTGAATACATTCCCAATTCTCTTTGGGTAAATTTCTCCTTTTGCATAGGTTCCTGTATCCACAACTGCATAGCCAAAGGAGAAAATTTAGTATTAAGGTCATAATAATTCTTTTCCCTCTATGGGATTACATTCTGCTCTCAGCTTCATTGGTTTCAATCCAGATGGACTCCGCTGAAACCACTGACCCAATGAAAGTTATTTACATGCATCTGACACAAAATTTGGCTCAAAATTTTTTATCTTTACTAGTTACCATAAATATTCACAAAATGAATGCTTCTCAGAAATTCTACGATGTATTTGAAACACTTTAAAATTCTAGGGGAATGGAAAATCAGTGGATATACACTCTGGATGGAACCAGTTTAAGTGAGAAAAGAAACTGGGTAACCTTCTTTAAATTGAAAACCTGAACTGTTTGCCTCAGGCTCTATTTACAGCTGAAAACCGAACAAAAACTATATTACCAGTGCAAGTTACAGTTAATGTCATTAAAGTTACATCTACATCGCAAAAAATGGCACGTCCTTTACTCCTCTTATCTAATTGGGTTAAAATAAAAATGAATGCAGAGCCTCTCGGATGTATAGCCCTCTATAGGCTTTCATCCAAACTTTTAATGTGATTTAAAAGCTAAGTTGCTGTCTTCACTACTAACTTAAATCAAGCGAGATAACCCTAGTTAAGAACATACCATTTTTTGCAGTGTAGACATACCCTAAGATGGAAGTGTAAGAGCCATGCAAGAGAAGTAGTAGTCAGTGTTAGAGTGAGTGTTCATAAGCTTCTAATCATTTTTTTCTATTTTGTGGCTTTCCCTTCTTGACCTCTGATTTTAAGTGAAATGAATCAGGCTCATTTTTTTCTTAGTTAGATAGGGTGCACATTTTGTTATCTTCAATGGAAGCTGCATCTGTATGACCAATGAGAATTTAGCCTATTGCGTTTAGGTGTTTATGGTGGCCTCAGACACATGCACATAACCCGCAATGACTTCATTGTGTATTTTGAGTGCATATATGAGCAAAACAACTGGCTCAGAACTTTTATATTAAAGTTTCGTCTAGCTGTAGGAATAGACCCAAATAAGTTAGCTGGGTTTTTTATTTGAGTCACTGCAAACTCTCATTAAATTGCAAAGCATTTCCTTATGATTTTTAAATTCCTGCAATATATAGAAAGGTTTGAGAATTCCTACCGCTTCTTGTAATGATGGGGCCAGCAGAGATTACAGCATTTCCAGAGGTGCTCTGAGCTCTCCAAGTTGTTCTCCTAACAGCATCTCTTCTTTCTCTGTTACTGCAAACCTGAGCAGTTAATCAAAACAATCACAGTTTCAGAGTGGAGTAGAATTATTGCCTTCCTGTGCTTCCATGTTTAATGCCAGCTCTTTTAAAAGTGATTCTACAACTTTATTTCTTGTATGCATTCAATTACTTTGCATTAAAAAGAGATGCAATATATCCTAAGAGCGCATGTTGTAAATGTTTGGCTTCCAGTTGTATTTTGCTTCATTTCATTTATGGAACTGCATTGCTCTCATGTACGATATTGATATTACAGTATAATAAACTTTTCAGTAATTAATTTACCAAAGCTTTATTCATAGCCCTCTGTCCCAGCCGATGTTTATGTGCTAGACAAGGAACATTCAAAATATGACAGTCAAGATCCTAGAAAACCTTTTAAGTTTTTTTTTTAAAAAGCAGCTATGTTGGATCACTGATATTCTGAACAATAGCATGAAGTTGGCTTGAAATTTTATTATTAGTTTTCATATTAGAACAGTCTCATTTTGAAGTGTCTGGAATCCATCCTTAATTGACTCTTCTCTCTTTCTCATCCATCATGGCCACACATCTTGGGTATGCAAACCATGCTGAGACCTAAAATCAATCATTACAATTTGACTCTTTTCATACATCATGTTTCAGGCCCTGATTCAGCAAAGCACCCAAGCACATTCTTAACTTTAAGAATATGTTTAAGTTCTTTGCTAAATTGGGGCTTAGATGAGTAAATTTTTATATGGTTTTTCGATCAAACATTTTTAGCGATCATGAAAGCTGCTAGACAGAGCTGTGTGGGAACGAGAATTTCCATTTCACAGGAAATTCTGCAATTTCAAAATCTGTTTAATTCTATTGCAATGAAAACAAACAATTTCAAAATTTCCCACAAACAAAATTTAAAATAATCATATCAAAACATTTTATTTTGATCAAATAAGTTTTGTTTCCATTTCAACTTTGTCATTTTTCCATTATAAAAAATTCTAAATGAAATGTTTTCAACACTAAAAATCAAAATGGTCCTTTCTAAAAATGTTAAACAGGTAGTTCTGACCTTATCAAAATGTTTCCTCTCTCCCCCCAACACACACACTTTTTTTTTTCCAAAATAGACATGCTCCCACAGGAAGTTTGAGTTTAACAAAATGGCATTTTCTGATGGAAAAAATGTCCCATCAGAATAGTTTTGACCAGCTTTACTGCTAGGCTCAGGGTATTACAGACTCAGATACTCTACCCACTAAATAGGTATAGCAGGGGGAAGTTATAGTGCAACTTTCCCCCAAACACCCGAAGAATGTTCTTCAGCTTTGTCTTGTGGGGATCACATCTAGAAATGAGTGGGTAGGTCGGTCTAAGGCTCAAACTCATTCTCTATCCTTGAGCTTTCTATTAATGTTATTCCAAGACACACTTAGGGTTCCTTGTGATGCAAATAACTTTTTTCTAGGACCTATAACTGAGACAACCAGCTCATTTTTCATAAACTATCTGAATGGCTTTCTGACAGTGGTCACCTTTGGTCTCTATCATCCAAGGCATGATTTGACCCAGAGACCTAAAGATGAACATTGCTTTTGCCACGCCCAATTCCCCTGAGCTTTATATTTCCCAGTGTTACATCACACAATGGTGATGACATTGAAATGCCACTCTTCATTTGTTGCGTTCACATCCTCTAGAGACAGATGACAAGTTCAAACTCTAGGTGTTGTCTTCATCAGCACAACCCCCTATCCATCTGCAAATTACATTCGTAGAATGGCCCCTCAGTTCCCCATCTGGCTTAGAACAGATTCATAAATATTACTGATAGAGCCTCCTCAAAACTTACAGGTGCTAGAAAGGGGCAGTCATCCGTTCTGCACAGCTTTGTCACACAGTGGAGGAAGACTGTAGACATCTTCTGGTTCTTGTGCTTCACAAAGCGGAACACCTCAAAGGAAAACCGGCCCATCTGGCTCTTGCCATTCTCAATTACAGTGGTCTGTGGGTCCTTGTCGCAGCTAATTGGTAGAAAAGATTAAACCTGGGATGACCATGTGTACCTCTGATTTTTAGTCCCCCACTCAGAATAAGGAACTATAAGAAACAAGATCAATGCTTAAGCTCTGTGCAAAATAAGACGGCACCATGATGTTTAAATGGGCAGCTATGAGAGTCTCGTGTGTGCTATAGTGGGTCGAGTGATGAAATGGCATGGCAGTGAGTAGTGACAATGAACACAAGGTTCAGAGTCAGGTTTACTCTTACAAACACTAAAAAGGATCTGTGTTCAATAATGCCACATTTCCAATATTTTCTTTAGGTGATTCATTTGTCTTAGAGTCTGTCTGGAACATACAGGATGTGAGATAACTAGCCCTGCTCCTGCAGTGTTCACAACCTTAGACGGAGTTATGCCAAAGCACAGTTTTGTCCCATTGCTTTTGCATTCTTAGCCAATGCAGATAGGGACCCAACAATACTGACAACTGGAAATCAAGTCTGCCTGACATTGTATGTATAAGGGCACTCTGTCACAAACTGACCTGGCCCTTTAAGAGTGTTTAGAGCTCAGCTGAACATGTGCCAGATGTGGCCTGCTTCCCAAGGTGGAGGCAATAAGTCCAGTCACCTGAGAGGGAGTCAGGTGACTAGGAGATGGACCTGCTGGCGGGGGATGAAAAGAGGAGTCCTGGGACAAGAAAGAAGGCAACTGGTTGTGGCTGCTTAAAGGAGGTCTATAGCAGGAAGGAGAGCCACTGTTGAAGAGACCCACAAAGGGTATGTATGTGTATATGTCTCTCTCTCTCTCACACACACACACACACACACTGTTCTTTAAAGCAGTACTGAATTGCGTATTTTGCAACATCAAAACCAAAACTAAGGGAGCTCAGCTCCAGGTTCCATTTACATTCAAATCTCCAAATAATTATGAGACCTGAAACAAAAAGTTATCAGGTAAGCTAATTTATATAGATAAGTGCCTCTGAAAGATGGTAGCAGCTCCATCGAGAGCCACTGATATGATTTAATCTGTGGTGTTGCTGAGACACCAAGCTGCTCTTTGCTAGCCTTCTTAAGGTCCCGATACAGGAAGCCATTCCCACTCAGGACAGCATTTAAGCGTGTGCTTAAGCACTTTCCTGAATCAGCACCATAGATGGTTATCCTCTACCCATAGGGCATCCTCCCACTTGCTTGCATTAAAATAAATGTGAACAAATACATACCCATTGAAATTTGAGTAGAGGTCCCTTAGCATGTGCATGCAAAATGCCTATTTCTACACCTACATTGATGCACACAATTTTCATGCAGACTTACCTAATATTTTTGTCCACAAATAGCTAGGTGACTAAGTTATTTACGAGCATAGACATTGAACCTTCCTTAAAAATCGCATGCCCGTCAAGAAATGTAGCATCATGCTATCATAAAGAGGCTCATAATTGCGGTCTTAAAAGGAGGGCATTTACATATAAATGCTGGATTTGCAAAGTACCTACCTAAAGAAGAGATCGTATCGAAGCTCATCATTGGGATTACCAGATGGAGTGGTGTAACAATAGTCCATCAAAACATTCCATCTGCAGGAGGAGCGAGATAATTGTCAGAGAAAAAGATTTTTAAAAAACGGAGGTACAAGTTGATAGTTCTGGCTGATGAACTGAACCTACACAGTTATGTACGATTATGAGCCAGTCAGTCTAAAACTATGTCAGTATAATAGTTTTTATTTTTCTGCATTACTAACATTACAGCACAGTGAATTCCACAGTGTATGAATGATACAAATCAACCAACACGGTTTTACACCCATCTGTTCCACAGTAAAGAAGCTGTTACAAATCAGTGGCCACACAGCATTTTAATGGGTATCACTTTGCTGCATATCACCTCCACTGAGAATTTCATGGCAGCATTGGACAGGATTCACATCCTCACAAGAGCAGCCATACTGGCTCAGACCAATAGTCCATCTAGCCCAGGATCCTGTCTTCTGACAGCGGCCAATGCGAGATGCTTCAGAGGCAATGAACAGAACAGGTATCTGTCAAGTGATCTGCCCCATCGCCCATTCCCATCTTCCAGCAAACAAAGGTGAGGGACACTTTGGAGCATGGTTTTGCGTCCCTGCCCATCCTGGCTAATAGCCATTGATGGCCCTATCCTCCAGGAACTTACCTAGTTGTTTTGAGCCCTGCTGTAGTCTCGGCCTTCACAACATCCTCTGGCAAAAAGTTTGAGAGGTTGATTGTGTGTTGTGTGAAAAAATACTTCCGTTTGTTTTAAATCTGCTGCCTATTTCTTTCATTGGGTGGCCCCTAGTTATTGTGTTATGAGGAGTAAATAACACTTCTTTATTTACTTCCTCCACACCAGTCATAATTTTATAAAGCTCAATCATATCTCCCCCCTTAGTTGTCTCTTTTCCAAGTTGAAAAGTCCCAGTCTTTTCAATCACTCCACATATAGGAGCTTTCCATACCAAATCATTTTTGTTGCCCTTTCTGTACCTCTTTCAATTCCAATACATCTTTTCTGAAATGTGACAAGCACATCTGCACACAGTACTGAAGATATGGGCGTAGGATGAATGTATATAGTGGCACTATGATATTGTCTGTCTTATCTCTCTCTTTCCTAATGATTCCTAACATTCTGTTTGGGGGTTGGTTGGGGGGGGGGGATTTGGACTGCCACTGCACATTGAGAGGATGTTTTCAGAGAACTATCTGCAATGACGCTAAGATCTCATTCTTCAGAGGGTAACAGCTAACTTAGACCCCATCGTTTTGTATGTATTGTTGAGATTATGTTTTCCAATGCATATTACTTTGAATTTTTCAACATTTGGATTTCATCTGCCATTTTGTTGCCTCATCACCCACTTTTGTGAGATCCTTTTTGTAAGTCTTCACAGTCCATCTTGACTAGTTTTGTATCATCTGGAAATGTTGTCACTCACTGTTTACTCCTTTTTCCAGATCATTTATGAATATGTTGAATAGGACTGGTCCCATAACAGACCCTTGGGGGGGACCACTATTTATACTCTCCATTCTGGAAACAGACCATTTATTCCTACCCTTTTGTTTTCTTTGTTTCCTCCTCTGATAAAAGCCCAAGAGCCCCTCTCTTGAGTTCAAGGAGAATCTTTGTTGATGATTACCAATAAAGGGTTTATGACAAATAACAAAACAGATCTGATTCTATCCAACAGAGGGAAGTGATTCATACAGATTAGCCATTTCATTACTCATAAGTAGGCTTGGAAGTATTAGAATTTTATCGGTAAATATGGATTTCACTGTACAGACACAAACCTACAAAAAGTATTTCTACCAATAATACTCAAAATTTACAGGTAGAAAAGGTAAGAAAATGCTGCTTGAGAACTTATTAGAGTTTGATATAAGGATATTTACTTTGTATATTTTGAAATGATGTTGACAGTTTGTATTTTAACAATTATAAAGATTTAACTTTTTGAATCTCAATGTGTACTGTCATTAGATAATTGACTCTTCTATTGTCTGACACGCCCATAGTTTTCCACACATGTAAAAAAGTAAATTACTAAAATGCAATGCTTGATAATAATCAGTTATCCATCAAAATTATTTTTTAAAAAATCAAATTCTACCAAGCCTCATAAAAGATTGTCCAAAAAAGCCATATATATAATTATACATTTACATGGTGATTGATGCTACTCAAGAGCTGCAAAAATTAGAAGGGGAACAAACATAGTTTACTGTACCTGCCATCAAGGTTGGTTGCTCGCACTGCTGCATATATTTTTGTTTTCAAAGGTAAACCTATACTGGGGATAACCAGCAGCTGGCTGTAGGTTGAGTCCTGGAAAAACAAACACACAGTTGCTGTAAGGAAGTGGCAGTACCAACACATTGCAACACAAAAGCTTTTTTGGTCAGTTGGTTTAGTGGAAACAGCTATCAAGTTTCACACAGTTCAAGGTTTCCCCTCCGACAATTAAAACACATGTTTTGCTCTCCACAATTCAGCTTTAGCAGGAAATTACATGTTATAAGTGTTAGGTAACAAACAAAGACTGTATTTTTAAAAATTACCTCCTTTCAAAAACTCCATTACCAAACTAGTGTAAGTGTGCAGAGAGAGAGAGAGAGAGAATGAATCACAGCTTGTACGATGTAAAATGAATTTGGAGTGTCAGTCTGTGACAGGGTGCTGCTAGCAGTTAAAACTGAGCTCTTTGGAAGCCAGCACCCTGGTCACTTTGAACACCCAGGGCACTGGATATAGTTAGAGTAGAAGAGACTTAGGACATTTGGATTTGAAAGTGTAAAAGGGATCACTTGCACCTGTATAGAGCCTGATGAGCTAATGAGGTAATTAGCTCACCAGATGGGTATTCCTGATAAGAAATCAAACCATGTAAATAACTGAGCCAGGGAGCAGTAAAGGAGCATATCTCCCACTATGTAGTGATGTACCTCGAGTATAAACAATCAAAGACACTTGGTGGATGTACCCTGGTGCTCTGTGTATGCTGCTAAATTCACAAAGAGAGCCTACCAGCCAGGATTTCCAGGAGCTGAAGTAGGAACCTGTTCACACAGACATAATTCAGCAGTACAAAACGCACTTCTGGAGAGGGCATCATTTAATGCATTGCAGATGAACATTAGAAAGAGGGGAGTCATGGGGAAGGTTCAGCATATGGAAGAAAGATCTTGAGTGGGAGATGAGGACATCCAAGACTCAGTTCACATTTTCAAAAAGTCCTGCCTTGCACAACTTGTGTCACAATAAAACCAGGATAGTGGAGTAGACACCAGAAAGTTTGAAAAATATTAAATTAAATGTGCAGATCATGTGGTTTTTCTAATGGAATGAAAAACAGAATGTTTAACTTTCTATATACTTCACCCCTATGGAAGTGTCCTCGAGAATGTTAAAGAGAATGAAAGAAAACTGGCTATAGAACTTTTAAACCAACCAGTAGAAGTTGATAGCAGGGGTGCATTTCTCTGTTACATCTGTATGTTGGTTAAGAGAGTCTATAGAAAAGATCTCATTCTTATTATGTCCTACAGATTTTTGGAGCAATTTCTATAGATTGCTATTCGTTTTAGACTGAGATTTTCAAAGGAGTCTAAAGACAGGTCTTGTACTGCAATTGTGAGGGACAACTGCAACAGGTGTTGCTAAATTTGATCACGCTATCTTGCTAAATATAGTTGCAGCAGACAGACAGGGGTAAGGGCTAGTTGTCTGAGTATTTACCCAGGGACTAAGAAGGGGGTGTACTTGGGCAGCTAGCCTGTGGCACTGCCTGTGCTGCCATGACAACAGTGCTATTTTTAGAAAACTAATTAGAGCAAAGCTAACCCAGCACCTGAGCTACGCATGCTGCGGTCACACCCAAAGATTTATACATGGGTATCCAAATCCCTTAGACTCCTTTGAAAATCCAAGCCTTAATCCATATTAATCTCTTTAGTCCTTTTCCATAATGGCTAGTTTTGTGTTTGCCTCCAGAAACTTTGCAGATGGATTCACACACAGCAAAGGAACAAAGTTGCACAACAGAACAAATGAAAATATCATCATGTCAGCGGGGGAAAGAGAGGGAACTGAGGATAAGGAGTATAAACATTAGAGAAATAAGTGACCAGAAAGAAACAGCCTGTCTAAAGTGTTCAAATATAGGTGTCTGAACTTAGGTACCTAAATCCTTCCGGGCACCTAAAAAAGTTGCTTGATTTTCACAGCCACGGAGTCTTTGGATGCCAGAAATGCACAACACCTTTGACAAGCAGGACTCTTATATACTTAAATGTGGCTTTAAATGTTTACTTCAGGGGGGAGGTGCATTTGTAAATGTTGGTCTTTAATAACAGGAGCAAAATATACTGTATAGATCATCTAGGTACAAGTGCCTAAAAATAATTACAGTTACTAAGATTATCTTAATATAGGGCTAAACCACCCTGAACATGCCCGATCCCATCTGATCTCGGAAGCTAAGCAGGGTCGGGCCTGGCTAGTACTTGGATGGGAGACCTCCTGGGAATACCAGGTGCTGTAGGCTTAACACCTGGCAGTAGGTATAAAATGCCTCCAACGACAGATGGAACGACGCATCGGTTGGAGTATACCCCAGTCGTATCACTGGTTGTGTCCAATCTAAGTGGACCCTGCCATAGTGCGGGAATAACGCTAGGAAAAACACACCAAGATTATCTTAATACTTTGTGTTTGGTTGCTTTTTCGTGCTTCTGTGAATTGCAGTATTTCTTCTAGGAGCATCAAAACCCAGAGTCGAATACCAATGACTTCATTCTTAACCACTTGAATACCTTGGATCTGACCTTCAATTGGTCAGGATCAGGCCCTTTAAGCTTGGGCACTTCATTCAGGGGCATGATATTAAATTTATTTTATTATTCTCTCACTGCAGAAACTATTTTTCCAATATTCAATTCCTGTAGTTTTGTGGAAGTTGTCTCTCTCTCCTTTTGACTACAAATGTATATACAAATGTATTTAAAAATGGGAGAAATATAATCTTCATTCTAACACATTTTAATTTGTTTTTAAAAACTCTGCTCTACCAAATGACAAATTTACAAACATGATTGTAAAAAAAAAAAGCCTTCAGAAAATGTCCTGTTACAATATTTATAGCCCATTATATTCCAAGAAAAAAGCATTAACTTTTCAATCAGTTGCATGAATTAAAACTCAGCATCATGATGGCATGAATAGTAAAGCAAAAAAATTCAGATTCATAATTTACAAAAATGTTACTTGATAGACTGAAAAATTGATACTTAAAGCAGGTATTTAAAATGTATGAATAAAAATTTTAATCAACAAAAAATATTTCAGGGATTAATGTTGCTGTTATAAATAGAAGTCCGCACATTTTTTGTGTTTTACTGTCGTTGTGCATATTTACATAATAAAAGTTTACAGGGTGATATGCATTCAAACTCAATTATCTGAAAAAGTATGAGAGAAGTGTCAGCAGCCAAAAGCTGTTATTAAAAATATTAACCCATGCATTATCCAAAGTATGTACAATAAGGCATCTGTATGGATGTATAGATTGGGGGTAAATCCTGCATACTTCACTCCTATTTAAAATGGTCATTGTACTTGTACAAGATTTAAATCTACATATGCTTGTGAGAAATTTAACATATTAATATTGTTATAAGATCATATTTAGAATAGATATAATATGCAGGTAGAAAATACAATAGAATTCTAGTGCATCACTTATTATAATTTGTACTGCCGTTGGGTCTGGAAGCCCTAATTGTTGATCAGGACCCCATTGTGTTAGGTGCTGTACAAACACAGAATAAAAGAAGAGAGATGGTAGGTCATTCAGGACAGAGACTAAGGCCTTGTCTACACTGGTTGGGGGTTGACCTAAGATACGCAACTTCAGCTATGCGACTAGCGTAGCTGAAGTCGGCATATTTTGGTTGACTTACCCGGCCATCCACATAGCGGCGAGACGACCGTTGTCGCTCCATCGACTCCACTTCCGCCTCTTGCGGAGGTGAAATACAGGAGTTGATGGGGAGCGCGCTCAGGGATTCATTTGTTGCATCTACACTAGATGCAATAAATCGATAGATCGAGCACTACCCATACCCTTTGAGGAGAGACAACAGGTGCATTCCAAAAAAAATACGACAAGCACAAGGTAACAATTAGATGAATGACAACTGTATGAAAGGCCTGCTTCCCTTCTGGGGAAAACAGAACATAATGAACACATAAGGAGCCTAACTGTGCTCTATCAATGAGAGCTGCAGCCATGTAATTCAGAGAATATTACATATAATTTGTTTACTAATTGTATACTTACATTGTAAAGCAGCAAACTCAGAGTGCTGATAAATGTCCCATTGTTCTCTCTTACAGAAATAGCAGCTGATGACCTAAAACAGATTTAGAAACCAGAAATTGTTTAAGGATTTTGTTTGTTTGTTTGTGTTTTCATATTTCAATGCTTTTTTATTCGTAATCAGTTCTTGAGATGTATCATAAGGAGTGATTTTTTTTAAGGTTTCTGTTAGAAGCGTCTGAAAATAGGAATTTACAGTGGAGACAGTGACAGGACCTTAAATATACTGGAAGCAATGGAGGCTATTAAAAACATGAATCAGGCAGATAATTAGCAGAAAGGCAAAATGGCATAAAAGAACCAGTTCTCCATGATGTAGTGTGTCGGCTCATGGAAAATGTGTTTCCTTGCACTACATATTCATAGATTACCCTACACACAAAAATTATATTGCATGGGAAATTTAAAATGTGTATGCAGCAACTAATTCTGTCATAAAACCACATGCATTTAGAAGGCAAATTTTTTACACTAGTCAGGCGACAAACTACAGTAGCTTTTGGTAGGTCATTTTATTATGCAGATCCTCTAGTACATTTTTCATCTTTCTTCAATATTCCCTTTCTGCCTGCCACTTCTTCCCACAATCTTGGTTTTACTTTTTTCACCATCAGTGCAAGACCACAATTTTTAAGAAAATAAATATTGGGATGTGCAGATGCATGTAGACAGACACCCTCATCCTTATACATATAAATAGATATGAATGAAAGAAAGCATACTTACGAAGCAAGTTGTGTATTGTTGACCAAGTATTCCAATGGGTAGCTACAGCTAAATTTGTACAGAAGCCCTGGTAAGTAGCTGATGATCGTTGGTGGATCTGGCGTATCTATATAGCCTGAAACGTTGCCTATCTGTACCACTGATGCATTCCCATATGCATTGATGCCTGGAACTGAGGATACCTATTGAGGAAGGTATGAAAAACAGACATTACCAGAAGGTTAAGCACATAAAAGAAGAGAGAAAGAGAAAAATACAAATTTGGAAAAATTCTGACACTTTGAGCCCAATTCATCCTTGATGTAACTTCATTCAGTACACCAGGGATGAAATGGGTTTACCAAATTAGATTCTGTTTTCTATTTTACCTGCACAGCCTGTAGTCAATTGGATTACAGGGGTCTGACTGAATGCAAAATATGGCTCACCGTAGCACACAAACACAGATCTGGAATGTCCTGAGGTCCCATGAATAATTTTTCAGGTGGGCATTTTCTCTGAACATTCCTGATGAATTCCCATGGATCACTGTGAGGGAGTTGGAGAAGCCATTCTATTTGGTTTGAAAGGTAACAAAATATTGAAGCTTTTAATACCTGAAAATGAAGTTATTTTACAGAGAATCCCATTCATTGAAGTGATGCGAGGCCACTACTAGTATGTTGCTTTGTGAAGGTTTCCAAATCACATAACAGATGATGGAAGTGAGAGAGTTATCGTATTTTTAAAGTGAAATTAATGAGACAGTAAAGAAATTCAAGCCAAACAATTAATTTCTGGTCAGTCTTTCTGTCTGTCTGTATGGAGATGCATATCTATGTTGCACTATGCACTCAATAGTTAGACAATGCCACAATTAAAGTTGCCTGTGTAATCTTAATTCAGCCCCTTCACATGTCTGAATTATGACTGCTTTGCTCAACATCACATAAGTATGTAGTTGACACAGAAATATACCCAGCTCTCCTGGGTCCCCAGCCAATGCCTTCAAAACAGAAGTAAACATCCTTTCTCTTCCTGAAACCCGCTGCTTTATTCACCATATATCCCATGTACTATATGAGTTAATCTTTGTGTGGAGAAGATAGTATGTGAATATGTAATTAAGAGTGTCTTATGATGCATGTACACATCAGTGTCACATGAGATTAACTCATAGATCTTGGGAGACAGACCAGTCCTCGCTTACAGAGAGCCCCCCAACCTGAAACAAATGCTCACCAGCAACCGCACACCACACAACAAAAACACTAACCCAGGTACCTATCCTTGTAATAAAGCCCAATACCAGCTCTGTCCTTATATCCATTCAACTGACACCACCATAGGACCTAATCACATCAGCCACACCATCAGAGGCTTATTCACCTGCACATCGACCAATGTGATATATGCCATCATGTGCCAGCAATGCACCTCTGCTATGTACATTGGCCAAACTGGCGAGTCTCTACACAAAAGAATAAATGAACACAAATCTGACATCAGGAATCATAACATTCAAAAACCAGTAGGAGAACACTTCAATCTTCCTGGCCATTCCATTAAAGACTTGGTGGTGTCAGTTTTGAAACAGAAAAACTTCCAAAACAGACTCCAACGAGAAACTGAGGAAGTGGAATTAATTTTCAAATTGGATACAATTAACCAGGGGCTAAATAGGACTTGCAAATGGTTCTCTCATCACACTAATTGATTGCATTTCCTGAGTTAATTTACCTTCAACACTTGCTATCTCTTGCAGGCACAGAAATCCATTTCAAAAGGTATTTTTTTCTCCTGCTGATAATGGCCCATCCAGATTTAACAGCCTCTTAGAATTGGTATGCTAATGTACAACTTTTTTTTTCCTTCTCCTTTTCTGTGTGTATAAATGCATCTAACTTCGGTTCCATTTTATGCATCCGATGAAGTGGGCTATAGCCCACGAAAGCTTATGCTGAAATAAACTGATTAGTCTCTAAAGTGCTACAAGTATTCCTCACTTTCTTTATGACATTAACTGTGTCGCTTCCTAATTGTTGCTTGATTTTGCATTGTTTTGAGATGGTTTGGGTATGTAGCCGCCTATCTTTAAAAAAAAAAACTGGAAAAACACAGGAATTCATCAAACCACTCTGCCCTCCGCACACCCGGGTAGTTCATCAGGATCTAAACCCAGGACATTTAGATTCATACCACAACTTGATTTCTTGAACTAAAGGAAAACCTGATCGCAACAATAGGCTGCTATCCTCTGTATATTTTGCCAGTGGTGTACATAACCATTTGCTAGACAGCAGAAAAATGTCGGGAATCCAGATTCCTAGATTCTGTTCCTGACTCTGGAGGAGAGCGGTCTAGAAGTTACAGCCTAGCACAAAAATGTCACACATTAATTCTGAAAGCTGGAGTGGTTAAGAGAATGTGAATGGACTCTGCCACATTACAGTTCTATTCCCAGCCATTCCAGAAGTACAGCCTCACAATTACTCCATCTGTATAATGAAGAAAGGGATGCCTGCATCCCTCATGAAGTAGAGGTATGAGTCTTGCTTCGCAATAAGGGCTATGAAATGTGTGGTATATTAAGACCTGTGAATGAAAGCTGAGATCAGTATTCATGGTCTCCTCTTGACTCACAGACCAGCACTCCTAAACTATAGGGGTGGCTAATGGCGGATTGCTATTGTTTCCCCTCAAGCTGTTGCTTTACCTTGGCATTCTCTGGATACACATAGGGAGCCCTGAAGGCTGTGAGCACACATTCAGAGAATTTCCTATGTAGGGAACTCCATAGGGAATGAGAGTCTGCACAGAGCAGTCAGAACGTTCGGAGATTTTAACAGCAAATTGCTAACAAGCTCCGTGAACGTGTCAAAATGGCAATTTTCAGAGGCTTACAATTTTGCCCAATATGGCTAATTTTCAAAATACATCCTAGAGCTATCTGCCAAACTTCAAGGCCTTGCTCCAAACTATGGAGGCAGTAGAGCTCTTTTTAAAAATTATTTTAAAAGCCACACAGTTTAGGGTTTTCTTAGCATTGACAACACTACTTGTTTTTCCTAACCTTACCCTTGGAAACAACTGAACTATTTTTGCTGAACCTTTAAAAATAAAATTCAGCCTGAGACAGAGAATGGATGTAGAAAGTTTCAGCCTGAACACGCTGGCAAATTTATAAGCAACTGAAAACAGGGACATATAATAGAAAGTGCTAGGAGAACTTAAGTTTAAGCGTCATTAACAACTCCGGCTATAAATGGCAATCTTGCAAAATATTATAAATTGTTATTCTTTTGTAAATTACTTAATACAAATTTTGGAGTTTTCGGTGACCCAGACCATCCCTATGTGTATCAGAAACCCCCACCTTATATCTGAAAGCATACTGCAGAGATCCTACCTCTAGCGAAAAGTTGAACAACAATTTTATAGGGATAAAAGGAAATTCAAGTCTAAAATCTGGGCTTGCCCCTCAGATTGAGGCATTGTTGGATACGACAGTTTAGAAGACAGAGGACCTGATTCTGCTGTCATTCACGCTGGTGTAAATCAGGAGTAATATTAAAGTTAATTAAATTACAGTGCTGCAAAAAAGGTACCAGAATCTTGCCTTATGTGACAACCTGAGTATAACAAATCTGTGGCTGTCTGCACACACCCAGATATCATAGCTGTCATTTATGCTGCATAGCATATCAAGTCTAAGATGTTTGGCTCTAGAAACAGAAGTATTTACCTCTTCCACTAAAAGAGAATCTAAACTAGTTGTTAGCACGATTAAGACTTCCATCCTTCTTCTGACCAACCACTACAGAGCAACATAAATCAGACATCTGACCAGGTCTTACAACATCCAGCAGAAGTTATGTTACATACACTTGCAGTATATTAAATAAGAATTACAGCAGAGTGAGAATCTGAATTGCTTTCCTGGAGGAAATTCCAATGTTTCAGTGTTTGTTTTTGTCCTGAAATCAGATGAAAAAATCAACTATTGAAATGAGAAGTTCTAAAAACATTTGATTCAGAAATGGCAAAGCATTTATTTCAGGTCAATTCAGCATTACACAGCATTTCCCAATGGTGGTGCACTGCCTCATGGGAGCTGTAGTTCAAATACCCGATGTCTCCATTCTCCACTCAGGGTCAGGATTCCTGGCCAGATTACATCTCCCACGATGAACCTGCAAACCTGTTACTCCCGTGATGCACCATGCCACTCCGAGGGCAGACTGTGTTGTGCCATGGAAATGTAGTCCAGTCAGGGAGCTTGAACTACAACTTCCACGAAAAACCAACCCCAAATAAAATATTTATTTCATTTTTTCAGATGGAAATTTGGAAAACGTCCACAAAATTGAACCAGTCCTGCAGAAAGTTTTGATTTTGCAGAAACTGCATTTCCAGTGAAAAAACCTTTCAAAGCTCTATAAGAATAAAGTTGTTGTCTACCACTATATCCTAGTCCTTGGCTTCTTATTGGCATTCAAATTGAAGAGCTATTCATTTCTTTCAAAAAGCAAATTTTTGTGTAGTGAACTATGTTACTAAGTGTAGAAGACTGTTTCAGAGGTTTTTGTAAAAGATACTGTGCTGGAGTACACCCCATCCTCTATTCCTAGCCATTATACAATCGGACGGTGATCTTCTCTTACCACTAGAGTGCTTCCACAGGACTCCAAAGTGCTGAGATTGATGATGAAAATGACCACTGCTGGAAAAGTGTTGTTATTTATAAACCCCTTGCAGTGAGCATCCCCATGTCTCCCATTCAGGGCCAAATCAGTTTCAGAATAACCAGAAAAAAGAACGGTGCAAAAATTAATCTTCATAGTAATTGCCTGTACTCCACAGTAGACACTGATATCTCGTTCAGCTGTAAGAAAAATACAGAAAAGCAAATGTAAGCACTGGGCTTTCATTTGACAACTATATAGGAATGCTAGGATGACTCCTACATTAGTTAGTCTGGTTATAGTCTACAGAGCTATCAAATCACTCTTCATACTATTGTCTGAGGGTTTGATCCGTATTGATTATCAAATAAAAACCTCACTAATCTGTTCTTTGACTAGGCTGATGAAGACTCAGAATTAAAATAATTGGCAATATAATCTACCATGGAATTTATGTGATTACCCAAAATCTCACCATTAAATAAATCAATCTCATTGATAAACTGAGAGAATGCCAAGGGATCCAAACAGGCAAAGGGTTAAATGTATAGGGCCTGATCCTGAAGCCCTTATTTATTATGGACCAGGACATCATTGTGCTAGGCACTGTATAAACACATATATAATTCCCACAAATTTCAATAGAAATTCTCTCCTTCATTGCAAGTATAGAACTCTCATAGAAGCTAGAGTGCTCATCTGAGGCAGGATAGAGTCCACTTTGTGTGCCAAGTAGAGGCTCAAACAGGACAGTTAAAGGACTGAAGTGCAATCAACAGTTTATAAGAACACTCAGCATTAGCATTAATACAAATCAGTTGGCTTGTGAGAGCTAGTGATCAATACAGTGAAGTATGTTGGAGATTTACCATACTGCACTCTGTAACAGCTTGAATAAAAAACACCTAGGAAATGGCAATTAGAGCTAGACACATCTTTCTGTTCCAAACATTTTTAGATGAAGAATGGCCCTGTGTTTGAAAGTCCTGAAGACTCTTGTGATCTTTAGTGGGGAAAAAAATGTACATATCACGACAGGCTAGAGCAGCAGTTCTCAAACTTTTGTACTGGTGACCCCGTTCATATAGCAAGCCCCTGAGTGCAAACTTTTTATAAATTTTTTACCACTTTTTTACATATTTAACACCATTATAAATGCAGGAGGCAAAGCGGGGTTTTGGGTGGAGAGTGACAGCTCGTGACCCTCCATGTAATAACCTCCTGACCCCCCAGTTTGAGAGCCTCTGGGCTAGAGGAACAAGTGATAGTTATGTTTCGCTTCAGAGCAAGATAATACAGCTTTTGTCTTCAGACTCATTCCTAACTGCACTCTATTAAACGTTTTTTTCAGTGCTCTACAAAGAGACATTTTTCAGCACGTTAAAGGCAGGCATTACTCCTTTAAACAACAACTAGTTTATTGCATTTGCTTAATGATTTAGTTCCACTGAAAATGGCAAAACAACTTCAGTCAATACTATACCACTACGACTGCTCAAATAAATTGTTGTGCTGCATTTGCCACAGCAAAAGGAAACAAATCTCCATTACAGTGCACTGGCTCTTCCCCCTGCAACAGAAGCCCAGGCAATTTCATTTACATGGCCTTAATCGAGAGACAAGGTCAGTGTCTAACATCCTGGGACCAACACAGCTACAGTAACACTACATGCAGCCTTCAGTGGTGGCATTAAAGAAAAAATAATCAAATACAGTACATAACAGGCCCAAACTCTGGCCTGCCCTACACATCAGACAGCAAGCACTGGGCAGAAAAGGGTGTAGGAGGCAAGTAGGAGGAGCTGCCAAGAGTTTGCCTTAGAACAGACTGAATGAAAAGTAGACTAAAGAAGCTAGTTGGAACACTTCTGACACCATAACATTTAATCAAAATATTCGGCTTTGACAAAGCCAGAACATTTTGAAGAGATTATCTGTTTGGACAAAGTTTTCATCAAGATGGTTTTTGAGGTCTACTGCTCTCTGGTCATTTCTGAGGCAAGAGAGAGAAAGACATTTGAACTGAAAATTTGAACCTTTCAACCAGACATGCCAAACCCGGGGGGAAATTGCAAAAATTGGGCTTGGTTTTGGCTTAATTGGCTTGTGCGTTGCTTGTTGGCTACTTTTTGGCTTGTAGCTTGTTTGTCTGGTAGCTTGCTGCTTGTTGTAGCTTTTTGCTGCTAATTTTTTTTGATCGGCTCCTGGCAAGCAAGGGAAGGGGAGGGGCAAAGGAGGAGAGAGGGGTGCACAGCAGGCCCAACATAGTCCCAGATAGCATGCCAGGGGGATCTAGTCACATAGCATGTTGGGGTTCTTAAGGATTGGCTTGTTTTGGCCTTGTTTTGAAATGGGATTAGCTTGATATTTTGTTTATTGTGAAAGTCGGGGTGTTTATTTAGCACATGAAAGGTGGCAACTGTGCTTTAAACCCAAAGAGAGTTGTTTAGTCTGGGAGCACGTGTAATTCCATTGGCAAGTTAATGACAGAAAGGTAGGGGAGGTGTCATTTGATTCATAAAAATCTCCAGAATCAAGAAGAACAGCCTAAAGCTGTGGTCTAATGCAAAGAAGACATTCAGAATGATGGTGGCAGGGACTATTACAGAGCTGACCACAGATAGGTCATTGTTCACCCATCTCCTGGTCATGTGAGGATTGCATTGCGATGTTTCCCAAAGTCTCACAGAGGTCAAGTACCAAATTGTTCAATGGTACCAAATTGATGTTTGAATGAGACAGAACAATGCCTGTTTGCTAGGTGAACAGCAAACATGCACTTCTTGCATGGTCTTCCTAAGTGAGCATCTACTGACAACATGACCAGTACTTTGAAAGGCCTCTGCTGGCATAATATAGCAATCTAGATGACACAGCTGAGGTAGAAGCTCTCGACAAACCAGAAACTGTTAACACTTGTGGATCATTTCATTATGAAGCAACAAAGAAAATTATGGACCCATGATGAAGACCACTTCTTATGTATGCAGAAGAATCAATTTAAAAATATTACCAGAAAGAAGAGACTCCATGATATTACACCTGGATATAAAATATTTGACTCCACGAACATCTCCAATATCACAATGGAGAAGCTCACTTCACATGAAAGATGAGTTAAGCACATATCTGGCAGGAAAAATGCTCCAGATCATGAAGAATTGCTTAAAGAGTTTCACCACCACATGAAGCTGTTGCAGAAATTCCTGCACTGTTCAGTGGAATTTCTTCTTCATTCCCAGGAGGAGGCTGACACTAACATTATCTTGCCTGTAATCAGTGCAAGAGAGAGAAGTGCTACTAAAGCCTGAATTTTTGCACATAGATGTAAGACTCTACCCAAAACTTCCACAAGATTCTGTTTTTGTGCAAGCTGCTGGGGTACAGAATCACTGTATATCCCTCAAAGATGTTTTCCTATCACTCGGAGCATTAAAAGCTGACACACTGCTAGGTTTCCACACCTTTTCAGGATGCGAGATTTCTGGCAGGTTGGTTGGAAATACCAAATTATCTTACCAGAAGGCATTTGATTCAGCCTCTGAAGACTCTTCCAAGCATGCTCAGAGCAAGTACAGCTGAAACAATCACTGATGAGTTCATAAACGCACTCAAGGCATTTATCTGCAGAATTTACCATTTGAAGACCAACACTGTGACACTTGCAGTGGTATAATCAGTGAATGTTTTACATAAGAACATAAGAGTGGCTGTATTGGGTCAGACCAAAGGTACATCCAACCCAGTATCCTGTCTACCGACAGTGGTCGACACCAGGTACCCCGGAGTGAACCTAACAGGTAATGATCAAGTGACCTCTCTCCTGCCATCCATCACCCCACTCTGACACCATTCCTTGCCCATCCTGGCTAATAGCCATTAATGGACTAAACCTCCATGAATTTATCCTGTTCTCTTTTAAACCCTGTGATAGTCCTATAATCCTAGCCTTTTCCAAGAAGCAGCCAAACAAAGAAAAGTTGCCACCAACAAGCTGTGCATTTATCAATGTCCTCTAGCATTTTCTATCAAGAGGGCAGATATTCAAGCAATGGAATGGCTGCAGGATGATCGAGTGCATCCAAAACTACCCTCCCTTATTGGGCATGGATGGGTCTTGGAGGATGAACTGATCACACCAGCCATGTGTCAAATACCTTGTCCTCACGAATCAATCATTCAGCTAATTAAATGCTTGTGCAAAGACCAGATGCACACCACCCTGAAAATATTTGGTGAGCAGCCTCCCCTGTGAGAAGACATCCAAGTGCGGCCCGAACAAGGATCAATATGACGCCATATCTAGCAGTGGTGCCCTAAATGAACATGACACTGATGACTTCACTGGGTACATGATTTTCAGTCCTACATTTCAACGCTAACTTTTCTAGGGTTAGCGATGAACAATGTTGTTTTCATGTAAGTAAAGTTTCCTTGAAAGTATAATTTGAAAACCTTGATTTTTAAACACAGTTGGGTCTACACTGATGGTTTTGCCAGCATAGCTATCTCGGCTAACGGGAGTGATTATTTTTTTCACCCTCCTAGCTGACAGAACTATGCCAGCAAAACGTAGTCTGTGCTACAAAGTTATAGTCTTCAAATATTAAGCTATATGATTTTCAGTTCATCAGAATAATACTTTTAGTTCTATCAGACAGACTTGTTCAAGCCTTAGCTTGGAATCAAGCTTCAAACAGCATAAATCAAAATTGTGTGAGATTATTTCTTGAATGCCACAGGTGTGCAAGATGCCACTCCAGCAATAAATGATAAAAACATAATCAAATGAAAAATGGATAGGCTGCTGCTGCTTTTCTGATGTTTGCTTTAGGGAGATTTTATTTCCTTTGTTTACACATGCAAAAGCCAAACTTGCATATATTTGTCAAGCTTTTTTCATTATTTTTGTGCAAAACATCTTTCAGGAAAAAAACCTCATCTGGAATCTGCAGTGTAGTTCTCAGCTGGAAATTCTGCACTTTCCAATGGGGAATTCCAAGCAAGAAACATCAAGGGAAATTCTGATTGTGGAACAAATGCAGAATGGGGCGATCCAGAGATAATCTCTACCACTCTCTCTTTATCAAAACTTGTTTCAGTTCCCTGGACCACTTCCCCACAGCCCCAGCCTTCACCGATGCTTCACCCTTACTTCAGAGCTCTTATGTGTTCAGCCCCTGCAGCCATCCAGGAGCTCTTCCTTACTCCCCTGGTTTCTGCCAGCCATGTAGTCAGAGCTGTCTGTAGTCCTGCAGTTCCCTTTGGCCAGCCAGGAGCAACCTCTGTGCTCCTCAGGCTCCAGCAAGGATCTAACTATTGCCTGCAATACAGCTCCTTTTATACTAATCTTAAACCCTCTGCTTGGCTAACGGCTGCATTCATCAGTCTCTCTAGGCAGCTCGGAGGACTTAACTCCACTGATCTTTCCTGGGACAGGTGTGGTAAGACCCTGAGGCTTCCAGCAGTGGGCCTCTGGGCCTAGTCCCCCCCATCACACTGTGAATACACATACAGAGCAGATATATGTTATGCAGTGGAGCTGATGTAGTTCTTCTCCGTGGGGATCATGGACATGACTGTGAGCCCACCTGTGAGCTCATACACCTGCCTGCTGGGTAGATGTGCTCTGTAGGAACTTCCTCTGTTCTAGCACACAGGGCTTTGGCATAGCTTATGGGCTTGACATGGGTATGGATCATGGAGTCTCTGGCCTGCCTCTTCTCAGAAAAGACAAGTAGAGGGAATGGATTTTCTACCAAGGCTAGTACAACGATGGTGTGACAGCAGTCTCAGAGTCTGAGTATGGTAGAGACCCAGTAGTCTGCTACAGATGTGACCAGCACAGGCATATTAAAAGGAACTTCCCAGTATTGGAGTATGACTAAACTTGTTACAATGGGACCAACCTGTGAGGGTATACTCCAAAACTCAGGGTGTTCCCACCATGAGTAGTGACAGTCAGGCCGGGAGGAACCATAGTTAAGGGTCTGATGTGGGTACACCATTGTGAGGGACCATCATGTGAGGCCAGCTGGCCTGGACTGGTACCTCCCAGTACATGTCTCCTGTGTAGAATCAGGAGACCTGAGTCTATCCCATAGCAGAAGTTGTGCTGGAGATTCAGGGCTGGAGAGCTCAACTGTGCCGGTGTGGTCAAGGCCTGACATGGCCCATGATACTGGGGAGTCTGGGGAGTTATTCAGCTCTCATGTGGGAAAGACAAGGACAGTGACCCAGGACCTAGAGGGTACAAGATCAGCTGGGGAGGAAAGCAGAAGGGCTGGAATCCAGGGTAAGGAGATCCCAGAAAAGAGCCTGATGACGAGAGCGGAATACCCCAGATGTGAGGGAGCCTCTGAGGAAGTGTCAACAGGAGTTGGACACAGCCAACATTTCCAGCTGATCTAGTTAGAGCAAGAGTTGGCCCAGGCACAGTGCTTGGCTTTGCAGGAAGCATTGCCCTAGGCCCAGAGGGAGAGAACCCAGAGGGCTACAGTGGGAACACAGATGAAGCCCTGGAACTCAGATTGAAATCACCAGTGTGCTAACTAGCACAGAGGACCAGACAGAACTGCCCCAATGGGAAGAGGTGAAAGAAGAGTGGTGGGCAGGACACTTGGATAGGGAGAGTAATAGCACAGGCAGGCTCCATTAGCTCCCTCCTAAGAGAGGAGAACCTGGTGAAACAATTAGAGGCAGTCCAAAGGGATCTGTAGGATCTCACGTTCAAGAATGAGCAGATGACCAAAGATCTCTGGTTCATCAAGGATGAAAAACAACACTTGCTCAACACAGTATATGATTATGTGATGCAGCTAGAGCAGGGATGAGCAAACTTTTTGGCCCGAGAGCAACGTCGGGGATATAAAATTGTATGGAGGTCTGGGTAGGGAAGGCTGTGCCACCCCAAACAGCCTGGCCCCGCCCCATCCAGCCCCGAGCCACTTCCCTCCCCCTCAGAATCCCCAACCAATCCAACCTCCCCTGCTCCTTGTCCCCTGACTGCCCCCACTCAAGACCCCCCTGCCCTAACTGCCCCCAGGACCCCACCCCCTACCCAACCCCCCTTCTCCTTGTCCTCTGACTGACCCAACCCCTATCCACCTCCTCTCCCCTGACCATCCCCCCAGAACCTCCGTCCCATCCAACCACCCCCTGCTCCCTGCTCCCTGACTGCCCCCCAAGATTCCATGTCCCTTAACCAAGCCACTGACCCTGACCCCTTACCATGCCACTCAGAGCAGCATGTCTGGCAGCTGCGCAGAGCCAGACACGCTGCTCCGCAGAGGCATGCAACCCCCCCTCCTCCCCAGCACTGCCCATGCAGGGACGAGGCTCCGGGGGAAGGCGGGGGAGGGGCTGGGGGCTAGCCTTCCTGGCCAGGAGCTCAGGGGCCAGGCAGGACAGTCCCGCAGGCCGTAGTTTGCCCATCCCTGAGCTAGGAGATCAGCATACAGAGACCCCCAAATCCAGGACAGGAAAGTGAGTCAGGGATCGCAGACATGCTCTCCAGTTGAGAAATACCTGGGAGAGTAAACCCTCCCTCAGGGCAAAGACCGGGTACAGGCTCGCCAGACAGAGAAGTCTCGGGGAGAGCAGGGCCGGCTCTAACATTTTTGCCACCCCAAGCAAAAAAGGGGAGGGGCTGGCTGTGGCTGGAGGAGCAAGGGGGAGGGGCTGGCCGTGGCCGGAGGAGCAAGGGGGAGGGGCTGGCCGTGGCCGGAGGAGCAAAGGGGGAGGGGCTGGCCGTGGCCGGAAGAGCAAGGGGGAGGGCAGCGCAGCCGGAATGCTGCCCCTTACAGAGTGCCGCCCCAGGCATCTGCTTCCTATGCTGGTGCCTGGAGCCGGCCCTGGGGGAGAGAAAGAGAGCCCTGATTGAAAGGGGCAAGGACTAAGACAAGTTCTCATGGCAAAGAGGTGTGACAGAAAAGGACCCTGGTAGATCACAGCAGAGACTATTACTAGTAGCTCTCCAGAGTGCTGCAGTTCCCTTTAGCCAGCCAGGAACACCCTCCACACTCCTCTGGCTTCAACAAGGACCTGGCTCAGGTGTGCTCTGCAGCTCCTTTTGTACTAGCCGGAAACCCTCTGATTGGCTAGCCCCTTGAAATGTCCACTCCTGATTGGTTCCTTCCTGCAGTCTCTCTAGTTGGCTTGGAGGACTTAGCTCCACTGCCCCTTTCTTGGGATGGGTGTGGCAGGACCTGAGGCATCTGAGCCGAGTCCGTCCTGTTACACTGTGAATAGACACACGGAGCAGATATGTGTTATGCAGCGAAGCTCATGTAGTTCTGCTTTGTGGGGTTCATAGACATCACTGTGAGCCCACTTGTGATTTCATGCACCTGACTGCTGGCGAGATGTGCTCTTGGAGTCTCCCTCTGATCCAGCATGCAGGGCTTTGTGCACCACCAACAATTACTCCGCTTGACACACATTCCAGGGTTAGTTTGGAGAATGGCAGTAGAAAAAAAAAGCATCCTTTGACTGGTAAACTGAACAAATTTTATCTGGAATCCTTGAGACCATAGACATGACATCCAACAGGGCCATTGCTGCAGGGACATTTTCAAAGTGGAACCACCCTTGAAAGCTGTCCTCTGGATGCACACAATAAACTAATACAAGTAGCTTGAGTAGTTCAGGAGTATCAAGTAGCAAATTACACCTCTAGATACAAAGTTTGTCACACACTGAGGGGAAAGCATACACCCAACATTGTTAAAAAGTTAATTTAAGAAGCCTGAAACAGACTTCCAGGTACAGTAGACTCTCGATTATCCAGGATGATAGGAAAAAATTAATCCTGGTTAATAAAATTCCAGATACTCACCATGCATAGGAAATATGAGGGGGGGAGGGTTTGTTCACGAGCCACTCTGCGCCGGAGGGAGGGGGTGCTGGTTCACTGGCTGCCCTACACCCTGGTGGGAGGGGTGGTTGTGTGTGCTTGGGGCGGCAACAAAGCCAGAGCCGGCACTGCGAGTTACACACTTTTTTTTTTGACATCCTGGTTAATCCACATCCTGGTTAACCCAATCCTGGATAAATCGAGAGTCTACTCTATAATCATTAAAGATGGGCCTGGGATACCCAGGGCATGATTCTCCACTGCTTCACATTGGTTTTATGGCAGTGTAACCCCAAATAAATCTAGCCAAAATGGACACCCAAAGATCCCTCTGCACAGGGGAACTGTTATCTGGAATAATGATAGTGCCAGCTGGCTCTATGCCACTCATTTTCTTCCCTCCACCATATAGTGGGCATGCCAGCTGGTGCAGTGGTGAGCTAAGTTGTTTTGTCTCCAAAATGATCAGGAAGAGGGGAATGGAAAGTCAGCTTGGAGCTATTTTCCTCTCTTCTCCTCGACTGTGCTCAGAGTGTAAATTATGCTCAGCTGTAGAATGAGCTCCAATTTTGTTATCAAAAACACATCTCTGTTTCAGGAGCCTCAACATCAGGGGCGAAATTGCTTTAAACCACAGGAGTGTTTTAAACTCACCAATACATAGAATCATAGAGCTGGAAGGAACCTTCAGAGGTCATCTAGTCCAGTGCCCTCACTCATGGCAGGACTAAATATTATCTAGACCATCCCTGACAGCTATTTGTTCAACCTGTTCTTAAAAATCTCAAATGATGGAGATTCCACAACTTCCCTGGGCAATTTATTCCAGTGCTTAACCACCCTGGCAGTTAGGAAGTTTTTCCTAATGTCCAACCTTGTTGCAATTTAAGCCCATTGATTCTTAATGTTAAGAGCAACAATTTTTCTTCCTCCTCCTTGTAACAATATTTTATGTACTTGAAAACTGTTATCACGTCCCCTATCAGTCTTCTCTTCTCCAAACTAAACAAACCCAATTTTTTAAATCATCCCGCATAGGTCAAGTTTTCTAGACCTTTAATCATTTTTGCTGCTCTTCTTTGGACTTTCTCTAATTTGTTCACATCTTTCCTGAAATGTGGCACCCAGAACTAGACACAATACTCTAGCTGAGGCCTAATAAGCATGGAATAGAGTGGAAGAATTACTTGTCATGTCTTGCTTACAATACTCCTGCGAATGCATTCCAGAATTATATTTGCTTTTTTTGCAACAGTGTTACACCATTGACTCATATTTAGATTGTGGTCCACTATGACCCCCAAATCCCATTCCAAAGTTCTCCTTCCTAGACAGTTATTTCCCATTTTCTATGTTTGCAACTGATTGGTCCTTCCTAAGTGGAGTACTGTGCATTTGTCCTTATTGAATTTCATCCTATTTACCTCAGGCCTTTTCTCCAGTTTGTCCAGATTATTTTGAATTTTTATCCTATCCTCCAAAGCACTTGCAACCCCTCCCAGCTTGGTATCGTCTGCAAACTTTATAAGTGTTCTCTCTGTGCCATTATCTAAATCATTGATGAAGATATTGAACAGAACCAGACCCAGGACTGATCCCTGTGGGACCCCACTCTTTATACCCTTCCAGCATGACTGTGAACCACTGATAACTACTCTCTGGGAATGATTTTCCAACCAGTTATGCACTCACTTTAGAGTAGCTCCATCGATTCTAGGTTGTATTTCCCTAGTTTCTTTATGAGAAGGCCATGTGAGACAGTATCAAAAGCCTTACTAAAGTCAAGATAGACCACATCTTCTGTTTTTCCCCTATCTACAAGGCTTGTCAAAGAACGCTATCAGGGTGGTTTGACACAATTTGTTCCTGCCATGAATGATATTCCCTATCTTTGCCAGACACACCCTCTTCCCCCCCACCCCCCGCATACACCAGGAAGGATATGGATAGATGGAATGAGAGTCCACTTTATGCTGCTGATGAATCAGGGAGCCACAAGTTCTGATTTTCTGAGGAGAATTACCCAGTCCTGAGGTGCCAGTCTTAAGCTTGGTCTACACTATCAATTTATGTTGGCATAACTACGTCACTCCAACATAGACAGTGCTACCTCAACAGGAGGGCTTGTCCCATTGACACAGCTACTGCCTCTTGGAGAGGTGGTGTGCCTATGTTCACGGGAGAAGCTCTGCTGATGACATAGATAGAGGCTTCACTAAGTGCTGCAGCTGCAGAGCTCTAAATGTAGCCCTTAGAGTTAACCTGGAGTAAGTTTCAAGCCGTACTCCTAATGTAATGCACTGACGAATCTGAAATTTGAATTCAAGATCTAATTCAGGCCACTATTTACAAATAACATGCTGGTCTCCTCATTAACACTTAGAAGCAAGGAGCCTTGAATGTCGTGGTAAAAAAATATATATATCCAGTGAACAGCTGCACAACTCTCCCAATGTCAGTAACTGACAAGAGTTAAATTTTGTTATGGATGCCAGCTCTCCCTGTAGGTGTATTTAGATAGTAAACTCTTTAGGGTAGTCCCAACACACTTGATCCTCCTCTCAGCACCATGCGTAACTCCATTAACTTCAGTAGAGTTACCCGTGATTTATACCAGTTTAAGTGAGAAGAGAATCAAACCTATTGTCTTTAAACATGCTCACCGGCACCTAGCACACTATTGACACCATAGAAAAAATAGTAATACTAATACTAGTATACTATATTGTAGATTTGCTGCTGCCTCGTAATTTGGACAACAGCTGACTCCTGATAGCAAATACAAGCTGTAAGTGCAAAATGTATTTGAGAAACGTTACAGCACAGTGCTGTGCTAAGAGTTCAGTGCTATATTGTTTGATTCAATTACTAGTAGAAGCACAGACCACGATATACACTGGCTTCCTTTTTTAGCAGTCAGGAAACAAAGACAGGAGAGCGAGGCAAGACAGAAAGACAGAGTACATCATTTCAGCCACAAAACCCAATATACATATTACTAAGAATATTGTTTCATTTTCAGCTCTGATTTATGTAAATGTATCCCTCAAGGACCGCTTTCATTATTTTTGGTGTCTCTGGAGTTCCCTATATAATTACAGCCTTCTTGTGTAAACATTAGTGTATAGCTTCTCTTTATATATACCTGTATTTATACTTGCTCACCCATGTGTCTAGTTATTAAGGCCCTGATCCTGAAGTCAATAGCAAAACACTGTGCTGGCCCTACTATAAGTTCCCTTAATATGATATATATATTTAATGTATTGTCATAAGGGGATACTAAATGACTATATTAGGCTACCAGAGTCAAAATAGTAAAAAGTAAAAAATTCCAGTTAAAAATGTCTAAGAAGTTAGCTGCACCCAGTTTTTACACCAAATGGCCAATCCTTTTACATTTGGGAGCAATCGTTCCAGCAACGTTAACTCTGGGGAACTTTCTGGATACAATATAAGGGCATAAATGGGTTAAACCCCAATGATGTCAATGTAATTACATCTGCTTGTACCAGAGCTGAATTTGGCCTTTTCCCCATTAATGTTGGCATAACATGCAACCCCAGAGGAGTTTCATGGTCACTTAGACAGTTAACATTCCTTAATGTGGAGGTCTGTTTCTAGACTTCCTACAGATTAAAGCTTTGTACTTAAAAGTAATAATCACTGGAAATCATAATAAAGAGCCCATTCTAAAAAGCCCATTAACACTTACCAGGAAACCTGCTATGTAGGTTGGCCTCACAGTTATATCCATTGAACTGTGCAGTCACCGAAAGCACCTGACTTGTCAGGAGGAGCAGTAACCATATTCGTTCCATTGCAAAACCTAGCAAGACATTATGAAGTTATTAATGCAATAAACAGATGCATGCAAAGAGACTCAATGCAACAATTTAACGATTCTATAGTTACTCAGGTTTTCAACCCAGGAATCAGGGACAAGGCTCATAAACCAAATAGACAACACACCATGGGCAGGGGGTCCCATTTCTCTGACTTCTGGATATTAGTAATGCCTATTGATTTCTAGGGAGTTGACCTATATCCTATGGGCAAGAACAAAGTTTAACACGGATTGAAAAAAGCTCCTAAAAACAGCTAAGAAAAGTATATTACAGATTTAATAGAGCATTTAACTGTTAAATACAGAGGGTATTTTTGTTCTTTTACATTTCAGATACTTAAGGAGAGGTATTGCCAAATTAGATAGATCTGATAGAACAACAGTTTTGCTTCAGTAAACCGTTGAAAACAACAGAGCTAAATATATGCAAGTTACTTCTCAAGTTTAAGGTGCTGGAATAAATCCGTCTTTTTATATTTTATCACCAAATTCTGTCCTTGGAAATATGCCTGCAGTTGCATTTACTAGAGAGTTTGCATAGAAACTGAAAACATTCTTTTATTGAAATTTGGCAACGAGGCTACAAAATCAGAACAAATGGACATATTGGAGCATACCTTGACTGAGGGAAACCCATCAAGGTATAGCGTATATGCAATCGGTATATAACATAGGCCAATCAGAAAGAATGTTTGCTTTACCAAAATGTCAAAAATGTTTGACAAAAGATCTACAACTTGCAGAATGTAAAAGACATAGAACTTTTTTCTATTTTAGGAAATAACTCTGCACCCTAATGTAGCTCTTAAGATGCTCTGTATGTTTCCAGACAGTAGATGCTGTGACATTCTAAGAGGTAGTAAATTCTGAAGTTTGGGTTTCTGTAATGCTGGTACTAGTGATACATTACTCAGATTACCATCATCAGTCTTTCTTCTTAAATGATCTCAAAGTCCCTCTCAAACCGTATAAATACAACACGACTGAAATACAGCCATTTCTAGTATGGAAAACAGCAGCCATAGCACAGAAACATTGACAACTGTAGGGGGAGGGAAATTTCTAGCCCGTGACTTTAGGGCTAGAACTTTCCCTAAAACCAGGGCTGTCCTAATCCATACACAAAGTATGCAGCTGCGTAGGGCACCAGGAAATTTGGGGCACCAAATTCCCTGGTGCCCTGTGCAGCTGCGTGCTGCTCTAGCCCCTGCCCCGCCTCTTCCCCACAGCCCCCTAGGGTGACCAGATGTCCTGATTTTATAGGGACAGTCCTGATTTTTGGGTCTTTTTATTATATAGGCTCCTATTACCTCCCACTCCCATCCCGATTTCTCACTTTTGCTAACCGGTTACCCTATAGCCCCCGCCCTCCACTCCACCCCTGTCCCAACGCTCCTGCCTCTCCCTCCTTTTCCCGCCCCCTGCTCCATCTCAGCACCCCCACCCCTTGAGGAGTTCAGCAGGGCTAGGCCTGCACTCACCAGCAGTGGGAAGTGCAGCTGCCTGGCCCAAGCCGTGCTACCAGTAAGTGCTGGGGGGTGGTTCCACCCGGCCTCTGAAGCCAGGTTCCCGCCACGCAGAGGCCTGTGCCCATGGGAGGGGAAGCTGTGTAGGGCCCCAGAATAGCTAGGGATGGCCCTGGGTTAAACCCTTTATTTTTGCAAAAGTACCAGTGGATCTTTAGTGCCTGCACATGGTTTGATCCAAAACAAACTGACATTACTGGAACCCATGAACTCCACTGGGTTTTGGATGGGGCCCACAGAGGCAACAAAATATGAGAGTTTTAAAAGGCTCGTGCAGAAAGAGCCTCATATGATACATCCCTGTACACAAAAACTCCTCCTTGCCGCCAAACAAAATTTAAGCAGGCAGGAGCATATACAATCTTGAACCAAATTCTGCTCCCATTTACACTTTTGCAATCCCAACATAGTCAAGGGAGTGACATGAGTGTAATCAGGAGAAATTTGACCTGTTAATTTCTGTGCACTTTTGCTTGAACAAGCATGGAATGAAAAATGGAATGCTGTACATAGTAGGTTCTTATTAAACATGGTACTTTATAATCAAACTAGATCTTTGATTGGTCCATCCAAAAGAGGCTTGGGCTTACAGCAACTGTGCAGCCTCTGAGCCAACATTTGCTCAGTCACAAAAGTTTGTTCCCATTTTATTTCAAGTGTTGTTAACGAGAGCACATTTTGGCCTTCTTATTTCATTCATTAGAGCCTATTGTCAGTGAATGTTGACAAGAAGAGTTGAAAAAGCTATGAAAGAAAATGTGTAAATGGGTTGCTGCAAAAACCTTTACTTGAACTCTCATACTTTCTCCTCCTCACCCTCTGTTTCCCACTGCTGGAAATGCTCTTTCCCCTACAATTTGTATTTTTATTTTGTAAGAACCATAGTTTTCCTTCAGGAAAATGACCTCTCTCCTGCAGTGAAAGATCCCGGCACCTCTGCTTTTACAGTACTGGATGGACAAAGTTCCAATTATTGTTCTGCTCTATATGGGCCATATTCTGATCCAGTTACATTGTAATCTCAGTGAATGACTCTGGATTTACACCCATCTGGCTTCACTTCTCTAGCTGCTACACTGGTTTTCTTACTACCAAAATCTCTGATCTGAAAAGCAGCTAAGGAAAACACTGAACAACAGTAACCTTTCCAGTTTCAATGGAAAACAGATTTTACTGTCTAAAATTTTAAATATTTAACCTAACTTCAGCTGATGATGTTTTATTTGTCTTAGCAGGAGAGGAGCAAAACAGAAGAAAGAAATGGACCCAAATAAATAACAGTTTTGCAGCACTTCTCTGGTAACTTCTTGAGTATCAGAATCTAACACATCTACTCAGTTTTTGGATACTCCTTACTCACTAGACTTCTATATAAGTGTGTCTGTCTGTCTAAGGGTAGAGAGCTCAATTGTTCCACATCTTTCCATCCCTACCAACCCTTTGAAAACCAGTGTGAAGAGCTAAGGGGTAGCATGCAGCTCTGAGATTTTCATGGAACACCACATTCGTGAGTCATCTTTTAAGGAGTGCAGGCAAGATGGAGGTATGGGTGGTGCGCAGAGGCAGCCCACATCCTTTCCATTTAGTTGAGATGCATGGATTGTCCCTTCCACACATGGATAAGGAGAGTACAATTAAGCCCTCGGTAAATACTGAAGAACCTCCTCAAAATTTGGCTTGGGAACTACAGTCTTATCTGCAGTATGAAGGCAGAATTAGAGAGCCTTGAAGTGAAGCATATTAAATCAGAAAGACAGTAATCAGACATTCTACACCATAATCTCTAAGACTCAGCTTGCTCCCATTAAAGTCAATGACAACTCCAACCGATTTCTATGGGGAAGGAACAGGCATTGGCAGGATTTTAGTGTATTTTTCTGACTAGCATGTTAAAGACAGACATACTCAGATTGTTGTGGGTGTAATTTACTTTAGTGGATCTTTCATTTCATAGTCATGCCCAGGCAATGTGATTTTTTGTTCAACTTGTGTTTTCAAAAAATTGGGTAAAAAATTTCAATCGCTTCATGTTACCCATCTTACGTATAGAAGAACAATTTAAAGGTGGGACTTTGGTAATTTTCCATTGAGGTTCAGGATTTCTTCTCCAAGGAAGTATAAAAAAGTAGCACACATTCAGAACTTGTATAAGCTGACACACGTAATCAGTTGCATCTTCAGTAGTTATGTTGCTTATTCCACATCTTAGGAAATCTTATTTATATGCAACAGGAGATGGGTTAGATCTTATGGCAGATAATATAGTGATGAGTGCAGTATTAAAAACCTTATGGCAGATAATACAGTGATGAGTGCAGTATTAAAAAAGAACAGCCTCCGCAACCACTGGCTCAAGTCTAGTACACCAGATTTTGGATTAACAACTGTGTTTGGTGGGACTGCTAGTCCGGGCTAGCCTCCCACAGTGGCACACTTACGGTCAAGTCTCCCCATCACATGTCCACCACCTGTTAAAACACATAGTACTCACTGCAATACTCCAGTTGGTGAATGGACCAACACCAGCAACAAACAGTCCATATAAAATTATATACCTATAACACCTCATATGGCGAGACTGTTATAATTATCAACCTCATCATTTTACCTGGACTATTTGCTGAATTTTATATAGATATGGCTTCACAGATTTTAAGGCCAGAAGCAACCATTAGATCATTAGTCTGACCTCCTGAATTAGACAGGCCATAGAATTTCATCCAGTTACTCCAGTTTTAAGCCCAGTAATGTGTGTTTGACTAAAGCATATCTTCTAGAAAGACTTCAAGAGATAGAGAATGCATCACTTTTCCTTGGTAGTTTGTTCCAGTGGTTAATCACCCCCATCATTAAAAACATGTGCCTTATTTCTAATTTGTCTGACTAATTTCCAGCCATTAGATCTCATAATGCCTCTTTCTGCTAGGGCATGTCTTCACTACCACTTTAAATCGATGTTAACGACGTTATGTCGAAGTAAACGTGTACCTGTCTTCACATACATGCCCTTAACGTCGATGTAAAGGGCCTTAAAGATCGATCTTGGCACTCCAGCCTAACCAGTGGCATAAGGCTAATCTCGACGTTCCAAGCTCGACTGTGGGCTAGTGAAGACGGAACCCGACATTAATAGCCTCCAGAGGCTGTCCCACAATGCTCCATTCTGACCGCTCTGGACTGCCTCACTACTGCTCCACTGTGACCGCTCTGCACTGCACTCTGAACTCGCTGCTCTGGCCAGGTAGATAAGACCCGGGAACATTTGAATGCCATTTCCTGTTTGGTCAGCGTGGCCAGCTCACCTGAACTGATCAGTCGCCATTCAGAGCAATCAGCACTAGCCGCCATGCAGAGCTCAGCATCACAGGAATCCATGATGAGCTCATCTACCCTGGAGACCAGCCAGAGGAGAAGAGCTCCAGCATGGTCCACTCGTGAGGTGCTGGATCTCATCGCTATCTGGGGAGAGGAATCCGTGATGTTGGAACTCCGCAACAACAAACGGAATGCCAACACCTACGGAAGAGTCTCCAAGGCCATGCTGGAAAGGGGCCACAACAGGGACACCACACAGTGCCGCGTGAAAATTAAGGAGCTGCGGCAATCTTTCCAGAAAGCCAAGGAGGCAAACGGGCGATCAGGGGGCGCGCCACGGACATGCAGGTTCTACAATGAACTAAATGCCATAATGGGGGGCGCCCCCACCACCATCGCGCCGGTGTGCGTGGACTCCACCGATGGGATCATCGTCAGGGAGGAGACTGATTCCGAGGAGGACGAGCATGAAGAAGAAAATCTCACAGAGCAGCAGGAGCCCAGCGGAGAACCCTTGTACCCAGAGAGCCAGGAGCTGTTTGTCACCCTGGAGCCAGTACCCTCCCAAGCCTCCCAGGGGGGTAAGTGTTTCTTTTTTAAGGGATTACATGACGCGTGATTTTGTAAAGGAAGCATTTATTAATGAGTAACTTGCCCTAAGGACTTAGCGTGCTTTCATTGCTGGTCAATTTCTACTCAAAGAGTTTGTCAATATACTCCGGGATTGACCATAAGTCCTCCGCGGACATTTCAATGAAGCTCTCCAGGAGGTAGCGATGAATCCAGCGCAGCAGATTTCTGGGGAGAGCTGCCTTATCTGGTCCCCCGTGATAGGACACCAACCCACGCCACGAAAGTAGTAGGTTGTCTGGTATCATTGAGCAGGCCAGCATTGCGGCGTATGGACCAGGACTTTGCATGGACTCAAGGAGCATGCGCTCCCTATCTCTCCGAGAAATTCTCAGCAAAGTGATGTCATTCAGGGTTGCCTGTTTGAGATACGGACTGCAATTAGTCGGGAGATAAAGAGTCCCAGCTGCAAAGTTCTCTTTTCTGCTGAGGACCGACGAACCGAGCACCCCCCCCCACGAACGCTGACCGCCGCCCCCCCCCCCCCCCCAGCCCGTAGCGTTAGCTGGCAGGGAATCCGAGCCGTCTGCACGCGGTCTGAAGAGCCCCAAAAAGACCTTAGCCCTTAGCGAGAGATTTTTTGGCATTTGCTTTGCAGTTTGCGGTTTCAGTGGGAGCCAGCCACGCGGTGGGGGGAAGGGGGCGGGGTTACTCTACAGTATGCAAGCGCCACTTTTAACTTACCATGGCCGGCTGCACGGTGATTTCAGAAGCCGTCTTGGGCTGAGGCACGCATATGTGTCTGAGATGCTCTGAATTTTCTGAGAGCTTGTCAGTCAGTTTTAGGTGTACAACATGACCTTGTACAGAAATCATATCAGGCCTCTGAATACTGAGGTTGCAAATGGAATACTACTCCCATTGTGTACCGTCCGAGACTGCCTCCTAACCTTGAATGTATCTGTCTCATAACTTTCAAACTTTCTTTTTCCCACACTTGCCCACAGATGAACAACAAGTATCTCACAACCCCCCTGCCTCCTCATCACGCCGTGCACCGCAGATAAGAAAGCGTAAAAAGAAAACGCGAACGCGCGATGAGATGTTTACTGAACTCGTGGAGAACTCGCGTGCTGAGGCAGCCCGCCAGACGGACTGGAGGGAAAGAATGATAGAGGCAAGGGATCGAGAGATTCAGGCAAGGGATCGAGAGATTCAGGCAAGGGATCAAGAGAGAGAGGAAAGGAAGCGAGAGAGAGAGGCAAGGGATCGAGAGAGAGAGGCAAGGAATCGAGAGAGGCAGGAATGGAGAGCCGCTGAACAAAAGAGGGTAGAACGTGAGGAAAGACGCATGGATGCTTTCCTCCGCATAATGGAGGACCAGAGCGACATGCTGCGATCTCTGGTGGAGCTGCAGCATGACCAAAGACCACCTCTGCAGCCCCTGTGTAACCACCTCCCCCCCTCCCCAACTCCCATAGCTTCCCCACCCAGACGCGGGTTGAGAACACGGGGGGGCAAGCTCCGTGGGCCGCTCCACTCTACCCCACAAGCCAGCAGAAGCAGCAGCAGCAGCAGCAGGCTGACATTCTCGGAAAACTTTTGAAAGCTGCTGAGTCTTGCCAACCCCTCCTCTCCACCCTTCCCACCCCCCCCTCCTTTGCCCGCTCCTCCCCACTGCGACTCCAGGATCCCTCCAGGATACCAAGACAGTGATCCCCTGTATTTGTATTTCCGAGTAACCAATAAAGGAACCATGATTTTTCAAACAGTGATTTTATTTTCTCTGCAAGCATGGGGAGGGAGGAGGGAAAGCATGGGGAGGGGGGAGGGAAAGAGGGTTCAAGGGCAGCAGGCTTACAGCACAGCAAGGGAGCAGATTCTCAAACGCCATCTCGGGCACTGATAAAACTGTCTTTCAAGGCGTCCCTGAGGCGCAGGGCCTCACGGTGGGCTCTTTTACTTTCCCTGCTGTGTGGCTGCTCATAAGTAGCAGAAAGTAAATTTGCCTCTGCCTCCCAGCCCGCCATAAACGTTTCCCCCTTGCTCTCACAGATATTGTGGAGCACAGAGCAAGCAGCAATAACAATGGGGATATTTCTCTCGCGGATGTCTGAGCGTATCAGTAAGGAACGCCATCTCCCTTTCAAGCGGCCAAATGCACATTCTACGGCCATTCTGCACTTGCTCAGCCTGTAGTTGAACAGCTCCTGACCCCTGTCCAGGGCTCCTGTGTAGGGCTTCATAAGCCAGGGCATTAGGGGGTAGGCTGGGTCCCCAATGATCACGATCGGCATTTCGACCCCCCCCACGGAAATTTTCTGGTCGGGGAAGAAAGTGCCTTGCTGCAGCTGTCTAAAAACCCTAGAGTTCCTGAACACTCGAGCGTCATGAAGCTTTCCCGGCCACCCCACGTACAGGTCGGTGAAACGTCCCTTGTGGTCAACCACTGCTTGCATGACCATTGAGTAATATCCCTTCCGGTTTCTGTACTCGGCGGCCTCGTGGTCCGGTGCCAGGATAGGGATATGAGTCCCATCTATAGCCCCACCACAGTTAGGGAATCCCATGGCGGCAAAGCCATCTATTGTGGCTTGCAGGTTTCCGAGGTTTATAACCCGGTGTAGCAGCCGCTCGACGATTGCCCTGCTTACTTGCATCACAGCAAAGCCCACTGTAGACCTACCCACCCCAAACTGATTCGCGACTGACCGGTAGCTGTCTGGCGTTGCAAGCTTCCAGAGGGCTATCGCCACTCGCTTCTCCACTGTAAGGGCCGCTCTCATTTTGGTATTCCTGCGCTGGAGGGCCGGGGACAGCAAGTCACAAAGTTCCATGAAGGTGCCCTTTCGCATGCGGAAGTTTCTGAGCCACTGGGAGTCATCCCAGACCCGCAGCACTATGCGGTCCCACCAGTCTGTGCTTGTTTCCCTGGCCCAGAATCGGCGTTCGATGGCATGAGCCTGCCCCATTGCCACCATTTTTGACAGATTGTCAGTCGCCCTACTTGCAAAAACGGCAGTGTCCCTGTCGTCCCCGCTGTGCACGTCAGTGTCCCTGTCGTCCCCGCTGTGCACGTCCGTGTCCCTGTCGTCCCCGCTGTCCTCGTCCATCTCCTCCTCACTGTCATCGGGTTCCAGAAAGCGCGGTTCTCCCCGGATCGCATTCCTCCTCTGCAGACGGTGCAGCAGGAACTCAGCAACCGTGATCGAGGTCCTCACAACAGCCATTACTGCAGCCGTGGTGTCAGCGGGCTCCATGCTTGCAATGCTATGGCGTTAGTTCGGCGGGGAAAGGGCGCGAATTATGGGATGCCTACCCACAGGGCACCGCTTGTAATGGGGGTGGGCGGCGCGGAAAAAGGGCGCGAAATTTGGAAATGCCTACCCACAATGCTGCACTCGAAATGGTGCCTGCTGGGGGATCAGGGAACTGTGGGATAGGTACCCAGAGTGCAACGCATGTCATGTCGACGCCTGCAAAAGTTTTGCAGACAGACACTGTCGACTTGCTGTGCTTAGCTGTGCGTAGTGAAGACAGACAACATCGACTGTATGCCGTCGCGTTCACAAGATCGACATAAAGGAAATCGAACTAATGCTGTAGTGAAGACATACCCCTAGATTAAAAAGCCCTTTAGTATCCTATATGTTCTCCTTTCAAAGATATTTATACCCTGAAACAAGTCATGACTGGTTTTGTGGGGATGGGGGAGAGTTAAGTCTAGTTTCCGTATTTAAATCCAAGGTACAGAAAAGCTTTTTTTTTCTGTTTAAACAAGGAAAAAATGAGCATCTAATAATTTTGCTATTTTTTTAACTATACTGTGTGAAGTCCTTTGAGCCTATTTTGTAAAAGAAAAACACACACCGCACATTCCTGAAAATACTGCTTAGCCTAAGAAAGAAATATAGTCAGTTGTCAAAAATACAGTTTGAAGTTTTATGACTCTAAAGATGCTGACATATGCCATAATGGAAATATTATCCTTAATGGCTATGAAATCCTTAGCTGAAAAATCTGATCCAATTTCAACTGACACACGCTGAGTTCTCATATATTTTTCCAAGTCCTCCTTTCCCATTGGTGCCTCTGCTGAAGGTTTTCTCAAGTAATCTTTAATGTTCAAATGATTTGAGTGGCCCAAACACACCAAAATATATTCCTAAACAGTTTAACAATTTCACTTCCAAATGATTTTCCCCCCTACTCCCTCCCTCGTACTAAGTATGGTACTTTCTACTTTGAAAGGTTCTATTTTCTCTATGGATTATGGGGCAGAGGTGAGATTTGTGTACAAGATTTCCATTAACACCAACAGAAGTTCACTTGATTAAAAGTTCAAGCATTAATAGAAAGGACAGGGATAAAGGGACACTCAGATTTAAAAAGACCTATCAAGCCAGGTTAATTAAGTCATTTTGTAAACTGCTGTTTATTCCATTTTTTAAACAATAATCAATTCAAAATGTAAATGGTCCTGCAAATTAAGGGCCTATTTATTGACACAATACATTTTCACAATATAGAAGCAGCCAGCCGTGATTTTTACTGAATCAAGTTGGTTCTTTATACACACAGCACAGAGGCAGTTGTGACTGTTCTACACTTTGTATCAAAGAAACAGATCATGGTGACAACCACCTCCCAGTAACGTCATTATCACAATTTTTTTGGAACCTTGACCCTGCTTTCCCAAGTTTTGCCATGCCAGAAAATCTTCACAAATGTCCAGAATTAAATGGATTATTTGTGATTGAATACAAAAACATTTTGTTCAAAATCAATCAATCAATCTAAATTGACGTTTGTGGCAAAGTAATTGTCTGTGGATTATCCAACTAGATCCCCTCTCTCTGGTCTTCTACATCTGACGGATAAGCTCTGTGTCTATCATACTTATTTTCTTCCGCTCCCATCCTTTCATCTTGAAATCAAGATCTGACATGATTCTTTGTAATGAAAATCCAGCCAGCCCTACCAAACAAGATTTGTTACTATCTTAGCCACATATTTTGATCACAATTCATTTGTGAGCCAATCCTGATTTCCATTAATATATATATATATATTAGTATTCACCAAATAATTTATGAGAGAAATCTATCAATATTCACAGTGAATGACAAATCATAAAACTCACATGATACTGTTTATGCTCCCTTATTGGATGATTCAAACATTTTTTTAAAAAGAACTAATGAAGAAAACATTTCCAACACAAATTTTCAGACATGAAAAATCCATGATAAAAATTACAAAACATTTGAAGTTTGCAAGCATTTTCACACATGCTTACTAGCTGTCTGAATGCTATTTAACAACATATACTATGACTCTACAAATCACAGCATACAGAAATTACCACTTTTATTCAAGAAAATACTGTATCTGATTTCACACCTAGAATCTATAGCAGTGGGCCAACTTCCTCCTATTACCAGACCAACTCTCTCATGTAACATATCCCACTTTAACTAAATGATCAGACACTATCATCATCCTGCCCATGTCTTTAGTACTAAGTTTTCCCTTGTTTCTCATTAATGCATTGAATCCTTGGGTCTTCTGACACAGATACAACAGGATTCTGGTCTTTAAAATTGCTTTATTTTTAATATAGGCATATCAATAATTAAAAGCATACTTTTTAGATAGCTTCTTAGGGAAGTTTATCATATTTTCCACCTGAGAGATGAAAGAGCCGTAGGATGTGCTTCAACTATAAGGTTTACTAGTGGATAAAACAATTATTCTTGGAGAGCAATCCGTAGACTTTGAAGAACAAAGAATTAATTTTCCTTTTCAGATTTAGATTTCTCTGGTTTCAAACCATACAATGAAGTTTGAATTCTGATATCAAGCAAAACAGAAAAATCCCACGGAAATGCAGAGAGAAATTCTGCAGATCAGCAATCCCCAAACAGTGAATTAAAATGCGAAAATGGAAATCGAGTTAAGCCCAAAAATATGTGCTGAATGTGCCCTCTAGACAGCCTTTTTGGGGTACTCAGCACATAATTTAAGTTTGAATTGGTTATTAAACAACGTTTAAATGGGAATAAGAGAATCAGTTATGTTGAAGATCAATGCATTCATGTGCCGGGGGATTTTACAAAAGGGAAAAAAGATATTCATTTTTAAAAGGTAAATTAAGATCTGCTTCTTTGCTAGCTTTATTTTTCTGACACCCCTATCCACCCTCAGTTATTGGGTCATTCCATTATATTGACAATAGGAGAACATATGGATGATGCAACAAAGATCATGCATAGAATATGTAGGAGTGTCCATAGTGAGGCAGAGTACTTGCATTGAACATAAAATATTTGATCCCAGCATCATCCATGTATGTTTGCATTTCTTAGTATGAGTCAACACATAAATCTGACATTAATTTCATTCTGAACTCAGCTTTGTAATTCACATTCAGCCAAAATCCTGCGCCCTTAATCAACCCCCACTGAAATCAAATGGATGCTTTGCCTGAATAAAAAGATAACGACTAAGACCATCGAACACTATGTTTGTGGGATGAAAGCCTGAATGCCATCAGGCTCTGGCCCTTTGAAAATAACACATTTGAGTAAAACAAACTAAAGCAAAAGTTTGCAATAGTCTGATTTATTTGCCAATCTCTGACCGATCTTTTTTTTTTTAAGCAGGGAAAACACAGGAGACAGACAGAGAAATGAACATTGTTACAAATATATTCAAACCATACTAAATATAAGTTCTAAAAACATACAAAACCGTCAGATTTCAAGAGGAGGCCAAACCAAACTGAAGTTTGGGCTTGGGGGTAGGTTAGAGAAGATTTCAACTCCAGACCTTAATTCTGTGTGGGCAACTAAAATCCAAACCCAGATGTAGTTTTAAGTAGAAATGGTCCCCATCTCTTCACAAGACAAACCAAAATACCAGCTCTAGCACTGTCAAATGGAAAGATGTTCAAAATCTAGATATACATCTGAATTATGCATCTCAGGCTGATCTTCAGCACACTGATGCCAACAAGAGTTAGATGTGAATAATAAAGCCATGTAATGCCCCTAAACCTATGAACAACTCCTGTTGGAATCAGCAAAGGTTTGTTTTAAGATCAATAATAGTGTATGAATCCCTGGCACCTCATCTCGCAATCCTTAGGTAGAACTCCAGCTGAGCTCAGTGGGAGTTTCACCAGCCTAGGGAGTAAGGGATCAGGCAGCACATGTAATAAATATATACTCTATAACAAGTATGCTGTTAATTCATAAGGAAGTGCACGAAGCGGATCATTTTTAGAAAAATGGCTACCCAATAGAGTCTACAATTTTAAATGAGCATGAACTATAGATTGTGTATTCCAGAAGCATTTGTAATGTGTGAAATAATAGCAGAACGTTTGTAAAATAAACAGTGTTTCTTACTTTTCAGAATATATTCACTACTGAGAGAGATAAAAGATTCAGATTTCTCTCATGCCAGTTGACATTGGTTTTACTCTATTGACCTCATTGATGTTGATTTACACTAGTATAAGATCAGATTTTTTCAGCTGTGAGTAAATTATTTGCGGAAGGGGCCAGGTTGCAGACAAAATAACTCAAGTCCTCTGTGCACAGCCAAAGTCTGTAGTTGTGCAGAACTCCCCATGCAGCCCCAACAACATCCTTCAATCCTGTGCTGAACAGGGGGTAGGGGTAAGAAGTAGTTCATTTTCAATTCATGTTCAAGTCAACTGACTGTCTACATAAACTACTGATCATGATGTTGGCCTCAGTCCTCCTGGGAATTTACAAAGACTAGCAAATCATTTTACAGAGGCCACCAAACAGGCATCAGATATGAATGACCTTTAGTTGCTTCTGACCCTGGGCTGGATTCAAACCAGCGATTTAGCAGTGAGATGCTCCGTATCTTCATGCCTGTCCCCAGAGTCATCCAGCCACGCAGGTAAATAAATATCTAAATGAATACCATTCTATGTTAGTGACTCCTTTTACACTTCTGGGGAGAGCCATATAAATATAATCTTTAGTAAATAACTGTTTGATATTCCTAGCAAATAGATGATACTGCAGCCATGTCACCATTAAAACAAGACTTCCCTGCATCAAACTAGCAATAGTTTATTATTTCAGAATCACTTTAGCTCTCCTGGTTTTAAGAAATTACTTGAAAAATTTTGCTGCAATACACTACAGATTTATCTAATTCCTATAGGTTACACAGGTTTTGCTTCCAATATTTCATTTTAAGCAAGTACATAATACCATAAGTTTCCTAAAACCTTTTCAGTCAGAGTACATACACAGTATTGCCAGGTTTTTATTTAAAAAAGAAAAAGAAACAGGTTCCATTAAGATGGAAACATAATTCATTTACGGACATTTTTTTCACCTTATTTTGAGTCCCTTTCATAAACAGACTGGATTCATAACAAGGTTTGAAGTCTCATTAGAATCAACCTCTAGAATGAGAGGACAGATACTGCTCAAGATCTAATTGAATGAAAACAATAAAGTATGCCATGCACTGATAAAATAGTATTTGATCAAGACTTTGATCGAGAACACAAAAGTCAAAAAGCAAGGCCTCTAGACAATCTTTTGTTGTCCTCAGACTAGGGTAACAGTACTTCTCACAGTGCATGTAACATTTACAATAACCATGTCAGTTAATCAGCTTAACAGAGAGACTATTTCAAATTCCAACTATTTCTTGGTCAATAATGTATTGTCATTATTATTATTTTAAGAAACAATGCTAGTACAATTAGTATATCCAGTCATCTTTGTAATTCAAGATGTCGCTTCCAATCAGTGAACTGATGTTGTTCAATTGCAGCAAAACCCTGATAAGAAATCTCACCTATCAAAGCTGTCCGTTCGTCTCTGTCAATGCAAGGAGTGTGGGAACTGGCAGACTGACACTGCAAGTCAGATAAGATTGTTTCGTTGATGGAATCATTTCGAGAGGGTTTGACTTGCAGAGGTAACCTCAAGGTTGAAAGGGAATTGATGAGAGGACACCTTGATGCTCTCCTCACATCAAGATAACAATGTGGGTCTGGACTGGATCTCATCAAATAAAATCCAAGTTGAAAAATTAATGTTTCTTTTCAAACTCTGACACTGGCCAATGTTTACATTTGATTCCCCTTTTTCATAGTCAGCTCCTAACGTAATGCCCTCTCCTCCATCGCTAGAGTCCCCAGTGAGGACAGCCTCACCTAACAGGTGATAAAACAATAAACAAATATCAAAGAATGCAGTTTAAAAAAATGCCAATATTCTAGAACGTTTTCTGTGGCTTACATGATGGGCACTTACCAAATCCCCTGTAGCTGTGAAGTCAACTGTACTCCATCTATCCTGTACTGCTGCATGTGAATAACTGTTTGACTTCTCTGCCCTGCAGAACTTTTTCAGAAAATACTCCATCCGACCTTTCGGATGGGGGAAAAGAGACACTCATTATGAAAATTCTTTTAAAAATATGCCTGGATTTCAGATGGGAAAATTTGACAGGTCTTAGAACTCTTAACAAGTCTGTTCATCACCAGACTGAAACCTGAACAGGTTCTTTATAGTAGCTTTTTCAATCCTGAATCTCTGGCCCTCTCTCTTTTTATTTCTCTGGGTTTTGATCTCCATTTTTCTTCTGTACAAATATCTCAAGAGGACCATGTGGGGCGAGCAATCAACCTGGAAAAATTATTCTGTCGTCAGCTTGTTGAGGGAAACCCTTGTCTGCCTAAAAAGAGAGAAAGAGTGAGAGACAAGCACTGAGATAGGATCAGTAGCTAATCTGCAAGGTTATCCATGTCCCATTGTGAAAAATGCCCAGCCTTTTCAATTCTGAGTTAAACTCGTAAAAAAAAAAAAAAGCCACGTTTCATGTTGCGATGAAACTGTGATATGGAGTGTCATCATGAATACGGAGTGTCATCAGAACTATAATTACCAACAGGACATCAATGCACACAAAGCCTACTGCGCACAAAGGCAAAGATCAAGCTGCTAGAAACTGAATCTGCTTCCTAACATTCTACTTCTGTGGTTCTGGAATTCTACTTTTTTTTAAAAAAAAAAAAGCACCTTGTGGGAAGGGGGTTTCTCCCTGCTTTGGTTTTACTTTAGAACAGTCCATACCTATAAAAACAATTACTACTCACTGGGTAAGGAAATGGTACCCTACAGTTCTTGGCAACATGGGGAATGTTGGAGTGAGGTGGGGAGGGGGGTTGGAGGGTAGAAGTGCTTTTTGGTTGGTTTGGGTTTTTTTAAACAGAGCAAATCCCTGTTTCTGCCATTTAGGATACCGCTCTAAAACTCAAAGTGTATCGTGTATGGTTACAAGCCTACACCGTTTGCATTATTATTTTTCCCAGCAGTCATCTCCTAAGTGCAGGCCTGGCCTTACCATGAGGCAAACTGAAGCAACCACCTCAGGTTCCAGACTGTGGAAGGTGCCACTAGGACCCAGAGTGTAAAAAATGGTGTCTGCTGCTGGTGCATATATATTCTGTCTGCTCTAGATGCACAGAGATGGTGGAGTGCTGTGCTGGAGGAAGGAAAGCACAAGAGACCTTTCAAAGTTTTGGCCCAAGCAAGGGTGCATGGGGGCATCATTTGATCTCCCCACCTCAGGTCCCAAAATGTATTGGCCAGCCCTGCCTAAGTGTAGTAATGGCAGAAGCCGTGCTGCGCTGAGGTTATGCATTTTTGTCCTGCTCATGATTATCATTCTGATACCACCAGTGATTAATAGCAATAGCAGAAATAAGTAATCACACTGTCCCTTAAATAGCAAGGACTCAGTTATGCCATGTAGGTACAGTCCATAGTGAGGAGTGGTGCCTAACCACAGTGCTTCATAAGGAACATCAAGTAGTACTTTCCCCGAGGCAGAGGCTGTGTGCACGCTGTCACGCCCCTTTGTGAGGTACAGACTCCTCCATCCTTGCACAGCTAGCCAGCTCCACTTGTCAATGTGGAGGGTCCTGTTCTTCATCAGTGCATTATGCACCTCCAAAGGAATTGGGAGGAAGCAGCCCCGAGTCATCCAACACTGTACACCCACATAAGAGAGAGGCAGAATCTGGTCCTTACTGATTCACAGTAAGCATAGAGAACCAAATCTTGCCTTCCTCATTTCTTAAACAGGCAAAACTCATTGACTTCAACAGAAGTTTGGACCAAGTAAAGACTTCAGTATCTGATTTATTATTATAGACCAAACACTAGGGAGGTCTTTATCCAGGCAAATTCCTGACCCTTATTCAGGCTAATTCCTCCCATTAATATTAATGGGAGTTTGGTTAGGTAAAGACTCAGTAAAAACTAAGTTTTGAACAGGGTTAAAAAAAGAACTAGACAAGTTCATGGAGGATAGGTCCATCAATGGCTATTAGCCAGGCTGGGTAGGGATGCTGTCCCTAGACTCTGTTTGCCAGAAGCTGAGAATGCGCGACAGAGAAGGGATCACTCAATAATTACCTGTTCTGTTCATTCCCTCTGGGGCACCTGGCACTGGTCACTGTCGGAAGACAGGATACTGGGCTCGATGGACGTTTGGTTTGACCCAGTATGGCTGTTCATATGTTCTTATGTAAAGTCCATTCCATGCCATCAGCTGTGTGGTGTGGCCTACATTAAAGAGCTCAGGTTTGGCCTAATAATACAAAATGAAGAAAAACATAGTCACAAGGAGTTTCTCATCTCTTATTTCCTACTAGCGTTTAGACAAGTTAGATTTGCTTGATGTAAGCTACGATTGAATATTTCAATGCCATTTCAGTCTCACAGACAAGAGTGTTTATAGCATCATCTACTCCGTAACAGATTTCCAACATGCCAATCTTCTGATTTAAAAACAAACAAAACATTACTATAAAAAATATATTGCTTTCTGGTTTTGAAATGAGGTGATTAAAAATATAAAATCATCTTACAACACTGCTCGCAGTTTCTCTCCATTACCGCTGACAGCAAGTGCAACTTCACAGCAACCTCCAACCACATTTGGGCTGTTTTCCTTTGTATAAGAACACAGGGAAATCCTGCGCCAGGTTCAGATATGTAGTTTCACTTTTCCCTTTGAATACAAAGCAAATAATTCCATTACATATGAGGGGTTCTCAAACTGGGGGTCAGGACCCCTCAGGGGTCACAAGGTTATTACATAGGGGGTTGTGAGAGGCTAGTCTCCACCCCAAATCCCACTTTGCATCCAGCATTTATAATGGCATTAAATATATATTAAAAAGTGTTTTTAATTTATAAGGGGGGTCGCGCACTCAGAGGCTTGCTGTGTAAAAGGGTGTCACCAGAACAGAAGTTTAAGAACCACTGTTATGAGCAGCAGGACAGGTCCTCGGAGCCTGACCTGTACAAAAGAGGTATATTACGTCTTTGAAAGGCTCGATGAAGCCAGATTCTTCTCACACACTGAACCAAACCACAAGTAACTCCACTGAAGTCAGTAGTTATACCAGCGTAAGTGAGAAGAGCCCCAGTGCTCTGCACTGTACAGCTATGAAGACTTGGGACCTTCCTGCTGGTAAGATATACTCCTTTACAGTCATTAAAACTGCCAACCGTACAAACAATTCACCGCTCTCTCTATCCCCTACTATCGAAATTACATTTTTCACTGGTGGTAAGCCTGGCTCTCTGTGCCTTCCCCACTCACTTTTCTAGCCATCATTGAAGTGGCCACAATTTAGCCTTAAAACTATTAACATTAACTAGCAGGAGGGGGGGGAGCTTGTTCCAATTGTAATTAACTCAACTGGTTATTTATAGAAAGCAATTAACAAATCTCAACACTTCTTAGAAATGGCCACTTCAATATTGAATTGTACTAGGTACAATCTTAAGGGCATGCTGCATGCACCCATAAAAACAAAAGGGTCCATTATCCAGGTATCTAGAAATAATGGCAATCAGTAATTTTATTGCTAAACACATTTTATTTACCTACCTTTTACAGTTAAAGAATAGGCATTCCCTTTACTCAATGTGGAAAAATAAAACTAGATTTTCTTCATTCTTCTGAAGAATCTGCATCTCTAAGGGTCATAGCAAGTGACTAACCGTCTTCCACAAAGCATGAGCTTGCTAGACATTTGATTCTTTGACTTTATGCTATTTATTTGTAGAGAAATGATTTTGCTGTGTAAACTATTCAGTGTTTTTTTGCACTTTCTATAGCAAAATTTCAAAGAGTGACTCTCGCCAGTATATATAAGTGCACAGTGCTATGCATATATCATAAGAGAAAAACAAAATACATTTACTTGTTCTGGCTCTCAAACATACCTCATTACAATTCCAACATGCTTTCCCCATTACAAACTCAAATTTCTTCCATTCCACACAGACCTTTTCCTATCTCACTATTCAGTTTTGTACATAATTTGAAATCAGAAGTGCTGACACTCAAAACCAATAGTTTAGAAAACTGTATACATGGTCAATAAACAAATCCTACCTTATTTCAAGCTTCTCTTTTACTATTTAGAAGGGTGATTCTTCATGTGGATTTATTTGAAAGAGGTTTTCAAAGCAAGTCAGCAGTGATGCACCTTTTGGCCTTGGCAGTCAAAGAGCTTTGCTGAGGTAGAAGGAAAGGAAAAGTATGGTCCAAAGGATTGCTCAGCTCAGTGGAAAATACTGCTTACTAATAATGTGACAATGTTAAAATTCTCACATAGTCCATTCTCAAACTAAACTCCTCTTGCAGTTTGGTTTGAGTAAAAGCTTCAGGATTTGGACCGAAACAGTTAAAAAAACAACAAACCACCAAGATTTCTCAGCAGGTAAAACTTTGCTCTATTATAACTTTTTTTTAAAAAGTGGCTTTCAGAACTCTATATGCAAATAATAATGGTAGTAATAATGATAATAATTAAGTTCTAAAATAACCTGCTTTTCTTTTCTAGATATCAGATATTTAGCCAAATCCATCACTACCATAACTTTCACTATTTGTTATGCATTAAGCACCAGTGATGTGACTAGATAAAGAGACAGTCCCCAATGGCCTATTACATATTTTTCCTTGTCTGCATTCCTTCATGAGCCAATGGGCCACCAGTATCCCTTACAAAGTTCTCAAGATACAGTGTTCTTCCTTGATAGTTTTGAAATCACCTCTTCTGATTCACCATTAGAACTCCACAATGGAATCTGAAACCACACAACTTAGCTAGTTTGCTGCTTGAGCACAAGAACAAAAGCAGATAGATTTTGTAAAAAACAAACAAACAAAACCCCACCTCTCTCTTAGGTCCCACAAGTCATTTGATCAAACTCAATGTAAACTTTATACTGTCTCTGGAATGGCCCTGGATGATTGACTCCATAATTTTTTTTGGGGGGGGGAGGGAATGAATTATTCAACCAAAATTTGTCTTTATTACTGCCAGACCAGATCGGTCCCGATGTCCATCTAGTTCAGAATCCTGTCCCTGACAATAGCCATCACCAAATGCCTTGGAACAGTAGAACAGTGAAATTCTTGTGTGAAAATTCCTCTTCATTTAAAAATATTCCAAATACTCGTTTTAAAATATCCAAGTTTGGAGCTAGACTCAGATATCAGCGTCCGCTCATTTGGAAGGATCCAGGCTTTTGATCTGGCCCATTACAGGAATACATGCCAGCTTTGAAATACAGATCAGGATCTGCATTTCCTCTCAGTTCAGGGATATTGACACCTAGTGTTTTGCTTTGGGATCATCCGATGTTTAATTAATTAATTTTCAACAAAACATTTGCCCATCACATTTAGTCCTACAAACAAAATTATATAATGCAAATGTAGACATGTTACTGAAATGAGGTTAACACTAAAAAATCCATCCTTTAATTATTAATCGAGCAAGAGTTCTGTTTACTAATAGAGACATGCCCAACCCCTACTCTAACCATTGTCCTACACTCTCTCCTGCTAACTGTGTTATATTTACATCTTTTATTAACTCAGGGCATTGTACTTCCTCTGTGGAAACCTATAAGAATTTCAGGAGGTTGGGTAGAGGGGGCCTTTTAATTCTGGAAAGTGACACTAAGCTCATTCTCTATTGCTTTACAGTAGTGCTCTCCCTCTGCCTCTGCCATTAGCTACTTCAACAAAGCACAGGCATCACCAGTCCCTCTTTGGCAAGACGAAATAAGCGACCCATTAAGTACTTAGAGAAGTGAACAGATTCTCCCATTCAGCTAGTTCCCTACACACCTGCAGGTGCTGAATAGTAAATCTTGTATTTCTGAGAAAGAGTAAAATAGCCTCTCTGTGATGGCCCTAAGTGCTTTTCTGATTTCACCATTTCTGGAGTTTAGCATTAAATTGTTGAAAGATTATTTCATTCATAGGATTGGCAGTCTGTCCATTTTTAGAATGTAGGGTGAGTGATGCAATAATTATTTGGTTGAAAAATGTGGGTAGTTCAGCTTGCGTTGCAAAGAAATACGCCTGCATTTTCCATTATTTGGGGAACAAACCCTGATGCCTTTATTCAGCATTTACTCAGATATTCAATCCCTATTCACACCGGTGAGAAGTTACACACACACCATCCCACATGCTACAGTGATGGGTGCTATAAGAACTGAATAGAACAGAAATAAGTGGATTTGTTGCATGAATCAGCGATCACCATGCAAACAATAGTTGCGCAATCTAATGGTCATCTACATGGGAAAGTTATACTGGCATAAGATAGAGCTTTAAATTCATACCCTACAGTCATATGAGAGAACACCCCAAATGAACACTCTTATTCTGGTATAAGAGAACCCTCTTCTAGTTTAGTTTATGTCTCTGACATAGAAAAGGCGTTTAAGCTCAATTGAAGAAAAACAGTCATTCTAGATTTAGAACATGATCCATAAGAGGAGTTATACTAATATTTATAGTCATCTAACTGATAAAATTTTCCCATATAGACAATCCCCCTAATCTTCAGTATTTACTCAGATCACAACCCACTTTTCTGGAACTAGGTAAGTACTGAGTAAACACAGAGCGAAAACCGAATGATGGTCTTGGAACATGATCATGTTAGTTACTAAAACAGGGGTCGGCAACCTTTCAGAAGTGGTGTGCCGAGTCTTCATTTATTCACTCTCATTTAAGGTTTTGCGTGCCAGTCATACATTTTAACATTTTTGGAAGGTCTCTTTAGATAAGTATACAATATATAACTAAACTGTTATATGTTTAAGACGCTTCACTTAAAATTAAATTAAAATGCAGAGCCCCCCGGAGCAGCGGCCAGGACCCGGGCAGTGTGAGTGCCACTGAAAATCGGCTCATGTGCCGCTTTCAGCATGCATGCCATAAGTCTCCTACCCCTGTACTAAAACAATCTTAACAGGGAAGTTTACATTCATAAAATCATAACACACCCAGGATACAATCAATCAGGGAATACCCTATCAAGCACAATAAAGCAGAAAATTCATATTCTCCCATGCAAGAGGCTTGATCTTTAGGTTATAACTAAGTTATACTCTGTACCAAAATACAGAACAACAGAAAGGTCCCCAGTGAAAGGAAAACTCTATGTACCTTTATACTCCCCCTTTGCAAGCTGGATTTTAGACAAACTCATTTTTCAAGAAGGCACATTCAGCTGGATCAATGTGCCATTCAGACAAAAGAAAAATATAAACTGTCCTGACAGTTGGTTAGAATTTTCTTTACTGTCAGCCAGGGAATTAAAAACTGAGCAGGAGGCATATTGAAAGTAGGCTCTCATAACCTTAATCAGTAGGCTGGAAAATGAGTTTTTCAAATGAGATAATGAGCTCCCAAATCATCGTTTGCCAAGAGTGCACCAATTTCACTGGGCTTAGAATATTCTCAAGCACAAGGCATAATTGGAGCACCCCTCTGCCTCCGAGCACCGCAGGCCATGCACCAAAATGGACTCCAACATCTGTACAAGGCACTGAATGCAGCGCTGTACTAATATTCCATACAGTGGTGTTTCTAAGCGGTTTTTCGCAATAATTAGGTTGGGAAAAAAATCACCCACTGGACCTAAAGAACCCTTGAAACAAATGAAAAACTGACACCTCAACATAGCTACAGAAATGAGAACATATGACTGACCTGGAGATCTAGTGACAACAGAGTACAAGAACCAGTCCCTGGTCTGTTCCCCACTCCCATAACCAGTCAGGAGCACAGTCCCAAGAGCGACATCCTCTGCACTGGAAGGATGGCGAATTATCACAGCACTCAATTAATTTCCTCTTTTTAGTAGTAGTTGCAAAGAGGGAACCATGCCCAGCTGTCTTTGGCAGGATGACCTGTGTGTTCCCTGTTACCATTTTGCCAGCTTGAAACGGTTACAGCCGCACAACAAAAAGGATGTGCCTAAGAAACAGCAAGATCATCACCAAATCAACTACATCTGGTGTTTTAGTCCCTGAAAGGGCCTCTAGGGCTATTACTTGTGATGAAAGTAACAGACACCTTTGGGTACTTTAAAATCTGCAAACCAATGGGGTCAACTTCAGTACAATACTGAGAGATTATTATTTAACTCAGAACTTGGTTTTCTCAGGGAGAAAAACAAACCAGCTACTACTTCGCTTTAGCAAATTAAGCATTTGGGTATATTCTCTCTTTCAGGTCTGGCAAGGAGAGAGCCCGCCAATATACCTTCACTATATTCAATGTAGTATTTTAAAGTATATCAGCACTCTCATTTTTTTTACCCCATGTCTTCTTAAGGGAGTCTTTTCTTTCTGCTCTTTAAGCCAAACTATGCAGTTATTTCTCTCCCATCCACCTCTGTCACACCTATGCATGAGTCAGCCATCATTTAGCTTCACCAGACACTATGGGACCAATAGGCTAGGTCCACTGGGATTACATGTCTTGGCAGGAGGCAAGGGCCAGGTCATTGCATGCCAGAAAGTGTCAGGAGGAGAGCAGTTGAGGGAAATACTGGCTATGGCTGTGGTAAAGGTATCCCCCTAGAAACCTCCGCAGAAGAGGTAGAACTGAGCTCTTTGTATTGATCCAAGGTGTACTTTTAATGGAACAATCCATTGTGCGTATCAACTAACTGCACAGCCTAAGCTTTGTAAACCTTTTCCTTCTACATCCTATGCCCACGACAATGCCCGTCGCTCTTATTCACTGTACTGTGTCTGAATTACAGATCACTAGCTCTTAGGGTGGGGACTTCTTTTTCAGTCATCTTCTAAAAATCCTAGCATGTTTTAGGCACCATTTCAAGAATCATAAATAAATACGGTGTCACCTGTTACTAGAGACAACAAAATCCATTCTAGTGAAGAGCAATAGTGTAATTGGGGGGGAGCATAGAAAATGGGAAATATCACATTTTACTCACTTTTTAAAATATATTTCTTTATAAAACTCTCAAAAGCATTAAATTCATGCACAGTGTGGTCACTTTGCATGGGAAATTGAGTGCTGAAAATATGCATTTTAATGTCACTTCTGATTTTTAATTCTGATATTATCCTCGCCTAAACCCAATTCAAAATAAGGGCAGCTCTTCACACCCTTAAATTCCAACCATGGCTCTGCCCAGCCTGGAACACCCAAAAGCTGTTTACTCTCTCCTTTTCTTTCATTTTTTAAAACACAAACCACTCTGCCACTAGTGAAGAGGTGGCTTTCTCCTTTCTTTCAAGCGTCCCTTGCTTACCATCCTTATTTCCCGCCCTTTGCAGATGTGTCCATAAATCAGTGCAACATAATTTGCTCTTTTGAGCTGCCCTGCTTGATCACACTCATGATTTTCCTGGTGACCGTTCTTTGTCATTACGCTGTGAGACTCTCTCAAAAATGCTATAGGAAGGACAAGATCAAAACCTGTTGGTGCAACAGCATGAGGGAAGTTTGCCCTGATACTGCACGAGGGAGTGGAGGAAAGAAAACAAATAAAAGAATTAAAACACTTCAAGGCTTGAATTTCATCTCTGTTTCCAGATGAAATGGGGAGGAAATAAAGACTTACAATTCTCATTTGCCTGTACATTAGAGAAAGATACTGTCGGGTAGATGTCATAAGAGCGTGCTGAGTACAGTAACAAGAAGATCAAAGTAAATGCTGTTATACAAAATGAAACCATTATGAGCCATTGTGATTAGAGCAACTTCATTTAAATAATCCATAAAAACCCAAAACAATGCTGGAAACATATCCTCTCTAGACTTACCGCTCTATCAGAGCCATTTCCTCCCTAGCTGTTAAGTCCACTTCATTATTTGTTCATTCAAGTGCTTTAATCAAGAAAACTGCTCAGAAACCGCATTCCATTTATGAGGTTTCAGGGCTCAATGTAGCAGCAAGAAATCACCGATGGTCAGACCGTGGTGCTGCACAGCCACATAAGGACCTAGACAGATTAAAAAGACACTGCGTAGTGGCAGCCAAAAAGAAGGGTAGTCTTGTGCTTCGGGCACAGGATGGGGAACCAGGAGATTTGGGTTGTAATCCCAGCTCCAGTGCTGACTCACTGTGACTGAGGGCAAGTCACAGAATCTCTCGGCACTTCAGTGCCACAGCTCTCACGTTTAATTTGGGTATAGGGAGGAGGTTTTTTACTTTAAAAAGAAGGTGTAGTGAAAGCATTGGGAACTGATGTCTTCTGTTTATGCCAGAGGAAATACGTCGCTTATCTGAAGTTAAGTTGCTTCTTAACATGAAAGTTCCTCCATCATACTTAAGTAACCCAAGTTAACACTATAATTCTTTAGTGAGAGGGAGCCAATGATTATCATCATGTATTAAATGCAAAAAAAAGGGGGTGTTTTTACCTGGAGATAGCTGTCTGAATACAAAATCTTAGGGCAGGGGTAAGCAAACCTTTTGGCTTGAAGGCCACATCAGCGTTGCAAAACTGTATAGAGGGCTGGGTAGGAAAGGCTGTGCCTCCCCAAAAAGCCTGGCCCCGTCCCCTCCCTGACTGCCCCCCTCAGAACCTCTGACCCATCCAATCCCCCCTGCTCCTTGTCCCCTGACGCCCCCACCCTGTCTGATATAATCAGACAGCTGATACAATCTGTAGCAAATGCATTTCATTTTAGTGAGGATATTTTGGAACAATATAAAGAAAGGGGAAAAGAAGAAAAAACACAATAGAGCCTCTTAAGGCAAAAGAGCCGTAAGACGTCATAACTGAATTCTTAAAGAAAACTAAATTCATGGGGGAGCAGGGGAAGACTGCAATGGACATACATTATCCAGTAAGGATGATTGTCCAGACTCTATGAAAGAAAAAGAAAGTAATGAAGCTGAAGGACTTAGCTCTCTATATAGTATGCCATGAACCAATTTCTGGGCATAGTATGTTATCGTGCTAGATTTATTAAGAACCACTGAAGCCTAAGTACACTTTTGAGACTGTTGATTAGATAAGACAATGTTGATGCACAAAAACACATGACAGCATTGCAGAGCATAACGTTTCATTTAAACGAATCTGCAAATCCATCCTATTTGACCCAACAGTAGAACCAGTAATTCTACTTAGTGCAACATAGCAAGCAGCAATTTTAAAACTAACTGTGAAGAGAAATCAAGCCGTTGGTGAGCATAAAATTAGTTGAGACACTGGTTGCCTTACTCTCAGATCAGAAATTATGAGAAGCAGAGAAAGCACTCAATGTTGTTTGGGGTGTAGTATTAGGAGTGGAGCTGAAGAAAGAGGATCATGTTCCTAGAGCAGTGTTTCCCAAAGTGTGGTCCATGTACCCCTGGTGGTACGCGAAAGGGCTTCAAGGGGTACGCAGCAGAATTTTTTATTTTACTTGATTATAGGTTTTTTTTAGCAGCAGAAAACAGTTCACTAAAATGTAATGTATAAGAATGGTGTACACTTGTACAGTAGAAATATACACAGGTTTACACTGTAACTAATATGATAACTCATTCAGTAACATCTAATAGCACAGCAGCGTAGTAAACCACGCATGTGCGTTACCGCAGCTCGGGCAATACACTTGCCCTTGTGGCATGCACAGAAGTTTCAATTGTATGTAATATAATTTTGTATTTATTTCTAATAAACATTAATCGTGAAGTAAATGAATTATGAGTATGTTATAAAAATGTGACCCCCCTCCAAAAAAAAATGTATCTTCATCGGAGAAGGGGTACACTGGTAACACAAATGTCTCAAAAGGGGTACGTGACTGTCGTAAGTTTTGGAAACACTGTCCTAGAGGGATATACATTAGTATAGGGGTGGCGATTCTGGAATGCAAGTCTGGGGGGTGGTCTGAAAGGAAACAGGAGCCCCTGAGCATTAGTATCAATCACATAGTGGGGCAGATTCTCTCGCACATAAGTCTGATTTGCACCTTTCATAACATTGCCAACCATTCAGTGGACTCCTCTGCAGCTGTATCGCTGACACCGTAAGCTCAATGTCAACCATGGAGTGGCTCCACCCACTCATAGCAGGGAACATGCCAGAAGCAGGCGGGGCCTGGTCTGGCTGTACTGCACTCCCACAATCCCTAAATGGCCTAACAGTCCTTGGGGAGCTTTTACAGGCAGAATATAGAGCAACTTTAAAGCTACAGTACTTGTAAATTATGTAAGGGTCTGACCCTGCCTCCAACTGGCCTGGGTGAGTGCCAGGGTGTCTCAAAGTCGCCTTCCCCCAGCTCCTCCTCCCTCATCTACATACAAGAACTCCGCTGCTGCTGAGTATCTAACCCATGGAGTATACCGAAAATATACCACTGTGTTTGGAATATGCAGGGAAAGGGAGAGAGAGTATGAAATTATTGCAAGAGACCCAAGGGGTTTCTGCCCCAGGGAAATCTTTTGAAAATGTGTTATCTGGTGCAATCCAGTCCATTCTGAAAGCAAATAGAAATTGCACTTCAGAAATATTTTTATGAGCTTAGGGATAAGTAATCTATGCCAGACTGATTTAGTGGCAGGCAGAGAAGGCTGGGAAATCAGCTCAGAGAACCCCCTCCAGCCCATCACTGCCAGTCTATTATGCTCAGATTTGGAACAGAGGCCATGAAATGAAATATGAAGTTGAGCAGTGTGCAGGAAATAAAAGATATTCACTTTTACAGCCGGGAGACATGGAGTAAGCAAGAAGCACCGAGGAAGCAAATATCTCCATTTAATTTATACCATTACTATCCAATAGCATCTTTGGGCTTTCTTGGAGAGAAGCTGCAGTTTGAAGCACATGCATGCAGAAAGACTGAAAGCTGAAAAAGCAATACTCAAGAACATGTTGTGACTTGTGCTACACACACACACACACAGCTCTACTACTCAGCTTAAAAGAGTAAAGATGCTTCCCAAAAAATCAACTTCACTTTGTTTTTTTTAAACTCTAACATTAAGTATCATTGAGAAATTCTGTAGAATGCTATAACATTGTGTGTCAAATGCACAGTGTTAATAATACACTGACTAAATAGCACTACAACTACAGGCTACAATTATTTTACTGGCAATCTTTAAAATAGGTAGGTAGAGCCCTCTCTAACCAGACAGTATTATGGGTAAGAATCCCAATATGTTTTTTTTTAATCCTTAGGCACAATGTTATGACTTGCATGAACTGTGTCATATGTATTCAGTTCTTGGAGGCCTGTAATTAGTTCTTGATCCTCTTCCTCACTCAAGGGAAAGTCTATAGAAGTCATTGTTTATTCATTTCAGTTGGGGTAATGCCTAATTGACCTGCAAGGAGGATCGGGGGTAAGGGTGACCAGATGTCCCCAGTTTATAGGGACAGTCCCGATTTGGGGGCTTTTTCTTATATAGGCTCCTATTATCCCCCTTCCCAGTTTTTTACACTTGCTGTCTGGTCACCCTAATCGGGGGCCACTTATACCAAACTATGCAAACAAACTCCACAGTGATGGGCCCCCACGCCAGAGAGCTCTCAGCTGAGGAATTCATCTCCTCTTTGTAAGGCTGGCAGAGGTGTGGCTGCCAGTAACAGATTGGTCCCTGTAACTGGGTAGGGGAGAGAACGACTGTGACTTTGATTTAGTAAAGTGTTTTATATTTGCAATTCCTTTTTGTCATCTCTGACCTTTGGACCATTCATTCAGGGCAAAATTCAGCTGTAGCTCCATGTAGCTTCGAAGCCCTGTGCAGAGACACCATAGTTGAAAAATGTGTCTCTGCACCAGTTTCACATAGGCTTTGCAGAAGGGCATATTGGAGGCAAGTCCAGGAGGGGCCAATAGATTCCCCTTTATATAGATCCTATGGCCCCAACTCATTGTGCAACTGGCACTGCAGTGGCCATATATTCCCATTGGCTGGGCAAGCAGGCATAAGGAGCTGCATAGCAGCCCCACTCCCTGGCTCCACATTAGAGCTGTGTGAATAACAGTTTTCAATTCACTGGCAATTCTGGGGGGTGGGGAAGTTGTAGGGTCAAACAAAAGTTTCATTTAAACAAAAAGAATCAAGACATTTCTTTTTGATTTTGACCATTTTAAATTGCTTTTGATTGGGTTGGGTATTTTTTTTTGTTTTGTTTTGTTTTTTGTTTTTTAACTGAAGGAAAGAGTGGCATAAGCCATTGTTTGAAACATAACATTTTTTAAAAAATCATTTTAAAAATATCAAAATGAAACATTTAGTTCCAGTGATTTTTTCCCCTGAAACAATGTGACAAAACTAACATGAAGTCCTGAAACATTTCAATGTTGTCAAAGTGGCATTTTTCACCAAAAAGAGTTTCAGATAAAAATTTCTCCTTGCTCTACCAAAGATAGGGAAGTGAAATCTACCCTTTCAGTTTGCTTTACACTTTGTATGTAGACAGGCCTGTCCCCCTCAAAAAAATCAAACTTTCTGTGAGAGGAGTGTATTTCAGCCTTGCGTACTCCTCAAAGAGATTTTTACAAAGAGTTCAAAGCGTCCTATGGCATCACACGCTTTCCAAAGAAATCAAGCAGACCAGTAAAGCTTGACTCAGGAAACAAGAGTGCGACAGAATATACCCCTATGTTTACAATTTACACACTACTATAATAATTTTGTCTTTAAAGGTATCATTTGAAAGCTGATAATTTGTTGGTCAGTATTGTCCTGCTACTATGGGTGGCAACATTGTACATAAAGTTATAAGATTTCCCTGTATAGTGTTGTTAATATGTTTCAAATCCCACAGCCCTGCCCAAACAAAGATTGGCAAACAGATCTTTCTTAAACACTACAATGCATGCCCTGCTTAAATTGCATTTAAGGTCCTGGCTACACTTGCAGCTGTAGAGCACTTTGGGTTAAGCCAGCCTTTGGAGAGCGCTCTAGGGAAAGCACCACAATCTGTCCACACTGACACTGCAAGCACATTGGTGTGGTGACATTTGTGGCATTTGCAGCAGCATTGGGGTTGGTGCATTATGGGCAGCTATCCCAGCATTCAAGTGGCTGCAATGTGCTTTTCAAATTAGGGCGTTGGGGTGGAGTGTGTTGTGCGTATGTGTGTGGGGGGGGGGGGAGACAGAATGGGTTTTTGGAGTGCTGAGACTGCCAGCACACTATCTTGTAAGTTCAGTCCCCCATAATCCCTGCCTCTCACTCAGTAAATGTTTGCTTTGCCCTGTTGCAGATAAGCAGCCGCTGTCTGAAACAGACCTCTGAAAAGGCACTTCTGCTATCCTGCAGCGATTTCACAACAAAGAGAAGAGAGGCCACTTATCTGAAGAGGATTATGGGATATTTCTGGAGGTGATTCAGAGCACAGTAACATAACTCCTCGGCCACACTGACGCTGAAGCATCTCACCTAATATGCATCAGACATTATCCCTTTCACTGAGGTGGAGTACCAGGAGCGCTCCAGCCAGGAAGTCAAAGCACGCTACGTGACTTGCCAATGTGGACAGGGAGTAAGGTAGAGCGCTCTGGGAGACTTTATTGTGGTAGAAAGTGCTAGTGTAGCCAAGCCCTAAGCAACTGTCATCCGGCAGGAAGGGAAACAAAGAAGGATCAAACAGGTGAGAAAAAGGCAGCAGGGAACACCCTTCCACATAGACTGTCTCCTAGTGCCCAGATGGAAGTGTTTTCAAAAGAGAGACTGAAACTATAAAAGGTAGGGACAAACATCCCAAGTCACCCTCTCCCTCCCTCTTCCTGACCATTGCATTCACTGTACCTGAAGCGCCAAGGAAGTATTAATTGGACTATAGGGGCAGGGTGCTGACCTACACAGTTTGGTCAGTAAGACTGCTGAAAGCATGTGGTGAGAAACTTTGCTTGAATCGGATATAGTTTGTGAAGTAAGGTATTAGTAAATGTCTTATCTTTATTATTTTTGTAAACATTTCTGACTTTGAGGTCTCATTCTGTACTCATTTAAAATCTCTGTAGTTAATAAACCTGTTTTACCATTTTATCTAATCCAGTGTGTTGAATTTAAAGTGCCTAAATAATCATTTGAAATAGGGTGGGATATTATTCCCTTTAAGGAAGAATGAACTTAAAATATTTTGTACTGTCCCTGACAGATTCCTGGGGGGGAAATCTGCAGTATAACCAAGGTTGGTGAGAGCCAGAGTATAACCCAAATGTGGCTGGCAGGCTGCAGTTACCCACCCATCTCTCTCTCTCTCTCTCTCCTCCCCCCCCCCCCCCTTTTCTCTCTCTCTCTCATATCCTAGAAGGCTGTTTGAGCAGTCCAGGTGAGAGCTACATCCTCTAGGCAGTGTAAGGCACCCCTGGTTGCAGGGCAGGTTTCACACAACTGCTCATTAAGCTGGATTGTATCCTGGTGTGCCACAGAGATCATTGACATTGTGCATGTGATTAAGAAACCACTGTGTTGTTATTATACATGTATAAATATGCTCCATCTAAAAGAGAGTAATTAAAATGTTTTATATGCTCTGAAACATTGCAGGTGAATTTTACTGCCACAGAATATTGGGAAACAAGCTTTAATCCACCCTAAATAGATATGGATATCTCAAAAAAGTGGGGGGAGGGGCTGTAGAACAGGACAGGACCCAGAGTTCTAGGTATCCATTAAGCTATATTAGCATGTGTTCTTAACTACCAACTGCCTTGACTACAAAAATGCACAGAGTATCTCCAACCCATGAGCAGGATAGATCTACATACTCTACTATAACGATAAGTGTTTCTTATACAACAAATGTTCCTGTAACTGTCCAAGTTCTATTGCTCCCGTGGAGGAGGGGATCTTGTCAGAACCAGTAGAAGAAGCTGAGACACTAGGCTACCCATGAAGATGCTGTTAGGAAGCAAAGACCTAAGGACCGATTCCCCTTGAAGAAGGTGCAGTGGGAGATGGTAGCTGCTACCTAACTTGTTGCTCAAGACATCAATCTACCTTCCCACAGCCCTGCATCAAGGCTGGTAACCAAGAAATTAACTTGATTTCCTATTACCATTCATACCATTCCACCCCCATTAAGGTCAATGAAAATTCTGAGTGTGGATTGAAGGGAGTGTACGAGATAGCCCTAGGGTGTATAATCTGCCATTGATGCATGGAAGATTTATGAGCACAACTCACTGCTGATTGAGAATAAAGCAGAAGCTGGCAGGCTCCCAAAATTAAACCGCTTACTCCACTCAGCAGGAAGATATTTAAATTGATCACTTTTAGATTGTGATTAATGTTTTATTTCTCCAGTTATCAAAAAATAAATTAAAGTTAAAAAATGTTACTTTAATTGTAAAGTGTTTAGATTTCCAGAGCTGGGTGGTTTAATATTCAGAAATCTCTCTGCTTGCCATTATATCAAAAAATAACTTTTAGACTGGTGACAACTTTTCAAGTGTATCTGCCATGATGTTAATAGCATTTGCCATGCTGGTTAATGTTTCAAGATCTTTATCTTCAAATGGAGTATTCCCTCATCACCCCTCCCCTACATACCTCCTGCTGCTGGGAAGTAGTCATTCTAGAACAGCCGAACCACATTCACCAGCCACACTGCAGGTCTGGCTAAAAAAAAAGGGGGGGGGGTGTCAAGAGGCTGTGGAGAAGAAAGCTTCAATTCACAAACACAAATATCCAAAATAAGCACAGAAGGGGAACCAAAAGTTATGCAAATGGAAACTGCCTTCCTTTTAGTCTGTCTCCTTTTAGATTGTTGTCCCAAGGCTCTATAAAGCCGACCAAGACACATGGTAGATTCTCTATCATCTGGAATGTTTAGGTCAAGCCTAGAGGTCCTAAAAGACATGCTCTAGTAAGTTCAACCAGGAGTTATGGACTTGATGCAGGAATTGCTGCATGAAGTTCTATGGCCTGTGTGATGCAGGATATCAGACTGCATGATCATAATGGTCCTTCTTGGCCTTAAAATACATGAATCTGAAATTCCAGTCATTTTAACCAATAGTAAGTACTAAATATCCCCCATAGTCAAGACAAGACATTTGTTTTCCTTATTCCAGGTTTATGGGACTTTGACTTGTTTTTTAAATGGCAGCTGCTCAGACAGTTAGAATGCTAGAGTCAGAGTCCTAGTGAGTTGGTCAAAGGTGCATAAATCCATGTCCTTTATCATGTAGCTCAGCAGTTTAGGACATGGATATCCACACTACATACATAAACTAGTTAGTCTCTAAGGTGCTACAAGTATTCCTCACTTTCTTTACTACATACATAGTATGTGTGTTAGAGACCATGAATACATACAAAAAGACAAACCAGAAATGCATACAACCTTTAAATGACAGCTGATGTCACCAAACACCCAACCATACCTCTCTGACTGTTCGTACAAATCTTTGCCAATGATCAGTATAACATTTTAAAAAATTGATTAATGCAGATAATTCGGACAAGATATTTATTCATCAAGCGCAAGACAAAATAAGTAATGGTGCCTTATTTAAAAAAAATCTCTTGGAACTGCAGCTAAGGAAGTGCATTTTGGGGAAAATATTGGCACTCAAGACAACCACGTTTGTTCTCATGGGTGTTCTATTTTGGACGGGATTAACCTCACATTGAAAAATTTCACTTGGAATTAAGTGGGAGACAAAATTAAATACACAATTTACTACAAAGCAGGAGGATGGATTTTTAGATTTCATCAAGACCACAGTTAGTGTAACAAAGATTAATTCGAGTTTATGGTACTACCCAGCTGTTGAATTTCACAACAGCACATCTTATGAGAGGTGATCTCCCTTTCAAAGACATACAGAATCAACTGAGAACATCTCCCTGTATATTTTGGTTTTGCCATAAAATCCAATGGCAATGGGGAAATATTATGAATGCATTTATCAGCGTAAAGTATTTTAATTTACCATGTAAGCCACAATAATGAGTTACACCAACTAATAAAATGAATGTTATACAAAAGTGGCTGACCGTTACACTAGCTAGAGTGAAAAGGAAATCAAAGACAAAAATGGCATCTGCCAGTAATGGGAAAGCTCACTAATATCAAACTCACTGACAGATTGACATTCTGAGAAGACGAGCATCCAGGCACAGATATAGAAGACAGACAAATCCAGAGCTAATACGGAGTAAGGAGCTGAGAAGAGAGGGACGTATAATGACAAAATAAGTACTTGTACCATTTTCTAACACATCTGCTTGTGGCAGCCTAAAGTTTAGGATGTTTGTTTAGCTCAGAAGTATGGGATCATACATATTTCCCTTTAGCCAAGATTAAAATATATATATATATATAAAACATGTTTAATTTACTCCCATTGTGACAGACTGACAATATCCTGGACAAACCTTATGGAATTAAGATAAAAAGAACTTTGCTGAATTAAGTTAAACCTCATTGAATTAGGTTTAACACCTTTGTGATCTATTGTGTTAAAAATGCAGTTGTGTTTGTGTTATTGTGGAATTGTACGTATGCAACTTCTCTAGTAGGAAGGGTCTGCTAAAACAATTCCTCTGGTTGTTAGCCTTTTGCACACCTCTTCAGGGGATGGCTTCAGATATTAGTTCCAACTGGGGCCTCCCAAAAAATAAACTGAATAAATAGCCCGGGTTTTAAACAGGTGTAAGGCCTTCTTCCTGAACCAGTAAATGAGACAGTACCTCTAGTCCAGAAAGGGCCTCAATCCTTATGGAAGGGTGGAAGGACTGGGCCTACTGATGTCCCATAAGACTGGGTGCTTGTTCTAAGCTGAACTTGTGATGAAATTGAAACCATAAGGAATCCCACATGGGTGGGGTATTAAAGAACTGTTCCAGAACCCACGTTAGGGTTGGGGTGATCCCTGGTAAGCTGATTAGCCTGCGTGACAATCCTTTCATTGTTTTTCATGTTTTCTCTGTAGCGCTTGTACCAATAAAACAGACTTGTATAGGAAGTGCTGTGTGGGTAACTTATAAACGGCGAGCAATTTCTCTGTTAGTCTCTGAGGAAAAAGGAAGCAGGTCTGCTTAGGCAGAGCCTCTTGGAGAACAACAGTGAGGCCAGGAAACTGTTCAGCCTGGAAATACCTCATCAGAAGGGAGAGAGATATGGCTCTTCACCCAAGAGAGAAAACAGCCAGTCGAGCCAGATGCTCTTGCTGCTCCATAAAGGGAGAATACAAGTGCAGATGCCTTGAACTGTGACACCCATGATTATAGTTTAAAAGGGGGAGAAATCAGTTATTTTTATGAAGACAAAAACTAGTTTTCAGAGTTATGCCTAACTTCAAATGCCATGTCATTCACTACTCCCTGCCCCATAACTTCAGGATGAAAAGACATGTGTGTTACTAAGCTGAACCATCTTACAGGGGGAGCCTGATAAAGAAAAACACAGATGACCTGTCCCAGTTTAATAAAATAGGAATTCCAAAGTTCACTTGGACAACAAATACAAGGATGCAGGTTTCATATACAGCATTATCTCTGGGATGAGCAAATTGCATCAGTTTACCCAAATTAAGGCCTGTGCCATTATTTCAAGTTTGAAACCCTTGTACTAAAGTAACTGCATTTTCAAAGGTCTGAGATGTTGCCATTCAAACCCTGTATACATGGTAAATGCACCACCTATTGAAATATACAAAAAGGTTATGCCCAATAAAAAATTGTCTTCCTTAATGATTTTTATAAGACAGTTGTAAATATGAAATTAAACATACATATACAAATTGTGTAATTCGATATAATTGCATTAATTATGGAAATATACCGCAATCCAGTAAAAACATACATGAAGATATTCACAGATCACATCAATATTACTGTGTGCACAGCCAGCAACTATTTACATACTCGTTTCATGGAGGCATTTGTTACAGGTGATTAACAGGGCCAGCTCCAGGCCTCAGCTGACCAAGCAAGTGCTTGGGGTGGCACCTTCTAAGGGGCGGCCAATCTTGGGATGGCAGAGCAGGGCTCTTATTTTATTTTAGTCTGGGGGGAGGGGTGTGGCGCTTGGGTTTTGGGGTTTTTTTGTGCTTGGGGCGGCAAAAGGGTTAGAGCCGGCCCTGGTGATAAATGCTGGATGACAGATTCCCGCCCTCTCCCCCCTGCTCCAGTTCAAATAACCAGACAGGTAAAGAACATTAAAGTTGAGAAACAAATAAGGAAATTCGCACGAAAGTATTAAACCTTCAGTGGCTAGCTCAAGAGTGTTACAGGGAGTGTAGCTTTATCATGGAGTTCTGCATTGTGTGCAGGTTTTATCCTTATCTCTACCTTGCCATTTATTTCACAGCCTTAATGTTCTTTAATGTATTTTTGTTGTGAAAAACAAAACAAAACATGCACACACTTAGCTGCACTGAACAGAAGAGTCATATTCCACGTGAGATACATTACTAAATTCCAGTCCTCTTTAGTAATGTATAGTGCATGACTATTAACGAAACACGAAACAAGTGCCCACACCTGAATAAAAATTACTTTCCTGAATCATTAGCAAAAATGTATTCAAGGAAACAAAGCATGGAATACATCTCAATATGTCAATTTGCTTACACTGAACTCTCAGTAGGAGCTTCTTCATACTCCTCCGATGGGGTTTTTTAAAAATGTGTTATTATGGGGCCTTTCCTCCCTCCAGGACAACGGGCACAGCCACCGAGATGGATGAAATTGTATTCTGGAGTAGAGAAATGACAGCAGTGCTACAAAGCCAGCCAGAAAAGACGAGGCTTGTCTATGATCAAAAACGCCTATGGGCTTAACTTTCTGTCACAAGGTGTGAAAGCTGCTATTACATTTGCACTACTAGTAGGATTCTTTTCCTTTTCCCTTAGGGGCTGAAACCAATATTGTTTGCCTGTGAGTCGGGCACCAAGGGAGGCTGAGGTAGTGAATTATTCTGACCTGTCACCAGTGCGCTCAGTGGTTTAGTACTTGCAAGCTGAATTCCACAGAGTACAGTCCACCGAGCAACAAATTACCTTCTTCCCTCCCTGCAGCAACACACAAACAGCTACGCCCAGTTTTTCCAGGGCTTCCCCCTGATGCCGTATAGTGGGATTTGTGAAAGATGTTTGCAAAGTTCTCCTCTCACAGCCACACAGGAGTGACTCTTGACTAATATTTGGCTTTCCCTACTAATGTGGTCCCCTATTTCCCACAGAGAATCAGTGCAAGAAGAGGGAGAGTTCAGGATATACCAGGAAAATCAAAAAGGAAAAAACTTTGCTCCAAGGGGAAAATCCCAGTCCCACAAAGAGCCAGAACTGGTGGGATTTTTCTGAGCAATAAGCCAGGATATGACTAGCTGCAGGAGGGGTACACACCTCTTGCTCAGCATGGAGCTCAGCTCCTCCAGGGCAGCACCAAGACAAGGGCAGGCCAAGAGAATATACCTCTATGAAGAGAAACCTCCCTCTCCTGAATCTCACACTCCCAACCACATCTGAAGGGGATAAGAACCCCAGAACTATTGCATCTTCACGGCTGCAGCAGCATCGGCTCTGTAACCTGGGGACAAGGAGAAGGGACAACAATTATTTACCTCCCCATTGCCTGTATCTAATCTGCACTCAGGCTAGGAACTTGGCTGAAGATTTGCCCTTACTTAATCAGTGGGATTTATACATGTGCTTAAGCGCTTGGTTGAATGGGGGCTGAAACAAAGCAACATTCAAGACCAAGCCTGTGTAAAATCCAGTTTTAGAAAATATGACCCATCCCCACTCCTTTTGAGACATACTGCTCTGAAACAGTGATGTGATGAGAACAGCAACTCTGCTTGACTGTACAAAATTTTACTTTAAAAAAATAATCATACACCCTATATTAGAGATGCAGTAGGTCATTTGTCCCCTCTCCACCAAACCCTCCCAGCCCCCACCCACTCTTGGTTGAGGCAGGACTGCTGCTTTTGCGGAATATATACTGTTCTTAAGCACTTAATCTAACCTGTTTTTAGCATCTGCACATGTTCAGGTATTCATGATTTCTGTACAAAGAAAAATACATTAATCACAGATTATATTCTGCCTTCAGACAATATCCATCTCCCCAGACAAGCTAAATATTGATTCTCATCACTTTCAGCCACTAAAAGCAATGCTTGGAATTTCTGGATGCCTTGCTTGATAAAAATACGTTCCGCTGGACAGAGAATTGGGAAAAAGCTGTGGCATGCTAATTAAGAGATAAATTCTGCCTTGGGTACATGGGCCCGACTGCATTAAAGTTAATGAGAGCTGTACTCGCTCACATATGGGAGGACTTTGGGTCTAAGTAGTAAGTTACAACACGGTATGCCACTTCGCCAGTGGCAAAATCCAACGATAACTGTGAAGGATGAACCTCAAGAGCAAGTGCTTTCAACCATCCAAGAAGTGCCATGAGAACTATTAAAGCATGTCCAAAATGCAGAGCTAGGGCTTAGTTACTACCCGCTGGATTGGGATTTTGCCCTGGAAATGAAGAATAAATGCCCACGTGGTCAGGGAAACTGCTTCTGTGTGTTTGTGATTAGGAGACCACAGGCTAGGCAGCAGTACACTGTGAGTAGGAAGTCTGCCCTGTGACAGAGATACACTGTGGGATATTATAAGCCTGCTTATCATCGCTGTTATGGCTATATTTCAACACTGGCCAATACCTGCACCCAGATTATCTGTCAACCTAACAGTAGCAAACAAGAATTGAATATTTGGCTTCCACTACGACTGAGCCCTCCATGACCACACCAGAGAGGAGGGGTGAAGGGCTGTAACTGGCCTTTGCGACTCCCTTCAACAGGCCCCACAGTCCTTCTACATCACCCAAGGAGTGGTGAAGGTGGGTCCTCCAGGCCTGTCTCAATAGACTGTAAGGAAGCAGCCACTTAGAGCCCAAGAGGCTCAGATAAAAAGAGCTGCAGGGCCCTAGCCGGGCAGTTCCTGGCAGGCACCAGAAGGGAGAGGAAAGGGTCTGCTCTGGCCACGGGGGCTCAACTGGCTTCGTTTGCTTAAGATGGGAGCAAGTGAGAGGGCTTTATGGTCATCCCATAGCTTAGGTTAAAGGGAGCAGATGGGAAGAGGCCTAGGGAAGTAGCAGCAACTAACTGAAGGGAGCAGTATGCAGCTGCTCTTAATAGCAACCCTGTGTTGGAGCCTGGAGTAGTGAGCAGGCCTGGGCTTCTCCACTGGCAAAGCACCTTAAGCCCTTAGAAGGGGGGCAAGGTTCCTTTAGAAGCCCAAGTGCTGGTCTGGATTAAAAGACCCCAAGAGCTAGGGCTGAGCCCCCTGGTGAGGGCAGACAGACAGGTTTTTTTGATGGACTCTGCTATCCTGAAAGGGATTTTTGACAGTGTAACCTGACCAGAGGGCTAAGCCACTGAAGAGCCACCAAGCGGGCCGATAACCCACAGGGGGGCCCGGCGCAAGAAAAGGCATGCTGTACTGCACACAGCAGCAGGATGTAAGGCCTGGCCCAGCCAGTAGGCTCAGCAACACAGGGCTCACTAGGATTCCAAGTCTGGGGAGAAGGAAAAGACAGACCATATTCCCCTGAATGAGCAAGGTGAGCAGAGAGGAGCCAATGAGTAGGCTGATCCAGGAATTTATCACTTCAGTTTTACATATTCACCCATCTAAACTGCACTCATCTCTGTGGCATACAAGTGCTTGGTCACATGCCAGCCAACAGAGCAGGCTTTAGGCAGCAGAGAGCGGGGGGGGGAGGGGGGGAGAGAAATACTACTAGCTTTGCTAATGGGTAAATGCAGCATACTTCCCTTCCATTCAGCAATCAAGAGCTCCAGATGAGAGCTATCTGAATCCTAACTTCTTTCCAGAGCTGCTCCTGTGGGGACATAGCTCCTGTTGCAGGAGTCTGCCAGGGAACTCTCCATCTAGCCTTCTGATTAGTCACATATTTCAGCACAAAGCAAATATCATCCAAGGATTCCCATCTAAACAGACACCAACAATTAAATGCTATACATAAACACTCTCTATCTGACCCACTGCTCTGCTCATTCAAGGCCCAAGCCTGCCATGTGCAGCATTCCTACAGTAGCAAAACCAGATCTCTACACATGGAAAGAGCTTATAGGATGAGACAAAGACAAAGGAAGTAGAACTGCTTCCGTCTATCAAAATGTCTAGCGTCGCTCATAAAAATAACATACATTGAAACAGGTAGCCATACTCTTCCGCCAGCTTGTATCTGATTCTGTAGTTTCTTGTTCTAACACTACCATACGGATTGATGGAACAGCCATATAGAAAACATGGATGCACGGAGGCACAATCTGTCCAGCAGAAGTGATCCACTTTGAATGACTAAGAGAATTCTATTATTTACTTGGTTTTCATCTCTACTACCTGTGATGGTGTGTTCATGTTCAGAAACAAAAGACTTCTGAAGCCTTGGGAGGGTGGTGGGGGAATTTTCCTAGGTCTTGTGTGTTATCGATGAGGAATGCTGATTTACAACATCTTTTGAATGGCTCAAACGGATGACATCTACTCACTTCAGAAGCATTAGGTATTGATAAAAGAATAAAGTAGCAATACATGTTAGAGCAGATTTTCTTTGCAGAGCTATTTAAAGACTTTTTCCCCATGCTGGCATTAAAACAAGGATGCGTGCTTGAATCTTGCAAGATAAAGAAAAATCCTCATTGGACAAAGGAGTGTACAAAAGGGTATTTGCAATGTACTGAGTATTCTTTCGGAGTTACCAAATTATTTCTGGAAGTAGGCATGTGGCCACAAAGTGGTTTGATTTGGCTTAAACCACCTCGAAAGGGAGACAAGATGCATCAAAAAGGGGTCCTCTAAATTTCAGTGTCCATCCCGTGAATTATACATATACAAATGTGTAGGGTTCTGCCAGTAAATTTCCCCACCCACAAGGCCTAAGGTTGGGATTCTTTTCAAAAGCACCTACAGGAGAGGTTTCCAAATCCTATTGAATTTCACTGGGAGTTAAGCACTTTGCTCCATTAGGTTCCTTTGGAAAAATAAATCATCACAGCCTTATATGACATTAGAAGCTAGTCTGCCAGAAAATAGACAGCAAAAGCTGAACACGATGGTTCCCAAATACCTGTGACCCACTACCATCAGTTCCAGTGAGTCTTGCCATTAAAACCGATCTCTAATACTGTGACAGAACATGCAGAATTTAGACCTCTCAAGTTGCCATTGAAGTACTGCTCCAAAATAGAACTTTTCCCTAACTCATATTTGACATGGATATTTCCAATAGAAGGTGCAGTACGTGGTCTCTCCCCTCACAAAGCTCTGATCTGACATGAGACTCATCTAAGCACTATTTTAAAAGCTCAAGTATTTCTGAGCTATCTTAAATACAGAACAGTGATGAGTTTGTGGTACTCAGAGTGGAAGCAAGTACCCCTTTGTCACTGATTTGATCCCCAATGTCCTCAAACTGAATTCACTGGGAGTCCATTTTTTTCAGCTCCCTGCAGGATCTAGTGCCTCTAGCAGGGTTCGTCTCTAATCTGACGTCTGAATGCTACATTAACTTTGGGCAACACACTTCCCGACTGTGCTGGAGTAGGGTATAGATAGGCTGAAGTCCCCAAGGAGAATTCTCCCTGTGGCAGACTGAGTTCTTCCTGAGGACTGTGGGGGAGCACCTGCTATTGCTCTAATATAGCTCTTGGAGAGGAGGGAGCCATTCCATATTCCATACCTGGACATACCTCAGATGGCTTGGACAGAGACAGGAGGCAAAGCTATGGCCCTGACTTTACCCAAGCCCCCTTCCAGACAGCAGGCACCCAGAAGAGTACTTGCAGGGAGTAGTGACTGTGCTCCCCTAGGGGATGTTGACCAATCTATGCGAAGGGGCACAAAATGGGGAGGGGGCCTTGTGCCCGCTCCCTGTCCCCATCCTTACAGTGGCCAACCACAACCATTTGTCCATTTACATTTTGAAACTGCTACACCTGAAGCAGTGATATTAGAGCTATGGCCTGGGTACTGCAGCTGAACACCAAGAAGAAAAGAATAGCTACCCTAAATAGAATTCTGTTCAATTCTGTTCAACTTCTTCAGCTAAAAATACACACTGGTATTTTTAATCTCATACAAAAACAAAAATACCAAGACTAGCTACAGTGATTGGATTTACTTGGAATAAAACCCCTTTGTTCCCTTGGTCGGTGGCTAATTGCCAATTTGTTTCAGGAATGAAACCGGACACTGGACAATAGAATCTAGCTATTAAGTTTGAAAGCTTTCAAAAGAATCAGGCTAGTGTAAAACTTAAAGCAGAGTTACTTTGCCAGCAAAATCCCACCTTCTGTATCTTCTGACCTGAATTTAACATTTTTTCCATTGGATTAACTCCCAAGAGAGTGAGTGTATTCTAAACATAAGATCTCTAACAAATGCCCAGCATGTATCCTGCCCATGAACAATATCCCAAATGGACTGCATTGGTAACATGATAACAAAATCAGTTCTTCAGTCAAAAAGCTGCTTTGCTCCTCTGCTCTTTTCCTTTGGTGTATTGATATGAAGATCAGAGTCATCTGGATGAATAAGATTTAGAATTTGGATGAAAACACTAAGCGATACCAAACACTTTGTGGCCCTCCCAAATTTGTATTCAGCTTTCACTTTTGTTGAAGCTGTAATCACACTCCCATCAGTATTCAAGGGATTTGTGCAAACAAGGTCTCTTCTGTCAAAAATTGTAGTGAGTTAATGCAGTCACAGATCGCTCGGTTGTGTAGATTATTGCCTCAGAAAGAAGATGGAGCTTTGAATTTTGACCTATATCAGCTTTATATACAGATCAGACAGTCTCTTAGATTATTTTAATATCAGCTCAGCCATTGTAGCGCAAGATATTTTACCCAAACACAACTGAACTGAAAAATAAGGGACAACAGCAGAAGGGATCTGATTTAGAACTGCCATAATGAGGACATGCAGAGATGAAGCTGAAACTCAGCACCTTTGACTTGAGAGCATATGTAGTGTTGGTTTAATTTCTCATGCATCTTTCAATGGCCTATTTCCCGCATGCATGGGGTGGACAATGATCTAATAAAGATCTTCTGTATCTAGCTTCTGTGTCATTGCAACCCACTGTTCATGTGCATTACACATCCTTCTCTCACACATGATCCACAGAGGATAAAAGTCAGTTACAGCTCCCAGCTGCAGGAGCTAACACACTACAGAGGACTCACCCTGGTCATCTTTTGGTCGTAACTGGGGTATGAGCCCGACAGCAGTTGTCACATTAAGAGCCAGATCCTGCTCGTCTTCAAAGAAAAAAAAATTCTGTTGGCTTCAATAAGACTCCAAGTAAACTGAGTACGAATGGCACTACTTTACCTCATTGTGTTGTTTATATCCAGAGGACTCTAGGGGGGACAGCACCATCTAGATACTGGGCTTTATTTTCATTGTCTCACAAAGCAGCATCATAGAACTGTTGGTTCCTTTCATGCCAAACTTTAAAATGTGTTTAATGCTGGATTTAGCCCCCCCCCCCCCCCCCGTATAGACTATTCAGTATTGTGAGTCAGAAAAGGTACAATGGTGCTCTGCTAAACTGATGAAACAGAGATAAATAATTAAGGCCCCTCTCAGAACTCCACCAACATCTTTTCCAACAGTGATATCTGTGACGGAATGGGTTTTTTCCCTTGGCTTTCCTATGGGTTCCATGCAGAGGAGGTGGGACTCCGTTTCCCTACAACCATGACAATATCATGACACAATCAACCAATTAAATATGAGATTAGAATCCGTGCATCATCAGAACAAACTGAGTGGCTGGCTATATTCAGAAAATTTTATTAAAATGGTCATTTCCAAATTTACACTGGATGAAGTGTAGCACATCTATGAAGCACCTTATGGACTTCAACCAAGGCAACATCGGTTTGAGTTAGGGAAGTATTGCTTAGAGACAGGTGACTTCTGTTTTTAAAAAGTCTGCCAATGTTTACATGAATTGCTTTGATCATGCTCCCTTGTTTGCTTTTCACAAATATTCATGTCATTGATTTTAACTAGCACAAATCCTTGCCAAAAAAAAAATGACAATTTCAGAGTTACATGCTTGAGTATTTGCCATAAACAAGTTTCTCTCTCAATCATGCAAAGGTTCCTATATAAAATTATACAGGCTATGGACTCAGTCAGCTAAGGAACAGAACAAATATCCTGTAATTTATCGCTCTTAATCAATACTACTCAAATAGTACATAAAAATAAATAGTCACAGAACTGTCCTCATGATCATTTCATAAATATAACAATATTTACTTTGAAACAAATACATCAAGAGTTGTTTGTGGATATTCTGAAATCAGAAAAAAGGATAAATCATTCATTGTGAATTATTTGTTCAGGTCTAATATTATTATAGCTAATTTACAAATGAGGAAAGTGAAATACAGTAAATAGAGGTTTCATCTAAAGGACTTTGCCAGGTCAATTTAGGCCCAACATTTAATTTAAGGACTCTCATTCGACCTAACTTGATCAGAAATTAATAGGATTCCTCCCCTGCACATACACACATAGCAATCCAAACATTCCAGCATCCTGCTAATTTACTAGAACCAGGAATATTAGAAATTTACTGTAAACAATAGCTAATTTTCATTGCCCAAGCTAACTAATACAGTACCACTGAGGGGGGTGATATCCAGCTCACATACACAAACTTGCACTAGCTCAATGGGAACTGGCATGAGTATAAATAGAAACGTAGCTGTGTTAGCAGTGTAGCCATACAGGGAGCACACACACCCAAGTATGTACTCAGCATAGCTAAGCCTTTGCCACTGCAGCTACACTGTTCTTTATACTCGCACTAGCTCCCTTCCACCTAACATGAGTATGCAAGTAGGGAATCACTCCCCTATGCTCACCCTGTAGATGTAGCCTGAGGGTATGTCTATACTGCAGTCAGAGACATGACTGTACCACATGCAGACATACCTGAGCTGGCTTTAATCTAGGTAGCACAAGTACCAATCGCAGGGAAAGTGCCGCAGCACAGGCTTCTATGCAGGCTGTACATGCCTGCCCAGGCAACCTGGGTACTTACTTGCACTGCTAGCCCGGACTACGGTCCAGACTACTGTGGCTTCAGTGCTACATGGGTTTTCAAACTTCATTGCACCATGAGCCCCTTCTGACCATAAAAATTACTACATGACCCCAGGAGGGGGAACCAAAGCCTGAGACCATCCAAACCCTGCTGCCCCGGGCAGCGAGGGCCCCAAGAAGTCTAACGCCAGCTCTGACCATCCCATTAACTTTGTGGTTCCAATCCACAGTTTTCAAACCACTGAGCTAGATCAAAGCTACCTTGGGTGAGTCTATAGGTGCTACAAACACCCCTTTGATTGCAGTGTAGACACACAGATTTCAATTGTACTTTTGGAGTAAGTTCTTCAGCACAGAGACCAGGTTTGAGTACATTAGTAAAAATATACATCATAAAAATGGAGAAAAAAATAAAGTCGCTATTTAATGTTTTGCCAATAGTAATAATTTTAGGCGTTACTAGTTACACTGGTACAAGAAATCTGTATTTAAAAAAATATATACAAATTAACCTGTGTCCCTTTAAGTGACTAGGCCAATATTACACAGTATGGGACCAGTACTACACAGATTTACTTACACGCTGAAATTTTTGTATACGCCAGTGGCAAAAATGCAGAACAGAACTCAGGAGTTCTCTGGCTCACAGGCCCCTGATTATTCATTAGATCATACTTGGTCTTTACTTTCTCTTCTACAAACCGAGAACCCTCCATATTCCCATCCCCCTGGCCTTAGTATAGATGCAAGAGACTTTGTTGCTTTTAACTTTCAGCCTTAATTAGAGAAACAAAATAAGCTGCAGTAAATGGGTCTTAAATTCACTTCATTTTTGGGACTAGAACTTTAGAAGTAGGTGATTGACTCTTTAAAGCTATATCACTGTTTTCCCCACCCCTTTCATGTTCCTGGCTGGCGTGCCCTACTATTAACCTCCTTCCACACTGAGAATTAGCAATTTATTCCGAATCTTTGTTTCCTATATCAAAACCAATTTTCAATGCGCACCAGGGCTCTTCTTCACACACAATGTTTACCCAAGAGCCCTTAGCAGTCTTTTGTAAATGAGCATATCAAAAGCCTTTTGAAAGTCAAAATAAATTATTTCCACTGGTTGAAAAGCAGAGACACTCCTATATTAACCATTATGGGACTTTGCAAATCTTACTGCTGACTGAACTTTAATGTGATTGAACAGTGGCACAAACGGTTTTTAAACACATCCCACTTAACTTCATGCTCTTTAATCCGCATCTAAATAGAGGTACTGAAGTTTAGAATTAAATCCTCACCATGCCTGAATCCAGGGATCTTCCATCAAAAACTGGCCTGCCCAAAAAAAAAGAAGAAAAAGGGGGAAAAAAGAGGGGGGGGGGTGTCACACAAAAAACCCTTAAATCATATTTTGTTACTTAAGTGAAACACAAGGGTGAAATTATAGCTTGTTGTAACTCTAAAGAATGAAGCCAACAAGTTGCACGCAACTCTACTATGTAGATAAGCTGAACACTGCAGCCTGTTAAACTCCATCACTCACACTTTTTGCTACCGTGTTTCCCCGAAAATAAGACAGTGTCTTATATTAATTTTTGCTCCCAAAATTACATTACATTATATTACAGCGAGAGGCAAAACTTGAAGTACGTCTTATTTTTGGGGGATGTCTTACTTTCGGGGAAACAGGGTAGGACAGACAGCAACTTAATTTGAAGTCTGTGGTGTAGTTCGTTGTCTAGCCACAAGGGATGCAAGGGAAGCCTAATACATAATGGAAACAGAACATCCAAGGTGAAACACAGCAATGAAACAGAACCAAAGTACTTCCTGGGAAACAAAACAGAAGTGGTTTAGAATCAGAGTTCAACATGCAGCTAGGGGAGTTCAAGATCAATCCTTATTCACAATGCCCACACATCACAAAACCATCACACCATTTGGTAAACTTTCCAGAGGAGGCACAAGAATGGAATAGCCACAGTAGTTGCCGGTCAGCATTAAAAGATAACAGTGCTTAGCCCCTCTACAACATGGGGGTTCTGGCCGGGGGGGGGGGGGGGGGAAGGATGGGTGAGAATAGTCAGGCACAGAGGGGAGAAAACACAGAACAGATTTTAGCTACCTTAGTAGTTCAGACACTTCTAGTAAAAATATATCTCCAGATCATTACTTTTATTGTTAGTTTTACATTTATATGGTGCCTTTTTGGCAGAAAAGTACCAAAGTTCTTTGCAATTGATATACTCTGTCAGAATCGTTGCACTCACCATTAAAATGCAGCCATTTCTAGAGTAGCATGCGAGTGGCTCTCTAACAGCAGCACACTGTGATCGGATATAACCATATGGGTAAGGAGTTTGTCCATTTGAAGTTCAATTGGGACATTTGGGGAAGCAGAATCTAGTCACCCAAATTGAAATGTGACCGTCATGTATTATCACACTGTCCTAACACCCCAATCTGAGCCAAAACTGTTGTGGAATCTTCAATGACTAGGACTGATCAGCGTCTCAATGTCATGGCATCACTCTCAAGATCCAAACAGAACAGAAGTAGCCCAGTTTTTATTGTTTAGATACATCACACAAGCAGGAGCAGCATTTCCTTCATAGAATATCAGGGTTGGAAGGGACCTCTGGCGGTCATCTAGTCCAACCCCCTGCTCAAAGTAGGATTAATTCCCAACTAAATCATCCCAGCCAGGGCTTTGTCAAGCCTGACCTTAAATAAGCTGCAGAGCAAAGAGTGCTTTAAGAGGAGACATGCCTCCAGGCTTAATAGGCTACACCAGGGTACAGCGAAGGATGTGTCTAAAGGAAGCCATACTTGTCTATAAATAGGAGCCGCTGTCCTCGTTATGTGACTGTGGAGAAGTCTGGCTCAGAAGCAGGTTGTCCCTGGATGAAAAGCATGTCTGAACTATATTATTTCACAGAACTGTATGTGGTGGGAAATGGACATACACGTCATCCCCTGTATTATGTTAACATAAAGGTAAATGTGATATTAGCCATTCCTATATTTGCTTCCATTGTCATGTTGGATCTCGGGATGAGTGGGGTTTTACAAAAAACATTTCCTGGGTAAGATCAAGAGAAACTAATGTGATTTTACAGCATTACAATTAGGGGCAGATAGCTGTGTTCGGAAGTCTCCCGTCACTGTAATTTATAAAGGTATCTGTTCACCATTAGGAGTTAATTGTGAGTGAAGAAAATGGGTCCCCAATGATGGGCACAAACTGGCTTAAACTGGATTGGATTGTGGTGCTCTGCATGCCAGACAGAATGGGGGAATTGCAAAATATAAAGCTGTGTGCAGTAGAGACATGAGTTTGGAAAGAGGAATAACTGTCAGGCTGGTTGTGTCTGGCAAAGCCTAAATACCTGAAGCCTAGACCTGCGCCATATGCTCTGAAGGTGCCTGTGAGAAAAGCAACTGGATGAATTGCAAATAAGGTCATAATGTCATTTGAGAATTCAATGTGCCAATTGTACTGTACCAATTGTACTCTACCAGACTGTACCAATTGTGTGTAGGCCCAGGGCAATGACAGCACAAGCTTTTGTGGGCTCTATGAAGTCACCATAACTCTCAAGCTAGAAATGAACCAAATCCGATTCCTAGACCTAGACCACAAGGTCTATCTGCAGAACTAGCAGGTAGACTGAAGTTTACCCAACTAGATTTGTCCCACGCCTTCCAGCAGGGGGCATTGGAGCCAAATTTCAAAAAAATCTGACAGTGAACACACAAGGAGTTATTTAGGTATAAAAGGTTACCCTATGGGGTAGGCAGCACAGCTGCTGTGCTTCAAAGAATAATGGATTAGGTACTGCAGGGGATAATTGGTGGTGTCTGTTATTTTGAGGACATTAATAACAGAGGAATTCAGAGGAGCATTTAAAAACCTACCGGAGGTTCTAAAAATATGGTTTTAATGTTGAGATAATGGAGGTTTTTTTCCCTCCCCCCACATACACTCAAGATACTTAGTTGGGTCATTGTTGCAGAAGAGGTACACCCATTAAAAGAGAAAAATTAAAAAGCCCTTGAGAATGCACCATGGCCACAGAATATCTCCAACTGTATATTGTTTCTGGTCATATTAAATTACTATAGGAGACTGGACAGATTTATGTTGATAAATTTGGAATCAAAGTCTGCCCTGTTACCTAAAATATCGAGTGTGTTTGGACAGAAAAGGAAAATAAGGTTTCAGAGAAAGAAAAAAATGAAACGAGCAGTGCCAGTCTATTGATCCTTTTTAATCTAGAGCTTCCCATGTCAATCTGTAAGGTCTCTCTTGTAGAAACTGGAACTGTCTTTTCACACATTTGTAAAGATCAGTGAAAAACCCACAACATTGGCTTCCAGATCATGGTCAAAGGCTGAGAGCAATTACTCACAAATAGAAAAAGATTTAGGCATCATTTTATGGGTTATTAAATTTCACAAGTACCTGCTGGGAGAACAGGTTACACTCATCACTTATCATCAACATCTGGTAAAAATATTGGACCCAAAGTTAAGAGTTCCACCCCTAGAGACAGCTAGAATGCAGAGAGGGTCTTTGATCTTTCTGCCTACCGATAGGACATATAATCAAAAAATATTAATGCAAGTGTACGGTCCCAGTTTGCCCCTTTATACCCAGAATTTTCCTCTTTTCCTGTGTAAAGTCTCTTTCCTAGATGCCTCCCTATCACGCATAAGAAAATTGCTCTGTAAACAATCAAAGAAAGGTCACACAAATACACATATATAATGCTAAGGGCAGTCCCTCTAGATAGACTTTCCTGCTTAGAAAACCTTTATAGAAGGTTCATTTTTCAATAGCTTCGAGTCTCTTACACTATACCACCCAATCCTTTAGCACAAACAAAAGACTGAATTTTTCAACAGAGAGGATCTCAGCATCAGTTGCTTCCCCCCCAGGCCCTATTTCTCCCCAGGATACAAATAATTCTTATTTAAACAAACAGGAGTTTACTTATCCCTCTGAAGAGAAAAATCAGGCCTTGTATTATTTAGGGAAAGTTAGGGAATCTCCAAAAGCCATCAGATTTTGAAGGACCTCTTAACCATGCTGTGGTAACAGTCACCATGCTCATACTTGTCATGTGTTGACTGGACCATCCAGCGCTGGTGACTGCAGCCTGTCTCTTACTGGCAGCTCAAGCATCTGCAATCTCCATTACAATAAATGGAATCCACCTCAATTGTTATATCCAGGGCAAATTCATATAGAACCTCACCCAAAAAACATTGAAGTCAATGGATAGACTCTCACCGACCTTTGGATGAGGCCCTTCACCTAGTCTTCATAATAAAGGATTATTCACACTTTCATATAAAAAGTGTCATTCTTGTTTAATATAAACCAGAGATAGCAAAAACCCAAAAGGTTCATACATGCATCAGTAGGATTTTATGGTAACATTTTATGTAACAAAATGTTCTAGATAAGAATTCACTCTCTTTGCTAGATACTTATTGCTGATGCAACTCACCATGAAATGGAAACTACATATATGCTGAATGGATTGAAATGTCCCTTAGAGAACTGCATTGGAACAGTCACCTTTCAATGCACTGCTTTATAAATTGCTAAAGCAATCCTGCTTCACGAGTCACCATAGACACCCTTACTCCCCCCACAAATGGAGTACTTTCAGGGACTATTCTTTTTTTGGAAGAAGCACAGCAGTAACACAGAATCTGACACATCTGGCCTCTTTTGCCATCTGTCATGGGTGAGTGTACCCGTGAGGGTATTATAGCCTCATGGTTGAGTCCGGCTGGCTATCCTTAGCTTCAGGGCAACATTGCCCCATGGCCAAATTCAATATGCCTGCCCTCCTCCACAGGGCTGCATGGCCTAGAGGCCAGATGGTGATATGGGCCCTCCCTGCTCCACCGGATCCCGGCCGAGGGCCCTGGCAGTGGCAAATGTGTTCACCACTAAGCCAGTGGGGATCCAACAGAAATACGCTGACTTACAGTTCGGTTCTACAACCAGATCAATGTCTAGTTCCCCTGGGCTACTTCCGACCTTGTCCCTGATGCCATGGTCCAGGAGACTCCGGGTTCCTTGGTCGGGGCAACTCGCTACAGTTCTGACCTCTCTTGGGAAGTCATAGATACCTAGACATCCACTGGGGCCTTGGGGCCTCTGGCTTCCACGGTCTAGGGCATCGCCAGCTTCGGCAGTCAGCTCAGACTGAGTGATATAAATCATTTACCAAACTTGGCAAAATAAGTTAGTGACATTTAGCAAAAATGAAAACATTTTCTCTGTGTGGGCGCGTGCCTTTTTTTTATATAAAATCTCTCTTATGCAAGCAACATCATACATGTTTTTAATGCACTATTAAAATTAACATATTTTACAGGATGAAATAGCCTCATGTAAATAAATATGTGTATATGTATTGCTACTTGCATAAAAGATGCTTTAATTTGCTCTACAAAATGTGAATTTTTATTTTTATACTTTCTTCATTAGCATAATGACAGCTGGTCAAATTATTTGTTTCAAATAAATGGGTCTGGTGAATTCAAAACCTATTTCCTTTTTAAGAGTCATTTGTGGCCCAATCCTACTTTCTACTAATGTATTTTTTATTTGCAAGTATTCACCAAATAATTTATATGGACAATTTGACTGTTCCCTACTCACTATCCAAGCTGTTTGACACGTCTCCTAAGTCACACAATATTACTTCTGATCCTTAAATGGGTGACAAATTTGAAAAAGAGGAGGTCATCAAATGAGAAACAACAAATCATGAATACTGAAAAACAAATCTTGCTCTCTGTTGAAACTTGAGATGTTTGCTGAGCTCCATTCCTTAGTAGTTGATGATATGGCATATCAGGAAATGTGTGCAAACTCTCTAACTGCAGTATCAGGTCAACGTTAAGCATCACCAAAAAGTAAATTACATTCAAAATAAGTGTGCCACTTTTACACCCTGGGTGCCTTATGGGGCAATTTTACATAGCGTTCAGATCTATGCCAGAGTCTACAGTCCATTGACTTATTTTAGCCAATTATTTGGTTTATTTTTATTTGGTCTTACGTTTCATTCTTCCTGGACCTTTTATTCCATTTTAGAATTAGCCTATTAGATTCAAGCAAAAATCAACATTTGAAAATCCCCTTCATTTTGTGCTTAGTGTAGTTATAGTATACAAGAATTTGGGGTACTATAACGTTAAATCATTTCTGAGCCTTTCCAGTTGTCCTCATGTTGTCTCAGGAGCAGGGGTGAAAGTAACATAAGACTTAACAGTCTCCAGAAGGGGCGGGGGGGGCGGATGGGGAAGCCTCCCCCCAGTTAGCCCTTCCGCACTGCCCAGCCCGGGCCACCTGGGGCTCTGGTGGCAATTTAAAGGGCATGAGGCTTTGGCTACTGCAGCAGCAACAGCCAGGCACCCTGGGCTATTTTAAATCGCCGGGCCCTGAAGCAGCTGCCCCTTTTACACACACACACACACACACACACACACACACACACACACACACACACAGCCCTGCCAGTAGGGTCCCTACCAGCAGGGTCACCAACAGTAGGAAGGGAGCAAAAGGGGCAGCTGTATATGGGCCCGTACTGGCGGTCAGTTCTCACCAATACACCATAACAACCCACTTTCACCTCTGCTCAGAAGCCACCACATCTCTGCCAGAGACACAGTGCACTTCTGTAGGTAGGCCTTGCAAGTTGCATATAGATAGTAAACAATGTTATTTGAACCCCACTGTGCCCATATTGTTCCCTCCTGTTATGTGTATTGTGGAAAGAGCAGACAGACAGCTATAGTAATGGTGAACCTTGAGAGGATGGGAGTTTGAGTCTTATACGGATAAGCATGCCAAACTTCAGGTGTAGGCAGTTGCGTCCACAAAACTTAGAGGAGGAAGAGACAAGAACAAGCTGGCTTCTAAGATTTCCAATGCTTCTATCCCAGTTAACTTGGAGGAGCAGAGCAGAAGCCTCAGAAAACAACAAATGAGGGGGGGAAAAGTTAACCTCAGCAAAGGTTCAGGGCAATGTTGAAGACGGTCTGGAAGGGAATATTACACACACAACCCCGTTCACCCAGCCACCTTTTGAATGCAGTCCTGCAAGGAGCTGAATACTCTGACCCTGCAAAGTAAGCAAACACATGCTTGTTTAAGAACAGAGGTAGTCCCGGTGACTTAGACCAGTCATATGTTTTAAAACTAAGCAACTGCTTTGCTGGGTCAGGGCCGGACTGCTCAGCACCTTGCAGGATTGAGTCCTTAGTGAGACCAGCTATATAAACTTCAGTTCCCTCTTCCCATATCCCACCCCATTTTATTCATTGGTGCTACACAATGGATGGTGGTAAATAGAGAGCTCCTTTTGTAATATTTTTTCAATGTATGGGTGCTCCAGTCTGATTTACAGTATTCGCATAGGTGTCAGAGAAAATTGCTCTATTTTTTTTGTAAAAGTTCTTTTTTCCTGTGTTCATGTAATAGAAATCTTTATAATAGAAGTATGTAATAATTCTGATATTGACTTTTTTCCAGTCTACACAAGATTAACAGTCCTTTAAGGGACACACTGACCCTGACTTTTGTTTAGCCAATATTTACCTCTTGGGTCAATAAATCTTGATGTTGAACTCAGCAGAAGTCGATATCTGTTTATTATGGTTAGAATAAGAATTATTGAGCTGGAATATGAATATTATAGTGCTGCTTGCCAACACTGCTATAGTTAAGGATCTGTCAATGTTTCCAATATAAATTTGTTTTTGCTGGTGTTTATACCTGACTAGTAAAACTTGTCCCAGGCACACAAAAAAACCTGCCATCCAAAGTCTCGGCTAGGTACCAAAACTGTTATAAAAAAAAAATGAAACATGAATTTAAATGTTCAGATACGAATGAATGAGATGGTTGAGTTCAGGATCCTCACAAAAGGAAGAAAGGAAAGGAGAGTAGCAAAATATGGACCCTGGATTTCAGAAAAGCAACTTTGACTCCCTCGGGGAACTGACGGGCAGAATCCCCTGGGAGACCAATATAAGGGGGAAAAGGAGTCCAGGAAAGCTGGCTGTATTTTAAAGAAGCCTTAATGAGGGCACAGGAACAAACCATCCCGATATGCAAAAAGAATAGCGAATACGGCAAGTGACCAGCTTGGCTTAACAGTGAAATCTTTGGTGAGGTTAAACACAAAAAGGAAGCTTACAGGTGGAAACCTGGCCAGATAACTAGGGAGGAGCATGCAGACGTGTAATCAGGAAGGCCAAAACACAACTGGAGTTGCAGCTAGCAAGGGATGTGAAGGGTAACAAGAAAGGTTTCTATAAGTATGTTAGCAACAAGAAAGGTCAGGGAAAGTGTGACACCCTTAATGAATAGGGGAGGAAATCTAGTGACAGATGATGTGGAAAAAGCTGAAGCAGTCAATGCTTTTTTTGCCTCAGTCTTCGCAGACAATGTCAGCTCCCACACTGCTGTCCTGGGCAACACAACCTGGGGAGGACATGAGCAACCCTCAGGTGAAGAAAGAACAGGTTGAGGACTATTTGGAAAAGCTGGACATGCACAAGTCCATGGGTCCAGATCTAATGCATCCGAGGGTGCTGAGGGAATTGGCTGATGTGATGGCAGAGCCACTGGCCATTATCTTTGAAAACTCATGGCCAATTGGGGTCCTGGACAACAGGAAAAAATGCAAATATAGTACCCATCTTTAAAAAAAGGGAAGAAGGAGAATACGGGGAACTACAACCAGTCAGCCTCACCTCAGACTCCAGAAAAATCATGGAGCAGGTCCTCAAGGAAGCCATTTTGAAGCACTTGGAGGAGAGGGAGGTGATCAGGAACAGTCAACGTGGATTCACCAAGGGCAAGTCATGCCTGACCACCCTGATTGCCTTCTATGATGAGATAACTGGCTCTGTGGATATGGGGAAAGCAGTGGATGTGATAGGTCTTGACTTTAGCAAAGCTTTTGACAGTCTCCCACAGTATTCTTGCCAGCAAGTTAAAAAAGTATGGACTGGATTAATGGACTATAAGGTGGGTGGAAAGCTGGCTAGATTGTCGGACTCAATGGGTAGTGATCAATGGCTCACTGTCTAGTTGGCAGCCCGTATCAAGCACAGTGCCTCGGGGGTCAGTCCTGGGGCTGGTTTTGTTCAACATCTTTATTAATGATCTGGCTGATGGGATAGATTGCATCCTCAGCAAGTTCGTGGAGGACACTAAGCTGGAGTTAGAGGTAGATACACTGGAGGGTAGGGATAGGGTCCGGCGTGACCTAGATAAATTGGAGGATTGGGTCAAAAGAAATCTGATGAGGTTCAACAAGGACAAGTGCAGAGTCACACACAAGTGCACCACTACAGGCTGGGGACTGACTGACTAAGCAGCAGTTCTGCAGAAAAGGACCTGGGGATTACAATGGATAGAAGCTGGATATGAGCCAGTGTGCCTTTGTTGCCAAGAAGGTTAACAGCATACTGGGCTGCATTAATAGGAACACTATCAGCAGATTGAGGAAAGTGACTATTACCTTCTGTTCAGCACTGGTAAGGACACATCTGGAGTAGAGTCCAGTTCTGTGCACCCCTCCCCCACTACAGAAAGGATGTGGACAAATTGGAGAAAGTCCAGCAGAGGGCAACAAAAATGATCAGGGGGCTAGGGCACATGACTTACAAGGAGATCGGCTTGTTTAGTCTGTAGAAGAGAAGAGTGGATAGCAGCCTTCAACTATCTGAAGGGAATGGAGCTCGGCTGTTCTCAGTGGTGGCAGATGACAGAACAAGGAGCAGTGGTCTCAAGTCGCAGTGGGGGAGGTTTAGGTTGGATATTAGGAAAAACTATTTCACTAGGAGGGTGGGGAAGCACTGGAATGGGTTACCCTACAGAGGTGGTGCAATCTCCATCCTTAGAGGTTTTTAAGGCCTGTCTTGACAAAGCCCAGGCTAGGATGATTACTTGGTGTTTGTCCTGCTTTAAGCAGGGGGTTGGACTAGACGACCTCCTGAGGTCTCTTCCAAACCAAATCTTCTAAGACTCTATGAATGGAAGTTTAGCAGGTTGGAATTCTTACCATAATACTTACGTCATAACTGTTTCTTAAAAAAGAACTTTTACAACCTAAACCCAACTCCCACTGAAGTCAATGGAAGGATGAGGTCTTAGTGCATAGGGTGCAGTGGACCCCTCTGTTCCCATTTAGATTTATTTTTAGGATGGAGAACTCAAGAGCTCAAGGGATTCATAATGCGTTACAAAGCCTTTTGCTTCTCGGTTACCAGTTGGAATGGGTGCCAAAACAGCACTGAGGGAAATTCATGACCCTCAATGGCTATTCCCTAGTCTATGTGGAATGAACTGGTGATCTCGGGCCAGGTCCTGTAGTATGAGTGTCCACACCACAACTGACACTAAAAACAGAGACCCTTTACTGAATAAGCATGAAGAACAAAACTAGCATCTCTGGGCTGTACATGATCCCACCATTGACAGGGGAACATATGGAGGCTGAGCGCTCTACCTTCAGTGCCATACGTATCATGAAGCTGGCCTGAAGCTGTAAAATACAGGATCTCAAAAGCTGAAAATTCCAGGATGGTTTTTGGTTTTAGCTACAGCTATATTCATTACACCTCCTGCAGTTCAGTAGTATTCAATTCGCCCAATTCCTGGCGGTTCAGTGAGTCAATGCTTTTCCTGGAGATTGCCATTCTCTGTGCTACAACTAGAGTTTTCCTTAAAAAGGAAGTGTGGAACCCTTATTTGTACAGGGCTAGATTAACTATGAACCAGTGCAGTATACTTAGCTAGAGTCAATACATGAAGGGCAGTGGAAGAACAAGGTCTATGTTTGGCAGCCATGTTTAGGTAGCATGTAATGATAATTATATCTAAGAAGCATCTTTGAACATTAACTTGAGTGAAAAAGTTAACTTGAGGGAAAGCTAAAATGGTTAACATAGTTCCAGACCATACCCCCAGACAGTAGTGCCACTCCACGAGGTCTGAGAGGGAATGAGATGGAAGGGCCAATAAACAGGGAGATGACTAAATCCTGCAACATAGCTAGTGAATTTTTGTTCTCTACTGAGACAGTCAGTGAAACCCAATCCAAAGATGGTCCAGGGCAAGTCTGTAGAGAAAGGAGAGTCCTACCCAGAGAAGAAGAGAGGCACCTGGAGAAATTACTGTAAGCTTTCATGTTTTCAGTAGTACAATTTTGTTCCGCTTCTCAAGCAACAGTATGAATGGAAGAGAGGGTTGGTGGCAGAGTGCACAGAGTGCAACAGAAACCCTAAAACCATAACCATAAGAGGCTCCTAATCATCTAAATTGGATATTAACTCTGGAACTTAACTCTGATCATTTCAAATATTTTAAATTATTCCATTGCTGATCAAAGCACACAAAATAGAAGCGAGGGGTTACCACAGATCATGAGATCTTAACAAAATCTACTGACTGGCCTCTTATCTCAGTGGACCTATGAAAAGAGACACTTGACCCTTTGCTCACCAAACAGGCTCATAATGAATACAGACCCCCAGCTTTGTTGCTGGAATTCATTGATGAGCTTCCACAAAGTAAGGAGAGTGGAGGAATCAATGTGTCTGATCAGATCTCCAGCTAATTAGCATTGAATTGCACAACTTTTTGAGATAAAATGTTTGAAATTATTGGTCTTCCACTACCCTAACAAATTACAGTGCCTCTCTAGTGATAGGAGATCTGTACTATCATGCACATATAACCCATCTTTTCCTGGTTCAGTTATACTTCCAGTTCTTCCCTTGACTCCTGAATGAAGCTTTCTAACATAGGACTCCTCTTCCCTATTTCCCATTTCCTTCACCCCAGCAAAGGGCAATTTGGCTAGTCACCTCTATGTAAGGGGACAGCTGGTCACCAGAACTGCAGAACTTTATAAACTGGTGCAGGAGAAAGCTCTAACCTGACCATTACTTTTTGAGTAGGCATGAGTCCCTAGGAAAGAGGGAATTCTGGATAACACTAAATACATAATGGATTCTATCAGAGGTAGGGTGGGGGAGATGTGTGACCCAAGAACCCCTTAATGCCAACTTGCAAGGGAATACAGCTATATTCTGGTTCTGGTATGTACATTCTGGTTCTCCAAACAATGCCACGTGAGCTCTTAAATGAAAGACTGTCACACTGGTCATTATCATTGTGAAATGTACATACAGATACTATGTATGGAGTTATTTATATACCCTGGAAATGTATCACAGCAGAGGTGGAGAAATAGATTGTCAAACAGTTTATTCACCTGTCTCTGTCAGGATGTTAATTAAGCATTGTAAGCAAACAATGGATATCCATTTACATATGAAATTGAGGCATGTGAAGTCAACAAGGCAGCGGGAGATTGGAGAACAAGTTGGGGGCAATGTGGTATTGTCTGAGTACAGAAAATGAATTTTGAGGATACACGTAGAAAGCAAAGAACACGGCTCTTTATCCCACACCTAGGAAGCAAATAGGCAGTGCTTTTACATGCATAAAAATGGGATACAACCAGCCTTGGTTGAAGACTATGCCAAGGGCTTTGGGTGAGAAGCTTCACTCAACAGGAGGTTAACCCAATAGTTCAGTTTAATCTCTAGAAAACAGATTATGGATTTTGTTTTACATGCAATGTCTTGTTTCCAAGGTCCACACTAGCACTTGAATCTTTGATAATAAATGTATTGTTTTCACTATCAATATATTCATAGTTCTGTAGGTAAGGTGCTGATGCTCAGTTAAATCATACAAACTGCCTGTACACTGTTACCTTGGGGACAGTAGACGTGATGTTTCAGTGAGTGGATATGTGGCTGGAACACTTCAAAGCTGCCTGGAGACTGGGCTGCACCAACTGTTAACCTACAACACAAACTCAGGTCTAGCATTGCCCAGGTGAGAGTGCTTGGGTGGCTAAAGGGCTGGTGACATCAGTTAAGCACATGCAAATCTACTTCATGCTAGAGGCAAGAAAGCAGCAGTGTGACAAAGCGCATCTTCATTGCATGCTTCTTTTGGCAGTGTTAATACCCATGCTGGGGAACGGAGGGTGGGGGTGTAAATAGCAGTATAGACAGTGAGGCATGCCTTAGGAGAGTAGAGCACAGACCTGCCTGAAGGGTGCAGATATGCACTCACGTTCATACCTTATGTGGCTCTTTACTTGCCCAGGCCACGCCTCTCAGTCTACACTGCTATTTGTAGCAGGACAGCATTATGGAAAAGACTCCACTGCTTCCCCATGCCAGAGCCTTTCCCCAGCACTCACCTCCGCAGGGGCCTCTCACCGAGATGTGCAGCTACACACCAGAGTGGACAAAGCCTGCCTTCCAGTGTACCGTGTAGCTACACATTAGGTTGAACAAATGTCCCAAAAATCAGGACTGTCCCTATAAAATCAGATGTTTCTCTTATAGGGGCTCTTATTACCCCCCACCCGATTTTTCACATTTGCTGTCTGGTCACCCTACTACACATACCAGTGGTGTGTAGTGTAGACGTAGCCACAGCCCTTGGGACCCTGAGAACAGGCACCTGCTCTAGGAAAACTTCCATATGGAGCGTCACAAAAACCTACGGCTGATCCTCTTTGTTAGAGGAATGTGTCTGATTTCCAGTGTGCACTCTATTCTTTTCCTGGAGGGCGTGTTCCTAAGCTGTTTGTTATGGTTAAACATAAAATCTGAGTAGATTTTCCTAGTCAGTTAACCATATTCTTAAGGGAAAACATAAGGTAGAATAATTATTAAAGAGCATTCTCAGTAATACTCACATCTTTATTATGTCAGCCCTTTGCCAAAAAAATACGATTGATAGTAAAAGGCACTTACATTTTTTTCTACGCCGAACCAAGCCATCTGCCTCAGATATACTATCTGCCTCCACTAGATGAATTCACACATATTTTAAAGCCCCAGAATAACCATTTGAATGGAAATTGGACGCGGCTTATAATTCGCAAAGCTCTCTTAACTGGAGAGGCTTCACATTTGTTCAAATAAATGTGTGTATGTGCAATAGGCTTTATGAAATTTATCCCAAAACAGTGAGGACTGAAATAATATTTGAGGCAGATGGCACAGCTGCTGTATTTAGAGAGTTATACATGGAAATATATGAAGGGAGTGAGGTGGACTGGGAAGCAGGAAGCAAAAAAGTATTGTACTATTAAGAATATCATCCACATACATTAGCCATGAGAGAAATGTTCCAATTCCAACCTCCTCTCCCCTAATCCACATATGTTTGACTCACTCGGGTCGATCCAAATAGAACTTGCAATTTTAATCCAAGAGGCCTTGAATGCTGAATTTGAAGGGGTTTGCTGTGGGGATTCATCCCCTTGCTTTAAATGCTACAGGGATTTTGAACATCTATTTCAGATCCTTGCTCTAACAATCTTATGTGCCACTGATAGTAGTAGGGAGTGGGTAAAAGCTTCTTCTAGTTTGCATTTCATCAGATAGGACAACATTGTTATGTTGTGATACAAATGCTGTAGGCATCCTCAAGTTGCCGCCATGTCTAGTAAGTGAAGAGTAACAAACGTAGGGTGATCAGATGCCCCAATTTTATAAGGACAGTCCCAATTTTTGGGTCTCTCTTTATAGGCTCCTATTACCGCCACCCCCATCCTGATTTTTCACATTTACTGTCTGGTCACCCTATGCAAACAGGTTCATATAAAGATAAGATCAAGCAAACAATCTCACCAAACCTTCCCCCAATTTGAGAACCCATTCTGGGGTACTGAAGCATTCAGTAAGCGGCTAGTATTTTTTTCTGTCCTGTTAGACCTGGGAGTGCCAAACTCCAAAAGTAAAGGGCATTCAAAACATTTCCAATCAGTATTGGATAGGAGAACACTACACATTTTTCAAGAAAGCCTTTTCTTGTGCACCATCCAGCCCAATGTTGGGGACTTTGGCTGGCAGATTAAGCATAAGGATCAGGTCTCTGACGCGCAGACAAAAACACAAACTTAAAAAACAAAAAAAACAAAAATGTGTTTAAGACCCTTCCTACCTTGCTGCATACAATTCCATAGCATCCTGCCTGGACAAATCCTGGGGCAGAAACTGGTTAGGTTTCGACAGCAGCCAATCTTCTGGGCAGCCAATGGAATAAGAGGTTATTAGACGAGATACAGCCAAATAATCTAGGAGAATATTGAGAATCCTTCAGAAACAAACAAATTGCCCCATTCCCTTTTTCTTCATCCATTCATTTTACCGTCTCACCTTACTTGCTTTCACTTTCATTCAAGAAACCCTCCCTGCTCCCCCCGAAAAGAATTCTCAGGTGGCCATGATGGTAGACTTCTACTGGAAACAAATGTGTTTGATCTCAGAACCAAGGGCTGGGAATTTGAAGTTAGATGCTGGTATCTGAATGTCAGGGAAAATGAAAATGGGCGTGACTGTACCAAATCCAAATTCAGTTTCTTACCGTGTTTCCCCGAAAATAAGACAGTGTCTTATATTAATTTTTGCTCCCAAAATTACATTACATTATATTACAGCGAGAGGCAAAACTGGAAGTACGTCTTATTTTCGGGGGATGTCTTACTTTCGGGGAAACAGGGTATTCACCAGAAAGTCCACAAATAATTTTACCTGCCATTATGCCTGGCTCCATTTTTTATTACACCTGTGCAAAGGAAAATAGAATTTGATTCAAAGTGTTTATTTGGCGAGATTTCCTCCCCCTCCCCCCAACCCCTTAATCAGGCTATAATAAGGCTAAGAACCATTGGTGTAGCGTATTCCAGGATGCACAGTATCACCCTCTTTGAAAACAATTTGATTATGCCACCAGTTCGGTATTGCACTCGTTCCTGAAGTTATATACCAAAAGTACCAGAGTACATTTTCCTAGAATTTTAAGTGTCCCAGTCATATCTACTCATAACTGGATGATACTGTTGATATGAAAACTCTTTACTACTGAGCTCAGAACAAAAAACTGAGTACATAATTTCACGGTTAGAACTCAATGCTGTTTCCATTGACTCCATGGAAATTTTGCAACTTGGCTCCAGTATGAACAGGTTCCCGTAAACAATTATTTTCTGTTTAATTTCTTTACTACAGTCTCTATTCCGCAAGGCACTTATGCAAGTACCTAACTTTAAGCGCATGAATAAAGCCACTGACTTCCAAAGAGCTGACTACAGTGGGATTTTTCATGCACTTAAAGCTAGGAATGTGCTCAAGTATCTTGCTGAATCAGGACCTAAACTAAAAAACTCATTTGCATAAACATTAGAGATGGATCAAAACCAGGAATATCTAATTCACTGTCCAACATACCGTTTTAGAATTTTTGGAAGTTAACTAAAAGTTATTGTTTTCCATGCATACATTTAACATGGTAGCTGTAGGCTACTTTTTCCCTAGTGTTTTGCGATCTCTTATAGGAAGAAGGCATTGCAAGGACGTTTTTGGTGGGCTTAAAGAAATCCTTGGCTAGGTAAAATGCCAAGAGCACTAGAGGAGCACTTGTTCATTGTTTTAGTAGCATGTACTTAGAACAGTATTTTTCAGACCTTGCTGTTTTCATGTGAGTGCTTCTCTCTCCCCACTCTGCTAGCAATACTGTATAAGTTAGGCCCCAAGGGACAAGTTTCTAATAATGTTCTACTCTTGCTTCCAAGCATTTATAACAATTGCAGCAGCAATTTTCAAATAAAAAGTAAATTCATTGGACTCAACTTTTTCCTTTATTTGCAGGGAACTTTGACTGTGCTGGAGTTATTGAAAGCTACATCACTGCTATGAAATGTCTTTAGTTCTTAATAATCATTGCCTCATAACTCAGAAGCATACACAGCTATAAACACCACAATGCTTGTGAACACCAGAAAAGCTATGAAAAGCAATACTGTTTTTAATGCCCAGGCTTCATTTCATCTGCATCTTAAGGGCCAATATCAGCAGAAAATGTCTAATAAATTCTAGCATGTAAGTAGCTAACCACAATTAGTTATTTTGCACTAAACTTCCCCCATTTTACATGGAAATGCTCACAGAGAATGAACTCATGGGGTTTCCAGGGAATGAATCCCTGAGGTGAATGTGCTTTGCGCCTCACAAAAGGAGCAAGGAGATATAGCCTTGGAAGCCTGATGTTACAGCAGATTTGCAAAGCAATTCGAGCATCTGCAATAAGAGCAGCCCCTGTAGGAGCCATGTTGCTATTAGTTTTCCTGCCAAATCTGTGTCCTGCTCCCCATTGTGAGTGTGATAGGGAGTGCACAGAGGGAACGAATACTGGTTTGACCAGCAGGACATCCACCCAATGGTGCATCCTGGAGAGAGAAATTGCCCTAGCCTGGGCCTTGAGCCCCAGACAATGGCATAAGAGGAGCAAGCAGCCCGATGCCCTCTGTTCCTGCACCAACCCCAGAAGAGGTGCAGGAATAAAAATGGCCTTCTGGGATGACGAGGGATCTGGGCAATGGAGCTATCACTGCTGCTTAGGCCCTTAAAGTTTGGGTAGGCTTTCTACTCTGCCACGTGAAGCAGCATCACCACCCAGCTTGGATTTGGGAATGAGCACAGCACTTTTCTTCTCTCTGCCACCAGCTATCTTCAACACATTCCCAGGTGCCACAACGAAGGACTACACCTGCCATCTATCAAGGTTCTGCTCCTTCAAACAGTACTGGATTGAACTCGTCATCACTACATCATAGATACTAGAGATGGGGGCGGGAAATCTCACCCACCTCCTTCGCATAAGCTCCCAGGGCGGGGAGTGGAATTGTTCCCTATTGGAGCTCAACATTTTTTCTGAGTCCCTGGGTAAAGGGCCAGATCCTGACACCACCACCCCACGACAAATGCTATGCCAGCCACCGAAGTTCTGAAGGACCCTGAGGATTCCTGCTGCATTGGCAAGTGCTACAGTGGCCCTATGCCACTCTAATGGCTTCTACCCCACCCACCTCCTTGCAGCCAGCACAGGAGGAGCAGCTGAGGAAAAGGGTTCAGCCAAGGCATTCCTATGTCCCAGTGTCATATGGCGTCAGAGGGCCATTGAGGCTGGCGGAAGCCAGAACAGAGCAGCCAAGCTCTCTGCATTATGCCAGGAGACTCATTCAAAATCCCTTCTCAGCCCAGGCTCATGGAAGTGCAAAGGTATCTCAAAGCCACATGTGCTCCCTGAACAGAGGCAGAACACTAGCTTCTGGCCATTTTACTGAGACCACTATTTGTTCTTCCATGTAGTTGAAAGAAAAACAGCTTCTTATAAATACCATTTTAAGATGTTATTTGAAGATAACAGTCCACTGGAATAGGACACTGGACTGGGGTGCAAGACCTGGGTTCCATCCCTGGCTCTTTTATGCAACAGGAAATTACCACTTTGTACCTCAGTTAACCCATCTATAAAATGGGGACAAGGACACCCACCAATCTTTGTAAAATTCTTTATGGTATACTGATGAAAGAGCACTTGCGTAGTGCTCGGTGTTCTTACGGTGTACTCCACTTCACTTAGAATATGCACTCTGGCCTGTTAACTTGCATACAGACGTCGATCCAGTGTACTCTCATCCTGAACCCTATTTTAATCACAAACTGAGTGCGTTTCATAAGATTTCGAACCTTTCACAGTTAATTTAAAAAAAATTTAAAGTGCTTAAGATAGCTGGCCAAACACTCCTGTACTTTTTTTTTTTTTAACAAAGTACCTGTCCCAGATTTACTTTGTGCCTGGTTCACTCCATTACACTCATCTATACAATAGATATGTCAACAGCCCTGCCAAAGTCTATGAGATCACCACATAAAACAAATCTTACTCCAGCCACACTAGACTCTAATTCACAACCCCTTGACTGTAACTACCAAGGGAAATGCAGAGTTCTGGCTCTCCTGTGCAGTATTTATGTATTCAAATAATTCCCCATTGAAATATTTCTTCCCTTTTCTGGTTATATTTATAGACTGCTGTGATTAAAAGCACCTGTTCCTGATTCAAAAAATTCATTAGGTCTGTTTGAATTTTATAGTGAGAGATCAAGGCAACTATATTGCAATCTTGTAATAAAAGATAAATAAAATACATTTAAAAATGTAATATAAATGAGAGCTGTGTGAGCACAAAACACAGGTACTATTGGTATGCACAGATCTTGTGCTGTTTAACTTTCCTAAGACAAAAAGACTTTTCCATTCTTTGGAGTTTTACTAAATGAATGGTTACAGAGAGTTTTGAAAAAGGAAACCGCCACCACCACCACCACCTAAAGTAATTTCACTTAGACTCTCTAGAGTCTAACTTGGGCCAGTTAAGAAGGCTGAAGACCAGCGCTATATACAGCTGTTAGGTACCCAAGTATAAAAAGAATATGAACAGTAGATCTCACAATATGCCAGAAAGCAATATGAATGGCAGAGGTCTCGGGCTGGAAGAGGGGTTATTATTAGGCTGACCAAACGTACCGTTTTGAACGGGACAGTCCCGTTTTTTTCATATTTCTGGACCGTCCCGTCTTTTTAACAAAAATATCAATTTTGTCCCGTTTTTTGGGCAGGTCCCTCTTTGCAAGCTGCTTTCTAGGGGGAGGTTCTTTCTTTGCAGGACTCGCAAGAGCTCAGGTGAAAAATCTTGCTACCTAAGGACAAGTATCAGATGTCAAAATCTCCGATGAGCAAACTGCATCTCGCCAGCCCAGCACCAGTGTCCCACCACTGGATGGGTGAGGGCAAAGAGGCAAAGATGCCCAATAAGTTATCTGGCATCTTTGCCATCACCCCTCCAGCGGTGGGAAACTGGTGCTGGGCTGGTGAGATGCAGTTTGCTCGTCGGAGATTTTGATATCTGATACTTGTCCTTAGGTAGCGAGAGGAAGCAGCGGATGGAGGGAGAGAGCAGGGAGGAAGGGAGGGATGGAGAAGGGGGATGGAGAGAAGGGAGGGATGGAGAAGGGGGATGGAGAGAAGGAGGGAAGAAGGAGGAATAGAGAGAAGAGGAGGCAGTGGGCAGCGGGCTGAAGCCGACGGCGGATGGCTGCGGCTCCGGACAGCTCCGCTCTGCCGTCAGCTTCAGCCCGCCGCCCGCTGCCTCCTCTTCTCTCTATTCCTCCTTCTTCCCTCCTTCTCTCCATCCCTCCCTTCTCTCCATCCCCTTCTCCATCTCTCCCTTCCTCCCTGCTCTCTCCCTCTGTCCGCTGCCTCCTCTCGCTCCCTCCATCCCTTCTCTCTATCCCCTTCTCCATCCCTCCCTTCCTCCCTTCTCTCTCTCCCTCGGTCCACTGCCTCCTCTTCCATCTCCCTTCTCTCCATCCCTCCTTCTCTCTGTCCCTTGCCTCCTCCATCCCCCCTGCTCCCTACCCCCATCTCTTCTCTCATCCATCCATCCTCTCCCTTCTCACCTTCCTGCCTTCTCTCCCTCCATCCCCTCCATCCCTCATCCCCCCTTCTCTCTCTCTCTCCTTCCATCCTCTTCATCCCCCATCCCCCCATCTCTGTTCTGTTTATTCCTCCATCCATCCCCCCACTCCCCCTTGCCCGGCGCTGGGGGGCCCAGGTGGGGCCATGGCGCTGGTCACCTCGCCCACCGAGCTGGAGTGCCTGGCCAAGCCGCTGTTCTGCCACAAGGGGGCGCTGCGCCAGAAGGTGTTCCACGTGGTCAAGAGCCACAAAGTCACGGCGCGCTTCTTCAAGCAGCCCACCTTCTGCAGCCACTGCACCGACCTCATCCGGTGAGACCCCCCTAGAGACCCCCAGCGCCCCTCGGCCCACGTTCTGCAGCCACTGCACCGACTTCATCTGGTGAGACCCCCCCCCAACCCCTTCCCGTTTTTGCCATCCCAATGTCCTGTTTTTGTCTCAAGGAAATATGGTCAGCCTAGTTATTATACTTCATCCATCACTAGAATATCTAAATGCTTTACAAGGATAAAAAGAATCACCGAGCTACTGACTCTGCTATGTAGAAATGGAGGACACAGAACCCCACAACCCTGTTGACTAAGGACTACACGTGAACCCTCCCTAGTAGCAACATGTTGGGTTGGCAGAACAGTGAGGTCCATGCTGGAAAAAGAAGAGCATGGTTTCCAGCCATTCTGGATCATTGTCACAGCATGGGCGTCCATGATCAGAGAGCAATCCAAAGCAACCCCTTCATTCTGAACCCCCCTCATGAACTGTGTCTTACTCCCCGAGTATGAATGCCTGGATCCTCACTACTGATATGTTCCTTGAAACATTTTCCTCTGTCTATGAATGTTAACTCCACTTTATGTGGGTTGAGTTGAATCCAGTTGTCCACCATCCATATAAAATATCCGCCAGGAGGCAAGACAGCTGCAGGCACACAATGTTAAAATGGAGAGATGCACCGAATTACAACTACCACCAAGTAAATCCCAAGTGGACACAGCCCTAGAAGTACACACACCCTGTACATTTTAGAGCAAGGGAAAGATTCTCCTGACCCTCAATAATGAAGTCAGAAGTATGAGCTCCTAAATCAATTTCTAGACACGTGGGTCAAGTTTTCAGAAAGTTAGTGGGGTGATGAGTATATTCTTCTGGCTAAAATAGGTTACAGAAATTACCAATACCTTATTAAAATCTGCAGTGTTTAAGAAGGACTCATTATCCAAAACATCTGAAACCTGATTAACCAGCTTGAGTGACAGCAAAGGCATTGTGCCTGACCACGAGTGGTTTGTGTCTGACCCTCATTTTTCACCTACTCTGACTAATCCAAATGTATAATTATCTACAAGTTTGTATGTACTCAAAGGCTAACATTCAATTTGTCAATGGTAATGCAAACTACCCCATGTTAAAAAAAAATCAGACCTTAATGAGTTCATTATTATTCATGTGAAATGGATTTCCAGCTATACAAATAGCAAAATGTTTCCTTTCATTCCCAGAGAACCAGGGACAGAGGTGAAACACTCAGAGGCCGTGGGTAATAGCTTAAATGGTTTACATTTGGTTTATCACACAACCTTTCCCTTCAGAATCTCAGTGCAAATTGCATGCAACCTATCCAGTTCCACAGAAGCAAAACACAGCACGACCATGCAGATACGTCAGGACAACCTCAGTCCTTCCTTCTGCGCCTGTCAAGAACTGGGAGTATCCTGGAGCGAGGCCCGGGGAAGGAAAGGGAGAGAATTAAAGTGCCTCTTGAGTCACTCCCAAGCGAACCATATACCCCATTTGCCTAGAGCAGGGGTTCTCACATCAATTTTTTTGGTGACTTCAGAATACAGCCACCAACTCTTACTAGTGGTCGCAATGATACTTTTTCCTAAAATATTTTATTAGCTTTAGGGAAAATAAATAAATATGCACATATACATGGATGGCCTAATCATTGTATTTTATGTATGTAGGTTTATTTATTTTTTTGCAGAGTCGGTAATAAAAATAATGCTGTGATAAGTGATATTTGCATGGTTGTTAATACAACTTTTCACAGCAAGCCCCAGGAAAAATTAAGCCCTGGATGGGGGGGCTGGAGTGGAAATCAGTAGAGCCCAGGTGTGATGGGGGCCTGGATGCAGGGGCAGGAGTGAAGGGGGTGGGTGGCGAGTCCTGTGGCTGGAGCCAAGGGTCAATGGCTGTGCGGCTGGAGGTCAGTGCCTGTGGTCAGAGCCCGGGGCAGGTGCTGCACAACTGGAGTCAGGGACCGTGTCTCAGTGCCCAGGGACAACACTTGCTAGAGCCTGGGTCACCAGCCACTGCTGCATGGCCAGGGCTGGGGATTGATGCCCGGGGCCAGCAGCCGCCTGAGCCCAGGCTGACAACTACAACAAGGACTCAGGGGCCAGCACAAGGGCCAATGGCTGCTGCCGCACAGCCAGAGCTAGAGGGTGGCAGCTTGCGGTCGGAGCCAGCCACCAGGGATTTGCACCAAGGGAACCACTGATGCACAGCCAGGGTCTGGGGTCAGCAGCCATGCCCCAGCCGTGGATCCCTGGGCCCGACACCAGGGGTCAGTGGCCACTGCCAGAGATTGGCGCCTGGGACCGGCATTCACCAGTGCCCAGGTTCGGCGCCTGCTGCCACTCAGCCAGAGCTAGAGGTTGGTGTCCAGGGCTAGCGCCTGGGGTCAGCAACCAGGGCTGGGGGTCAGGACATGTGGCCAGGGGTGGCACCGCAGGGGGCCAGAGCCAGGGATTGGAGCTTCCCACCACATGGCCTGGGGTTGGAGCCTGAAGCCCTGTGGGCCTGGCTGCAGGCTAGGGCTGCGTGGCCAGAACTGGGGGTCAACACCTGAAACATCATGGCTCGAGCCCTGGTCTGTGCAGCCAGGCTCTGCAAGTCTTGCCACCCATGGCCTCCACCTAGCCACACAAGGGTGGAAGCCTGAGCCTCTCTGTGCCCCACCCCATAGGAGGAGAGCTGACCTTGCTCCTTCAGCGCTGTGCCCCACCTGTCTCCAGAGGCGATACAGGGTAGTGCATCCACAAGTAAAAAAAAGGGGAGGGAGAGAGAACGATGCTTCCCCTCCTCCCTAATCACCACTGAAGTATCAGTAGAGGAGGTTCTGGAACTCATTGATAAACTTAACTGTAACAAGTCACCGGGACCAGATGGCATTCACCCAAGAGTTCTGAAAGGACTCAAATGTGAAATTGCGGCACTATTAACGAGGGTTTGTAACCTATCCTTTAAATCGGCTACTGTGCCCAGTGACTGGAAGATAGCTAATGTAACGCCAATATTTAAAAAGGGCTCTAGAGGTGATCCTGGAAATTACAGACCAGTTAGTCTAACGTCCGTACCGGGAAAATTAGTTGAAACAATAGTAAAGAATAAAATTGTCAGACACATAGAAGAGTATAAATTGTTGGGCAAAAGTCAACATGGTTTCTGCAAAGGGAAATCGTGTCTTACTAATCTATTAGAGTTCTTTGAAGGGGTCAGCAAACATGTGGACAAGGGGGATCCGGTGAACATAGTGTACTTAGATTTCCAGAAAGCCTTTGACAAGGTCCCTCACCAAAGGCTCTTACGTAAATTAAGCTGCCATGGGATAAGAGGGAAGATCTTCTCATGGATTGAAAACTGGTTAAAAGACAGGGAACAAAGGGTAGGAATAAATGGAACTTTTTCAGAATGGAGAGGGGTAACTAGTGGTGTTCCCCAAGGGTCAGTCCTGGGACCGATCCTATTCAACTTATTTATAAATGATTTGGAGGAAGGGGTAAACAGTGATGTGGCAAAGTTTGCAGATGATACTAAACTGCTCAAAGTAGTAAGGACCAAAGCAGACTGTGAAGAACTTCAAAAAGATCTCACTAAACTAAGTGATTGGGCAAAATGGCAAATGAAATTTAATGTGGATAAATGTAAAGTAATGCACATTGGAAAAAATAACCCCAACTATACATACAATATGATGGGGGCTAATTTAGCTACAACCAATCAGGAAAAAGACCTGGGAGTCATTGTGGATAGTTCTCTGAAGGCATCCACGCAGTGTGCAGTGGCAGTCAAAAAAGCAAACAGGATATTAGGAATCATTAAAAAAGGGATAGAGAATAAGTCGGAGAATATCTTATTGCCCTTATACAAATCCATGGTGCGCCCACATCTTGAATACTGCGTACAAATGTGGTCTCCTCATCTCAAAAAGGATATACTGGCATGAGAAAAGGTTCAGAGAAGGGCAACTAAAATGATTAGGGGTTTGGAACGGGTCCCATATGAAGAGAGATTAAAGAGGCTAGGACTTTTTAGCTTGGAAAAGAGGAGACTAAGGGGGGATATGATAGAGGTATATAAAATTATGAGTGGTGTGGAGGAAGTAAATGAGGAAAAGTTATTTACTTGTTCCCAAAATAGAAGAACTAGGGGCCACTCAATGAAATTGGCGTGCAGCAGGTTTAAAACAAATAAAAGGAAGTTCTTCTTCACACAGCGCACAGTCAACCTGTGGAACTCCTTACCTGAGGAGGCTGTGAAGGCTAGGACTATAACAGGGTTTAAAAGAGAGCTGGATAAATTCATGGAGGCTAAGTCCATAAATGGCTATTAGCCGGGATGGGTAATGAATGGTGTCCCTAGCCTCTGTCTGTCAGAGGGGGGTGATGGATGGCAGGAGAGAGATCGCTCGATCATACCTGTTAGGTTCACTCACTCCGGGGCACCTGGCATTGGCTACTTTCGGTAGACAGGATGCTGGGCTAGATGGACCCTTGGTCTGACCCAGTATGGCCGTTCTTATGTTCTTATGACTCTTCAATGATGTGAGTAACAAAGTTACTGTTCTGGGCACGGAACTGTGAACACATAAGAAAGATGGTACCTAGATACCATGGTGATGGGAGTATTATAAAAGGATTAGAAGAGCAGCAGCATAAACCCCTAAGAGTACAGATGACATCAGGATCCAAAGTGCAAGCTCTCACCCACTGGAAGACCTAGGGATGGATTAGATCTTTGATAACGGATTAAATGCAATGGCCTCCCAACTCTACTTAACTTTATTTCTCCAATTTACCCCTGGAAAGCAGCCTTTGCGGAGCTGCTGCTGCAGCGTCAGAAAGTACTGTTTGGCTTATGATCTAATCTCTATCTAGGAAGCTTTTTCAGGGGCTCCTAAGTGATCCGGGGCCATGCAGAGAAACCTAGTTATCTGGCATCAACGTTCTGTCACATCAAGCGATGAAGGTCCATTGATGTAGTGTGTGTTCTTAAATCTACCTGTCACATTCAAGAAGTTCGGCATCTTTGAAATAGTGATAAGTTCTTAGAGAACCAGTCATGAAAAACCGCAGTGCCAGGCTCCTACATTTTTTGGATTGTACTGCCACCTGGTGGCACTTCCTCCTAACAGTAAAAACAGTACAGTAAAACCTCGATTTAACGGACCTCGATTTAACGGACTTCGGTTGCAACGGACAAAATTTCTGAGCAAGTCTGTTGCATCCCAAATCCGTTTCTCGCGGGCTGGCTGCCGCCCGGGTCCAGGCAGCAGGCAGGCTGGCTGCCGGCTCCCAGCTGCCGCCCAGGTCACGGCAGCGGGCGGGCTGGCTGGTGGGTCCGGGGAGCCAGGACTCGGGCGAGCTGGCTGACAGCTCCCAGCTGCCGCCCGGGTCCCAGCAGCCGGGACCCGGGCGAGCTGGCTGACAGCTCCCGGCTGCAGCCCGACTCCCAGCAGCGGACGGGCTGCAGAGCTGCAGCCCCGACCCTGTGGTGGGCGGGCTGCTGCTCCGACAGCTCGGTTATTTTTTTTAATTAAATAACGGACTTTTTGATTTAACGGACACCCCCTCGCCCGAATTAGTCCGTTAAATGGAGGTTTCACTGTAATGCCATCTACACATCAGTGCTGCAGCCTACTTGCTCTGCAGCAGGCATACTCAATGAGCATTGCATAGCCTTCTATGAAATCTTCCTTGATTGTCAGTCTTCATTGATTATTTTGTGCATTAATCATTTTCCCAGTCACCTGCCTTTAGGCTAAAATGTTAACTTGTGGTTTACATGTCGCCCACTTGTTTCATTTTCCTTAGTCAATGGACCCCTACGTGATACAGAAACAAAAAATTATATTGTAAATGCCGATACAGTTTAGAAACACACAACCATCCACAGAACTAAATTTGCTTATGGATTTTTATCCAACTAATGGGCCCAAATTCTCAAGTCTTTACTCAAACTGGGAATATATAGCAAACAAATATCTCAGTGAGCAAAAAATGCCAACTCACTTTTCTGGTGCTCTCAACTTCCATTGACATCAACAGGGGAGGATCTAACCATTTTCCCTTGAGCATTCCAGGGGCGTGAATTTTTATTCTCACAAATGTTCACAAAAGGCAAAAGTGCCACGAGAAAGCCAGTCCAAATATTGGCAAGAACACTCCTCCCTCCAGCGGTATTCACAGCTCTTCTGAATGGAAAAGATTTAGTAAGCAGCAGCAGACAAATGCACATGAAACTCCTCACGGTTGCCAGGCTGAGAGGGATCATGCCAGTATGGATGTGCATTAAATAAGAATCAATCTTCCACTGTGATTCTGTGGAAGAACATAAAGGGGAAAGATTTAAAGACCGTTTAAAAAACAAAATGCTAATCTCCTTGATTGTCGAGTAGCAGAATAGCAGGACTACATGATAGTTCTACTCCTGCTCTCATGACCTACACTCAGTATAGGAATTATTCTGCCATGTCACAATGGTAAAGGATCAAGGAAAGCCACTCTTAACTCTGAGCAAACAGCATTAGAATAAGATTACTCACATTATCCCCTTCCCAGTGCCCTTTCTGCCTGAATTTTCACTTATAGGTTTGAAATAACTATCTCTTCTGCCCCATCAAGTTCACAGAACCATCAAAGAGCATATGATTGACCAATAAAATCCAGTATGGACCACCTCTCAGTCACAAAGAGCCAACCTATGAGATATAAAAGTCTGGGCACTGCTGGAAACTAAGTTTGGCCAGCTCCCATAAGAGCACAATATCTGCTACACCAACGATCAGCAAAAATGTTGGTGAGGAGGAAGGAAAAAAAATGGTTCTATGCACGAACAATTATGTTCATGGTCACAAACTCCCTACTTGTAGTTCACTGTCCATGCTAGCAGCTAGGACAGCCATGATTTAGGAAGTGTAAATTGCCACACAGGTTGTCTGATCTGTGTTTCATTGTTCCTCTGCTGAACAAAGTTATACCGGATGCTGCCTTCTTACTCACTTTTTCATGCTGATTGTGGAAAGTGATATTAGAAACACAGCTCTAAACATAAAACCAAAAAAGAAGCCAGTATTCCAAAGACCGTGCAAGCTTATTGCATTCAACTGTATATATTCAGGAAGTTATGTATAGGGCCCTATCAAATTCATGGCCATGAAAAACACATCACAGACTGTGAAATCTGGTCTTCCTCTGTGAAATCTGGTCTTTTGTGTGCTTTTATCCTATATGGTGCAGATTTTACAGGGGAGACCAGTATTTCTCAAATTGGGGGTCCTGGCCCAAACGGGAGTTCTGGGAGGGGAGGTCACACGGTTATTTTAGGATAGGGTGACCAGACAGCAAAATGTGAACAATTGGGATGGGGTTGGAGGTAATATGAGCCTATATAAGAAAAAAAGACCCAAAAATCGGGACTGTCCCTATAAAATTGGAACATCTGGTCACCCTATTTTAGGAGGGTCATGGTACTGCCACCCTTACTTCTGCACTGCCTTAAAAATAGGCAGACTGAGAGCAACAGCTGTTGGTGCTATACTACCCCCTTATTCCTATATAAGGAAGTAAACAAATGTACCTTTTGGGCTAGAATCTTCATTAGCAAAATATATGTCCAAATACATACAGTGCTTAAATGGCTCAGAAAAATGCAAACTCCAGCTAGGGAGTTACAGGCATGTTTTAAATGTCCAGTGATTATTCTTCTTCAATCTAACTAAATATGTTGCCAAGAATTTAGGTGCAGTTTGTAATCTCAGGCAGATTTGTAGCAGTATTGAGAAAAAAAACACCACCCTGTAAACTGCAGTAATGTTGACAAAACTTTAGTTCTAGTTGTGTAATGTGACCGTCTTCTCTTCCGACTGAGCAATGTAGCACTGTTCTGCTGCCATCTAGGGGACATGGATTCAACTGCATTAGTTTGCCAGTCTGCAGATTGCTGCAATCCAACAGGCTCAAGGTATAATTTAAAATGAGTTTTCTTGACACTTCTGCTGACGATGCTGTATGTTGACAGGAGCAAAATCTGTTTCCACACTGCCTGCAAAATCCAGATACGTTGGTTTGACATGCAGTGTTTTTTTAAAAAAAATAAAACAAAACATGCAATACAGAATCTCAGACCCAGCAGCATGACCAAATGGTCAATGCCTTGCAATGCATGCAGTCTGATAATGCAGTCTTTTTATCCCAGCCAATCTGATCACAGTAAGAGGAAACTCAGTGAAATTGAAGGAGAGCAAATGTAGAAGCTTTGAAAGGAATTATTGCTTTCAGCAGCACATAGCCAATTTGTAAGATTCACTGCCTCGGAAAATCATTAACCTGGCTGCAGCACCTCGACTTTCAGAAGGCTCAGATCATTTTATCACCACTAATAACATTTTCAGCTGTACCAAGGCCAATAAGGCTGGAATAAGATAAGGATAATCAAATCTCATGCTTTACTGCACAAGCTGATCACCCACTTGTACTAGGAAGTGGGTTTCTCATGCAGGGTTCTGTGTAGTTTGTGTTTTTAGATATTTGTTTTGTTTCTTTGCTATTCTGACTCTTGCACTAGACAAAGGCAGATTAGATTAAATTAAGACCTGATCCAGTATAGAAAATCCTACATTATATCTATGATGTTTCTTTGTTCAGTTAAATAAAAATCAGGAAAACTACTCTCACTATACAATAAACTGACTTTAGGTCTGTGACCTGAAAAACAGAATGCTGGGGAAATTACACTCACTCAAAGAGGTGCTTTCATAACTTGTCCTTTTTACTTACAGTCCTTTCCCCTTAACAGTCCTTTCTCCTTTCTTCCTTCCCCCTAGCCACTAGAGCAGGGGTGGGCAAACATTTTGGCCCAAGGGCCACATTGGGATTCAAAATCATGCAGAGGGCCAGGTAGGGATGGCTGTGCCTCCCCAAACAGCCTGGCCCTGCCCCCTATCCAACCCCCACCCACTTCCCACCCCGACTGTCCCCCTCAGAACCCCGACTCATCCAAACCGCCCCGGTTCCTTGTCCCCTGATTTCCCCCTCCAGAGACCCCCTACTCTAAATGCCCCCCAGGATCCCACCCTCTAAGCCCCCCACTCTGTTCCCTGACTACCACCAAGACCCCCAACCCTAACCACCACCCCGAACCCCACATCTAAGCTCCCCTGATCTTTGTGCCCTGACTGTCCCTCCCAAGACCCCCCCTACCCTAACCACCACTCCCCGCCCCTCCCCCAAATCCCCCTGGTTTACCTTCTGGCACCGGGCTGCGTCCAGCTGAGATAAGGGGCTATAGTGACCTACCACTGTTTGAAACAGCAGCATACAAAGGGTACTGAGGACTTTTAGTGTACAGCAACAGCATCTGCAGGGATAATTAGCATGCACCATGCTGGCACACTGTAGATTTATACCCCGGCTTGCTGCATACTTAGGCCTGGTCTACACTGTGTGGGGTGGGGGGGTTGACCTAAGATATGCAACTTCAGCTACGCTATTTGTGTAGCTGAAGTCAAAATATCTTAGGTCGACTTACCTGGGCTTCCTCATGGCAGTGAGTTGACCGCTGCCACTCCCCCATTAATTCCACTTCTGCCTCTCACTGAGGTGGAGTTCCAGAGTTGATGGGGAGAACACTCAGGGATCTATTTGTCACATCTACACTAGACTTGATAATCGATCCGATAGATCAACTCGATCACTACCTGCCGATATGGGTAGCGTAGACATATCTAGACAAACACTTTTTAGGGTACGTCCGTAGATTTTAGAAGGAGCTCCTGATTCCCAGTTCTATGATCCATCCTCTAGGCAACACCTCTCTTTCAATAGGGGAGTTCCTAACCAGTAACTTGGATTAGATGCCGACACAGTGAAATAACACAGCCAAACAGAACAGGTCCAGAGCAGAGTACAGCTTTATAAGATATATATGTATTTTTAATTTGTCTGGGGTGTCATCTAGACCAGCGGTCGCCAACCAGTGGTCTGTGGACCACTGATGGTCCGCGAGAAAATTTTGGTGGTCCCTGGAGAAATTTGGACATTATTTGCAATTTTTAGGAAGATAAGTCCCTAGTAAAGGGTTCTTATTTGATAGCACTTCAAATCGCGAAAAGTAGAAAGCCGTATACGATTGGAGAAGAATTAATTAAGCCTTGCTTTTTACAAGCCTGTGAAGAGGTTTTGGGGAAACAGGCTGTCCAGAAACTGAAAGTAATTCCTATGTCCGCTACCACTGTGAAGCGCAGAATTGAAGACATGGCCGAAGATATTGAAAATCAAGTGACTGAAATGGTGAAAAATTCAACGTTTTATTCAATTCAACTCGACGAATCTACAGACATAACTAACAAGGCAGTTCTCCTTTGTTTTGTGAGGTTTGAGTGTCAAGGAGAGCTAAAGGAAGAACTCCTCTGTTTGCTCAACTTGCCGGGCAGAACAACCGGCTCTGAGATTTTCGATGCACTTAATGGTTATTTCCTGAGACACGGTATTGAATGGAAGAAATGTGTTGGGATATGCACAGACGGTGCCGCAAGCATGACCGGGCATCGTTCAGGAGTTGTTACAAAAGTGAAAGATGTTGGACACCCAGACATCTTGTTTACTCATTGTATTATACATCGTGAGCAACTTGTGGCGAAAAGAATGTCTCCAGAACTGCACGAAGTACTTTCTGATGTAATTAAAATTGTAAATGAAATTCGGCACAAAGCGCTCAGTTCTCGAATATTTGAGGCACTTTGTGAAGAAATGGGCTCTCAATATACTCATCTTCTTCTTCACGCTGAGATGAGATGGCTGTCGAGGGGCAAAATACTAACCCGATTGTTCGACCTGCGCCAAGAAGTCAAGTTATTCTTCCAGCAGCAAAATAATTCGAAATTCCAAGAACTCTTGTCCAACGATGATTGGCTAGCCAAGCTTGCATACCTGGCAGATATTTTTTCACTGTTAAACGAGCTAAACATTCCTTGCAAGGACAGCTTACGGACGTGTTCACACTGCGAGGTAAAATGGATGCATTTCAAAAGAAAATATTGCTGTGGCAAATGCGGTTGGCTGAAGAAGATCTGCAAATGTTCCCGAATCTTGATGAGTATATGAAAGAGGAAGATGTGAACCGACAGGTAATAACCATTGTTCGACAGCACTTACGGTCGCTCACAGAATCTTTGGCCGTTATTACCCAAAGGAAGAGGACCCCAGACATGGCAATATGTGGGTAATGGATCCATTTTCGGCGAAAATTGAAGATAGCAATTTGAGCATGAAAGAAAAAGAAAGCCTAATCGATCTATCATCCGACGACAGTCTCAAAGCTAAATTTCACTCGTCCTCATCAAGACATCATTTTTGGCCCTCCGTAAAAAGTGAGTACCCAGTGCTGAGTGAAAAAGCCATCAAAATTTTGATTCCATTTGCAACAACCTATCTGTGTGAAAAGACATTCTCGTCTGTTACGGCAATCAAAAACAAGTACCGCTGTTGGCTTGAAATACAAACGGCTCTCTGTGTTGCAGTGACGTCATTGGAGCCAAGAATCCATAAACTTATTTCAAACAAGCAGCAACAAATATCACACTAATAATTTTGTTATAATTAAACAAGCTTTAATAATTTTGTTATAATTAAACAAGTGCATTTCATATTAATAAAATGGAAGTTTTATGATCATTATTTTATAGATGTTTGTACCTTTTTAAAAAAATTCATGTTAGTGGTCCGCGGGATTCAAAACTGTGAGTTTAGTGGTCCGTGAGGTCCGAAAGGTTGGTGACCACTGATCTAGACCAGTGAGTCCTGACCCCAAGAGCCTGTCAGCAACCCTCCAGCTACTCTCTGGCTTCCACCAACTTTCATTACTACTTGTAGGATGACCTCAACACCTTCCCAGTCCCAGATTTTCCCCAAACCCCTGTGTTTTGCAATGTCCAACCCTCTCCTGGCCAGTTCAGAGATTAAGGTTTGATGCTCTCGTAAAGAGTCCATATTCAACAGCTTGTTACTTTAATGGTTTGGTAACTCCAGTTAAACACAACACTGGATTGGTTTAAATTAAAAATAAAACAAATTAACAAAAGATAGGATTTTAAGAGAATTTGACTGTAAGAGATAAAGTTAGAAATGGGCACCAGAAAATAAGTGAATACACACCTAAAAGTCTAAAATTTAGTCTAGCAAATTTTGGTTCAAGGTTTTGTTAAGATGGCTTCTCTCATCCACAGCCTTTCAGAAAGATGGTGTTCAACCCTCTCCTCAACCAGGACCTTCCCCAGAGGCCCAAAGGTGCTGGTCCTTTGTCTTCTTGGGACAAAGAGGTAAGTTGGGGTTCTCAGCGCCTTTCTTCTATAATCCAGTGAACCTTTGAAGTGGATTCTTCTGTGAGTTATCCTTCAAAGCCAAAATTTATTCAAGCAATAAGGAAGACAACATGTAGTCTGGTGGTGAAGGAAGCTCATGCTCTTTCCAAACTTGTGTTCGCTAAAATGCAAGTTGTTCTGTTTCCTGCCAGCTCTTGCCCCCAGCTGTCTTGAGGAGCCTGTTTACAACTTATATGTAAATGGAGGTAAACAATTCCTTTATTGAAGGATATTTTGGCAGGCTGTCTGGTTTTGAACATGTGCCAGTAACATCATACAGGGGGAATTCACAGCTTTACATATACTGTTGCTACATATCTTTCACCCTATTATTGACCAGTGTGTTATTAGTGTTCAAAATTATACTTCAGGAGGGTATATTTTGTACAAAAGTTATTACAAAAATGTGTAGGGTGGGAATATAGGGGTGCTTTCATTCCTACCTATTTAGCATTAGTAGTAGATTTCATGCAACAATCCCAAATTGCTTTACACATCATTAAGCCTAACTCCTCTATGAAGTAAGTAGGTACAGCTGTACATGCATTTTTGTAAGGGTGCAGAAAGAGTTATCAGCATCTTTGAAGATTAGCAGTTTGGGTAAGACTCAGGCAAATAGGTATTTTGTTATTTTGCCCCTTTGCTCTGCACCTTTGGGTGAATACAAAAAAGTAGTATTTTGAAAAAGCTGTTTTGCGTCACTTTAATCAGCCACTTGTCTCAGATTCCTAGAGGAAAACTGCTTATATGTGCCCAACACAGTTGGATCTGTCATGTTAGCACAATTGGTGACCTGCTTTTCAGAGTGCTGGGTAGGCACAACTCATAGTGACTGCACTAGAGCGGAGTGCTCAGTGGTTAGCTACATTCTAGTCATTTGCCACTGTTCAAAGTGACTGTATGATATTAACAAATCAATAGTATTATACACACACTTTGCACAGGTGTAAATGATCATCCCAGGAGGAAGGCAGTCTGGATTCTCACTGCCCTTTATGGCATGTGAGGTTTTGTTGAAGTTCAGTGGTCATGTCACCAGCTACTGCAGAACAAATTCAAGAGCTGGAACTCTGGTCTTGGCAGATAAACCAATATCTTGTTAGTAATGCAAGCAGTTGTTTGGAGTGAACTGGTTGCTGTATTGTTCACTAGTGCCCTCTACATACTCAGCAGTGCTCAACTGTGTATCATAGGGCCATATACAGCTAATAGCCAAAGTGAATTCTGACTTAACTGGCGCGATTAGGGCTTGTGCTTTTGAAGCAGGAAGATTTCTGCTCTCACCTAACTGTTGCAGTTACAGACATGAAGTCCCAGATAATCGGGTTATTATGCCGTGCAACAATGCTGCAATCTTGGGTAATTTTAGAACCATTCCAATGCACAATGGGAGAGAGAGAGAGCTACAACAAGTGACAAGTGAACACATTAATAAAGCAAAGCTATTGCCTCCTACAATTTACTATGTCCTTATGTTTGACAAACAGGGCTAGTTATTTATTAGGGCTATTTATTATAACTCCTTATATTATTATAGTAGGGCAGTAGCAGGTAAGGTTGTCATGACATCTCTTGAATGTCAACTTTCCCCCACATCCTCTAAAATGAACATCCTCAGTCAAATGTCTTTGAAATGTGGTGTGCCTCAGAAGGGTGTAGGGTGGGGAAAGTGATCCAAATCTGGGCGTAATTTAAGCAAAGGATTGCAAAGAAAAGCCCCGAAAAGAAACCATTTTTAAAACTTTCTGGGTGGCTTTTTCTGCTCAGAGCTAAAGATCAAACTATTGATGTGGTGCAAGTCAAAATGGTCTCACTCCATTTTTTACCCAATGTAGCACACAGCACCCACTAAATCTTCAGGGGACCCAAACTAAGAACACTATTTCAGAAGGTGTACGTGTTTATAATGCACATGTGACTACATCAGAATAGTCAGCAGCCAATCTAACCAAAAAACTGTTCTATGGAGTCGAGGGGAACTAGAGGGCTCTGCAGGGGTAAGGGACAAGGAACGTGCAATGAGACCATGTGTTAAGCAGGCCTTGGATTGACTGTTTAGTAAAATACAGTTTTTTCTCTGGCTGGACAGGAGTGCAGATATACAAGTGGCTAGTTCCTGGTCTTGGGGCAGATGAATGTGATCTCTCCAGAGATCCAAACCTCTGTGCTATGGAGCTTTGACTGCTGGGGGGAGAGTGTGCAGCCAGGATTGTCAGCATGTGGATTCTGGTTAATTCCTCAATCACCAGGTTACATATTTATACCTGTCTCTGGAGATCTCCACAACATCCATCTGATGAAGTGGGTCTTAGCCCTCAAAAAGCTCATGATCCCAAACATTTGTTAGTCCATAAGGTGCTAGAAGACTGTTGCTTTTGCAGATCCAGACTAACATGGCTACGCCTCTGATATGAGGCTACAGAAGTTTGCGGGAGAGCAAGGAATACACCAGGACATGGGCATTGCCCACTGCAGGCTCATTTGGCTCAGTATGTAAGAGAAAGGGCATGTCTTCACTACCACTTTAATTCGACCTTAATGACGTTAGGTCGAATTAAAGGTGTACCTGTCTTCACATACATGCCCTTAAAGTCGATTTAAAGGGCCCTCAAGATCGATTTCGGAACTCCTGCCTGACGAGAGAAGTAAGGCTAAATTCGACATTACAAGCTCGACTGTGGGCTAGTGAAGAGGCATCAGAAGTTAAGCCTCCGACCTCCGAGCAGCCCCATGAGGGGGGGGCTGTTCGGGGGGGGGGCTGTTCGGGCGGGGGGGGTCCGCGGGGCTGCTGAGGGGGGGGGGGGGAAGCCCGCGCGGGGCTGCTTGAGGGATCGGCTCAGCTGTCTGGTCAATTTCACCAGGCAGCTGAGCCGATAGCCCCGCGCCGGCTCCCCCCCCCCTCAGGCGGGGGGGGTCCAGCGGGGGGGCTGTTTGGGCGGGGGGGCTGTTGGGGGGGCTGTTCGGGGGGGGGGTCCGCGGGGCTGCTGGGGGGGGGGGGAAGCCCGCGCGGGGCTGCTTGAGGGATCGGCTCAGCTGTCTGGTCAATTTCACCAGGCAGCTGAGCGATAGCCCCGCGCCGGCTCCCCCCGCCACCTCGGGCGGGGGGGGGTCCAGCGGGGGGGCTGTTTGGGCGGGGGGGCTGTTGGGGGGGCTGTTGGGGGGGGGTCCGCGGGGCTGCTGGGGGGGGGGGGAAGCCCGCGCGGGGCTGCTTGAGGGATCGGCTCAGCTGTCTGGTCAATTTCACCAGGCAGCTGAGCCGATAGCCCAAGCAGCCGCGCGCTGGCTCCCCCACCCCCCCTCGGGCGGGTGGGTACGGCGAGGGGGGGGCTGTTCGGGCGGGGGGGTCCGTGGGGCTGCTTGGGCAGGGGGGGGGTCCAGCACGCATTGCACTGTGGGCTACCTACCCACAGTGCAATGCGGGCTATGTCGACCCCCTGCAAAAGTTCAAGGACAGACAGTGTCGACCTGCTGTCCTGGTGGGGACACACTGATTCGATTTTCTAAACTCGAGTTTAGAAAATCGAATTAAGGGAAATCGACCTAGACCTATAGTGAAGACATACCCAAAGTAAAGAATTTGTACATTTTAGAAAAAGTATGGAAATGGCAGAGTTAGAGTGTATGTGTTAACGGAGTGTGACAGACCGCTCTCTCACCCCTCTGCAGGAACAGGCAGGGAACCCTTCTTTGCTCCAAACAGTGCTCTTTTATTAACAGTGCAGGACCCCACCACCAATACATACAGCTTTGTACAGTTCCCAGCTCTACAGACTCTATATAGTCCAGCTTACAACTCCAAACACAGCTCTGACTAGCTCTTCACACTCCACACACTATACCATCCCCACCACACTGGGCTTGCTTCCTGGCAGGCCTTTTATCCCCCTGAGGAGGCTGCCAGGTGCCACTCATCAAGGCTGATTGCCCTGCAAGCCAGGTGGCTAATTAGCCTCCCTACAAGGGAGGTTTGCAGAGGGCTTTTCTCCCTCTTAAAGGGCCGGCAGGGCTGGCTCAGACACTCCTGGCCAGTACCCTGCCACAGGAGCTTATTGGGACATTGCTGAAAGAGAGCAGAGTTAAAGTTGCAAGAGTTTCAAGGTTTGCTCAAATCAACATTCTGAAAGGGGATGACCTATCACCAAGCAGCCTTAAGGCTTCATTAACATAGTATTCATTAGCAAAGAACTAAGAAATGTTAGTTAATAAATAACAGGTAGGTTTATTAATGAATCCTGGCTACAGCAAGATATAAAAAGATTTTTAAAAATTGACAGATCAAGACAAACCCTCACTGTTTTGAGAAGGGGTACAGTGTTGTGTGTGCTAATTATCAAGGTTCTATAGTATTCTTCTCCCCCCCCCCTTACACAGTTCACCTTTACAACAGAATGGTAACAGAAATCTGTCAGTCTATCTGCCTGGGCCTCAGTTAGTCAGGTTAAGACGACAGGATCGTAGGGGTGGAGATGAAAGGAACACATCATGTGACAATTTAAAAGCTTTACTGAGAAAATAATAAAAAGACAGCAGTGAGTACGGGAACTGTTTTACATCACTCAAAGGAAGGAAGAAGCGTTAGTGCTCAAACCCTGACCCACTTTCATACTCAGACATGCTGTCCCAGGCTGCCCAGACCTAATAGTACTGTGAGAAGAGGATGGGGGGGGGGGTCTAGCAGGTTATCCTGAGCACAGGTTGTCCAGAGGGCTGCTGCCAAGGAAAAATCTCCAACCTGTTTCTTCTCTTGAGGGTTTTTATGCCCGGGGGGCTCTTGGGAGTGTTCCCTTCAGTGACCTTTGTTCCTTTGTTCCCTGTGCTCCGAATTCCAGTCCAGACCAGCCTTCTGTGGCTTCTTCTGCTTTCCCCAAAACAACCAGCCTTAGGGCCATGAGACAGACTGTTGATCTTCTTTACTTTGCAGACCTTGTTTTGTCATTTCTGCAGCTTCTTGCTCTGGAACTCTGTTCTCACAGCAGGGCAGGATGGAAATCTTGTACCCCCCTCCCCCTCCTCCCCCAGCACCACCTTTCTTGGCAGGTAGCAGCACATCTGCTGCCTTGAAGTCAACATCTTATCTTGATATCAGGAGTGCAGAGTTAACCCTCCTTTCTGCCTCCTCACTCCTGTTTTCTCTTCCCCCCCACCCCTCCACCTACGGACACCTGCAAAAGAATCTTCCATTCCACATTCACACCTTGAATCCCTCCCATGTTGCAAGCATCGCAAATCATTAACATCAGCTACACACAATGCTGATCTACTTCCCAGGGGACTTGAGGGAGAGGGCCAGTGGGGTGTGACAAGACAACTATTCAGACTGATGAATAACTGGGATACCAACAAAGCCAGAACTACCTCATAGTAGGATTATATAATGTGCCACTAGAGGTCATGCTTAGCTTTCTTACTATTCCTTCAATATTTTTAAGGAACATAGAATCAGACACATAGGACAGGAAGGGACCTCAAGAGGCCATCTAGTTCAGTCCCCTGCACTCAGGCAGGACTCAGTATTATCTGGACCATCCACAACAGGTATTTGTCTAGTCTGCTCTTAAATCTCCAGTGACATTACTAATTTGTTACCATGCTTAGCTACCTTAACAATTAGGAATGTTTTTATAATGTTTAACAGATCTCCCTTGTTGTGATTTAGGGCATTACTTCTTATCCAGTCCTCCTCTTTATAAGAACTTTATGTCCTCCTCAGTCTTTTCTCCAGATTAAAAGCACCCGATTTTTTCCCACTCTTGCCTTTCAAGATTTAATCATTTTTGTAGCCCTCCTCTGAACTTTATCCAAACTGTCCACATCTTTCCTAAAGCATAGTGCCCACAACTGGACAAAACAACTCCAGCTGAGGCCTTAGCCAGGCTGAGTGGAATGGAAGAATTACATCTATTGTCTTGCTTACAACACTCCTGCTAATACATCCCAGACTTGTTTTCTTTTCCTTGGAACGGTGTTACATTGTTGACTCATTTAGTTCCTAACAAGTAGAGATGGGAGAGATTTATTTGCTATTACAAGTTTAGATCCACAGAGGCTACAGCAGCACCTCGTGGTTCAACAAGGAGGGAGAGCTCTTGCTAATAGAGCACTGCTTTCCCAAACCAGAGAGAAGGCTAATCTTAGGCCCTGTCTTCACTACCACTTTAATTCGATGTTAACGACGTTAGGTCGAATTAAACGTTTACCTGTCTTCACATACATGCCCTTAACGTCGATGTAAAGGGCCCTCAAGATCGATCTTGGAACTCCAGCCTGACGAGAGAAATAAGGCTAATCTCGACATTCCAAGCTCGACCGTGGGCTAGTGAAGACGGAACCCGACATTAATAGCCTCCAGAGGCTGTCCCACAATGCTCCATTCTGACCGCTCTGGACTGCCTCACTGCTCCACCGTGACCGCTCCGCACTGCACTCTGAACTCGCTGCTCTGGCCAGGTAGATAAGACCTGGGAACATTTGAATACCAATTCCTGTTTGGTCAGCGTGGCCAGCTCACCCGAACAGCTCAGTCGCCATTCAGAGCAATCAGCAGCACTAGCCGCCATGCAGAGCTCAGCATCACAAGACTCCATGCAGAGCTCATCTACCCTGGAGACCAGCCAGAGGAGAAGAGCTCCAGCATGGTCCACTCGAGAGGTGCTGGATCTCATCGCTATCTGGGGAGAGGAATCCGTGATGTTGGAACTACGCAACAACAAACGGAATGCCAACACCTATGGAAGAGTCTCCAAGGCCATGCTAGAAAGGGGCCACAACAGGGACACCACACAGTGCCGCGTGAAAATTAAGGAGCGGAGGCAATCGTTCCAGAAAGCCAAAGAGGCAAACGGACGATCGGGGGGCGCGCCGGACATGCAGGTTCTACAATGAACTAAATGCGATAATGGGGGGCGCCCCCACCACCATCGCACCGGTCTGCGTGGACTCCGCAGATGGGATACTCGTCAGGGAGGAGACTGATTCCGAGGAGGACGACCATGAGGAAGAGGAACATCTCACGGAGCAGCAGGAGCCCAGCGGAGAACCCGTGTTCCCAGAGAGCCAGGAGCTGTTTGTCACCCTGGACCCAGTACCCTCCCAAGCCTCCCAGAGGGGTAAGTGTTTCTTTTTTAAGGGATTACATGACGCGTGATTTTGTAAAGGAAGCATTTATTAATGAGTAACTTGCCCTAAGGACTTAGCGTGCTTTCATTGCTAGTCAATTTCTACTCAAAGAGTTTGTCAATATACTCCGGGATTGACCAGAAGTCCTCCGCGGACATTTCAAGGAAGCTATCCAGGAGGTAGCGATGAATCCAGCGCAGCAGATTTCTGGGGAGAGCCGCCTTATGTGGTCCCCCGTGATAGGAGACCATCCCACGCCATGAAACTAGTAAGTTGTCTGGTATCATTGAGCAGGCTAGCATTGCGGCGTATGGACCAGGACTTTGCATGGAGTCAAGGAGCATGTGCTCTCTCTCTCTCCGAGAAATTCTCAGCAAAGTGATGTCACTCATGGTTGCCTGTTTGAGATACGGACTGCAATTAGTTGGGAGATAAAGATTCCCAGCTGCAGAGTACTCGTTTCTGCTGAGAGCCGACCAACCTTCCCCCCCCCCCCCTCCAGCCCTTAGCGGTAGCTAGCAGGTACTCTGAGCAGTCTGCAAGCCGTTGCTGGAACCGCTTCAGATCCAACGCGTAACCAACCCCCCCCACACCCCACCCCACCCCCAAGCCCGTAGCAGTAGCTGCCAGGGACTCTGAGCAGTCTGAAGAGCCCCAAAAAGACCTTAACTAGCCCTTAGCGACAGATTTTTTGCCATTTGCTTTGCAGTTTGCGGTTTCAGTGGGAGCCAGCCACGCGGTGGGGGGAAGGGGGCGGGGTTACTCTACAGTATGCAAGCGCCACTTTTAACTACCATGGCCGGCTGCACGGTGATTTCAGAAGCCGTCTTGGACTGAGGCACGCATATGTGTCTGAGATGCTCTGACTTTTCTGTGAGCTAGTCAGTCACTTTTAGGTGTAGAACATGACCTTGTACAGAAATCATATCAGGCCTCTGAATACTGAGGTTGCAATTGGCATAGTACTCCCATTGTGTACCATCCGAGACTGCATCTGCCTCCTAACCTTGAATGTATCTGTCTCATAACTTTCAAACTTTCTTTTCCCACATTCGCCCACAGATGAACAATTATCTCTGAATCCCCCGGCCTGCTCCTCCCGCCGTGCACCGCAGATAAGAAAGCGTAAAAAGAAAACGCGAACGCGCGATGAGATGTTCAGTGAACTTGTGGAGAACTCACACGCTGAGGCAGCCCGCCAGACGGATTGGAGGGAAAGAATGATAGAGGCAAGGGATCGAGAGAGAGAGGCAAGGGATCGAGAGAGGCAGGAATGGAGAGCCGCTGCAGAAAAGAGGGAAGAGCGTGAGGAAAGACGCATGGATGCTTTGCTCCGCATAATGGAGGACCAGAGCGACATGCTGCGATCTCTGGTGGAGCTGCAGCATGCCCAAAGACCACCTCTGCAGCCCCTGTGTAACCACCTCCCCCCCCTCCCCAACTCCCATAGCTTCCCCACCCAGACGTGGGGTGAGAACACGGGGGGGCAAGCTCCGTGGGCCGCTCCACTCCACCCGCCAGCAGAAGCAGCAGCAGGCTGACGTTCTAGGAAAATTTTTAAAAGCTGCTGTGTCTTGGCCACCCCTCCTCTCCCCTCTTGCCACCCCCCCCCCTCCTCTGTCCGCTCCTCCCCCACTGCGACTGCCGGTTTCCCTCCAGGATACCAGGACAGTGATCCCCTGTATTTTTATTTCCGATGAACCAATAAAGGAACCATGATTTTTCAAACAGTGATTTGATTTCCTCTGCAAGCATGGGGAGGGGGGAGGGAAAGCATGGGGAGGGGGGAGGGAAAGCATGGGGAGGGGGGAGGGAAAGAGGGTTCAAGGGAAGCAGGCTTAGAGCACAGCAAGGGAGCAGATTCTCAAACGCCATCTCGGCCACCCATAAAACTGTCTTTCAAGGCGTCCCTGAGGCGCAGGGCCTCATGGTGTGCTCTTCTACTTTCCCTGCTGTGTGGCTGCTCATAAGTAGCAGAAAGTAAATTTGCCTCTGCCTCCCAGCCCGCCATAAACGTTTCCCCCTTGCTCTCACAGATATTGTGGAGCACAGAGCAAGCAGCAATAACAATGGGGATATTTCTCTCGCTGATGTCTGAGTGAATCAGTAAGGAACGCCATCTCCCCTTCAGACGGCCAAATGCACACTTTACGGCCATTCTGCACTTGCTCAGCCTGTAGTTGAACAGCTCATGACCCCTGTCCAGGGCTCCTGTGTAGGGCTTCATAAGCCAGGGCATTAGGGGGTAGGCTGGGTCCCCAATGATCACGATCGGCATTTCGACCCCCCCCACGGAAGTTTTCTGGTCGGGGAAGAAAGTGCCTTGCTGCAGCTGTCTAAAAACCCTAGAGTTCCTGAACACTCGAGCATCATGAAGCTTTCCCGGCCACCCCACGTACAGGTCGGTGAAACGTCCCTTGTGGTCAACCACTGCTTGCATGACCATTGAGTAATATCCCTTCCGGTTTCTGTACTCGGCGGCCTCGTGGTCCGGTGCCAGGATAGGGATATGAGTCCCATCTATAGCCCCACCACAGTTAGGGAATCCCATGGCGGCAAAGCCATCTATTGTGGCTTGCAGGTTTCCGAGGTTTATAACCCGGTGTAGCAGCCGCTCGACGATTGCCCTGCTTACTTGCATCACAGCAAAGCCCACTGTAGACCTACCCACCCCAAACTGATTCGCCACTGACCGGTAGCTGTCTGACGTTGCAAGCTTCCAGAGGGCTATCGCCACTCGCTTCTCCACTGTAAGGGCCGCTCTCATTTTGGTATTCCTGCGCCGGAGGGCCGGGGACAGCAAGTCACAAAGTTCCAGGAACGTGCCCTTTCGCATGCGGAAGTATCTGAGCCACTGGGAGTCATCCCAGACCCGCAGCACTATGCGGTCCCACCAGTCCGTGCTTGTTTCCCTGGCCCAGAATCGGCGTTCGATGGCATGAGCCTGCCCCATTGCCACCAAATTTGACAGATTGTCAGTCGCCCTACTTCCAAAACCGTCAGTGTCCCTGTCGTCCCCGCTGTGCACGTCCTTGTCCATCTCCTCCTCCTCCTCACTGTCGTCGGGTTCCAGAAAGTGCAGTTCTCCCCAGATCGCATTCCTCCTCTGCAGACGGTGCAGCATGAACTCCGCAACCGTGATCGAGGTCTTCACAACGGCCATTACTGTTTCCGTGGTGTCAGCGGGCTCCATGCTTGCAGTGCTATGGCGTTAGTACGGCGCGGAGAAAGGGCGCGAATTATGGGATGCCTACCCACAGTGCACCGCTCGTAATGGGGGTCGGCGGCGCGGAAAAAGGGCGCGAAACTTGGAAATGCCTACCCATAGTGCAGACCTCGAAATGGTGCCTGCTGGGGGATCAGGGAACTGTGGGATAGGTACCCAGAGTGCAACGCTCGTCATGTCGACGCTTGCAAAAGTTTTGCGGACAGACACTGTCGACTTGCTGTGCTTTGCTGTGCCTAGTGAAGACACACAATATCGACTGCATACAGTCGCGTTCACAACATCGAAATAAAGGAAATCGAACTACTGCTGTAGTGAAGACATACCCTTACTTAGATTTGTGGCAGAGAGGCAAATTGGCCCTCAACCCCAGTGACTAGTGAATGCAAAGGTGGTATTGGTATGAAAGGTGTGAGGGCACTGTCCATTTTTCTCCTCTCTCTCTTAGGTAGAGCTCTAGCCCTGAACACTCCCATCCCACTAGTCCAAAATCCCATTTCTTAAAACAGTCATCACCCCCCAAACACATGACAATATTCCACAAGTTAACATATTTCAATAGCCATACTGCACGATTTGCAAGTATTACTATACAGATTAATATGGCTTTTTTCTAATTAAGTAGGACATGTAACATTTGATCAATTGTCTATAGACTTGAAATACTGGTAATGGGCAAATCTAAAGAAAATTGGAGATTCAGGCTCTTAAAAAGACAAGAATTTGTTCCATAGGTAATGCCTTTGGTTATGGAATATTATATATATATATATATATATATATATTTATATTTTATCATATATATATAGGCATATATATATGATAAATGCCTGTGAAATGTAGACCCAACAGGAAACTTAAGCTGATTTAACAAGACCCATTGTCAAAGAATGGTCTTGAAATATATTTATTTGTATTAGAAGTAGTTCTATCACCTGGGAGCCCCAGTCGTGGCTATGACTCCTTTGTGCTGGGCACTGTAAAAACACAACAACCAACAACAGAGTCCTGCCCTAAGGAGCTCACAATTAAAGTGTAAAGCAAGTTACAAGAGCCTGGAATAAGGCCCGGTCTACATTGGGGGAGGTGAAGTCGAAGTATCTTAGGTCAACAGCTATGTGAATAGTGTAGCTGAAGTCGACACATCTTAGGTCGACTTACCTGGGTGTCCTCTCAGCAGCAAATCAACCGCTGCTGCCCCCCTATCGACTCCGGAACTCCACCTCCATGAGAGGCAGAAGCGGAGTCAATGGGGAGAGTGCTTGGGGAATCGATTTATCCCCATCTACACTCGATGCCATAAATCAATCCCTGATAGATCAATCACTACCCACTGGATCAGCAGGTAGTGTAGATCTACCCGGAGACAAAGGACGTTGCATACAAAGCTGTGATGACCACCTCAGAAAAGACATCTGTGTAAGTGGTTTTGAGAAAGGCACCTGATCGGATAAACCAGGATTATGAAAGAAATCTAAAACCATTACCAGGGAAGGAAGATGGAAAGTGGAACAAAAGGGGCAAATAGAAAACAAGGAAACTCCTTGCCAGATAAGTGCGGATTGAGAAGGCCGGAATCTCAATGCTCTTTACTTCCATGGCTGGTCCTAGACCAAATGGCATCCCAGACAAGGAGCATCTTCCTGCCTCCTCATTTGTTAAAATTTTAAACACCTTATTTATTGCATTTGTAGCACATTTCATGATTTGCATCCATAATTTAGCCCTGTCATACAAGGTAATTCACATGGTAGGGTTTATACAATAAAACCCAGCACCCCGAGCCCAGCACTCCACAAGTCCAGCGCCCCAGGCAGCAACCAGGGTTGTTTGTCCCTAAATCCGGGTTTTTTTACCTCCATGATCAATCTTACTTTGCAAAACCTTCTCTCTCCCAGAGCCATTTTTATGTTCCTGGGCTGATACAGCATGTAAGGATACTGGACTGGCGTGCAGGTTCTGCTAACAGAACAGTAGACTCATCAGTAGTAACAGGGAGGTGCACAAGTGCAGATTAGCAGCTCAACACCTACATATAGTATCATCCATCTTAAGTCAATATCACCACATGTATTCTTGTCTATTTGTCTAAAGCACATGTCCCGATCAATTGCCTAAGAAACTGTCAGAAAACATTTGCTTTGCTCTTCAGTACCAAACATGTCGCAGCAGGGTGTGAAAGACTCTGTGCTGCTGGCGGTGCTGCCTTTCTGATGCAATGGAAAACCAAGGTCCTGACCGAGTGGTTACTGGAGAGTCCCCAGTACTTTTCCCCCAAAACGCTAGCATTATTCACCCATATCCTGACCAAGTTCTCTCAGGCAACTGCAGCCAGATAATTTAAGGTCCAGCTCCTCAAAGATATTTAGGCTCCTAGTTTCCATTGATTTAGGAGCCTAAATACCTTTGAGGATCTGGGCCTATCCAATTCTCAGGTCAAGTCAATAAGATCCTTTCCATTGACTGTAATGGGAGTTGGATTGGACTTTTAAACTCACATTGCAGCCAATTAAAACTGCTATATGCTGCTTTGCCGGTCTTGAATTCCTTCTGCAATGCTGTGGTGGCAGTGGGTAATAGGAATGATACATAGTAACAATTCATACAGACTAGAGATGCTCTTCAGAAGCAATTTACTTGTCTTTACAAAGCAAGAAATGAAGGCAGGTTAGGTGCATTTCAAAGCATATTGGACAGCGGTACCCCTTCCTGTTCCCCAAAGGCTTTGCAGCCTCTTTACAGACACCCACAAGTCACTAAGAACACTCTCCCATCCTAGTCATTGTTTGGTTATTACAAGCAGCTATTTGGTATCCATCACCATGGTATCTGGACTCCGTTACAAGACAAAATTAAGACAGACGAAGGATGGGATGGTGAAAAGGGTATCGCATGGGGAGACAGACAACCCAGGTTCAATTCCCAGACAATTGTGTGACCTTGGGCAAGTCACTCAATCTGCCTTCTGCCTCAGTTCCTCATCTCTAAAATAGGGATAACAGAACTTCCCTTGTTCACCAGGGTGTTAGCAGAACACAATCCAGTAACAATTGTAAAGCAAACCGAGATGGCGATGGGAGGCAGGTAAGTAGACAGACATTTGGTGGGTCAGTAGAAAAACCATATGCCCTATTGCATGTCGATTAACAGTCAGAAACCAAAGTTTAATCAGACAGTAAGGCCCATCGTGTAGCTTTTTGCTAGAAGTGATCTAGTTCATGCTCACGTGTAGTCAGCTGGGTGTAAATTTCAGAGACTTGATCTTCCAGCTCCTCCTAACGACTCACCTTCATTTTTTTAAAATACTTCTTACCTTTACTTAAAAGTGAAATTGCTCTTGAAATACATAATTTTTCTGTAGCAAGAGGTTTGGGTGGTATAAAACAGGCTTTTTCGGCATGGTTAGTGGCAACTAGTTGAAGTAATTTCTTGTTACACTACAGGCTGGATAGAAAAGCAGAGGGTGAGATTGAAGCAACACCCTTCTAGCAAAACTGTTCATGGAGGTTTAGCTCACCACTTCACTTACTACCAAAATAAAATTTTGTTATATGGCATCGTAACAAGGGAAAGTCTAGATCCCCTGTGTTTTGAGACGGTATCTTCTTAACACACCAGAAGACTCTTCTGGTGTGCTGAAGGAGGATTAGCCAAAATGTTGTAAAAGAGTCAGCTAATTTCCTTTAGTTATAGGGCCTATTAAATTTAATATTCAATTCCTACAGCCTGTGTTATGTAGGAGATCACACTAGGAGAGCTAATGGTCTTTTCTGGCATTAGTCTAGGATTACAGTCACGTACCATCAAATCCAAATGGGATTAAGAACAAGCCTTTAAAGATCATGTTCTTGCTTTCCCCTCCCAATTCTGCATAAGCAGACAAAAAACAGAGTCCAGATCCTACAGGCACATATACATGTGCCTAGCTTTATAGCGGGGAGTAGTCCCGCTGTGAGGATGACCAGCTGCAGAAGGCTTTGCCAGCAGCTCCAACCATCTCTTGAACTACAGAGATGCTGGAGCATGATGGGCAAAGCCAGGCTGCAGTACAGGCCAAGAAAGAAAGAAAAAGGAGCAATGAACTACATACAGCACAACTGGGCAATGAGAGAGCAGGATCAGCAGCCACAGACAGAACTGCTTGAGCAGCTGCTTGGTGTGATGGCCTGCAGGCAGCAGACCTCCCCTAGCCTGATCCAGCCTCTTCTAGTGGCCTGCCTCCATGCGGTCACACCACTGGAAATACAGAGAGGGAAATGAGCCAGTCTAGGGGCAGAGTACCCATTGAAATCCTCCCCCTGGCATGTGGAGGATGGGTACATGGATGTCATGGGACACAAAATAAACTGTGAAGGGTTATTTTTGTTCTATGTACATTTTTGTTGTGTTATTGCTACTGTTCAATCCTGAGTGTCTGAGTGCTTAGAAAACAGATAGCCATTGCCAGTTCAAATCAGCTTTTAATGGAGGCTCAGATTAACAGTACATAAAATGGATTCTCTCACAGGTACAGCGATAGTCACAATGCATCACATTATCCACTCTCAGTCACATTATCGCAATTCCCACTCCAAAGCAAACTGGGCCCACATTCCTTACTTCTCTTTGCTATGTGGACTCAGTTATCAGGCTGTATTTTTTGGCTGGCTGTGCCAGGCTAGTCATCCAGCACAGCTGTGGATCCTTCCTGGGGAAAGTAGTCTCCCTGCTCCTCACATACAGTACACCAAGCAGCAGGCCCCAACATCACAAATAGCACTATACACGCATGTCCAAAGGGGACATAGGCAGCAACATCTTGCCTTTGCCCAAATACACATTCCCCCAACCTCCTGCTACAGTTCAGTGTTTAACTGAACCTTAGAATCATAGAATATCAGGGTTGGAAGGGACCTCAGGAGATCATCTAGTCCAATGCACTGCTCAAAGCAGGACCAATCCCATTTTTGCCCCATATCCCTAAATGCCCCCCCAAGGATTGAACTCACAACCCTGCGTTAGCAGGCCAATGCTCAAACCACGGAGCTCTTTCTCTCATACGCACCCCAACCTTCTGCCAAGTGCTCTCCCATCAGGGTAGGTCTTCATGAGCCAGGGCAGTGGAGGACATAGGATGGGTCTCTCAAAAACAGTGGGCACAGCTCCCCAGTTGATATCCATATTATTGGGAAAGAGCAAAGGCTCAGCTTGTCCAAATGTTAAGACGCTGGCTATTCAGAATGCCGGGGCATCATGCACCTCCCTCTCTGGTTAAACCAGGCCTGCAAAATAAGCAAATAGTACCTTCTCCAGTTGATGTATTCATGGGGTTTTCAGAGGGGTGGAGAAAAGGAGGGACAGACAATGGATTCATCCATCAGCGGCCCCAGCAGTTTGGGAAGCCCATGCACTCTAAGCCTGTTACTACATCAGGAAGATTAACGTTCTTCACCGATCATGGGTTAACTACAGCAATATCAGACTTGCAAGTTTCACCACCACAGCATGGATAATCAGTTTGGCAAGTCAACTACTGACTTCTAGCAGGCTGGGGTAGCCAGCTTCCAGCTGGCAATAGCTACCTGCTTTTGTGCTGCTACAGCCTCATCTTCATATCCTGGGGCTGAAGGGCCAGGATGAGCTCCACACAGGGTGGCCTTTTGTCATGCAGAAGTTCTGGAGCCACCTCTGGTCATCTCCAATCTGCATGTCAGAGTAGTTCCACCACATTCTGGATCAGGACCATGAGCACAGCCACCCATCGGGGGGCGGGGGGGAAGACACACTAGTAATTAAAACCTACAGCTTGTGCCTTTTTAAGGAGCTCATGCAGACAACGCAGTGAAGACACACCATTGCCTTCTCAGGGAGACAAGCCACTAACAAGATACCTTCTACTTCTCATACTATGCATCTGTCTCCTCTTGCCAAAATGGGAGCTGCATTGAGGCCAACAATATGAACAAGTAATCACCCTGGGTTGGATTCATGCTTTGCTATCCATTGGAACTAGTTTTACTTTAAAAATAAGATAAAGTTTGTGGGTGAAGAGCACTTACATACAGGGGCCCAGGAAGGACAGACAAGTTCTCCCACTGCCAAAGAATTCAGGAAGTGGCATAGCTTAGTGCAGCACAAACAGCTGTGGGAGATCCTCCCAATGAGTCAATCGAGGTCTCCTGAATCCCAGTCCAACAGCTTGATGAGTCAGACTGACATATGGTCTAACCCCATGCTGTAGCTTTGTGGACAATTGTAATAAGTTTATGAATGGTTTCTGTAGGATTGTGTTCTGCCACATGCAGGAGCACACCACTCTTCCAGGAACTAAAAAATGGGGTGTGATTACCCCTGGGGCCTACAAACAACTCCAGAGAAGCATCACCCCCAGATCATTTGCATATACTGGTTTAGGTTGTGTTTTCCAGAGCTCAAACAAAAAAGAGTGGTGAGGAGCTTTTGGTATTAAAGGTTGAGTTTGAACTGACAGAGCTTGCTTTCTGCTCCAGCAAACAGACAGGGCCTTTTGTCCAAAGCTTTCCCTCTCCCCCCCCCCCCCCTTTCTGGAAGACGTGGAAAGAATGGAGCCCTAAAAGGCCCAAGATGACTGATGGGTGACCTCTGGTAAGTTTTTAGTACGCATATAGGAATTTCTATTTATCTTCTCTCTGTAATGCTTTTACTCTCAGAATAAAAATGCTTACTTAGGAAGAGCTGTGTGGTAACTTGTAACTGCTGCCAAAATACTGTTCATAGCCGTGAGAGAAAGCAATGCACAGGTGCTGGCCTTTGGGCAGACTGTGATATCCTCAGCAAGCTAACGTAAGGCTTAAACTATGCAGCTTAAAGCCCATAGAAGAAAATGGTACAAGAGCTCCTGTCCGAGAATGGCCATACCAGGTCAGACCAATGGTCCATCTAGCCCAGTGGCCTATCTTTGGACAGTGGCCAGTGTCAGAGGCTTCAGAGGGAATGAACAGAACTGGGCAATTATCAAGTGAGTCATCCCCGTCATCAAGTCCCCGCATGTGGCAGTCCATGAGTAAGATAAGCAAGCAAAAGAGACATTAGCCATTTACTGAGGAGACCCCTTGGAAGGGGGGGGGGGGAAGAGAAAGATTATATATATGAAAATCTGGATCCTGATTTGACTGAAAGTCAGAGAACCTTGCAAAAGACGTTAAGGATGAAAACCTTGGGACAAAAAGATTGTAAATGTAAACAAACTTGTTTGTCTTAGCAATTAGCTGAACAAGAAGTAGGATTGAGTGGACTTGTAGGCACTAAAGTTTTGCATTGTTTTATTTGAGTGCAGTTATGCAACTTCAAAAATCTACATTTGTAAGTTGCACTTTAATAATAAAGAGATCACACTACAGTACTTGTAGGAGGTGAATTGAAAAATACTCTTGTTTACAAATTTGCACTATAAAAGTGATCAAAAATATAAAGTCAGCACTGTACATTTTGTATTTGTGTTGTAATTAAAATATATTTGAAAGTGTAGAAAAACATCCAAAAAAAATTTAAACTGGTATTCTATTGTTTAACATTGTGATTAAAACAGTGACTCAAAAATGCAATTAAAAGATGCAGTTAGCACAAGTGATTTTTAAATCAACAGCCCTGATCTGTATCAGTTTTTAGTTGTAGAATATTTCTTATTATGGGTATAATAGATATTTTATAAATGTCTATTCTTGTTTGAACAGTGGACCTAGGAGAAGGAGGAGAAGTAGCGTCTTTTTCTGTATCCATGCAGAGACTAAAATTAGAAAGGAAAAAACAAACAAACAATCAGGCAAACTTGCCCTGTCCTCTTCCTATTCTGGGCAACTTGCTGCAGATCATAGCTGATAAGCCATTATAGTAATTGATTAAAGTAAAGCTGTCTAGCCCACACGTTCACTTGAGCCTCAAAGAAATCTCCGCTATCTCAGTTTTGTCCCTGTAACACATTCACCCCATCCAACATAAGGCTATGCTTCTCCTTTGGTTCCCTCCTTCCACAAAAGGAAGCAAAGCCACCACTATTGCTGCTTTCAAGTTAAACCAAACCCCAGAAGGGGAGAGTATTAACACAACAGTTGAACGTAAAACCAGAAGTTCCCAGCCTCCTTCTGCAGGCTCAGTCCGCTGCATTCCTTGGGCAGACAATTCCTGCCCCTCTCCACAAGCAGCTCAACAGACTTCTCCTTCTGGCTGGTAGGGAGAGCTTCTTCTCTAACCCTCCTTGTCTACAGAACTCCTGAAGGATTTTCTCTCGCATCAGGGCTTGGCTCTCCCAAATTTTTCTTGCAGGGGATCTCCACCAGGCCACTGCAGAGTCAGGTGCAGAAGATCCTGGAGAAGTCGATCTGGCCCAGCAGGGTCCCTTTCATAGGAAGCCTAATTTCTGACCTATCAATTTATGACAGTTGGCCACCCAGGGTGGAGCCCAACTTCCCTGTTTAGTGGGCCACACCATCCTCTAACCCTTCTCCATGGAAGTCTGGAGCCCACAGAGTTCCTCCCCTACCTGAATACTACCACTAGCCCTGCAATGCAGACATCTTCCTACCACAGTCCACCAGCGCCAAGCCAATTGATTTTTCAGATTAGGCTATCACCGTTAACTCACACAATTAACTCAAAAGCATTAATTGGAATTTTAATTGCACTGTTAAACAATACCAATTAAAACTTAATTCAGATGTTTTTCTACATTATCACATTATATTATGTCGCAATTGAAGTCAAGGTGTACATTCTTTGATTACAAATATTTGCACTGTAAAAAGATAGTATTTCTCAATTCACCTCATACAAGTACGGTAGTGTAATCAGTCATGAAAAGTACAATTTACAAATGTAGGTAGTTACATTTAGTTTTTGAGAGCAGTTATGTAAAATTTCTGAGTGCATTTGCAGGCTCTGTCCTACTTCTTGTTCAGCCAATCACTTAAACAAAATTTATTTACATTTACAGGAGATAATGCGCTTTCTTATTTACAATATCACCTGAAAGTGAGAACAGGCATTTGCATGGCACTTTTGTAGCCAGTGTTGCAAGCTATTTACATGCCAGACATGCTAAACATTTGTATGTCCCTTCATGCTTCAGCCACCATTCCAGAGGATATGGTTCCATGCTGATGACACTCAAAAAGTGTTAATTAAATTTGTGACTGAAGGCCTTAGGACAGAGTTGTATGTCCCCTGCTCTGTTTTACCCATGTTCCGCCATGTATTTCGTGTTATAGCAGTCTCAGATGACCCAGCACATGTTCATTTTAAGAACACTTTCACTTTAGCGTTGACAAAATGCAAAGAAGGTACCGATATGAGATTTCTAAAGATAGCTACAGAACTTGACCCAAGGTTTAAGAATCTGAAGTGCCTCCGAAAATCTGAGAGGGACAAGGTGTGGAACATGCTTTCAGAAGTCTTAAGAGCAACACTCCAATGTGGAAACACTACAGAACCCAAACCATCAAAAAAGAAAACCAGCCTTCTGCTGGTGACACCTGATTCAGATACTAAAAATGAAGATGTGTTGGTCCACACTGCTAGGATTGTTATAGAGAAGAACCCATCATCGGCATGGATGCATGTCCCCTGGAATGGTAGTTGCGCTAAAGATTCATATGCCCCTTCATGCTTCATCTGGGATGTAAATCTCTTGTGATCCCAGCTACAACACTACCATGAGAATGCCTGTTCTCACATAATGCAATAACGAACCACTAATAGTATATATGTGACTATATTAAAATAGTTAAACTTTAAGAGCAATACACAAAAAGCCCTTTCAGCTTTGGAAAGATGATTTTGTGGAGGTTTATTTATGGTTTCCTTCTTTTAGATTCAAAAAGTTAGAATATACTATCAATGAAACCCCATTCAAGTCACTTAGAGATCAGTGCCTCGGTTTCCCCCTTCAAAACTAAAATAACCTTCCAAGGGTGCTAAGAGACTAAACTCATTAGTATTTGTTAGCTGTTCTGAGAGGCTAAAGATGGAAGAGGCGATACAAGAACAGTTTTTAATCAATTTATTAATATATCAACACAGCTGGTGGATCCTGTCCCCCCACCTACATTTTAACTAGATTGTGTGTGTTTGGAGGAGGTGGGGGAAGAGACTGAAATCAAACAATAGAAATGGCAAAAAGCTCATAATCTGACTGACCATGTTTAACAGAGGAGTAGATACAGAAACAGTTAAAAAACTTTATAGAATCATTCAATAGTATATGAGCAAAATAAAATGGCCACATGATGCCAGCATTGCAAAGGAAAAAATAAGGAGACTACTCTGCCTGGTGTCCCATCCCAGGAACTATCATATTTTAGTTCTGGTCACACGTGTTTCTGTTTTGTTTTTAAAAAAAAAAACAAAAAAAACCACATAGCTACTTGGAAAGCCTAAATTTAATCTGTTTAATGCTGCTGTTACTCCACTGATCACATCTTAGAGGACAGGGTTCCACCTAGGCATTAGGCAGCCTCCATAGGTTTATTTAACTAGCAGTAACTGCTTCCTGACAACCATCACCAGTCCCCGCCCCTGCAGAAAGCAGTCAATCTGTAGCAGCCCACCCTCTAGTCTTCTTCAAATCTTCTTAAAAACCTCCCCAATCCACCAGCAATTCAAACAAATTCCCTCAAAGAATCCCTGTGATTTAGTCCTTTTGATAGACAGTGGCTCTCCAGGCCACAATCCTAGTTTTGTCTCTCCTTCCCAGTAGCCCCAAATAACAGTCTTTGGAAACAGAACACAAACTCACGGTCTTCATCCCAGTCTCAGCAAAGCACAACCCTTCCTCCCTGAGGGTTAGTCTACACCACCATGCCTCACACCTGAAGTGTCTCTTTTTCCACAGCATCAGTCAGGCAGTGCCTTCTTCCCCCTCCTGACTCAAGGCTTCTTCTACTCTCTGTAGTCACTTACAACCATAGTTGTAATTTTGTGAGACTCCCCTTCACTGCAACTTCCTGTTCATTTTACACTGAAAGTGCCTGATTCCTCACAGGTGGGGCTCATTAATCAGGGCTGGCTTAGCCCCAGGCTCTCTAGAAGAGCAAACCACCTTGTTATACCTTGGATCCCCTAAGAGCTATACAGAGCCTTCCACATGTAGGCTCAGCACCTGAATTGGTGCTGTGGAATCAGTTGGTCTTCCTGGCTCATCCTTCCACATAGGCAAGAGGAAATCCATGCATTCAGGTTCCTTCCTGAAAGCTAATCTTAGGCAGATGATCTGTTGCCATATTCCAGTACTAGCTGCACTGTAGCTGTTGCTGTACCAGGGGTCAATCTCAGCATCTATTGTTAAATGTAACATTTCCCAGCTAACTTACCAATGTAGCAATAAGATCATCTTCACCATACATTCTTGTCTTTCAATAAAACTGAATGAAAAGGCCAGTATTCACAGTTTATCTGGCCTTATGTCCTGCTGTGGTTTTCTGCAGTATGAGGCCATGAAGGAAGTCTTAGTGGACCTAGCAGAAGACTTCAGTGAAAGCGGAGAAATAGAAATAATTGAGAGGAACTTCAAAGGCATGGGGGAGTAAATATTCATATGGTGAGGGGATTAAACTGTTTTTGGTTCTTATCTTTTGCTGCACCATGAGGTGGCAGCTACACTATGGAATCCAATCAGTGGTTGAAGGAATTTTAAAAATATTTACAATGTGGGTTGTTTTTTTTTAAAGCTATACATTTGCTTTTCATGGTTCAGGCTGATTCCTTTGCAGATAGTGATAACTGGATATTGCACAATTTTGCTGTATGGTTCTTCTGCTTTCACTGGAGATTTAGTGCCATAGTCTATCAGGCTGTGCTTTTCCATCATATAACAGTCATAATCACTTAAGAAATGTAGTGAATCAAATTCATAACAGGGCAATAATTGTACTTTCAACCGAAAGTTGCCAGAGTTTTACAGTGATGAATGATGCAGCAGACACATTTGTAAGAAAAAACATGTTTATTCAGCATGCTGAGAAACCAACATTAAATGCTGAGGCTTTGGGGCCAGATCCTCAAAGGCTGTAGGTGCCTAACTCCCTAAGTGCCTAAATACCTGGGAGGATCTGGACTTTAGTGTCTGTATGTTAGCTGTGTGGCCCACATTCCTGAGGCCCCAGTGCCTGACCAAAGCAGCTCCCTTCTAAAACTTGACCCTTTTTCTCTACTTCCACACATCTAACTCAACCCAACATCTTAACTAACGGTAAAATTCACAACCTACCCAGAATGTCTAAATAGATGGACTTTATGAGGGCATGGTATGAGGGCAGTTGTGAGCATGGTATAGAGCAACTATACAACCTCTACTCCAGCCCGTGAAGTTCACCCCATCCCACACACACACAGCATGGAGCCCCCGCCCCCATTCACTTTCTTCACCTGTGACTCCCCTCACCCTAATGTGGACCCTCAGCAGTTCCTCTGTGGAGGTCCTTCTGCAACCCCCATAATCCTGAAAAAATCCCTCACCCACTCCAGCCTATGACTGTTCCCTTTCTACAAAGCCACATGAGAAACATCAGATCAAATGTTCTGCTTGCTACATGTGCATGGAACTCCCACAGACTGACTACAGTAAAACCTCGATTTAACGGACCTCGATTTAACGGACTTCGGATGCAACGGACAAAATTTTTGATCCATATCAGACCGCGACCCCTCCCTGCTGCTGCCTCGGTCCCCTTCCCTGGTGGCCGTCTGCTGGCTCCCGGCTACCGCCCCGGTCCCGGCAGCAGGCGGGCTGGCTCCTGGCTCCCGGCTGCCGCCCGGGTCCCAGCCACTGGTGGGCTGGCTGCCGGCTCCCGGCTCCCGCCCGGCTCCTGCCAGCGGGCGGGCTGGCTGCTGGCTCCCGGCTGCCGCCCGGGTCCCAGCAGCGGGCGGACTGCGGAGCTGCCACCCCGACCCTGTGGCGGGAGGGCTGCTGCTCCAACAGCTCGGTTTTTTTTTAATTATTATTAAATAACGGACTTTTTGATTTAACGGACACCCCCTCGCCCGAATTAGTCCGTTAAATCGAGGTTTTACTGTACTTCCATTTGCCAGAAATAACCCATCTAATGCTCCCCAGTAGCATTATTTCATTTTCCATCATGAATCCTGATATCTGGGATTCTATAACTCTGGGATGAAGATTTCCGCCAGGATAAAATTGGCCCACAACATCTCTAACTTTTCTCCTCACACCGAATCTATATTTGCAAAAATAGGTCAGACGCATTTAATTTCCTTGCCTCCTCCAGGCTTCGCTTTTTCCAGTGGTGAAAGGTGGAAGCAGCTCTGTCTATTGCAGCATCCCTGTGATCTAACGAGACCATTTGTAGGGTGCGTGAAGATTTTGTAACAGTATGCATTGTGGCAGGGTGGGCCTGACCCAGCCTGCCGCCCCTTTAAGAGGGAGAAAACCCTCTGCAAACCCCCTTGCAGAGAAGTCTAATCAGCCACCTGGGCTGCAGGGTAATCAGCCTTATGGGTTGCACCTGACAGCCTCCCCAGGGGAAATAAAAGCCTTCCAGGAAGGAAGCCCAGGGTGGTGGTAGTGTGGTGGAGTGAGATAGAGAAGGAAGCTAGGGAAGCAGGAGGGATGAGTAAAAACAGACTCTGGATCCCTGTGAGCCAGGAGGAAGATACTTGCCTACCTGAGCTATAGCCTGTTCTCCCTGAGCTGGGAAGTACTGAGCTGGACTGTAGAGCTGTGTATTATAGTAGGTGGTGGGTTTGTACTAAGCTGCACTATAAATAAAGAGCACTGTTTGGAGCCACAGAAGAGTCTCCTGCCTGTCTGTGACGAGGGGGCGAGAAGGCGATCTGCTACAGCATATAGAGACGCTCTCCCCCCTCGACACCAGGGAAAGAGTACTCTCGGTCAACACACTGCTATTGCATACTAGCGTTATCTGTTACATACCAGAGCTCTCCAGTCCTAACTGCCTGCTAAGATTGTGTAACACTAATGAAGCAAAACAAGTTATTAGCGATTCATAAAGTATACATGAGATGTAAATGTGCATGTGTATTTCTATAGCTGTGTGCCCCTGCAAAATGAGCTTCACCCTGAACATTGCTCCGGTGCATCGGGCTTTCCCCGTCTCAGTGGCAGCAATGAAGAGAGCCCCCATTGCGGGTGTGTCACTTTCTGCCTTCAATAAACTCACCACTTTTCTTTAGCAGCTGTGTGTGTGCCTTGTTTCTACAAGACTCGCAGTGCCCTGCAACACCATTCCATTTCAGAGTAATAGTCAGTAAACCTGTGCACAGTACCAACAGAAGTGTCATGTAAACAAGTGGACCCAAGTGGAATCCTCTAGGGAAATATTGCTTTGTTTTGTACCCTACCTGCTTTTACAGGTCTCACGATATTAGGCCAAGACTTTGCTCAACAGTTATTCTGTCTCTGACAACTTAAAATGGCTACACTTGAATCCTCTCTTTCTTTTCCTACCTCCACACTATATATCCCTGGAGATAATTTCCAAGATCTATTTACTGTAGATCATTTTAAACATCTTGTTTTCCCTTTTTCTGGAATATGTAGGTCATGGCTCAGACAGCAGGCCAAATTCTGCAGATTTACACATAGGCACCTATCCTGGATCCAAGCTCCTAGGCACTATCCAAGACAAATAACAAAGCCGACGTACCTCAAAACCACACAGGAATTTCTCCTCTCAAACCTGTACGAGGTAGAGATATTATCTCCCTTCACAGATAGGGAACCCAGTCACAATGAGACAGACTGACCTGCTCAAAGTCACACAGGGTCTATAGCAGAGCCACTCTCCTGAACCCCTGTCCATCACCTTAGCCAGGAGACCATCCCTTGGATCAGTTCCCAGATGGTTTGCAAAGAGAGCGGAAATGGCTGAATTTCTGGTATAATTTACTTGCAGTTATAATCTTGACATAGGGTGGGTCTACCCTTAAAAGCTGCAGTGGCGCAGCTGCTTCTGTAGTGCCTCAGTGAGGATGCGACCTACACCAACTCCCCTCAGTGTAGGTACACCATGTCCCCAAGAGACAGTAGCTATGTCAACAGAAGAGGCCCTCCCATCAGCATAGCGCTGTCTACACTGGTGGTTAGGTCATACAACTGCATCAGTCAAGGGGGTGGATTTTTCACACCCCTGAGTGATGTAGTTATATAAGTTTCTAGTGTAGGCCGGGCATCATAGGGAGCTCCCTGGGAAAGTCCCTTAGCGCTGATGAATGATTATAACCCTTTTACATGTGAGGCTGTGTAATCCGTTCATAAATCAATATCGGTGATTCCTTGGTGGCTTTTTTTATCACCCTATTCTGGGCAACCACATAGTCTTGCATCAGGATTGCATCTCTAATGAAGAGTTTTATACAGAGAGAGCCCTTGTAACATCTTGTGTTAAAAGTAAGAACAGTAGGAGTCAGTGTTTTCAACAAAGAATCTCTGATCCAGACTCAAAACTGATCTAACTCCCTGTCACTGATACCCTGCTCACCACACCCAGTAAACCCTGTCTGAGCAGCCATTAGAGCTTGAAAGGGCCTGTATATGAGCAGTTTGACCCAGTGATCAAACCCCACAGTAGAGTCAGGGTCACACCAGGATCCAAAGCCAGAGTCAATAACTGGGGTCAGGAGGAGGGAGCAGCAGCAAGGTAACAAGAGTGGGAACCAGTCAAGGAGGCAGGACCTTGGTCTTAGGGGGTCTGACCAGCAGGAGGCCAAGCAACTAGTTGCTCAGACAAGGGGTGGGGCAGGAACAGGAAACTTTATGCTAGGAGGTGAGCAATCAGCCGCTGGCTGGTTGTCAGCTGATCCTGCTGAGTCAGCAGATGTAGCCTCTGTTTGTGGGGTATCACCCGCAGTTTCCCTATCTAACCTTGTAGTGCAGTGGTGCAAAGGATAAGGCTCTTACTTGGCAACCCTGTGGGCCTAGAGTTGAGAGCTTCAGCACCTGATGGAGATCTGCTGCTGCTGCCTTTGAGATCAATTGCCAGGGCTTGCAATTTTTTCCCGTAATCTGACATTCTACCGAGGCTCATCTGACATCCTCTCTCACTGAAAGGGTGTGTGTTACCCTAAATGATGCACAGATATAAATGTACCTTTATCAGGCAGCCCTGTAACTGCTGTTGTTGCTAGCAGGAAGCATTTAAGTCTTGTAGTAATTTAACTGGGTTTTTGTAATCAACTCAAACACATACTTTTGGCAGTTTCCACATGCACGGTTGGACTGTGTCAACACAACAGCTTCCCCCTCCCCCCAACACAGCTGTGTGCCAGCCACATTTGTACAGACCCGCCTTGCTGCCTGCTTGCAGCAGCGCTTTCTGAGCAGCTAGCCCATATTGCCTCCGCAGGGAATAGAGTGGCTGGGGACATGCACACAGAGTGATATCAGCAGCTTGTAGGGCAGTGTAATTTGGGCCCTTATAGAGGCATGATTAAAGGGCAAGCTGACCACCAGGCAACACCCACGTGGTAGCCTAGGCCAGTGGCAACAAGGTCAACACCTCTAGCTGTGTCTGTTGTGTGTGGACGCAAACCACTCTTAGAGCCAGCCGTGTCACCAACTGGTTATGAGAGGGCTGTAGAAAGCAAATGTTGATAAATGTTGATGTAGATATGTAAAGATCAAAATATAAGATCTCCATTAAGGGAAAAAATAATAGATGGTTATTATAAATTGTTTAATGTTAATGTTTATTTCGATAAGGTTATGGAAAAAGTTTTAAATAATCATGAGTAATAGAATTGGTTTTTGCACATTTATACAATTACTACCTCATTAAAGTAATATGCTGCTATTGCACGTTCTGTGCACAAGCAATGACCCTGCAAAAAGGGCGCGAATTCTGTCCAATCACGCTGTTCCTACCACGGGCCTACTCCACGTGAGTAGTCTAAATCTGCCTAGCAATATAGGATAGCCAATCATGTAACACATATACAAACTGCGTAGTTAACCAAGACTATAAAAACTGTAAGTTAAGCGTGGTTGGTGTGGCAGTTTCTTCACGCTTTTGGGCGACTGTCACCTCGGCCGAATAAACACGTTTTGTTTTAAGCCTCATTGGTCTCCTTGAACCTCATTTCTGGTCTCCCTCTATAGCCTAGCGAACATCCCGCTACAGTTACACACAAGATTAAAGTTGCGCAGGCAGATTCTTGGTGAGGCAGGCCTAGTCCTGTGCTAAGTGAAGACATATTCAGCATCCCCTTTATCCTAATCTAACAGTAGGGACATGGCCATGGCAGGCGTACTCTGCCTTATTGGCATGAGGAACCTCCCTACTGTCATTAACAAATCCCTTGCTGTGTCTATGATAATCTGCTCCTGTTGGCGGACAAGCTCCAAAAGCAACAGATCTGCTATGAGAGACTCTTTCTTGGCAGTCCAAAGCAGAGGAGGTCATGTACCCAGTTGACAGGCCAGTAGAGAAAAAGCCCATTGCAAGTTGTATAAAACAAAAAATGAAAGGGGCTGCCCCCACCATGTGATCTGACAGGCCAAACAGTCCTCCTGTCGCTTTTAATCCCCACCTCCAACTGCACCACTTTGTTTCCAGTAGAGGCTGCTTGAGGAGACTGATCATGTGATCAGTCAAAACCAGAGTCCATGTGCAGAGGACTGAAGCCAGATGAAATTGTAACCCATGAGAACCAAAGATTCGTCAACTTCTTGCCACTGGGTCTCCCTCATACAGTGATGTGGGACACCCACCTCAGGGGCTATACTATTCCCAAAGTAATGATTCCAGGCCTGTGTGACCGCTCCATTTTAATTTACAAAATATACTTTTCCTGAGCCAATACCATGTAAGCTAAACAAGAGCCCTTTAGGTAATCTGTACATTGACATGACTTGAAGGCAGGAATCAGCAAAGGAAATACTGTTGGTTTAGTGCTCCAAACATGATTCTACCATTACAGCAAGTGCAGCATTCTTTGGATGGTTATTTTATTCTAGGCCTGCCCCTGGAATCCAGACTCACTATTAGTGTGTTATTGGAGGAATGGTTTAGAAACCACTCCAGCCAGAGAGTGGCGCTCTTTATACACCATTAAAAGAGGTAGGTTTCTCTGCTGATAAAAGAAAACTATTTCAGGCACAAGTGGTTTGTTCTTTTTTCAGAGTATGACTATATTCCCCTCCCTGGGATCTGTCCTGGGTGATCCAAAACACTTCAGGTAACCCCAAAACCTTCAAAACCCCAAAACCCAGGACACTTTTTGGATGAAAGTGGTTGCTTCAAGAAGAGCAATACATTTGTGCCATTTTCCATGGGTATGAGTTTGTCATACCCATCATGCTAAACAATGCGAAGATCTCTTCCCAGTTTGCAGTTTGTCATTCCTATTGCTATGCAGTACTAAAACAACAAGATAACAACCAAACTTAGCATTTCCACAGGGCTAGATTCAAAGTGAGGAGGATGGTTAGGGACCCTCTCTTGGGCCTGGGGTCCCTGGCCAGGTGGTGGAGGACCTGGCTGACTATGGTAAGCAAGGAGGAGGGTTCGGTGGTGGGGTCCCCGGGGTGGTGGTTAGGGTGTGGGAATCTTGGGAGGGGGCAGTCAGGGAACAAAGCAAGGGGGCTTAGATGGGAGGTGGGGTCCTGGGGGTGGTGGTTAGTGTGGGGGGATCTCGGGAGGGGCCAGTCAGGGAACAAAGAACAGGGGGGCTTAGATAGGGGGTGGGGGCTGTTAGAATAGTGGGTCTCCGGAACGGGCAATCAGGGGATGGGGTGGTTGGATGGGTTGGGAGTTCCGAGGGGGATAATCAGGGGGCAGGAAGTGGGTGGGGTTGGATAAGGGCAGGGGCAGGCTGTTTGGGGAGGAACAGCCTTCCCTACCCAACCCTCCGCACAATTTTTAACCCCAATGTGGCCTTCCAGCCAAAAAGTTTGCCCACCCCTGCCTTAGAGGCATTATATGGCAGTTCAGCTCCATACCACATTCAACACTGGCCTTGCCTTAAAGTTCTGATCTACCACTTGGTGCTTTACGTGTTCAGAGTATTTTCCAAACAACTATACAATCCTCCTCACCTTATGCCTGTGAGATAGATAAATATCATCATCCCCATTTTACAGCTAACTGTTAGGGGAAAACTAACACGAAGACAGTGACTTACCAAAGAATCAATGGCAAATCCAGGATTAGAAACTCAGGGGTTTCTGGCTCCCAACCCTTGGCTAAAACCTCCAGAATGAACCCCTGTAAAAAACTAACCCGTGCAATAAGTCAATATAGCAGTGACTGTCACTGATGCAAAGCCTGGAAATTGTGCCATCTCTTGCAATTTATAACAATGGATGGGCAAGCTTTGATTTTGCCAATCTTTGCCCCCCCAACGTCCTCCAGAAGTTACACATCAAAGTTCAGATTGCTTCTCATGAAAAAGTATCTTATTTTGTTTTTAGAAGGAATGTGCCATACAACAATAACCCACACCAAAAATAAAGCACTAGCACAGTACCTATGTACTGAATCTTAAGTTGAAAGAGTTCAGTGAACAGTGTCCAAGGTGGCTAGAATAAGTATAAATGTGGGAACAGGTGCAAGAAATTCTTTCACAATTCTTGCATTTTTAAAGTAGATTGAGAGCTGGTGAACAGTGGTAGGTGGCAGCAATGGAGACTGAAATATTCTGACCACAGAACAAAGACAGCTTGAGCAGGCAGGCACAGGGCAAACTTTCCACAGCAACCTATCTCAACCTCTGATCGACTGGACCCACCTTTTAGATAGTGAGCATTGGTTAAAACTTTATATCCACTCAAGTTCTTGGCCCTTCTGCTGACACTGCCCAACAAAGACCAGACCACCAACTCCTTTCACGTAGGCCACTAAGCAGACATCAGACTGTACCCTAAGTCCTGTCGGCAACCTTTCAGAAGTGGTGTGCTGAGTCTTCATTTATTCACTCTAATTTAAGGTTTGCGTGCCAATCATACATTTTAACGTTTTTAGGTCTCTTTCTATAAGTCCATAATACAGAACTAAACTATTGTTGTATATAAAGTAAATAAGATTTTTAAAATGTTTAAGAAGCTTCATTTAAAATTAAATTAAAATGCAGAGCCCCCTGGACGAGTGTCCAGGACCCAGGCAGTGTGAGTGCCACCGAAAACCAGCTCGTGTGCTGCCTTTGGCACCCGTGCCATAGGTTTCCTACCCCTGCACTAAATCATAAACTACCAGTTCCCCACCAGCAGCCCAATCCTATTAGATGCATAATTATCATTTAAATTAAACAATAATGTAGAGGATTTAGCGAAACATTACTATGTATATGGCTTATTACAAAAACAATTACTTTGAAAGGGAAACTTCTGACTGAAAGCCCCCGCCTGCCTGCCTCTGTGGATATGAATCATTCATTGCACTTTCCTAAATATATTTACAAGATCTGATTTTCTTGGACTCCTGTCTTCTTGTCTTAAGGAAACAAGTTTGTCTCAGAGAGTTTGACCAAGGGAGAACTGGTTTTATGTTTCACCACAATTTTGCAGCGCTTCACCTTGCAATCTCCTGCAGATTGGACAGAAACTGACGACTCTCCAAAAGAGTGGTGCTTAGGAAACTTACCACCTTTCTATCAACTCTGCATTGTTCCTCACTGAAGCATAAGTGTCAACAAAAAAAGAGGGTTAAATTGTCACCTTGGAAAAGAAAATAAATTAAGTGTTCCGAAGAATCTAGAAAATAATTAAATGCAAGACAATTAACTTCTGGGAGAAAAGAGGGACAAATATGAAGATAACTATTCAATACAGTATTTCAAGCAATGTAGCAACCTTAATCAATAACAGGAATTTTTTATTATAATTATAAACAACAGGCATCTACCCATGAAAGCTATCTTAGGCTTTGTCTTCACTGCAAAGAAAGGTATCTTTATACATGGACAGAACTCTTCTGAAATAGCTCTTTCATCGTAAAATCCTAATGGAAACAAGGCATGGGTAGTGTTTACCACAGTATAGCTAGTTGAGGTCAACCCTGGGATTTACCTCAATTAGTTAAATTAAGGTAAATATTACAGTGCCTTGTCTCTACTAGGGTTTTGTATCATGACAACTACCCCGAGTTATCTAGCTCCAGGTAAAACAGCTTTTTTTTCAGTAAATACGTAGCCTTAGGGCAGGATTTTTTGAAGTGCCTAGTTTTGGCCTAACTCTACACCCATTGGGTGCTTTGAAAATCTCACCCCTATTGCATATGCTTTTGAGAATTAACAGGGTTATTAATGAACGAGTTTTATTACATTAGCTTGGAAACCATAATCCAATATCTTTGGGGAAAGTCTGGCTTTGGGAATCTCAACCAACGTACCTAACCAGTTATGCAATATTACAAGGGACCTGGATGTGGAATTATTGATGGACCCATGCAGGCAATCAATTTATATTCTAAAGTTCCCCATGACTTTGCATTACAACGGGAGCCTTGGGGTATGATCTTGTTTAACACAATACTTAATTATTTTACACCCTTTAAAGCATATAATTGGTTGTATATGAGTACAACAAAATATAATGTATTCAAGCAGGTGAGTGCTGCTTCTCACTTTCCACTTTTAATTGGCTCTTATAATCTTGTAGCGCCGGCACATTGTAGCTTCACTTTATCCCAGCAACAAATTCTTGATTTCTAGGACCAATAATAATCAACAATGGATAAATTCTTAATAAAGTTACCCAGAGAAGAAGAAATGGGTAATTCATCAAGTGAGGGCCTGAATTTGACACCCAGCTTTCAAACTGAAGTTATACCAAAGAAAGATGTGGCAAATCTACACGATAAGGAAAGTTGTTTTCAGCAATCTTGACTATCAAGATTTACGTGGTTGGAGTACAATAGCGAATTAGACGGAGCTTTTTGCTCAGTCTGCAAAAGCTGCTCTGAAAAGAAGATCTTAATATTTTCTACGAAGGCCAAACCAATGTTTATTTCATCCGGATTTCAAGATTGGAGACACGCATTGCTTGGTTTTATATCACACAAAAAATCTTTGTGTCACAGGGAAGTGGTAATGAAGGATGCTGCTCTGCAATCACAGGTAAATGTTTCTGCACTAATGTTGGCCCATTACAGAAAAGAATCTCAATCAGCTAGGGATGCATGACACAAAATGTGTATCAATGTTCAGTACCTAGCTCAACAAGGAATAGCATTTAGTGGACATAATGAGAGAGATTCAAATTTGAGGCAGCTCTTGTTGGTACACACCACAGATTCAGAGGAACAGAGACAGTGGCTTAGTCATACAAAATACAAGTGGCTGTCACATGAGATTATTAACGAAATACAGTAGACTCTCGATTATCCAGGATTGGATTAACCAGGATGTCAAAAAAAAATATGTGCACCTCATAGGGTGCACCCGGCTTTGTTGCCGCCCCAAGCACACACACAAAAAAACCCATCAGGGCACAGGGCAGCCAGTGAACCAACACCCCCTCCCCACATCGCAGGGTGGCTGGTGAACCAACCCCCTATCCCCATATTTCCTATGGATGGTGATTATCCGGGATTTTATTAACCAGAATTAAGTTTTTCCCTATCATCCTGGATAATCGAGAGTCTACTGTAATCAAAATGATGGCAATGATGACGCGAAGACAAACTGGTCAAAAGCTAAAGGCTTCAAAGTTTTATGCCATTGTAATGGACGAGACTATTGATTTGTCAAGAAAAGCACAAGTAAGTTTTTCTTTAAGGTTCTTTTCTAGTAAAGATTGGGAGATTCATGAGGTGTTTATTGGGTTTTACCAAACTGATGCAATAGATGCTGCTTCTCTTCTCAAAATTGTGGAAGATGTGTAAATCACACCTGAGAAGTATGATTTGCACTTTTCTGATTGCTGGGGGGCAGTGTTACGACGGAGCCAGTAACGTGTCCAGCGAATTTACTGGGGTCCAAGCCAAAGTGAAGGACTGAGATCTGAGAGCGGAATTTGTGCACTGTGCTGCACGTTTCCTTAAACTTGCCACGCAGGCTGCCCTGCAGAATATTCCAGAATTTCATGATATGATTAAATGGTGAAAGATCTCATCAATGCCTTCAGTGAGTCACCAAAGCGTATGGCAGCATTCAGAGAGTTTCATAGTGAAGAGGAGCCTTCTTTACGACCGTTGTGCCCAACAAGATGGACACTAACGATCAGTAGCATTAAATCACTGCTCCACAACTAGGAGGCCACGATGAACTGCCTAGATGAATTTAGTTACTTTTCAGATGAATTTGGCTCAAAATGTGGATTCTCGAAGCAACTTCAATGTTTTTCAACGTACTTCAATTTTTTTCAACATAAATTTTTCTTTAAGAACTAACAGTTCTTGAGGAGGCCATGGATCCTGCAGAAGAAGCTAATTCAAAGCCCAAATGTGTCATTGTCAAGCATTATGAAGAAAACTGGCCTGTTGCAAGAGGTGTTGAGTGGGATGCGCACCGACTAGTCATGCAATCACTTTTGGAAAACAAAACTAGAGAAGGCAAGAAATCTTTATTTAGATGATCCTACACTCCCGAGAAAACACAAGCCACCGAGATGGCTTGGCCATGGAAGCCTTCCTCACACCTTCGGTGAGTCCAAAGAGCATTTTCATCAAATATATGTCAGGAACATTGATGCTTGCAAAGTTGCCGTTGAACAGAGGTTTTCAACAGAAAGCTTTCCATTCACAGTAAAATTGGAGAAGTATATAACTGATGCAGCAAATGGCTCAAAACAGGACATTGTCCCAATAAGTGAAGCTTTCCATGGTGACATTAACACAGAGAGGCTAGCTCTTCATTTAGAAATGTTGAGTGATATTTGCAGCTCGAGAAATTGCCAGCTTAATTTGGTGAACAAAGTGAAGCAATTTCTGAAACAAAATGAAGGTTTGAGTGACATGTTGTCAGAAGTTACAATTCTCCTGAAATTATTCTACACAATTCCGACTACAACCGGATTATTCAGTGGCCTGCACAGACTGAAAAATTATTTGCGAATGACAATGAGCCAAGAATAGCTAAATCACTTGGCATTTCTGCACTTTCATAAGAACTCTACCTCTGAATTGGACATTGCAAATCTCCTGGATGACTTCTTTTCAAGAACTGAACAACAACTAAAAGTGTTTGCTGCTTTCTGAAGAACATCGCAAAAGAAGGGGCAACATTTGTTTTAATTTTAGAAAGTATTTACTTTTGAGGCTTATTGATCCAAGAGTGCTTGGTTATTTCCATATTCAAAAGAGTATTAATAAAAAGTTGATATTTGTAGTTACATTTTTCTTACAATAGTGATATTGTGCAACACAGAGAAACTGTTAAACGCTTACTTTTCCAGGCTATTCTTACATTATTTTTAAATATATATATATTGGCTTACAAGGCAGGTCTGTGGGTGGGAGTGTGGGACTTGGACCCTTTCTGGGCACTGCCAAAAATTATACAAACCTGCCACCTCCCGACCCTAGACTCTGCTCAGACTCCAGAGGCTTAAAACATCTAGGGGTTCAATGGTTGGCTTTTCTCTGATGAGCTACTAGTAGGTGGAGCCCAGCCAGATCTGTTGATAATATGCCCATCTCATTTCTAAAGTAATTAAACAGGAGGATTGATTTATAAGGGACACTGCAAGATTATAATGTGATAAGCCACCACTGAAACAGGGTCAATGTTATTTATACAACTCCATAAAATGGCAGAGCACTTGACAAATGTGCCATGCAGATGGGCTCTGTCCCTCACCTCGCATTTTGCATAATGGCCATTTATAGTCACCTTGGGACTGCTTGCACAATGTTGCTATAACCTTTGACTATGAAAAAGCAATGTATTTATAGCTGTCAAAGTAATTGTATTAGTGTCGCTGTCAAGACTACCACTTTTCTAGTCAAAAACATTTAAGTGATTTAGGATCCTAAATCCTATTTTCAAAAGTGACTTACACACCTAGGGTGAATGGACTTTAGCTCCTAAGTCACTTAAGTGTCTTGAAAATGTTATCCAACAGCTCAAATTTTCAAAAGAGGCAATTAATCCTGAATGCCCAACATCAGGTTCCTAAATGCAGTGTATCCACAGCTCCCATTGGCTACTTAGTCCTTATGGAAATCAGGCTTGATGTGTCTGAATTTAAGCAGACCATAACAGTGGAAAGCTTCACTTGGTCAAGAGATATTATACATAGTAACTGATATGAAACCAAAGTGAATATGTCCAATGGTCAAAGGAGACTGGGAATCAGGGCCTCTGGGTTATATGTCCAGCTCTTAAGCAGACTCATTGTATGGCTCTAAGAATGTGACTTTGTCACTCTTAGTGGCTCAATTTGTCTTTCTTTGAAGGATATTTGTCAAGCTTCCTTAATAATGCTTGGAAATGTGTTTTGAGACCCTTGGAGGAAAGTGCTACAGAAGTGAAGTATTATTAATAAAACCGATTCGATCAAGCGTCTCTCTACACTGACTGTTCATCAGGGCATGGCTATTGGAGGTCAGTCTGGGGGGAAATCTCAAACCCTTCTCTGGAGATCTTTGAGCCTTTTGTTATTTTTTCCACGGAAGTAGAACACGCTCCCAAATCAGGAACTTAAAGGAGAAACAAAAGAATAGAGCAGGAAGATGAAGATTGTGGGGATTCAGACCTATAGTCTAGGGGGGGTTGCATGCTCCTTCTCTGCTACAAAATGCAGAGAAGAGCAAAGCAAAAGCAAAGCAAAGCCCTAACTACACAGGAGGTGGGGGAAGCAGGGCCTCTGCAGCATTTCTCCTCCAGTCACAAGTAGATGCAGTAGGGAAGGCAAGGAACCATCCAAGATGCTCCACTGAGATCTGAGGGGTCAAGATAAGAACCTCAGGTTGACCTCATATCCAGCCAAGTCATCATCTATTCTCAGGTGAAAGACACGTGGATCACAGTCAGCTGAGAATGATTCTGAACGGCTGCCTTAAGGGCATATCCTAGAACTGCTAATCTGGTTCTCAGCTATTTTGATAAAAGAAATGACAGAAACCACCTGCACCCCAAAGGAAATGTATCAAGTTACAGGACACAAGTAATTCAAGGGAAGTAGCAAATGAAGCAGCCAAGCCTCAGTATTCCTCACTGGTCAACTAGAGCAGCAGAATCCGAGGTGAAGAAACTTAATCAGGGTAAGCAGGAAAGAGAGATATTGTGCCTCTGCCCCCCACCCCCACCCCCCTCCCCGATACAGCAAGCTCCTTAGATATGAACAAAGAGAAAACTTGCTTTCTGAGACATTTCAGAGCCATGGGGTCCAATTGTCCTTGTGTGGGCACTTACACCTGTGCAAACAGAGTGAACACCGGATGTGAAAGTCTCATACTGGTGGGAGTGGAGTGTTCTGATTTAGAAACAAGGTGTAAGGTGAGGAGAAAAACCAGGCCCAAGATATTCAGACCTCAATCTTTAGAGCTAAAAACAGGGATCTTAAAAACGCACCCGCTATATCAATAAGAATGACAGCCTAAGTTGCCACCTTATCTGCACTCTGCCTGCCTCCTGAATACTGCTGGGTACTGAGGGGCCAGAGCTGAGGATCAGCACCAAAATCTCTAATGGATCCCACAGGCATCTTTTTACAAGTTCATTCAAATGAGCTCCAGCACGTGGAAGGGTTTGACTTTGTTTTATGAGGAAGTTAGAGCTTGTTTCCCCACTACACCCTTTCATGCTCGTGTGACTCTGTTGACTTCAGTGGAGCCACAACAGGGGGAAACTGGTGTTTAACAGAGTGAAGACTGGGTCCATATTCTTTTCACCAGGCCTCTTAACTTATTGTTGGGAGTTGAGCTTTTCTGGATACAGTTTGACCTCCGTGAGTGTGCATGTGTCATTAATACAATATAATACCATTACAATACATAAATAATAAAGCTATGATTTAGTCAGAGAGGTCACGGCAGTCCCGGACTCTGTGACTTTACCAGACTTCCGTGACTTCTAGGGCTTCAGGAGGAGGAGGCAAGACTGTGCACCCCTACCCTGCAATTGCGGCTGGGTGGAACCAAGACCCTGCAGTCCCAGCCCTGCTGCTTCCTCTGGGGGCGGGAGCTGCAGCTGGGGCTGAGGGCTGCAGACTGGACTGCGCATTCCAGGCCCACATCCTTTGGGGCTTGGCAGGGCTGCAGCCGGGGCCGTGCGCCCCATCTCCGTGGCTTTCACCAGGGGCTGCAGCTGGGGCCATGAGCCCCCTTGTGGCTTGCCAGGGTCGTGTGCCCTCCTCATGGCTGATGCACCCCTATCTCGTATCTGAACCAGCTCTGGAGCAGGGCCTGTGGGCCCCCTGTGGCTGCACTCCCCACTGTGGCCACTGGACTCAGAGCTGTGACCCCCCCACCATGGTGGGGGGCTAGGCCAGTCAGTCCCATCCCCATCACCCCCCCCCCCACACACACACACACACACACACATGGGATTCCATTCCTCCCCTTACCTCGCCTAACCCCCAGTTATTTGTGACTAGCAAAAATACCCGGCGTTGCTCGGGTCCATCGGAGGGGGGGAGGGGAGAGAGAGCTGAGCAAGTGGGGGGGGGCGTTGGAGTGGGGGGAGGGGGGTGAGATTTTAAAAAATTTCGATTCTTACCTGAGGGGGGAGAGAGCTGAGCAAGTGCGGGGGTCGTTGGAGGGGGGAAGGGGGGAGAGAGCTGAGCGAGTGGGGGGGGCCGTTGGAGGGGGGTATTATTACATCATAACTATGTCACAGAGAACAGCAGGTGTTAACCTGCTGCCCAGCTGATGTGAATGGGCTTTAAAGAATTTCACCCCTGGGGGGCGTCAGAGGTGAGATTTGAAAAATTTTCGATTCTTACCCTGATCAGGACCCTAAAGCCTATAACTGTACCAAATTTCAAGTCTCTAGCTCAAACGGTGTGGAAGGAGTAAGGGAACGTACATACACGCACGCACGCATACACCATTTGACTTTTATATATATAGATAAAGTAATGTACAAGTCATGGGTTCCATGAATTTTTGTTCATTACCCATTGTTAGGGGTTAAACTTATTCACAACTTTGTTTATGATTACTAAGCAAAAAGTTTCTCTGTTATGTTAAGAGTTATTGTATTCTGTCAGCATCTTTTGCTTGGCCATGTATTTAGACTCTGTGTTCTGTTCTCACACGGATTGTTAATTTTTAGTCAGTGTTGTCTTTATCTTAAGATTAGCGCTTGTTACTTCTGTATTTGTATGAATGCTGAATTGTCTGAGAAAACAGGTGGTGACCCAGAGGTCATGGACCCCTGGTTTATGTAATTGCTTGATAGTACGCATGCTCCTAGCAAATGTATGGACTCAGACCACTCCTCTCCTGTCTATATCCTATAAATCTCTCATGATGTCTTAAAATAAACTGAACCTTCTCCTTCCCCTGAAAGGAGGGAGTGTAAATGCTCCGCCTTGATCAATGGCTGGTTGTTTAACTCTTCATTGGTCTCTGACAGCTTGTGAGCTTTTTACCTTCTAACTCCGTTCTACCCGGGGTTTCAGGTAAGGGGGTGACGCGCCTTTGATTTTCCCCTAACACCATGATCTGTTCCTGACTTTTACTGAAAATAACTGTGAACAAATCTTAGCCTTAAATATAATATACACACACGTACATGTAAAAGAGAAGCAAGAGACATGAAAGCTGCCAACAAGCCAAGCAGATAGTAACAGAAGTGCTGGTAAAGTGGCCCTGAAAGAATGGGGAGAGAGAGAGAGAGCGCTTTTTGGGGCACAGAGGCTGTCTGGAAAAGCAAAACTGGAACTGTGAACATAGAAACTGTTGCCTGCTGTTTGATTCCTGCTGTGTTCAGGAAAACAGGACGTTATGTATAATCTGGAACAATATGCAATATCCCAAATTCGGGTCAAAAGGGGCAACGTTATTCTAGCCAGGTTTGCTCAGCATAATGTCACCTGGTCCAGGGCTATCCTTGGCCCCTGGAACCCTCACCACAAGGTTACAAAAGCGACACCAGTCCCTGCTTCTCTTGCAGAGCCCTGGGATTAACCCTGCTCCTCCACTTCCTGAGCGTGCCAAGCTTGTCAGGCTCCAGAGTACATTAATCAGACTCCTGTACCTTTCAGCTACTTGTTGTTTGAAGAGGTAGAATATTATCAGCTTTAATTAATAAGTTCCCTTGGAAAATGCATCAGATTGCATGAGAAAACTACAGTTGTGTGTCGTGTCGGTCAATAGATTATTAGTGCTGATTGTATCTTGGCATTCAAAATATGTCATCTGATTAGTAGTTACGTAAAGTTACTGGAAGCAATTACGAGTAGCAGTTACCGGAATCCTTGTCTGCAATGTGATTACATAATCCTTACAACTTGCTGGACTTGTTCTGTAATCCGTCCCACCTCCCTCCAAGCCTACAACATACTACACTTCAAAAACAAGTCAGCAAGAGCTTCTTTAGCACAGTTTCTAACTGTGCTGGTCTATACCTCGGAAATATGGGAAAATATACATTACAAAACAGCATTAAGAAATCCTGAGTTCAGAATGATTTATACCTGGGGTAATAACCTGGCACAGCACGATGGATCAAAACTTCTTTGCTATAAGGAAGCACATAAATATATAGAGCTGGGCCTTCATTGAAAATTTCCAATGTGGATTTTACTGTCAAAGCCAGGAGCCTGGTCAGATCTGGAGCTCTGACTTGATGCAAGAGGGTTTAGCACATAGGCATGCGCACAGGGTGTGCCGGGTGTGCCCAGGCACGCCCAGGCACACCCTAATGTCTCCAAAAACAGGTGGTTTTCAATGCAGAGTGCAGCGCCTCTAAAAAAAATAATAATAATAAAATTCCCTGGGTGCACACCCTAATGAAATGTGCTGTGCACGCCTATGTGTCGCATGATTTAATGGATAGGGTTCACCACTACAACTGGAGGATAGTTGGTTTCAATTCTTGGCTCGAACCCAGATTTCCTGTGCGACTCTGCGCAAATCATTAATCAGTTTCCTGTCTGAAAAATTGAGATGATATTTCCCTATTTCTGGTTGCGAGACACTATGGTGACGGGGGAACACAAGTTGACAGAGAGGTAAAGAGAAGGGCCAGTGGCAGAATCCTGACTCAGTTTGGATTTTGAGCTTTTCTAAAATACCCAGTTCTGTAAATGAGCTCAGCATACCTCCAACTAGCAATATGCATCCAACGAAGTGGATATTAGCTCACGAAAGCTTCTGCTTCACTACTTTTGTTAGTCTTTAAGGTGCCACAGGACTCTTTGCTGCTTCTTAAAACCTACAGACTTTAGTAGAGATTAAATCCTTTCTACACTTCTTTTTTTTAAAAAAACCCTCCCACAGAGTTCTATATTAGGGATAGAAATATCCATTTAAATTGTTCAGGATGGTTACAAAAAAAGTGTAGAGAAGACTATAGTTGTCTGTTAAATTCAATGAGCTTGTTGCATATGGGCCTTCACCATACATTGTAATGGCTGCCCCTTACAGGCTACTTCATGGATAATCCTGGGCAGCTCTTGCATCCCAAACCTAACGCCCAGTCTTGCAAGGTTCTGAGTACCCAACAGAGACAACTGAGTTGCGGCACTCAGCACCTCACAGGAGTTGCTCAGCATCTGTCAGGATGAGGCTTCTACTAGTTTGTAGCTGCCATAATCTTAACATTATTATTATTTTTTGGCTGTACATATTGTAAAATTGCTCCCAGATGGTGTATATGTAATCTGTAGAAGTGATTTATTACAAGTGTGATGACATATATGGATCCATAAATCATGCAGAATTGTATACCCAGAAGTTAATTAATAACTCCGTCAAATTGCAGGTTTCAAAATTTCTGAACTTTACCCCTTTATTTGAATCCCAATAATTTTCATGTTTGCTTTTTTTAAAAGGTGTCAGAACTATTAAGTCATATTGTTCATTAAAAAACACAGAGTAAGGAAATAAAGTTCCGATCCTACAGTTTGCAATGCACAAGTAGATTCCTACATGGAACCTTACTGAAGGGAATGAAGCATGCTGTAAATTACAGGATCAGAGCCTAATTTAACACCATATATCAAATCTGGTGCTAACCCAGCAGGAGTACTTGATGTTGAGCTAATGGAAAAATAGAATATTAGAGGCAATGGGAGAAGGAAACCTTCTATAAGGTCTTTGAACTGTGAATTCATTTTGGCTTGTGTTTTTTTAATTCTGATCATTCTTAATGCTGATTTAAATTTTTTTTAAAAATCATAAGATCTCATGACATCCCTCGGACTTGTAAACCTGATTCATCATCTGTTTTCACACCAGTGTAACCTGGGTGAATTTCATCCAGAAAGGGTAGTATGAACCTTAAAATTAAGTGGGATGGGGGGTTGGTTTTGCTTTGTTTTATTTTTACCATGACTCTGTATCCCTGCTTCTATGATACATTGCTTATATCAGTAACATAGATAGTCCTCCCTCTTTCTTTTCATACTAAATAATCTGGGGGTTTAGGACAAGATTTTTCAAGGGTGACTAGTGATTTTGGGGGGCTCAATGAAAGGGGCCCTGATTTTCAGAAAGTGCTGAGCACCTGACTTCTAAAAATCACCCCCTTGAAAGGGATCTCACTACCCAAATATCAGTAGGCATTCTTACAAATCCTTTCATTTGCAATGTCAATTTACATTAAAAACCCAGAATGTTGCACTTCTATTTTTAGGTTTTCGTATTTGGTTTAATAAGGAAACTGAAATTTGATTTAGAGGCCCCCAGGAGTAATTGTTGTGTCATGTTCCTGAAAAATGAGTCCGTTTCAGTGTTCTGCTCAGCCTTTGTTTACAATAGGTGTTACTACAAACTATTAGTTGGAACACCTTGAGCTTCCCCATCTGTGAAATGCCTTCCATCCATATAACCACCACCGCAAGCCTTTTGAAAATGTTGGTTGAACCAGCTGGTTACAACACCCATGACAAGCCTTTTAGCTCAGTGCCAGCTGAATTCGGGTGTCAAAGGCACAAGAACCAAAGTGGACAGTCTGCTCCAAGCATTGCAGCTACATTGCTGCAGCTTAACTTAACACTACCTCATTATGGTTGCCCAAAAGAGGCTGCTCCCAGGAGAGCTGGACACTACCACTTATTCAGATGTCCCATCTCAGTTGCAAGGCAACTGTGTTTGGATGTGTCCAAACAGTTGCTGTAAGAATGAACTAAACCATGGCAAGGAAATGCAAGACAAGCAACCTTGTTAGTGACCCTGCAAAAGTTTCCTCAATCCAGAATAGCCATCCATATTTTGGAGTACAACCAAAACTACATATGTGTTGGCAAATGGCTATAAAAATAAGAAATAGCCTAACAGAAACAACAGTCATGCTTGTTTAAAACTGGACTGTTTCAGCCGTTTAAACAAGCTGCAAAAACAAACCTGATTAAAGGTGGGAAAGCACAGGACAGACAAACAAGAACTGCTCAACTGTTTTCAGGCATGTTATAGATTGCTTTGGTTTTCCGGCTGAGGCCTTATTTGTAGGAATATGAAAGTTTCTGTTCAGGCAAGAAAATGGCAGAGAGTTTAAATTTATTCCAGAAAGAGGGGGAAATCTGGGAAACTCCAATTTACTAGCTTGGGCACCAAGTTTCCCCCTCTTATCCTGTGGCAAACCTTGCATACCAGGGCACAATTGCTATTCATGTACATTTGCATTGAAACAAAAACACTTCCTCAAAACTACAGTAAAGCACCACCTGGCGCACAGATTTATATTAAGCTGAAGCTTGCTGGAAAAGTTTATGTTGAGCCCCAGAAAACATATTGGCTGAAATCTGCAAAGCTGCCTATGGGCTTTGGCTGCCCAGCTCCCATTAATTTTAATCGCTAACCACCAGCCCAATCCCTTATATGACTTTGAAAGTATCAGCTAATGAGTTGAAGTGCTGATAGCACAGCTCCGTATTCAGTTGGTATCGGTTGAAATGCAGACCTTAATCTCATTGTGCACTGCATTGCATCTCATGTACACATTTGTTTTAAGGGGCTGTAAAATGCTATCATTTCGGTAGTGTTTACACCCACTTTGCATAGGTGTAAATGGCTACATAGGGTTCAAGATGGTGAAGAATTGGGTCCCTTGGAGCTTGTATTCACTTCAAAGTTAACTCCATTATAACTTGAATATTGCCCCTCAGTCAATCCCTTGCACACTCACACACAACAATTAACTCCAGTGAAGTGGTACATTTAACACAAGTTAAATCTCCTGTATCTCCTGATACAGCCAACAAAAAAATCAAGTGTGCACAACTGGTCAACTGATAACACAGCCACATTCTAGTATGAATGCAGGCTAGCATCACTCAAATGCTGCTAGTCCTCCAATGCCTTCCTATAATTCCCACAAGTTTCCTCACAGTTCAGTGGGAAAGAATTCAGAGTGCAGATCAGCATACTGCAGTGCAAAAAGGTCTCAAGAGCGAGTGCACATACAAGCAAGTGCGGACACAGCAGCCAGAGTGGTGTTTCACAGTGTGGTTTCTCTCAAAATCAGCACACTCGAGAGGAGTGTCTCTACGATAGGTAATTTGAACTAACTCTGCAGCAAAGACACACACACACACACACACACACACACACACACCGGGGCTAACCTCTCCCTGGGACAGTTTAAAAAAAAATACCTGACACTTGCTGCAATCTAGGGCACTCAAAAAAAAAAAAAAAAAAAAAAAAAGCTATTTTCTTCTCACCAGCACTTCTTGAGCTCCAGGGCACTGGCTGGGGGAAAATTGGCGGTACCAGACAGAAAGTGAATTTCCATTAGAGGGAGAGAAGGCCCCCAGACTTCCCTTCAGCTTGGTGGTGGAATTTTAAGATTCATGGTGAGAAACTCCTATAGCACATCACTGGTCAAACCAACCTTCCCACTCAAATGTTTATGACAGACAAAAAGAAAATCAACATGCTATGATTTAAGGAGACGTGTACAACACACTGTACTGAGCTGCGAGTCAGAACTCATGAGTACCAATCAGGCATTTGCAACTAACTTGCCGTGTGACCTTGGACATCACATCACCTCTCTCTGCCTGAGCTTCCACTCCCATCCTTTGTGATGTGTATTTGTATAAGTCGTTAGGATCAAGCTTTTTCTTCACTAGGGAAAAAGGTGTGTTCTTAACTCAGATCCCCCTACACAAGTTCTCTTACAGCTCAAGACCCTCACATGATCCAAGAGCAAGGTTCACTGACTTCAGTGAAGCTATGCTCATTTATGCCAGTTGAAGATCTGGACCAGAGTGCTCTAAATCATGAAGTTTCCCTGGGAGAATCAACCACAAGGAACAGAAGATTCCCTTTTCCTCCAGAATATAGGGGGCTCAAGACGGAAAGCTGGAGAAGATGTGTGAAACAGCAGCTTCTATACTGACCTCTGATTCAGCACCATCATCAGCAGAGCCCAATCACATAGGTTAGCTGGGCACTACTGGAGGTGATTTTAACTCTGCATCTTGTGGCTTTCTCATCTCACAGCTTTAATGTTTGGTTTGAGTGTTTTCATTCTGTGAAGACATGGCGATTTGTAGCTTTCATATGAGTTAGCAAGTGAAGCTAAAGTCTGGGAGGCGGGGAACATAATCTAACTCCAGCTGCTAACTCACATGAGAGCAAGCAATTAATAAACAAACACTACTTTCAGAACCTCACCAGTAAAATTAATTAAATTGTGGTTTAGAGAAACGAGGAAGTTAAACTCAAAGAAACTGTAATGTTGGCTTGTGTGATTCAGAAAGAAACAGAAAAGTTATATGTAAGAGCTAGGTATTATTATTACCAATGCTTGCTAAGATGGGAAAAAATGTGGGAGACAGATTTTAGTTAGATATAGAACCCAATGTGAATACAAAATTAGTATCCATATCCAATCCACGATCCGCAGAAATGACCCGTGGATATCCACATCCTCATCTGCAGATGTGGTTATCTGCAGATATAAAGCAGATATCTGCAGATTTGTAGGGCTCTACATGCCTAGTGTTGGCCTAACTCTGCCCCCTTTTGACATCAATGGGAGTTTTTTAGCACTGACTTGCTAATAATGGGAATAATTACTTCAGTGGAAGCAGAATTAAGCCAATATGAAGCACTTTTGAAAGTCCCAACCCAGTGTTCAAGGCCCTGATTTCATTTCCTCTGGATGTCTTCCCATTGACTTCAGTCAGACCTGAGACAGCCCCTCATGTTCTTATGCTTTAAGACAGTCTCAAGCAGAGATGACCCATGCCTGTCGATAGTGGGAGGGGGCAGAGTGAGGGAAGCTGGCTTCAGCAGTATTACTAAGCCTGCTCAGTCCATGTGAGCATGCTCAGTATAAACCAATCAGCAAATCTGCGGGGCACATGACACTACATGCCCCCTCCCCACATCGCCTCTTGTCTCAAGATTTCTGGGGATCTGACTCATGGTTTTTGAATGGTTGAGGTTGGCAATATTGAGGAATGGCTGTGGCAGTGTTACTGGAAATGTACTTGTCACTAAGATGCCCATATATAAGTATAACTCCTTTTTGAAAGCCTCAGAAGTTCCATCAGAGAGTTACCATGTGCGGGAGCATGTGCGCCTCAGCCCTTTCTTCTCAGAAGAGTTAACCATCTGCCATATGAGAAGTAAAATACACTTAACAGCTCACCAGAACACTGAAAGAGACCTCAACTAGACACTCAGCAAACAAGGGTTTCAGAGGTGCTCATCCAACCCCAAGTCTCCTGACTAAACCTCCAGACTCCTGAAACAATGGCCCCTTTCAAATTCTGCAAGAAAGCTGTGTACACAGAAAAATGATCCTTATTTCCAGGAGGCTGTCCAAGTGGGGGGAAATGCCAGAAATTGACACCTAGGAGACACTGACAACAAGCCAAAGATTAATTGGTTTCATTTTTACTATGAACTTCTTTTTGTCCAGCTCTAACAATGACAGCCACACATCATAGAAATGGAAAATATCTATTAGCCTGGGGGGTTGGGGGCTGCGAGCAGGTTACAGAGGGTCCACCAAACCTGTCCGGCATTCAACTTGCTAGGGCCCAGGGCAGAAAGTCAAAGTTCCACCACGCAGGACTGCAGCCCGGGGCCCTGTGCCCCACCACCCTGGGCTGAAGCCAAAGTCTGAGCAACTTAGCTTTGCAGGGCTCCCTGTGGCATGGAGCCAAGGGCAATTGACCTGCTTGCTATCCCTTAACACCAACCCTGGCTTTTATATGCAGAAAAACAGTTGTTTTGGCACAGGTGGATCATGGAGTTTTTATGCCATGTTGGGGTGAGGAGGGCGGGCTCTGAAAGAAAAAGGTTTAGAACAGCGGTAATTGGTCATACGTTCTGCTGGGGCCCAATTTATTTTATTTTAAATTTACTAGGGGAAAAAGAAATGCCTATGAAAGAGATGTGGGCGCCCTGACACTTACTACATCTCACCACAGCATACCAATAGCATTACAAATTAAATTATCAACAGGAACAAATTAATCCAACTCAACAATGCAGGATTGCTCCTCACAGCACAGGTTCTAATGTGTTGTCCCAACAAATATGGAAGCACCAGACAATGCGGAAATGGGAAAAGTGTTTTAGTCCATCCTTCTTCAGGAAAGCTCTTGAGCATGTGATTAACTTCAAGTATATGTTTAAGTCCTATCAATTTCTGTGGGACATAAGCACATGCTTAACTCCTTTCCTGAATCAGCGCCTAGACAGAATCTGGGGCAGACAGTAAAACCCTCCCAGTTTAAGTCCCCCCCAAAAAGTATCTTTATATTTCCTTTGGGCCGCAGGCTTTGTCCTGATGTAGCTCCTCGTCTGCCCATGGCAGATTTGCTATTGTGATTTTCTTTTTAAGTATTGTCATGTTATTATCACCATTGGTTCCAATCTAGTTACCTCAGTAAATCATGAATGAGGACACCACAGTGGGACTGGGGTTAGTTCTCCTCACCCAGTTACAAAGTAGAAGGGGCAGCACAGAATAAATAGTATCCCCATCCCATCCGCATGCATTTGGGCCAGGAGTGTCCTCATGTTTCAGTTTGTTTTTCTTTTACTCCCACACATCGTGAAAACAGAAAAAGTCCCATCAAACAGGCAAGTCACGCTGAATTGAGATGGTGCTTTCCAAGTCTCTGGATTATTCATCTCAGGAAAAATGGCTTGGTTCATAGTGAAAGCTGGAGTAAAGCCAGTGTCTTCACATCAGCTGATTGCAGACAGGAAGCAGTGGTCAGCCTTGCAGCTAAGCTTCAACCATCAGGCAGTCCTAGCTACCAGTGGCTAAGCCCTTCTTCCTCCTCTCTAAAGTTGAGGCTGACGTAAAGAAAGTGGCATCCGTTGTGCAATTTAGGAATCATTTTGGCTGCTCTGTGTAACCTTTGCCATTAACTCCTTAACTACTATCCTCTTCCATAAGGGCTGCCTGAATGACACCACCTTGCGGGTTGTTAGGCTGGGGGTGGGCAAAACTTTACTGAAGCTGGAGGGGGTAACAGTTGCCCTTCATTCGGGGCCAGTATAAAAAGCAATTGAACTGTTGTATAGGATGCTAAAACAATAGAATAATATATACACATATACTTAAATAAAACTACCAAAACAAGACACTACATTCCACAAGCTTCTCCCTCTGGAAAGAGGAGAGAACAAGCAACATGATGTACAGTCAACTGCTTAATGCGTTACTGGAAGGAACTCATACCATGGTGATGAAGGCAGTATAAAACCCTATATTAAATACAAGTGGGAGTTGAGTCAAGAGCCCCAAGGGGTTTTCTGTGGGTCTAATAACAAACAAAAGTTTGGGGAATGATTGGTTTGCAGCTGTGTGTCCGTGTGCGTGTGAGGGAGAAACAGCATCAACACACAAGATAGCCAAAAGTCCAGGACAGCTAGAGAAGGATTTGTAGCATGACCCTCTCCACCCTAGAAGAGGTGAGGGGCTCTCTGCTTCTGTTAGGGCAAACAAATCCCAAGACCCACTTTGCTGCTCCCAACTGCTCCCCCTCCCCCCCACCATCCTTCTTCAGCTCCCCCTACCTCAGGATCCTTGTCCAGGGACTGTTCCTCCTCAGCTCCTCCTCCCACACTCACTTCCCCCTCTCCCGAGGCACAGCCCTCTGCCCTCATCTCTCCCTTCCCCAGGACATTGACTCCCCTTTCTCACCCGACTATCCCCCCTCGGGCTCCAACACACACACCCTCTGCCACTGGAGATCCTGTGATCCCTCTGCTCCCACCACCATCACCACTGGGGACCCTCTGCTCCTTCACCTCCTCCCACAACTGGGGCCCCTGTGCTCCCCCCTACCCACCCTCACCACCAGGACTCTATGCTCCCACCACCACTACAATTGTGGACCCTGTGCTCACCCCCCCCACCCCCCGACTGACTCCTGCCTTGCTTGCCCCTGCTCCAGAAGCTCTAGCACAGTGGAAGAAATTGACAGGCCACAGCCAGAGAGCCCTGGCTCCTGGACGAGGTGACCTGCCTGTGTTGCACTGCAGGTAATAGGTCTGTCTGCCTGGGTGGGGCATGTACCACGAGCAGACCTCTGGTGCGAAACTCAGGAGGGCAGGTGTCCCTCCACCCTTCCTAAACGACACCCCAGGCCAAGGCTGTCCACAGCTTTCTCACAGCTGCTTGCGTCAGCCCCATACCTCTGCAAGGCAGGTGCAGCGACGGGGAAGAGGTACACAATGGGACTGCCTCCCTGTGGGAAGCACAGGCCACTGGCTGCACAGAGGTGGAGGATCACTCTGCAGTCCCATCTTCCCCACATACACACAACGTGGACACAGCAGCGAGGACCCTGACACAGGGCAAGGGCCAGGCTTGTCCCAGGAACACCCTGGAGCCCTGCCTCTCCATGCCAGATGAACCACAATAACAAGCAAGAAAGGCAGCATCTCACACACACGCCCGGTACCGCCCATCTGGCCGAGGCAATGGATTATGTCTCTCCCAGCTGCTCCCAATGTCCAAACCGGCGTGCAAGCTCAGGACCCCTTACAGGGAGGGGCACATGACCCCTCTTGCAGCTTCCCTTTGCTTCCCAGTGAGAATCTATTATTCTGGGGGGGGAAACAAAAAAAATCTGCAGAATTCCCCCAGGAGTACACAGTATTACACTGTTGACTCATTTAGTTTTTGATCCACTATAGCCCCCAGATCCTTTTCTGCAGTTCTCCTTCCTAGGCAGTCAATTCTCATTTTATATTTGGGCAACTGTCTAGTCTTTCTTAAGCGTAATATTTTGCATTTGTCCGTATTGAATTTCATCCTATTTATTTCAGACCATTTATCCAGTTTGTCCAGATAATTTTTCATTTTAATCCTGTCCTCCAAAATGCTTTCACCCTCCATCGCAAACTTTAAGTGTACTCTTTATGCCATTTTCCAAATCATTTATGAAGACAGTGAATAGAACTGAACTCAGGACAGGTCTCTGTGGGATCACACTTGATATGCCCTTCTAGCTTGACTGTAAACCAGTGATACCTACTCTCTGAATATAGTTTTCCAAGCAGTTGTGCACCTATCTTACAATAGGTTCATCTAGGCTATATTTCCCTAGTTTGTTTATGAGATGCTCATCTGAGACCATGTCAAAAGTCTTAATAAAGTCAAGATATATTACATCTACTGCTTCCTCCCCCATCCCACCCCACCCCACCCCCGGTTCACAAGGCTTGTTACACTGTCAAGAAGGATATTAGGTTGGTTTGACATAAATTGTTCTTGACAAATCCATGTTGACTGCTACTTATCACCTTCTTATCTTCTAGGACAGCGGTTCTCAACCTGTGGGTCGCGACCCCTTTGGGGGTCGCCAAGTGCTTCCCGAGGGGTCACGAGCCCCTGTGGCCGCCATGAAGCAATCACTTCGGCAGAGAGTCGGGAGCGATCGGAATGTCCATTGAAAAGCCGCGGAATGCGGAAATAATCAATTCGGCGGCTTTTCGGCGGACACACAAGGGTCGTGCCGAGAAGCCACTAGTGAAAAAAGGGTTGCGGTTCTCACAAGGTTGAGAACCGCTGTTCTAGGAGCTTTCAAATGGATTGATTGAATATTTGCTCCATTACTTTTCCAGGTACCAAAGTTAACCTGACTGGTCTATAATTCCCTGGCTTGTTCTTATTCCTATTTTTATAGAGGGGTACTATATTTTCTCTTTTCCAATCCTCCATGATCTCTCCCATCCTCCACAAGTTCTCAAAGATAATCATTAATTGGTTCAGGGCTTGTCTGCACTTGAAACCCTACAGCAGTACAACTGTAGTGCAGTAGCTGCGCCACCATAGCATGTCAGTGTAGACGCTAACTACAATGATGGCATAGGTAATCCATCTCCCTGAGAGACAGTAGCTAGGTTGAGGGAAGAATTCTTCTGTCAACCTAGCACTGTGTACACAGAGACTTTGGACGATTTAACTACGTCAAGGCCAAGGGCAGAGGCTCACTTAAATGTTACCCAAGTCATTGTATTATTTAAACAGTCTGCTGTCTGCACATGAAAGTCAAAGGAAGAATCATCAATAAAGCATTTTAGTAACCTTACACTAAATAGGAACAAAAATACTGCAGCTGAGCACACCCAAATTTAGAGGAAGTTTGTAGCTAGATTCATATTTTATGACTCAGGCCCATTTCTATTCTGAAACCCCAAGAAAACTTCATTCAACACAGTTAATGTTGGTAAGTGATGACAAGATCATTAACCTACCACATTCTGCACAAATGCCATGTACTCAAAGGCGACAAATTGCATTTTAGGTATATTATCATACATTGCCCACCTAATGAACAATGTCCAGCACATTGGAAACAATATGTTAAGCATTGCTCAAACACTCAGCATTAAAATTCCATTTATCAGTAGTAAAGGGTAAAATTGAGGGTAAACAAATCATTAGTAGATGTTTTAGTAAATGGTTAATCAAAGTCCTAGATTTTTAGAGAGTCCAAAATCTCAATAGGTTGCTTATAATCATATGCAACACTTTCTTCCTATGTGCTTATAACCATCTATAACACATTACCCAAAAAATGACTTCACTGTACAGACAGTAAATGCCTCACAAATCTTATCCACAGAGCATAATTGCACTGAATGGGTAGAAATAGTTTCAGTTTCATTATTTCATAGCTATGAGTATCGATATAATATGTCAGCTATGCAGGCCAAAGTAACAAATTAACAGGACACAGAAGAAAGTATTCTTCTTAGCCCTACCCTCAAATTACATGCTGTGCATTTACTGCAACATCCATACGCACACTATGGATGGCTGCTAGTGAAATGGCAGTCATGCTACAAATGAAACTACTGGACCTAACTTTCTAGGCCAAAGTTAATGGGAATTGCAATAATGAGAGTATCAAGCGAAAAATAGGAGGACTGCTGGGAATTCAATAGGTGAACTATAGCACATGGCATTAGAACTCCATGTGCCATTCTAGTTAAAATGTGGATGCAGGAATTGAAAGACACAGAAAAACAAAATGACGTCAAAACTTTTAGCCATGGGATAATTAGTTATGGATGGAATGCCACATGTCCAAATGTGGATTTTGATTTATTTTATAAATTTAAAAGGTAAAAAGGAGAAAATAGGTTAAAAAAAAGAAAACCATGAAGTGTACCTGTATATAGATAAAAAGTGGAAGAGTTTCTGTCAAGTATATACAGATGGATCCAAAGAAGAAAAGTCAGGAAGAATAGGTGGGTTTATTGTATACTAAAATTAGGAATTAGTACATCTAAAATAATATCTCATTTTGTAGGAGTCATGACAGCCAAATAGTTACAATAATGCTGGATATGCCCAGCGGCAGCAGTCACAGTTTCAGACTCTGAATCAGGCCTTATGGCAATAACAAAAGGTATCTCTATGTAGAAGTGATTTTATTAATGAAATTATATTTCTAATAACAGAGTTAGTACAGATGGGGATACCTGTAGCAGTGGCCCAGGGGTGACCAACCTGTGGCTCTGGAGCCACATGCGGCTCTTCAGAAGTTTATATGCGACTTCTTGGATAGGCACCGACTCTGGGGCTGCAGCTACAGATGCCAACTTTCCATCGTGCTGGGGGCGGGATGCTTACTGCTCAACCCCTGGCTCTGCCACAGGCCCTGCCCCCCTTTCACGTCTTCTCACCCCCAGGGCCGGCGACAGAAATTTTGGTGCCCCCTATGCTGATCGCTTGGGGGCCCCCTACTCTGATCGTTGGGGGCCCCCTACTCTGATAGCGGAGTAGGGATAGCGGTCCCACGTTGGGGGGCGGGCGGGGGGCCTGCGGGGGGCGGAGCTGGTCCCACGGTGGGGGGCCGCCCCAGGGGCAGCTTCCCCACGGCCCATCCGGCCCCGCCACGCCCCCTCCCCCGAACACCCCGCTGCACCCCGGCCGGGCCCCCGACCCTGCCGGCCGCGGTGGGAGGGACCCGGCCTGGCTTCCGCCCCAGCACGCCAGGGGAGGGGTTTTCCCAGGCTCCGGCACGGCAGCTGCTCCTGGCTCCCCCCGCGCCCTTAACCTCAGCCGCGGGTGGCGGCAATAAACCATCCCGGCACGAGCGCCAGCTCCTGCCCGCCCACCCGCGCCCAGCCCGCGGAGACAGGCCCGGCTACAAGGGGGGACTACGGGCCCCGGACTTAAGGGGGCCCCCCTTAAGTCCGGGGCCGGTACAGCTGTACCCGTAGTACCCCCCTGTCGCCGGCCCTGCTCACCCCCTCCCCTGAGCCTGCTATGTCCTTAATCCCTCCCATCTCAACCCCAGAGCCTCCTGCATACCATGAAACAGCTGATCAGAAGGAGGAGAGGGTGCTGATTGGCGGGGATACTGGTGGGCGGGAGATGCTGGGAGCAGTTGGGGGAACTGATGAGGGGTTGCTGATGTATTACTCTGGCTCTTTGGCAATGTACATTGGTAAATCCTGGCTCCTTCTCAGGCTCAGGTTGGCCACCTCTGCAGTAGCCTATCAAGATAGCAGGGAACAAAATGGTGGACAAAGCTGCCCAAAGCATTGTAAAAAATGGAATGATTGACAAACAGTCTTGAGTACACAGGATTTCAAAAGCCTAGAATGGAAAAATTTAAAAGAGGAACAGCATAAGATTTGGATTCATGAAAGAAGAGGAAGAAGATTTTATGAATCATGCCCTAGAGTTGAGAATGACGACATACTTCAGGACTGAGCAACAAGTAACTGACCAAAATCCTTTACAGACACTGATCAAATACAGAGCTAGAAAATATTAACTTTATCACACTCACCACAATGAAATCCCAAGGGAAAAACATAGAGAGCCTTTGCCAACAGAATCTACCAAGTGTTTCAGTTATTCACAGAAAAATGCTTCACATGGGGATGATTGCATCCACTTGGATGATTTATAGGGTTTGTATTAACTGTATTCTAGAAATAGCCAGTTAAGTAAGCAATTTAGCATGACAGTTCAGCCAAAGCAGTAATAGATTTTAATTGATTCTCCTTCTGTTTTATTGTGCTGATTGGTTGTTCTCCCCAGTTCTCCTTCAGTCACTGGTGGTCATTTAAATTATCTTCATATTGTCATGTAAGGATTTTTAATGGTCAATGATCCACTACATGGAACTTCCCTTCACTAACATCTAGTGCCAATTAACTTGGCTCATTTATCGGCTTCTTAAAGCTAATCTGAATGCTCTTCAAACATTTGTTGCAAATTATAAACCTTTGAAGATCACCCTAGCTTGAGCCCTATCTATTAATTTAAGGTAAAAACAAAAAACAAACAAGCAACTAGCTAACTCAAGGTAAAAATCCCCTTTGTAAACATACCGTCTTGCTTATTCATGTCCACTTGCTAACTGATGCTGGCAGCAGATCCCTTTTTCCTCAGGGCACTAGTTGGTCTACAGCAGTGAAACCATTATTGACTAATCCATAGGTTCTCAATCTCATGGTCACAAACAAGTGTTGGAGAGTCATACCAACCCTCCCCTTCCCACAGTGCTAAGTGGGATGGGGATCCCTATATGGACAAGGTTAAAAACCACTGGAATATCTACTGAAAAACAATATGGTTATGGTTATGTTGCACCCTACTACAATATCCTCACTCATTGCCTGAATTTGGGAAAGTTTGAAATCAACTTTGGACCTAGATTTCATGAATTGGGCCTATTACTAACTGACTGCATCTACAATTCATCAGTAATCCAAGATGACTGCAAATTAAAATACTTTCACTAAAGCATCATTCAAGAAAATAATGCTCATTCAGGTTGGTACTATCACAGTATTGCCAGCCCAAAACATTCAAAAGTCATGAGTTAGGGTCACAAAAAAATGTGAAAACAATGAGGAGTCCTTGTGGCACCTTAGAGACTAACAAATTTATTTGGGAATAAGCTTTTGTGTGCTAGAATCCACTTCATCAGATGCATGGAGCAGAAAATACAATAAGCAGGTATAAATATACAGCACATCAAAAGATGGGATTTGCCTTACCAAGTGGGGTTCAGTGCTAACAAGGCCAATTCAATCAACATGTATATCACCCAGTCCCAACAGTATACAAGAAGGTATGAGTATCTACAAAGAGAAAAAAAAATTTCCCAGTCTTTACTGAGGCCTAACTGATGGTGTCATGTTTTGCAAATTAATTCCAGTTTCTCATTGCAGTCTGTTTTTGAAGTTTTTTTGTTGAAGAATGGCCACTTTTAAGTCTATTGAGTGACCAGGCAGGTTGAAGTGTTCTCCTACTGGTTTTTTAATGTTACAGTTCTTGATGTCTGATATGTGTCCATTTGTTCTTTTGAGTAGAGACTGGCCAATGTACATAGCAGAGGGGTGTTGCTGGCACATGATGGCATATATCATATTGGAAGATGTGTAGGTGAACGAGCCCCTGATGGTATGGCTGATGCACTCCATGCATCTGTTTACTAACATGGCTACCCCTCTGAAAAAAATGTTAGATTTAGGATACATAGATAGATGATAGAATATCTATCTATCTATCTTTTTCTTTTTGAGGCTGCAAGCTGCACTGGGCTCATGATTTCAAACTTTTCCCAGCAGTTCTTTTTTCTTTTTAAATGAAAGCTGAGTTTCTTGCATAAACCCATGATTCCAGGATCTGGGGATTTAACAAAAACAAAAACATCTTGAGACTCAGAATAAAACCATGAGTGTTGGCAACACTCCAGGCATTAAAAATGTCAGAATACTGAAAATAGGTTGTTCAGAAACAGAGAGAACACATGGCTTGCACCAGAACAAAATATTTGCAATTCCAACTTTCCCAGTTGCCATCTGTATTGTATGTATGTAACTGGCAGGTTAAACCAAGGTTACAGCTGCTTTCACTTGAGTAGCAGGAGGGTGCTAACTAATCTGGCCTTTTAGTAATTAATCAGGTATTCCCTTAAGAGTCCTATCCATTCCCCATAAAGCCAATGAGAGTTTGCTAGCTTTTTTGGTGGATAATGTGAAGCAAACCACTGATCCCAGTTCAGTGTCCAGTATCCACATCACTAAAATCACCACCACAATCATCGCTACTTTGCACCTTTAGTTGGTCAGTGTCAGTGGAGAGCTCTAGGATTAATTGAACTATCCACTCACAGCTCCAAGGTGTTCCCCACCTCAGGTCAGAGTTGAGGCAAATTGGCAGGACTGTGTGAGGAAGCTTGCCTGGTTAATCCTGTTCTCTAGATAGGAAATTTTAATCCCCCAGGGGTGTTAATCTGGCTCCTTTCACCAGCACTAAATTCACTTAATTTAAAAAGACGTTACTGCATTCTAAAGCAATAATTGGTTCTTGAGATGTTAATTTTCATGCCAGGTATAGACAACACCCTGTTTTTTTATACGCCAAGATTCTGCCAAATTGCATATTAAAATAAAGAATCATGAAGAAGATTTACTCTGTAGCTCACCTTTCGCAACATACAGCTACAGTATCTAAACCACAGAAGGCCTCACTGGTGCAAGTTAAAATGCCCTTCCTTCTTCCACTCCCTGCCTCCAGGGCTCAAGGAGAATTGTTTCTCAGACATCCTCATTATTGCACAACAGATGGGTTGTCGTACTGCATTCACAGTGAATAAATCAATTTGACTCAATTATAGGTGGAAGTAAAAGCTTGAATCCCCTGTGACAAATTGGGGGTATGTCTGTGTCAAACTGTGAACTCCATTTTGTATTGTAAGCAACTTTTTGTGATGGAACCTTCACTTTGTAACTTTCCATATTTGATTAGGACACCCAAGGGGCATTGAAAACCAGTGTAATCCTGAAGAGGTCAGTCTGTGCTGTCAAGAATCAGAGAGGTAGCCGTGTTAGTCTGGAATAGCAGAGGTAACAAAGAGTCCTGTGGCACCTTAAAGACTAACTAAAGTATTGAAGCATAAGCTTTCATGGGCTAATACCCACTTGTTTTTGTAATTAGCAAATTAATTGTAGGTAATTAATTGCTAATTACAAAAACAGCTTCTCCTCTCTCCGAGTTCACACCTCCAATTCAGCTGCTAGAGGAATACCTCACCCTCCCTGATTTGAGATAACAAGCTGGATCAGGCTGATTGGACTAACCTTGTTACCTCCTACCTGGTTCTTGCCTACTTATCTATACCTGCCCCTGGACACTTCCACTGCTTTCATCCGATGAAGGGGGTATTAGCCCACGAAAGCTTATGCTTCAATACTTTAGTTAGTCTTTAAGGTGCCACAGGATTTGAGGTTATCTAAGGTTCTCAAGCTACCAGCCCCCATGGCTTAAAGTATGAAGACAGGATACACTCTATGAGGCATTCTAGAATCCGGAATTCACTTCACCTTGGGTCAGACAGCCTGAATTTCCTGACCTTCAGGATATATTGCAAGATCTGTTCACTTTCCTATGCTTTTCCTCAGTGTGTGTGGGAGGAGGAAAGAGAAGGGCAGTTTGAGTGGGCAGAAATGGATGGAATGTTTTAGTTTAGGTAGGGTGGAGGCTTTTTAATTATAGGCATTGATCCAATTTGTACATGTGTCTTTTGCTTTAAAAGAAAAAGACATAGATGCTCCTAGTGCAGAATTCACCCCTGTACAGAAGGCCTATGCAGTACTTGCAGCCTATTTAAACCCTAAACTCTTCTGCTCAAGGTGAATTTCTTCATGGGTGAATGTTTCATGGGTTACAGGGATTTCCCTACCCTCCCCCAGAACTTTTCCAGCACCCCCCACCTTCATGGTCATAGTTACATGCAGTGTGGCCAATTTAGTCATTGGTTGGAAATTTGAATTGAAACATTAATACACACTTTAAAAGCGATAAAATCATTGTTCCTGGAAAAGCACAATAGGTTTGAAAAACATGAAAAAAACCTAGCTTCTAACAGCTGTGGGTTTTTTTATGACAATGTCGGCCCACTCATTTTGGGGATCTTGACCAACCTAATAATTTAAATTGTGATTTATAAGCAACATCTGAATGACCTCTCCCCCGATACCTAGTGATGAGCCAGTGGCGGGTGGAAAGGCTTCGGGACCAGACTGTATTTACATGAACACACCTACTGTGCCCAGTTATCCAGCAGACAGAGCTGTGTTGCCAAAGTGATCAATTTTGGCTGGTGTTAGGTTACAAATCATGTTAGTATTGAATGTGAGGGTAATGGAATGTGGTTATCCTTACTGTATGAGTAAAGGACAGCAGAACTTTGCTTAGCCTGTCCTGACTGAGGAGGTCACCCTCAGCTGAACTGCACTGCACTGGTTAGGCAGAGAGTTCAGATCCCAGTGGAGAGAAAGAGAGTGGGGACCGTGTTTTGGGCTCTGCCTAAGAGTCACAAGCACCATTTTACCTGCCACTCTCCGCTGTTAAATGGCAGAGCCAATTAGGCTCCATGGAGAGTCTTTTTGTTTTACCACTAGATAACAAAATAACCACTAGAGCTGAAACCATTGAGAACTGGGGGGAATCTCAAGAAACCAACTCGCAGAGATCACAGCAGAAGGTGAAAGCACAGAGGCATCAGCGGTATATCTTCAGGAGTGGTACAACAAAAAACAGTGAGCAGAGCAAGCAGTGAGCAGATAGAGGAATGAGCAAGGCGCTTTCTCACCCCTCCTCCCCTAAGATGGTGAACTCATACAAAAGCACCTCTGAACTTTGGTTCTCCATTGAACAAGGACAACAACAGTGAGTGGGCGAGGGGCAAGGAGAAGGGGGGGCGTGTTAGAGGAACATTTGTTTGTTAGACTATATTGTTGTGACTTTGCTCCAGAATGCTAAATTTGTGACTGGGAAACATATAAATATACATTTCCTAGTGATCCAAGATTTATAAAAAAGCATTATTTGTCAATGTCGTGAGCGCACATCATCGCTATCTTGAGAGGTTATCATCTTGGGGAGTTTCTGTACTAAACATTTTTATTATTATATTATAATTACTTTTTACATAAGAACAGACATGGGTAAGGAATAAGTAAGGAATGGTGTCCCTAGGCTCTGTTTGTCAGAGGGTGGTGATGGATGACAGGAGAGAGATCACTTGATCATTACCTGTTTCGTTCACTCACTCCACGGCATCTGGAACTGGCAACTGTCGGTAGACAGGATAGTGGGCTGGATGGACCATTGGTCTGACCCAATATAGCCATTCTTATGTTCTCAGGTTATTATGTTTAGTTCTTTTTATGAACCATGTTATAGTTTTGGCCTTCACAACCTCCCCTGGTAAAGAACTCCACAGGTTGACTATGTGTTGTGAAGAAATACTTCCTTTTGTTTGTTTTAAACCTGCCACCTATTAATTTCATTGGATGACCCTTAGTTCTTGTGTTACGTGAAGGATTAAATAAGATTTACTTATTCACTTTCTCCACACCAGTCAACATTTTATAGACCTCCTTTGTCACTTCTTTTCCAGCTGAAAAGTCCCGTCATTTTAATCTCTCCTCCTACAGAAACTGTTCCATATCTGTAATCATTTTCTTCTCTCTACCTTTTCCAATTCCAATATATCTTTTTTGAGATGGGGTGACCAGAACTGCACACAGTATTCAAGATGTGGGCAAACCATGGATATATATAGCGGCAATATGATATTTTCTGTCTTGTTATCTATCCCTTCCCTAATGGTTCTTAACATTCCCTTAGCTTTTTTGGCTGCCACTAAACATTAAGCAGGTGTTTTCAGAGAACTATCCACCATGACTCCATGTCTTTCCTGAGTTGTAACAGCTAATTAAGACTCCATTTTGTATGCATAGTTAAGATTATGTTTTCCAATGTGCATTACCTTGCGTTGATCAACATTGAATTTCATCTGTCATTTTGTTGCTCAGTCACCCAGTTTTGTGGGATCCCTTTGTAACTCTTCAAAGTGTGCTTTGGATTTAACTATCTGTGTAATTTTGTATCATCTGCAAATTTTGCCACCTCACTGTTTACTCCTTTTCCAGTTCATTTCTGAATATGTTGAACAGTGTTGGTCCCAGTACAAACCCCTAGGGGACACTACTCTTTATCTCTCTCCATTCTGAAAACTAACCATTTATTCCTACCCTTTCTTTCCTATCGTTTAACCAGTTACTGCTCCATTAGAGGACCTGCCCTCTTATCCTGTGACTGCGTACTGTTCAAAAGTCAATTTAAATTAAATACATGTTAAAAGATTTTTTCATTTTAGAAATCTAGAACTGTTATAGGTTTAAGATTAGCAGCTGTGTTAGTCTGTATCCGTAAAGAAAACGAAGAATACCGTGGCACCTTAGAGACTAACCAATTTATTTCAGCATAAGCTTTCGTGGGGTATAGCCCACTTCATCGGATGCATAGAATGGAACACTCAGAAGTAAGATGCATTTATATACACAGAAAGCATAAAAAGTTGGAAATTACCATACAAATTCTAAGAGGCTGTTTAATTTAGATGACCTATTATCAGCAGGAGAAAAAAACCTTTTGTAGTGATAATCAAGTAGATCTATGTCAGATAGTTGACAAGAAGGTGTGAAGGAAACTTAACCTAGGGACACAGATTCAATCAGTGTAAGGTGCCAAAAGTAGAACTGTTATGTGTTTTGGCATAATTTACATTATTCTTATATTAAATTTGAATTGTCCTAACAAAACATTTAATTTGTTCATATCTGATTTATATGTTGCAGGTCAAAGTGAAAATGAAAAGACAAAACCATTCTCCACCCAGAGGCCTCAGGAACCAACCAAGATGAAGAACCAAGAACATACCAACATGTTATCTGAAGGTTTAAGTGGTGTTTGTGCATCCAAACAGCCCAAAGTACAAATATAGCAATCTACTGAAAAAACAGTGTCTTCAAAACCTAAAGGCAGTTCTCAGCATTTGTCGGTCAAAGTTTTCCCATTTACTGAAGTTACAAAAGATGGTTATTGGTGCACCTCTTGCAAAAAAGCTTACAAAGAAGAAAGGCTTCCCAGTGCTACAAGTGGAAGAGCTAGGTTTGCCAGACCGATCACCAATGCCAATACTAACAAACTATGTGAAAAGTCTGTAAAACACCAAGCCTCTGGACTGCATCAATAGGGTGACCAGATGTCCCGATTTTATAGGGACAGTCCCAATTTTGGCGTCTTTTTCTTATGTAGGCTCCTATTTCCCCTCCCCCCAATCCCAATTTTTCACATTTGCTGTCTGGTCACCCTATCATCGCCATACAGAAAGCTTTATAAGTCACTGTCAAAAACAATTTCACAAGTACTTAATGAGACTGTTAAGAATTCTGGAGACACAACAAAGTATATGCGGAAAAAACATAACTGTTGCATCTTATCTTCTATTTAAGGAAAAGATATCACATACTGCAAACTGCAGGCCAATGTTAAGTGCATTGTCTCTTGTTAATCCTGAAGCAGGATACTGGTTCCAAACAAGGCCAGCAAATGCTCACTAAGGGTATGTCTTCACTACAGCAGTAGGTGGATTTTCTTTAAGTCAATTTTTTAAAGCAGACTGTATAGAGTCGATTCTGTGCGTCCCCACAAAGCACAGGAAGTCGACAGTGTCTGTCCGCACAACTTTGACAAGCGTCGACATAGCGAGCGTTGCACTGTGGGTACCTATCCCACAGTTCCCGGAGTCCCCAGCAGGCACCATTTCGAGTGCTGCACTATGGGTAGGCATTTCATAATTTCGCGCCCTTTTTCTGCGCCGCCGACCCCCATTTCAAGCGGTGCACTGTGGGTAGGCATCCCATTATTCGCGCCCTTTCTCCACACTGCGCTAACGCCATAGCATTGCAAGCATGGAGCCCGCTGATGCCACGGCTGCAGTAATGGCCATTGTGAAGACCTCGCGCACGGTTGTGGATTTTATGCTGTACCGTCTGCACAGGAATGCGATCCGGAGACAACTGCGCTTTCTGGAACCCGACGACAGTGAGGAAGAGATGGACCTGGACGTGCACAGCAGGGACAGGGACACTGACATTTTTGGAAGAAGGGCGACTGACAATCTGGCAAATTTGGTGGCGATGGGGCAGGCTCATGCCATGGAACGCCGATTCTGGGCCAGGGAAACAAGCACGGACTGGTGGGATCGCATAGTGCTGCGGGTCTGGGATGACTCCCAGTGGCTCAGAAACTTCCGCATGCGTAAGGGCACGTTCATGGAACGTTGTGACTTGCTTTCCCCGGCCCTCCGGCGCAAGAATACCAGAATGAGAGCGGCCCTCACAGTTGAGAAGCGAGTGGCGATAGCCCTCTGGAAGCTTGCAACGCCAGACAGCTACCGGTCAGTCGCAAATCAGTTTGGGGTGGGAAAATCTACAGTGGGCTCTGCTGTGATGCAAGTAAGCAGGGCAATCGTCGAGCTGCTGCTACCCAGGGTTATAAACCTTGGAAACCTGCAAGCTACAATTGATGGCTTTGCCGCCATGGGATTCCCTAACTGTGGTGGGGCTATAAATGGGACTCATATCCCTATCCTGGCACCGGACTACGAGGCCGCCAAGTACAGAAACCGGAAGGGATATTATTCTATGGTCATGGAAGCAGTGATTGACCACAAGGGACGTTTCACTGACCTGTACGTGGGGTGGCCGGGAAAGCTTCATGACGCTCGTGTTTTCAGGAACTCTAGGCTTTTTAGACAGCTGCAGCAAGGCAATTTCTTCCCCGACCAGAAAATTTCCGTGGAGGGGGTGGAAATGCCGATCGTTATCCTTGGGGACCCAGCCTACCCCCTAATGCCCTGGCTTATGAAGCCCTACACAGGAGCCCTGGACAGGGGTCAGGAGCTGTTCAACTACAGGCTGAGCAAGTGCAGAATGGCAATAGTGTGTGCATTTGGCCGTCTGAAGGGGAGATGGCGTTCGTTACTGATTCGCTCAGACATCAGTGAGAGAAATATCCCCATTGTTATTGCTGCTTGCTCTGTGCTCCACAATATCTGTGAGAGCAAGGGGGAAACTTTTATGGAGGGCTGGGAGGCAGAGGCAAATTGCCTGTCCGCTGCTTACCAGCAGCCAAACAGCAGGGAAAGTAGAAGAGCGCACCAGGGCGCGCTGCGCCTCAGGGACACCTTGAAAACCAGTTTTATGAGTGCCCAAGATGGCGTTTGAGAGCCTGCTCCCTTGCTCTGCTCTGCCCTAAGCCTGCTGTCCTTGCACCCTCTTTCCCTCCCCCCTCCCCATGCTTGCAGAGGAAATAAATTCACTGTTTTAAAAATCATGGTTCCTTTCTTGCTTCATCACAAATACAGGGGATCACTGGCAAGGTAGCCCGGAAGGGGTGGGTGAGGAGGGAAACCAGCAGTCGCACTGGTGGAGGAGCGGACAGAGGAGGGGTGACGGGGGGAGTGGAGGGGAGGATGGGGGGAGAGGAGGAGGGCCAAGACACAGCAGCTTTTTAAAGTTTTCAGAGAACCTCATCCTGCTGCTGCTTGTGCTGGCTTGTGGGGTGGAGTGGGTCGGTCCACGGAGCTTCCCCCCCCAGGTTCTCACCCCATGTTTGGGTGGGGAAGCTATGGGAGTTGGGGAGGGGGAGAGGTGGTTAGACAGGGGCTGCAGAGGCGATCTTTGGTCCTGCTGCAACTCCACCAGACACCGCAGCATGTTGCTTTGGTCCTCCATTATCCGGAGCAAAGCATCCATGCGTCTTTCTTCGCGCTCCTGTCGCTGCAGCCACATTTCTTCCCTCTTTTCTGCTGCGGCTCTCGATTCCTGCCTTGACTGTATCAATCTTTCCCTCCATTCCGTCTGGCAGGCTGCCTCAGCGCGAGAGTTATCCAGTAGTTCACTGAACATATCATCGCGCGTTTTCTTTTTACGCTTTCGTATCTGTGATGCACGGCGTGAGGAGCAGGACGGGGGATTCTGAGATAATTGTGCAGCTGTGGGTGAATGTGGGCAAAGAAAGTTTGAAAGTTATGAGACAGATACATTCAAGGTTAGGAGACAGATGCAGTCTCGGACGGAACACAATGGGAGTACTATGCAATTGGCAACCTCAGTATTCAGAGGCCTGATATGATTTCTGTACAAGGTCATATTCTACACCTAAAAGTGAGTGAATGGCTCACAGAAAAGTCACAGCATCTCACACACATATGCGTGCCTCAGCCCAACACAGCTTCTGAAATCACTGTGCAGCCGGCCATGGTAAGTTCAAATCCATATTTAAAAGAAGCACTTGGATATTCTAGAGTAACCCCACCCCCTTCCCCCCACCACGTGGAGACCTCCTCCCCCCACCGCGTGGCTCCCACTGAACCGAGATCTGCAAAACAAAGCCAAAAATCTCTCGCTAAGGGCTGGCTGGGGCTCTTCTGCGGAGGCAAACGCTTGCAGACTGACTCTTCAAATTCCCTGCTAGCTACTGCTACGGGCTGGCGGGGGGGGGGGGTTGGGAGCGCATTCAGTCTTAAGTGGAAGCAACTGCTTGCAGACTCTTCAAATTCCCTGCTAGCTACCGCTACAGGCTGGCGGGGGGGCGGGCAGTCAGTCTTCAGCAGAAAAGATTACTTTGCAGCTGGGAATCTTTATCTCCCTACTAATTGCAGTCCGTATTTCAAACAGGCAACCATGAATGACATCAATGCTTAGAATTTCTAAGAGAGATAGAGAACATATGCTGATTGAGTCCCTGCAAAGTCCTGGTCCATTCGCCGCAATGCTAGCCTGCTCTGATACCAGACTATTTACTACTTTCGTGGCCTGGGATGGTCTCCTATCACCGGGGGGGGGGGAGGGTGAAGGGGGAAATAAGGCAGCTCTCCCCAGAAATCTGGTGCGGAAGATTCATCGCTACCTCCTGGATAGCTTCATTGAGATGTCCGCAGAGGACTTCCGGTCAATACCGGAGTATATTGACAAGCTCTTTGAGTAGAAACTGACCAGCAATGAAAGCATGCTAAGTCCTTAGGGCAAGTTAATCATTAATAAATGCTTCCTTTAAAAATCATGAGTCATGTAATCCCTTAGGAAAAAACACTTACCCCCCTGGGAGGCTTGGGAGGGTGCTGGCTGCAGGGTGCTAAACAGCTCCTGACTGTCTGCTAAGGGTTTCTCCGCTGGCCTCCTGCTGCTCCGTGAAATTTCCCTCCTCCTCATCGTCGTCCTCATCTGAATCCTTCTCGGCCCTGACGATTATCCCATCGGTGGAGTCCACGCAGACCGGTGCGATGGTGGTGGGGGCGCCCCCCATTATCTGATTTAGTTCATTGTAGAACCGGCAAGTCTGCGGTGCGCCCCCTGATCGTCCGTTTGCCTCCTTGGCTTTCTGGAACGCTTGCCTCAGCTCCTTAATTTTTACGCGGCACTGTGTGGCGTCCCTGTTGTGGCCTCTTTCCAGCATGGCCTTGGAGACCCTGGCAAACGTGTTGGCATTCCGTTTGTTGTTGCGGAGTTCCAACATCACGGATTCCTCTCCCCAGATAGCGATCAGATCCAACACCTCATTATTGGACCATGCTGGAGTTCTTTTCCTCTGGCTGGTCTCCAGGGCAGCTGAGCTCTGCATGGAGTCTTGTGATGCTGAGGTCTGCATGGCGGCTTGTACTGCTGATTTCTCTGAATGGCGACTGAGCTGTGCAGGTGAGCTGGCCACGCTGACCAAACAGGAAATGCTATTCAAACGTTCCCGGGTCTTTTCCTGTCTACCTGGCCAGAGCAGCAAGTTGAGAGTGCTGTCCAGAGCGGTCACAGTGGAGCAGTGAGGCCATAAATTTAAACACCTAACTGCAATTCCTGGGGAAAACACTGTATGCCGTAGCATAACTAATGTTCAGTGCATGCTTAGGAGAGTTTGGAAGTAGAGTTACTAAATTTAAACACCTGCTCTGAGTTATCTTTGGGCAGACAGTTGTTTAGTTAACTCCAAGAGGGAGTTTGAGACCAAGACAGAGCAACTAAGAGTAATGCTGTAGTTTTGGTTTAAGAGTTCTGACCTGCTATCACTTGAGTTAATATTAGAGAGATTCCTTGTTTCATTTTCTCCCTCTTTACACTGGGATAAAAATCAAGATTGCCAAGCTGGTTTAAATTTTTTTACATTGGTTCATCAGAACCCAGTTTAAACATGTTTTAGCTGCTGTGGGGTTTCTTGCACCCTCTCCTAAAGCATCTGGTACTGACCAATATCAGAGAAAGATAAACTGGCTTTGATGGACCATGTATCCTAGAGGTCCATCTAGCCCAGTATCCTGACTTCTGATAGTGGCAGGCAATCATCAAGTGATCCATCCATTGTCATCTATTCCCAGCTTCTGGCAAACGGAGGCTAGGGACACCATCCCTGCCCATCCTGGCTAATAGCCACGGATGGCCCTATCTTCCATGAATGTATCTCAGCCCTAGTCTACACTGGGTGTGGGAATATCGACCTAAGATACGCAACTTCAGCTACGAGAATAGCATAGCTGAAGTCGACGTATTTAGGTTGACTTATCGCGGCGTCTTCACGGCGCTGAGTTGACTGTTGCCGCTCCCCCATCAACTCCACCTGCACCTCTCGTGGCGATGGAGTACTGGAGTTGACAGTAGAGCATTTAGGGATCGATTTATCGTTCTTGTGTTATGAGAGGGAGTAAATAACACTTCTTTATTTATTTCACCCACACCAGTCATGATTTTATAGACCTCAATAATATCCGCCATTAGTCGTCTCTTTACCAAGTTGAAAAGTCCTTGAACGGCTCAGGTTTGGGAATCTCCCTCACATCCTCATCCATGAAGACCAATGCAAAGAATTAATTTTGTTTCTCCACAACGGCCTCATTGTCATTGAGTGCTCCTTCAGGTTCTCAATCATCCAGTGGCCCCACTGGTTGTTTAGCACAGTGGTTTTCAAAGTTTGGGTCACGACCCTGTAGCTGGTCATGGACCCTGGTGGCCAGCCAGTAAAAACCAGTAGTTCCTACCTGTTCTGACACCAGAGTGCGCCCCGGAAGCCGCCAGCAACAAGTCTGATTCATAGGCAAGGGAGCCACGGGCTCCACACGCTGCCCCCACTCCCAGCACCAGCTCCGCACTCCCATTGGCCAGTTCTCAGCCAATGGAAGCTGGGGAGGGCAGTGCCTGCGGGCGAGAGCCGCACAAAGCCACTTACCAACCTCCTCTTAGGAGCTGATCTGCTGGCCGCTTCTGGGGCTCAGTGCGGTTCACGTTGCCAGGACAGGCTGGAAGCCTGCTTCTCCATCCCGGCTGCGCCATTGACCGGGAGCCGCTGGAGGTAAGCCTGCACCACAATTCTCTGCCCCAGCCCTGAGTCCCCCCAACCCAGAGCCTCCTCCTGTACCCCAACCCCTCCTGTACCCCTCCTGTGCCCCACCCCATAGCCTGCACTCCCACCCCAGGCCCCTCCCCCAGCTAAGAGTTCCCTCCCACACCCTGACCTCCTCGTTCCCAGCCCCACTCCATAGCCCTCACCCTCATTCCCCAACTCTCTGCCCCAGCTCTGAGCCCCCTTCCACACCCCAAACCCCTCATCCCCAGCTCCGTTGGGGCACGGGCATCAACAATTTTTTTCAACTGGGTCACCAGAAATTGTTTTGGAAACCACAGGTTTAGCAAACTTCCTGCTTCTGATGTACTTAAAAAAAAATTTGCTATTATTTTGAGTCTTTTGTTACATGTTCTTCAAATTCTTTTCTGGCCTTCCTAGTTATATTTTTACACTTCATTTGCTAGACCATATGCTCCTTTCTAATTTCCCCATTAGGATTTAACTTCCACTTTTTAAAGGGTGCCTTTTTGCCTCTCACTGCTTCTTTTACTTTGTTGTTGAGCTAGGGTGGCACTTTTCTTGTTCCCTTACTAGATTTTTTTAATTGGGGGGTATACATTTAAGTTGAGCCTCTATTTTGGTGTTTTTTAAAAGTTTCCATGCACCTTGCAGGGATTTCACTTTTCGCACTGTACCTTTTAATTTCTGTTTAAGTAACTTCCTCATTTTTGTGTAGTCCCTCTTTCTGAAGTTAAATGCTGCAGTGTTGGGCCACTCTGGTGTTTTTCCCACCACAGAGTTGTTAAATTTAATTATATTATGGTCATTATTACCAAGAGGCCCAGCTTTATTCACTTCATGGACCGGATCCTGTGCTCCACTTAGGACTAAATTGAACTGGCTCACACTATTTGTGGCATTGAGAGGAGAGTAGCTGATGTGAAAACTTGTTTATGCTGGCGCCAGACAAAGTCGTCTTGTCAGTAATCAACCTGTTCCATGCCGCATAAAATGCCAGGTCTTGTTAAAACAAAAACAAATCTTTAACACACTTTTCCAAGACACAAAGGCACATTGTTATGCTTTACACTGCCTGGTGCTAAAGGGACAAATGGAGTGGAAATTCACCTCAAAGGCCCTAAGGGAGGGACGAAGGAGTCTGTGAGGCATCAGCATATACTCATAGGTGCAAACACTAACAGTCTCTCCAGCATGTACTGTCCTCTCTCCCTTAGTACATCTCTAGGGGCTGGTCTCCACTAGGAGGGGAAATCGACTGTAGATACACAATTTCAGCTACGTTAATAAATCGACGTCTCTACAGCCGACAGACCTCCCGTCCTCACGGTGGCGGCGGTGGGCGGCATGGTCCCCCATCGACTCCAGCTTGCGCCTCTTGACGAGCTGGACATCCGGAGTCGACGGGGGAGCCACTGGCAATCGATTTATCGCGTCTTAACGAGATGCGATAAATCAATCGCCAAAAAAATCAATGCATCCCTGCCGTAGTGAGGACAAGCCCTAGGACTCATTTTCATTCCGGATCCCCAGCCCCTCAAAGCGCAGCAGCAGCAGGTTGATGTGGTTGCATCTTTAGAATTCCCTCCCACGCCTTTGCATATATACAGCCAACACCCAGGCAGACACACAGTGGCAACTTTCCTCCTGCTTGCAAAGGACAGGGAAGCTAATGAATAGCACAGTCTGGTTTACCCTCCATCCCATTCCTCAGTAGGACTGCCTCACAAACCTCGGGACATCCATGCAGTTGGAGGGAGCCACTCCTTATCCACTGTTGGAACCCATAAGCACTTCCCGCTTGGCAGGATGATACCAAAGAAACATTTCCCACATGCTTTTCCCCGGATTTTCTCTTGGGAAGAGATGACGCAAAGCAATTAAAAAAAATACACCAAAGAGCCTCCATTCCATAACACCACAGGCATAATTTGACTTCTATATTTGGGGGGGCAGCTCCACTCAGGCCAATGGTGGGGGCAAATTCCACAACTGCCTGAGGCTTACAGTTGGGGGGGGGGGGCAATGCCCTCCATTGTCCCCCAAACTACACCTATGCCTAAACAGTTTACTTATTTAATGCTTGATCCTCCTGTTTTAACTCTCAGGATTAAGAGCTGATGATTAGACCCTTTGTGTAGTTAATAGTTTACCTGAAGCCTTTTGAACCTGTAGATAATAAACATAAAGCACCGGTGTGTTGTGCGAGCCACATGCCTTCCCACATTTTAAAAATTGTTGCAACCTTAGCCCACTAGTCGTTAGGCCTCCTTCCCTTCATATTACTCAGTCACTTAAAGGCACACTCCAGGACACTCTTAGCTAGTTTGGAACCAACAGCTAGATTTTTTTTTTAAAGATGTAAAAACCTAAACCTTATGGTGTGGGGTTTATTTCACCCTAACATGCACAAGAATGTAAATAAAAGTATCTGTGTCTCTTCATACGTTACGTATTCTCAGCCTAGGATGAGGTCAATCTTTCCGCACAGGTTTTATCATCCTGAACCTGCAGAGGGAGAAGGATGCTCTGCCTGTTCTGCAGCAGCCTGGAGGAGTTCCTACACCTGGCTGGGCCCAAGCCCCGGCCGCTGACGGGGACTGGCCTGGAGTGCCTGCCCCCATGTACCTTGAGGAGCCTGATGAGGGCTGGAGAACAGAGGTACCAGCCCGAGGGGAGGCAGGAAGTAGCCATGGGGCCCTCACTGTGCCGCCGGCTGCAAAGCCAAGAGTAGGTAACTGAGTCGGCGTGTTGTGGTTGGATCCCTGCTGACGCAGGGGCGCCCAACACTGCCCCTGCTAGGGCCCTGGGCTGGGACGCGGAGGAGTAGGATGGGCCCACATCATCCTAACCCCCCCCTCTCTGTTGGAAGGCCAACTCCGGCCTGGCACTGAGAAGCTCCTGCTGTGGAGGAGGCACCTCTCTCCCCAAAGTCAGCAGCCTTAAGAATGTATTGTTTGCTGGCTGCCTGAGCCCTGCTGGCCCAGGCCCCAGCCTACCCATAGATTCTATTATTTGAGGGCTGCCTGAGCCCGCCCAAGCTAAAGACAGCCTTTAGGTGGCCTCCTGCCCCTGGGGCGGGTGAGGGTCCACTACAGATCCCTTTAATAAACTAATAATGATTAGCATCTATGAAGTGTTCCAAACATTTACCTTCACTTCACCCTTCTGAGGCAGACACATTATTACGTCTATTCCTATTCCCACAGATGGGGAAACAAAGACATTATTAACTCTCCACACAGCAAATCAGCAGCTGAGGTGGGATTAAAATGCAACAGGCCTTTGTCATCCACTCACAGGCTCGTTCCAGTAGATCATATTGCATTTCACTTAGCACACTGAGGGACTCAGAACCTCATCAGAACTGGCCCTTCATTAGAAAAGTAAAGCCTCAAGAATGAAATCAGAATCATGAATTGTCTTTTAGTGGTGCTCCTAGAAGTTTCCATCTCACCTCCCTCTTACCCCTTCAAACAGCTTTACATAGGTCATGCAGGATGAAAACGCCCCCTTTCCCCCCAACCATTTAGAATACATGGCATTATGAAAATCAGCCATATTATCTTCACCAGTTTAGTGATGCTCCCACCCTCCCCTCACCTCCAAGTACCAAATATAAATTCTGCAAAGCCCTCAATGTCTTCAAGTGAGAGCTGAGGGAGTTCAGCACATCACTTATAATGGCAGAGGGGTGGCTTCTGAAGCTTTTAATTTTCAAGAACCCTAAAACAATCATTGTATATTCCAGTGCTCATTCCATCCCATCATATAAAAGGCTAAAGAAAGGAAGGAGGACTAAATGAAAGGGTGTCTCCTTTATAGAAAAAAAATCAGGACTATCTAGGCCCTCAACATGGGGCGGTGAGTAAGCTGCTTTGTCCCATGGTCCTCAGACACACCCCTCTGAGGCTCAGTCATCTTCCAGGTAACAATTTGTTGGCCTATACCAACACCAAACAACATCTCCTGCTGAGCCAGCTCAGATGCACAGGCCAGCTCATCAAGTGAGATGAGCCAAGACTCCATTCCCTAATCATGAATATACAGGCCAATACAAGGTGCTTTTTATCCTGTGTTTATGGTTATAATCTTGGAACTGTTCAGTCTCCAACAACAGAGATGTCTCTGTATTAGCCAATATATAAACTCACGCCAACATTATAAATTCCAGTGTGGTTCTATCACTTTCACACTGTACTTTCCACCAGGATGTGATCAAAATAAATGCAAGTTTACAAGATGTTTCATTGGTCCTCTGGGAATTTCTGTTTATTCAGAGCATAAAAAGTATTTTTGACAGTGTTCTTTTATTAATTTTATGGAAAGCAATAGAGGCTTGTCAGTATTTTTACATGCAGGGCCCCTTCTTACAGTCCTCACTGACACAAAATTTCTGTTGGTATGAATGAAAGGGGAATAAAAATCTGGGCACTAAATATTCTGGAGAATATTTTAGTTCCAGTTAGTGTTATTCTTATTAGGGGTTTTCCATATTCATTCATTTTCCTGTGTAAGAGCTAAATATTTTTCTTGCTACTCACCAGCCTATGTCCAGTCAATTTCCATAAATGGGAAAAAGGTGTGAAGTTTGGGAAGCTAAAGGAAACCACACAGCTACCACACAGACAAAAAGTACACTATCAGGCATCCTGATACAGTTATACAAATCAAAGTCATTACTAATGGCAAATATGCAAAATGGGAACACCCAATATTATTCCCCCTAGGAAAGTGTCCTTAGTCAGATCTTTAGCTGGTCTAAGTCAACATGGCTCCTCTGAAGTCAACAGAGCTACACTGATTAATAGTAGCTGAGAATTTGGGCCTCACTATGCGTATCTGAGACATATATACTTTTTCTAGCTTGTTTTGATACAATAAACTAGTAGAGAAGGCAATATTTAGCAGCAAGATATGTCTTTTCTTCCAGTTCCTACATACCTGATGCTGATTATAGTTTCACCTCATTAATTAGTAAAAGGCAGCTCGATCCTAAAATAAAACACGCATATTTGGTACATTGGGCAGGTAGCTTATAGCAGGCAAGGGAATAAAGGGAACAAGAATAGTATGCACTCACATACGAGCATCTGAGCAGCTAAAAAGTACTTTAAAAATATTAATGCATTAAATCTCTTAATAGGCAGGTGAGGTAGGTAAGTATTACCTTCTGATTGTAGATGGGAAAACTGAAGAAGCAGAGAGGTGTGAAGTGGCTTGTTTAAGATTAGAGAGCCACATAGATTGCTGTACTATCAACCAAGTCACTAAGGAACTAGTATCAAAGGGGGCTCTGGTCTCTGACTTCTCATCATTTCCTAAAACAGCATAGGAAAGGAGTCTGATCTAAACCCCATTGAAATCAACTGGAGTCTTTCCATTTATTTTTGTGGGCTTCGGATCAGGCCCTAAATGAGCACCCAGCTGCCACAATGAAGAAGCCAACCAAAAAGTGTTTTGGGGAAGCTATTGTAGCAACCTGCGAGGAACTTGGAAGGAGGGGCACAGGTTGCAAGAGGGAAGACTTTGGAGGAGGCACCAGAAAGCCAATCTGTGCGCATATGACTGGAAGAAGTTGCAACATTTCTGTAAATGGCTCTCGATTTAGTATTACAAGCACAGAGCCTTTGCATGTTATTATCCAGCATATGGTACATGAAACATTTATCCTCCTGCCAGGCAGGCTGTGGATGAGCCAGGGAATCTGTAAGCCCTGGAACCCCTGGCTCAATGGCAGCTTGCTAGACCAGGCTGCCTAGGAGCTAAGGAGATGGGAGCAGTGATGTAGTGGAGTCAGAGCATGAATGGCATTCTAGCTCCACTCCACCACTGTTCCCCTCCACACACACACAGCACAGGGGTAGGGTTAGAAAGCACCATGAGGATGCAGTTAGAGGGCCACATCGGCAGGGAGACATTGCAGTTGAGAACTGGGTGGGAGGTGGAACGTGTCTATTTCAATAAATCAGCATTTTCAGAAAAAACATGGTCAGAAACTTTCTGACCAGCTCTGCAAAATTCCCATTGCCTCAGCAGTGCAGGACTAGGCCCTGTTTCTTCTGTTCAGAATTTGTCTTATGCATTCCCTTATTTCTGAATGGAGTCGCTGTTATTCCTTACCTTGCTCATAAGATATAAATCTGATTATATCTCTGTTTCTATTCATGGAGGAAGCTGCAGAGAAAAGATAAGAAAGATCTGAATTCCCCATATATTTTCTCCCTTTAGCCACACATACCCATCCATCCCTTTGATCATTTTCACTGGGTTATATAAATACAGTTTAGAAGAATTAAAGTAACAGTTTATGTTTGTTTTCCCCAAATATATTATGGATACTTCAACAATCCCCTGAATTATTTTAGAATGCCTGGAATACATGGAACAAAACCAACCATTATATCTCATTAAAAGCACAGAGGCACCAGTTTGAAATCGCTCAACCTAGTTTGATATCATGACACTAGCACATAATACAATTCCACATCTTGATTTCCAGAAGGTCGGTATTTCAGGTAACTTTACGTTGGGGTTCTACTTCAAAAAGTGACCTAAGTGACTCTACTGTCTACTGGAGTCCATGTGTATTGACTCCCAATGACTCCAGATATACTGTGCTCAGTTTCTAGGACTGTCATTTGAATGTGATCCTTTTACTCCTAAACTCAGCCTGGGATCTGAGATTACAGCTTGGGTGTTCTTATTTTAGATACAATTATCAGGAAGAAAGGTCAACGTATGTCTTCAGTGACACCAGTATAATCCCATTGTCTTCAGTGGTTTCAGACAAGTATAATTTATTGGAATTTGGTAAATAATTCCATGGATGGAATAGAATCCATCTCATTCTCTCTGAGAAATGGTGGCTCTGCAGACACAGTTGCCACCTTTCACATGGTAAATAAGTACCCCAACTTTCACAATAAGCCAGAAATCAAGCTAATCCTATTTCAAAACAAGGCCAAAACAAGCTGGTCCCTAAGAACCCCAACACTCTATGTGACTAGATCCCTCTGGCATGCAGTCTGGGACTATGGTGGGCCTGCTGTGTACCCCTGACTCTCTTCCCCCTTTGCCACTGCTTTCTGGGAGCTGTTCAAAAGAAGAAGCAACAAGCCACAAGCCATAAACTAGCCAACAAGCAACTCACAAGCCAATTGAGCCAAAAACAAGCCCCAATTTCTGTGTTTTTTTCCCCACAGGTTTGGCATGTCTGTCTGCTGGACTAATATCTGTCAACATGCATTTCGCTACTAAGCTGCGCTGACCTCCCCAACGACATGCAAATTCTGATACACGTTGGTGTAAATCAGGAGTAACACCTTAGAGATCCAGTGGCATAATGAGAAGAGAATCAGGTCCCAGGAGCAGATTTATTGAGTAACAAGATGTCAGTCTCACTTTTCAGATGATGAATCTGCACTCATTATTTTATTGCCTTTCATTTATGTTAGATCAATAATTTGTCTGAGAAATAATCCCTCTTCAGAATGAATGAACTTCAAAGGGGCTGAGTCATTTATGACAATTTGAGCTATGTTGTTTGTTTTGCTCCTTAATACACAAAGAACTCATAACAGTAGTGGCAATTAAACGATTATTTTATGTTATGACTGTTGGATTCATATGGCCCAGATTCAACAAAGCACTTAAAAGGGTGCTTAACTTTAATCATTTGAATATCCCCATCAACACATGCTTAAGAGTTTTGCTGAATCAAAGCCCAAGAAGGGAATACTTTTCAATTAGACTGCACCATTCCACTTCCACAGAACTTTACATCACTGTACTGTTGGTAGATTCTGAGTCATTTAAATTAAAGTGGCTTTTTTATCCGGATCTCTTGGGTTGAAAATAAGGAAATCAAAGTGCCAATGTTTGGGTGTTTTTTTTACTGAAAGTACTACAGTGAGGATAGTTCCCTGTCCAGTACCAAATACAGTGCAAATGGCACTAAAACCTCTGTGGGTGGAGGGTGAACATCTACATCACCCATTGTGGGTTTTAATAGGTGCCCCCAAAGAGCATTGTTTAATATAATGGTAATGACAGTCTTAACTCCATTAATATTGGTTGTATTTATTATCTGAGTGCTGACAGCATGCTCTGCTCTGTACCATAATGCAGTACAGCCATTGCAAACTTAGGCTATGTGTACACTACCACTTATGTTGGTATAACTTATGTCACACAGGGAAGTGAATATTCCACACACTGAGCAATATAAGTTACATCACCATAAGCACTGGTGTGGACAGCGCTATGTTGGTGGGAGAGCTTTTCCTGCTGACATAGCTTGTGCCGGGGTTATGCCGACAAGAGAGCTCTGCAGCTCTGTACATTTAGAGATATAGAGCGGGTGAAACTCATTCCTCTAGAGAGGGCCAGCGCAAGGATTAATGTCGTTCTTTAGTGTCCCTTAACGCCTTCAACCCTAAATTGCTTCATAAGACTTGTGTTAACCCTCTGCACAGGGGTAAATTTCAAGCAGAGAAAGTGTACAGTCCCAAGGGGCTGAGTACTCTACTGTGCTCCTTATTTTATATTTCAACTGGCCATCCTGTTTGAATAACTGGCCATACACACAATCTGAAAAATGACTATATGTCCTGTGTATGCTGTAAATACAAAGCCTCTCAATCAGTGGGACTGAGGAGCCTAAGCATGTAAATCACTTTTGAAAGGGGGAATTAGGCCTGACCTCCCCATAGTTTTTGTGTAAGTGTGACCATTTTGGTTAGGGGTGCAATTTTGTGACTGATATCATTATATCACTTCAACCCCTACTGCGGATGCAGTTATAGCAGCATAAAGATGCATTATACCAGTATAACTGCATCCACACTGGAGTGCAGGGGGTGGGGGGGGGGGAGTTGAACCTATTCAACTGTACTGGTATAGATAAAGCAGTACAACTTTTGTGTTTCAACAAGCTCTTAGGCTCCTAAGACCCAGATACTCAAAGGAATTTAGGTGCCTAGTTTGCATTGAAATCAATGGAAGCAAGGTGCCTAAACACCTTTCACAATGTGGGCTCTAAATCACTTAGGCACTTTTGGAAATTTTACCATTAACATTTGCAAATCATTCAGGAACTGCTCCTGGTTTCTGAAAAATGTATCTATTGTTCACTAACTGACATCTAGTATATTACCAATGTTTACAGGTTGTTTGCAAACTGTTTAATTCAGCTATTCACTATGCATTATTTGTGCGGACTGTTTGAAGTCACACAGCGTTCTCTCGGCTCCTGGATGTTCTGACTGAAACATTTTAACATGGAAAATAACTAATAGTGGGTGGTGGACGAGTCATAATAAGAGTAACAAAGTGTGGATAAAGATTAATAAACGCTCTCGTTCACGTACAAATAGGGATACAAAGGACAACCATTCCTAAAACGTGCATGCAAGCAAAATTCTGTCAGCAGCAAATGTTCACCAGCTGTGCATGACGGACAACTATTGAAGAGTGGTCGACTTGAACAAGAACTCAGCATGTAGGTTAAGGTTAGCAAACACTGTACTGCAGTATTCAGTCAGCTTCTCAGCAACAGTGCCATAGAACTCTAGGGAAAAGTGGCTCCGGTGTTGGACGTCTGAGGTAGTAGAGTCTCATGCAAGCTTTAAAGGTGGTATTACGAAGTACAATATGAGGCTAGCAAACAGGTGATGTCACACACATGAAGGTAACATCTATGGCCTATTTCCATGCATTTACCGCTACAAGGCACAATCCTACCATGGCACAGAACCACCTCAAACCAGACTTTGTGCAAAAATTGCAGTGTCAGACTTTTCAGCGTCATCTAGTCATTATTATGAATAATGGTATCTGCCATTTGAACATCTTTAAAGGGGTAGTCAGCAGCTCTTACTTATCCATGGTGAGCTATATTTAAACAGGCATCCTAAAGCCTAAACTGTAAAGAAGTTTAAAGGATGCACATGCACTATAACTTTTAAACAAGTTTTGCCAGTCAGGAATATGAATGACACCAACTCCATTTGTACCCACACACTCCATTAATATTCGGTTAGCAACAGGGTTGCCAACAGTGCCTTATTTCATGGCATGTTCCTTATTTCATCTCATCTCGGGAGCTGCTGAGCGCTGCAAAAAAGCAGCAAGAAATACCCTAACCGAATGTAGGTGAGTACTGCTTAGTGTTAATATTAATATTTTATATTATAATAATATAAATAATAATAATATATGGAGATATACTTATCTCATAGAACTGGAAGGACCTTGAAAGGTCATTGAGTCCAGTCCCCTGCCTACACTAGCAGGACCAAGTACTGTCCCCTGACAGATTTTTGCCCCAGATCCATAAATGGCCCCCCTCAAGTATTGAACTCACAGCTCTGGGTTTAGAAGGCCAATGCACAAACCACTGAGCTATCCTCCCCCCCCACACACAATGAAATACACAAATAAATAAATAAATAAATATCTGGAAAAGGGGTGAGGCGGGGATGTTAAGACTATAGTCCCTTGTTTTTGAAATACAATGTTGGCAACCCTCGGTAGTAACCATGGCAGCTAGCAGTGTTTTTCCCTTGGCAGAGAAACTGACAACATGGTTGTCATTCAGTAACCCAGCGGGCACACTGTTGATTTGCAAGGGAGGTAGGAATCTCTAACCATGCCTGATATTTAGCCAATGGTCCCTTCTGTGGATCACAGAGTTCATTGCCCCAGGGGCTGGCCCATGGATGTGTCCTTCAGGAATTCTGCCCCCTACTGAGGAAGTGTGGGTTAGCTGCCTAGAATTTCTGAGAACGTGATGACACATGCAAGGTCAAGCGCCCTGATATGGGCAATTATTCACACGCATTGTGACAAAGATACCATATGAACACAATTCCACTGTGTTTGTTCTGAGTTAGAGGACAGCATCGTGACCTGGTTACAAAAAAAAATACAGTTGGGAGCCCCAAGCTCTAAATTGCTGCCTGCGGAAGCCAGTCCGCCCTGGTACGGCGCACCGGCTCTTGCCAGTACATCCTACTGTGGCGGATCGGCTTACTTTCACCTCTGTCTAGACCATCCCTGACAGGTGTTTGACCAACCTGCCTTTAAAAGTCCACAACCTCCCTAGGCAGTTTATTCCAGTGCTTAACCACCCTGACAGGAAGTTTTTCCTAATGTCCAACCTCAACCTCCTTTGCTAAAATTTAAGCCCATTGCTTCTTGTCCGATCTGCAGAGGTTAAGCAAAACAATGTTTCTTCCTCCTCCTTGTAACAGCCTTTTACATTCTTGAAAACTGTTTCACATCCCCTCTCAGTCTTCTCTTTCCCAGACTAAACAAACCCAATTTTTTTCACTCTTCCCTCCTAGGTCATGTTTTTTAGATCTTTAATCATTTTTGTTGCTCTTCTCTGGACTTTCTCCAGTTTGTGCAGGTCATTTTGAATGTTAATCCTATCTTCCAAAACACTTGCACCCCTCCCCCGCTTGGTAAAGTGTCCTTTCTATGCCATTATCTAAATCATTGATGAAGATATTGAAAAGAACCAGACACAGAACTGATCCCGTCAGGACCCACTCATTACGCCCTTCCAGCATGACTGTGAACCACTGATAACTACTCTCTGGGAAAGGTTTTCCAACCATTGCACCCACCTTATAGTAGCTCCATCTAGGTTGCATTTCCTTAGTTTCTTTATGAGCAGGTCATGCAAGATAGCACCTGGCCCTCCTTATTTGCACCCTCTCTGGCTGGGAAGCAGCTAATTAAATGTGACACAGATGTGGCTGGTCCCATTTCCCTTTAAAAAGGCCAGTCACACTGTGCCAGACCCATTGCAAGAAATACTGGCTTTATTTCATTGCCATGTGTTTTCTTAATCCAATGAACCGAACACTATAGATGGATCTCACAGAACAAGATTTGTCTCAAGCACCTTTTTCAATAGACCATCTGATTGTTACACTATGAAAGAATATACCATTTTAGCAAGAAGACAACTTGGAAGTAAATGTAACAGGTACTTACCAGCTGGAAAGAGTAGAAGATGCAGCAAACAGAAAGCAGTTACTAAGTAGCCATTTTAGGTCTGTAACTGTTTGCCTCGGTCAAATTTAAAGGGTTACCCCCAAGGCATTCTGGGAAACGCTAAGAATTATCTAAGGCATTCTGGGGAAAAAGGCATTCTGGGGAAAAAGTTCATATGAAAGGGCAATCCCACAGTGAGGCAAACAGAAGCCCAATGTGATTGTCACATCTGTGTTTACACTTCTAAGAAGTTTTATCCAAAAGTTTGCCAGAATAATAGGCAAAAATTATAGGGCCTGCTCCTATGAAGTGTTGAGAGTGGTGGCTATGAAGCAGGTATATCATAATCTAAGAATACTGAGCTGTAATAATTTTATAAATAGAGTGAGAAACCTAGTAAGTGAGGTAAAGTAACTATATAGTTATACTGTGTTATGAGTCTTTCTTGTATGAATATATAGGGGCTTAATAAGGGGCTATCGGAAAAAACAAGTAGGAAAGCAACACAATAGCTATCGATAAGCTACCTCCCAACAAACACTTGAGAGGCAATTACAAAACAGTGGCTGAGCTTTCAGTTGTGAATATGCTACTTCCAGGCTCCAATCCAAATGTACACAGCTGTTTTGGCCTAGAGATCAAATGGATACTGAATGGTTAAGAGGATTTTCTGGAAAGAAGTGGGGAAGACGTGATGAATGAGCTGTTTCTGAGGAACTGAGATGGAACAGAGACAGATCCTGTGGCAGTGTCTGAAGCAGATGTCTTCGGATCTTTCCTGTCTTCTGGGAAATGGTCCACTTTAAGGAAAGACAAGCACATCTTGCCCACATTCTCAGGGTTTAGCTGATCACCATATTTGGGGTCAGGAAGGAATTTTCCTCCAGGGCAGATTGGCAGAGGCCCTAGGGGTTTTTTGACCTTCCTCTGCAGCCTGGGCCATGGTTCATTTGCTGGAGGATTCCCTGTACCTTGGAGTCTTTAAACCAGGAGTGGGTGGGTGAGATTCTGTGGCCTGCGTTGTGCAGGAGGTCAGACTAGACAATCATAATGGTCCCCTCTGACATTAAAGTCTATGAGTCTATGAGTATAGACTATTGTTTAAAGATCTATTTTTTCGGAAATGCTTTAGTTCTAAATACAGTCCTTTGCTTTAAGAAGGTTGACTACTGACTGCATGGTACCTGTCTTAGCTCCTGGAGGGAACAGAACTGCAGGTACTGATCAACATTCATGTTGGGCATAGGTGCCAACTTCCCCATGGGTGCCCACCCCTGCACCACCCTCGCCCCACCCCAATTCCACCCCCTTGAGCTCCAAACCGAGCCTGAACGTCTACCCTACTTGGGCTCCAAACCGAGCCTATATAAGAAAAAGATCCAAAAGACAAGACTGTCGGGACATCTGGTCACCCTACCTTGGTGGTAAGTAAAAGAGTCTAAGTGTCATTGAATTCCACCAGTTTCAAGCTAGTGAAGCTCCATTAATTTCCATGGAGCTTCCCTAATGAAAACTGGAGTAGTGGTGTGGAGAATCACACTCAACATGTCTCTCATGTAAGTGGCTTCTCTTTTGATCTTATTTAAGTCTATGAATATTTGCTCTTTTCTTTTTCAGTTGATGCATGGTTTCCATTAGCTTCTGAATCATAGCGAATGTTTTCAATTTCCATTTCTGAAGGCTTCAGATTTCCATCTCTTACTCTAGAAATTGTTTCAGTGGTTTGCTTTTTTTCCAACTGCCTCTGATTTGCTCTGAAAATAACAAGACCAGCTAGCTCTTATTAGCTGTCACAGGATGTGCGAAATCTTCAAAAGATATAAGCAGTTCATGCTCACAGTCATGTGAAACATGGCCCAATTTCTTGTTAAATCTGTGGAAGCAGGATGTGGAGCCAAACCTAAAGTTCTTGAAAGTTTTCTAGTACTTGGATTTGACATTCCACTTGGGCGAGGGTAGAGAAAAGTCCAGAGATTCAAAGGAGCTAGATCCAGGTCTGGAATTCTCCTAGGGTCACAATAAATGCGACTTCACTTCCAGTATTTATTACTGTTAGGAATCACATACGGTAAACTTGCCTTTCTTTAAATATAAAGGATGACTCAGTGATTTATTCCCAGAGGCAGAGGGCCTTGCATCTAAAAACAAAGCTATGGACAGAGGAAATTTTTTTTTTAAAGAGCATTTATCGGACTTGTTTCAATCTTGGTTTCACTTTTTCATATATATAATTACTAATTATTCTTTGGTCCTTTTAATTTGAGAAGGAAACAGAATGGATCTACGTCCACCACCTCACTGTATGTTCCTTATCTCACTTTCTCTCACACACACTTCCTTTGGTCTATCTTCTAGTTTTGATTTGAGAGGGTTCTCACCATGTGAAATTAACTTTGATTTGTAGAGAAGATGAAAGTAAAGGTGAGGCACATTCAAAACTCATGTTTTCCCACCCTCATCCCCACCCCAAAAAATCAGTGATCTGTCCCGCTCAGGAACCTTTAGGAAACCAAATTAATTTGAGGTTTTTAATAAAACCCACAGAAGCATTGTCTATGTTGCCTATCTGGCACATCCTGGCCAATGTGTGGCTTTTTCCTCAGTCAGTGTTCCTAGACGTTACCATGCTGTAACTAATAATAGGATACTTTGAGGGCTCTGAGGAGGTTTTGTGATGAAAGTTTTGCACAGGTCTACTGACAAACCTGCCAGTCAGTGCCCCGTATGAGGTGTTGTCCCCAGGAAACTACACATTGCCACCTTAATACACTTAAAACCACCTTCACCAAACAAGGACACTCCACCAGAGAAGTAGATTTCATCCTGGAATGGGCAACCCACCTACCACTCCCACACACACACACCAAAATAATTGCTTCAATACAGAAAAAAAACCAACAACCCTTCAATGGCACACCCCTAGTTGTCACCTACCACCCCACACTGGAATCCATAAAGGGTATCATTAAACAACTACAACCTCTTACTCCCAGGAGACCACATCATGAAAGGAATCTCTCCCAACCCCCCTCTGGCCTTCACACAACCACCCAAGCTCATCTGAAGCAAGCTCTTCACAGACCAGGACCCACCAACTCAATGCAGCACCAAACCTTGCCATAACAACAGATGCAAAACCTGTCGAAATATCTTCACTGCTTTGATAATCAATACGCCCCTAAACCCGCCTATCACAACATGAGACGTACACTTCATCCAGGGCACTAAATGTCCCAAACCAGACAATCACTACACTCCTGACTGAACTCAGACAGGAAAATGATAAGAGACAAGAGCACCATATCACCTGCGGGTGAACACTTTTCACAGTCCTATCACTGTGTCTGACCTCCCAGTCAAAAGAAACCTGCACAACACCTTCAAAAGATGAGCCTGGGAGCTTAAATTCATAACTTTACTAGACACTATAAATCATGGGCTGAAGGGAGACACTGGATATATGGCTTATTACAACAATCTATAACCCACTAACCCCCATTTTTTGTCCTATGACTTCAGGGGTGTTAACGGGACACTTCACCTAGAGTGGGTCCTCTAGAATGTGTGTTAACAACTTATATTAAACAACCTGTTTCACCTTGTATTTAGCTGTGATGCTCTGAGTACCTTTCCCAGCCCTGAAGAAAAGCTCTGTATTGCTCAAAAGCAGGACTCTTTCACCAGCAGCAGGCAGTCCAATAAAAGATATTACCTCATCCATCTTGTCTCTCTAATATCCTAGAACTAACACGGCTACAATAACATTCCAGATTGTGCACAGTGGCATAGATCCTTGGCAAAACCTCTAGTGACGCTATGCAAGGTGCTCGACTCTTTTGCCATAGGGTATCAAACTGTTAACTGGCAAGTTGCTATTTGCAGGCGAAGGAACAGACAGTAAGACAGAGTTTTTTCCACAGATAAAGGCAAAGCTTGAAAGGAGAATTATTAATAACCATCCACCAAGCCCCATTAAATTAGTTATGCTTCCCAGTGGACAAAGAATTCATTCTTCAGAAAGAAAAATGATTTACATAATATGAGTTGCATATATGAAAAGAGGCTCAAGATCAGTACATCCAATCACATGCTCACAAGCAAATTCTCTTTTTTAGATGTCTGCCTCCAGAAAAGGAGAGGGGAACAAATAAACCCTCACTTCTCCCTCCACCCTGCCTGAGGGGTTAGATCTTTCATTAAACCAATATCACAGTCTACCATAAGCCCTTTTCAAAGTACTTTTGACTACTTAAAATGACAGTAGTTTTATCTGCACACTATGTTTCAGAAATGTGCTTTAACCCTGATGGTGTAAGGCATTCTGATACCTCATTCTGGTGTTATTACAGTTAGTGAGGAGCGCCTTGTGGTAGATAAATGGATTAACTCATTGTTTAGCACATCGGCACAGTTCCAGGAGGAATAATAAAGAGAGAAAAGAAGGCAACACTTGGATTCAGGAGACCACATTGGATTAGGATTTCTACCTCTGCTACAGACTTCCGGTGTAACTTTGGGCAAGTGACTTAATCTCTCCATCAGCTGTAAACGGCAAGTGACAACTTATTTACCATCCAGAGGTGTTGCAATGACACTTTCACTGATGTTTGAGGTGCTCAGGTACTACAGTAATGGAAGCCCTATAATTTGTAGACACAAAGGGGATGTCTACACACAGCAACTAGACACCTGCAGCTGGCCTGTGTCATTTGACTCGGGCTTTGGCTGTTTCATTGCTGTGTAGATGACTGGGCTCAGGCTGAAGCCCAGAATCTAAGGACCCCATGAGGTGGGGAAGCCTGCACAGCAGTAAACTGCAATAAAACACCTGCAGCTGGCCCAAGCCTGGACATCTACACTGCAGTTGTATAGCCTCACAGCCTGAGCCCAGAGAGTCAGCGTCCCCTGACACAAGCCAGCTCTGGGTGTTTTATTGTAGTGCTGCTATACCCTAAGGGTCTGTCTACACTGCAATGTAAGCCCAGGATTAGTGTGACTCGAGTCAGCTGATCATGGGTTAGAGAACGCAGGGCTTGAGTGTCTACACTGATTGTTAATCCTACATTAAGAATTTTCTAACCCAGATTTGAACCTGAGGCTCTGGCACACGCCTCAACTTGCAGATCCAGGTCAAACCAATCATATCGCCGACTCCCTATTGTCTTCCCACAATGTGCCACTCTCACTCTTTGATGATGGTGCACTGTGGGAAAACTTGACCATCCACTCTGCACATTACAGGAAGTTTGTACAGCCCGCTGGGTGGTATTTTGATCTGTGCACTCCCAGTTACTGGAGCCAGCACCATGGAGAAGGTGCCTTTTGAAGGACTTCTCTTGCTTGCTCCTTCACTCCTGTGTCAGGAAGGAGGCAGATCTCCCATGCGATGCGGGTGGACACTTTGACACCATTTTCTCACCCACAAAGGCACCAGACAGAGCTTATGTTGGAATAAGGTGAAGAAGACAGACATGGCAGACAAATTCATTGATGCTGTTCATGGCACACGCTGATGCCCCTATATAAGCTGGCATTTCTGGAGCAGGGCCACAGGCACAGAGTGCTGGCGTCACATCATCATGCAGACCTGGGTTGACCAACAGTAGGTCCAGAACTTTCACATGAAGGTAGCTACATTTCTGGAGCTTCGGGAGAAGCTTTCCCCAACCCTCCAGTGTACAGATACATGAATGAGGGCACCATTGCCAGTCCGGAAGCAGGTTGCTTTACCCCTCTGGAAGCTGGCTACCCCCGACTGCTACGAGTCCATTGCCAACCAGTGCGGTGTTGGAAAGTTGACTGGGGGTAAAATGGTGGCCGATATTTCTGAGGCAATCGGGTGTAAGGACATAAAAGATATTCTTGAAGTAATTGCTGGCTTTGAGCGAATGGGGTTTCCAAACTGCACTGAGGCCACTGATGGGACTCAACTGCCCATGGTTTACCCTCCTCAAGGAGCACAGCTGCCAAGGGTACTACGCCATTGTTATACGGGCCCTTGTTGACCACAGGGGTCAATTGATGAGTGTCAGTGTTGGCTGCACTGGACTAGCTGGGACACTGTTCCCAGCAAATGACATTGTCATAAACGGAGTTACTGTCATCACCGTTATCCTGAGGGACCCCATGTGCCCCTTTTGCCTTGACTTATTAAACCATACCTTGATTTCAGAGGCCCTGGCAAAAGATGGTTTAATTACACTCTCAGCAGGTGTAGAACGGTTGCTGAATGTGCTGTTGGCAGAACACCATCCAGACTCATTGGATCAAGCGCCACCATTGGCTCCATGCTCAGCACAGTGCCCGGCCCCCCTCTCAAACGCCTCATAAAACAGACGTGATGTGAGTGAGTTTTGGTTCTGCTCCCAGGTTTTCCTGATATTCAGTCTTGAGCCACTTAATCTGCTCCCTGCGCTGGTCACGTCCATTTTCAATCCAGCTAGTCTTCACTGTTTGCTGCTGTGAATGCTCATTCCTGGTACTCTTACTGAAGTCCACTGTTTTGCTGGCCTCACACCAGAGAATTACCAAAATCTGGTATGTGACCATGAAGCAGCACACTTTGCAAAAGGTTTCTTGTGGTCGGTGTCCATCGCAAATACAGAAGGCTGTCTCACAAGGTGATCAGACAACAAGGGAAGGGTTAAATGCTGACTCTCTGAGCAGCTGCTTTACACTAGCGGAGGTTGCTTCCATTTTCCCTGCAGATTCTTGGGATAGTGAGGATAAAGGAAGTTGCCCATTGGATTGTGGGATACTTTTGATGGACTCCTAGGACTTGATTTGGGAGGGGGCGGCATCTACACTGCGAAAGTCAAACCCTGGGTCCCAGCTTGAATCAGGCTACAACCCACCATGCCTGGGGGTCTTAGGACCTGAGGTATGAGAGATGTGTGTGTTTGGGTTTGGGCCTAAGCTTGCATCTGAGCCCAAGCTTATATTGCAGTGTTGACATATCCAAAGGCTATGTCTTTCACTGCAAAAAATGTTTGCATTAGTTATCCCACTGCAAATAAACCAAACAGTTCCCTGTCCCGCTGTAAAATCCTAGCAGAGGCAAAGCACTTGTAGTTTTAACCATGAGGCAAGATCAGCATTATACTTCCTGCCAGTGTTTACCTCACAGGAAAAATACAGTGCCTTTTACAGAGACTTTCATTAGCTACTCCACCATCAAAATGCACTTTTTGGGTAGTGAAGGTAAAAGCCTTAGATACAGCAGCTTCAGTTTACATGGCAGCATCATTTTCATGAATGTGGATTAATCCATTGCTCCCGTGAACAGGATTAAACAGAGCCAAGGGCTTGTCTACACTACCACGCTTGTCAGTATAATTTATGTCACCTATGGGGGTGTGTGAAAAAACACACCCCTGAACGACATAAGTTACACCCATGTAGACAGAGCTATGTCAGTGGGAGAACTTCTGCTGCCGACCGAGAGCCGCTACCTCAGTGATCTTACAGTGGCATGGCTGCATTGGTACAGCTGTGCCGTTGTAAACTCTATAGTGTAGACATGGCCTAAATCATGCTTTTAAAGTGGCTGATCTGTGATTTCATGCATGCAGCTTCCCCAAGAAGGAGAAAACAAAAGGTCAAATAGATTATTAGACCTAATTACATCAATGCGATTTCTCTGGTCTCTCGTCAGTAGTTTCCTGGGGGAATGCTGTAACAAAAGGTCACGTACGGATACATCTTCTGTCTGCACATGGAAGTGTCACTGACCGTGGGAGTTTCCCTTAGGGGTTAAAGACAGCTGCAAAACCAAGATTTCAAAAACACTCAGCATTAGCAGTTGTTCCAATTGTTTTTAAGTGCAGCTTATTCTTGTTCTTTTCTTGTTTAAAAAATGGGCTCCAGAAAGTCCCTGGTAATCAGGAAATGAAGATAGCCATCTAGCCACAGCTATTGTGTGTGCAAACTATGTTTGGGTTTCCATTCCTTCTACAGAGAAGAGCTGGCTTTTGATTCTGAGCAGAGTGGGAAGGTGACTTGGAAAAAATCACACTGTAGGAAAAAAAGACGACATCATAATGTTAAATTGCTAAAAAGCATAGTGGCTTTGAGGTGCTATGAATAAAGATTTGCCCTGACTGCTCAAAGTCCATTCATTGATGTTACTCCATCATGAGTAAATCCTACCCTTTGTTGACACGGGCCCAGTGAAGCACAGAGCAAAACTTGGGAGCTAACAGTGTTACCAACTTTTGCAACATTGCGGGGGGGAGGGGGGGGGGAGTTCTGAAACCTCTAGGGCCTAGAGTCATGTGAATGCACCAGAATCTCTACTTTCTTTAAAAAAAAATAAATACACTAACTTTCTTGCTCTCCAGGTTGTAGAAAATAGCACGAAAACAAGAATGGTAACGGTGCAAAACCAGAAGGCAAGTAAAAACCTGTTAAAAATCTCATGATGTTTTGGCATCTGACTTAGAATTTTTTTGAATACTTGGTCTTGGCACTACTTGGCATCCAACATGCATCTTCGATGCCCAACCTGTCCCTACTCCCTCAACAAAAAATACGTGTGTGGAGACCACTTCAGCAATGGGGCGCCAGTAGCCTATGGGGAGCAGCTCTGCATCTGCTCCATAGCCTGTGAAGGAGGATTCCTTTCCACCTTCCCCCTGTGAGTCTGCGTGGTACCCCGCTCTGCCATTTATGTTGAGAAGTGGCACGAGGATTTGGCTCTTTATAGAGGACACCAACAGATACAGAAATATACAAATATTTCCCTTTTAATGGAGGCATGTGTGGAGGTTTGTGCATAGGACAGCTCTTTACCTAAGCTGTAATACCTCTAGGCTATTTTTGCCATCTTCTCCAGAAAAATTTCAGAGGGATGCCTTGTATCCTTGAAGTTACTACTGGACTCTGTTGTTCTGCAACTGATCACATGGAAGCATTTTACACAGAGTACCAGAAAAACTGGAACAGTCTCACTAAAGCCTTCGCCTTGAAACAGGTCACTGCTCACCTTTTTGGATACTTCAGAACTCCTGATGAAAAGTGGCCTGCATCAAATCTTGTTCTGTATCTTCCACGACACTCACCACGACAGAATGAAGTTTTGAAATTTTTGTGGGAACAGTAAACAGGTGCCCCGCTCCAGAGCGGATGCCTTGCAATATTCTTGTCAATGCACGAGGTGAAGGGGAAATTGATATTGTTAGCATCGTGCTCATACAATGAGAGGTATCTCTTTTGATGAGCTTTTAATGAGAAGAGAGTGTGAACTCCTGCTGACTCCTGCAATGCCCCTGCAGCAATGTAGTCAAGAGTAAATCAAGTTTACCCACTTCTCGTTTAGGGAATATGGAGTTTAGACAAGATTAATGTATCAACTTTTTTTACCACTACATTACTGTTCTCGTACATATTAACGTAATACCCGTAAACATAAGGAGGTGAAAAATAGAACTTACAATGGGGCCAGAGTGCATCCTTAGCTATGGAATAGCAGCTGCCTCTGCTCCATAATAGAAGAACAAAGAAAAATGGGAGGTTCATTAAGTAGTGTCGTGGGAAGCTAGTCAGTTTCCGTTCTCAGTGGGTCCTGTGAACATTTTTACACTTCAGTTCATGTAAGTTCACATCCTCTGGGTTTCACTTGAAACTGTGAGTCTGAACAAACCCCAAATCAAAATATCAAGTTCCACAGAGTTTTAATGCAAAGCCATAAACGTAATCAGATTTGCATGAAAACAGACCCAGATTCACTTCAAATGTTCCTGAGCCTCCGGACAGCTTTTGCAGAGTCTGACCTGAGTTCTGAAGCCTGAGACCAAACAAGAGAACAGGAGCACCACCCCCCCCTCCCCCTTTGAGTAGCCAGGAAGTAAAGGTGAAGGAAGAGTGAGTGTCAGGCTTTGAGAAGTGGAATCACAGAAAGACACACAGGCCAGATTTTCAAGCACTCGGCATCCACACGTAGGCCCTGTTTTTTTGAAAGAACTCAGCTCCCATTTAGGCACCACAAAAGAGCCAATTGTTTACATGAGCTCAGCACCCAGCAAGCTGAGCCTATTGAAAATCTGGCTGCGCCCTTCTGAAAAGTCTAGTCATCATACTCCCTGTGCGTCTTTCTGATGTTGCTTTATCTGTTAATACCACGAATGGCGCAAATCTCACAAAATCAGCTGTTTTCATCCAATTCCTGCAACCTGGCAAATAGGTGTGTTCTCATGGTATTTCAGCCACGCCTGGCCCAGAAATAATGCTCTTGGAGGGGTCGGATTTCAGATCCATGGGTTTAAAATCTGTACCCTCCCCCCAAATCAAATAGAGGAAAGAAATTCAAAAGTCTGGCTTTGGTGTGTCCCCTCTCCCCCCTACCCCCCCCCCCCCCCGCTTTTTTAAAAAAACACCTCCTTTCATTACACATGCTCTATATTGCCTCCTTCAGATACTGTATCTTAGTGTTTGTAATTAAATACAAATAAGCACAAGAGATGGACTACAGAATAATAATTAGAATCCCTAAAAAGGAGACGCACAGCAAGTCAAACCATTGTGATTGCATAAAGATCAAGAACATAATACACAGATTACCTTACCCAATGTACAGCATTTTAGAGGAGTTAAACAAACGCTCAGATTATAACATTTTATGGATGGTCATTCTCCCAACTAAGGCCGCCATTCTCATTGACGTTATTGGTGAAGAGTGTGGTCAAATAATTTCCAGATTCTGGGTTGGTTAATTATCACAGGTCACACTCCTGATTAAAATGTTCGGTTGAGCAAATAATAAAACACCCAATAATGACTAGATATTTCAATAAATCCAAAATTAATACTTTTTCAGACATTATGTTTGGTGGAGAAGTTTGAATTCTCTGCAAAACAGAACGTCTGTTCTCTGCCCAGCTCTAATAAATACATTGAAGATGGTAAATACCTAAGAGAAATAGATCTTCTAATACAGACTAATGCATACAGTGCTGGGCAGATGTAGTCTTCCACTTTGATAAATGCACTGTTAGGGGCCAGAGAGAGGGGTCAGAGAGGGCCCTGACCTATGGGGTCTCAGCCCTCCCCATTGGGATGAGGGGAGTCTGGCCTGTATGCAGCCAGGGGACCGCTGATGGTCCTGTCTCTCCTTGAGCTCCACCCCTGCTGCTGATGAAAGTGGTATCCCAAAACCTCACTCCTACCTCTGGGCTCGCCACCTGGTGGGTCATCTCAGGCCTGGCATGATGATGCCAGCAGTGGCGGTGATGGGATCTGGGTCTGGCCAGTCACTCCCCACGTTATCAACAGCAGGAGCAAAAGTTGAGTGGCACGGTCACCCCATGCACCTGGTTTCAGCATCACTCACTCAGAATGGAGGGGCAGCCGAGTCAAACCAGAGATCCAAACCTGTACAAGAGTTCTCAGTGCACACTGGTTAATCCTGGCCTGAGTTCTGTGGGTGTAATGGTGCCCGGGGACCCCCAGTAAAGCCGCCCTGATGCGGAGTCCCACTCAAAATCAGCTGCACTCGGCCTTCATCAGAATCTGGTACTGAAATTTTCTGTTGTAGTCACCTCTTTACAATAAGTGACTTAGTTTAAAAACGAAGTAAAACTGAACATTATTTAGGGAAACAGCAAATGGGCTGCAGCCAGTCAAGTGGAATTAATGACACGTTAGGACATCATAAGCTCAAATGTCTCTGAAATCTATTGCCACATGAGAGTGGTGGCTCAGCAGCCTCTATAAAATGCGTTGGAGGAAGGTGCTCGCTCTCTTTCTCGCTTTCTACGTTTCTGCAGATGTCTGGGGTCATTAACATAAAAAACACCATCAGAAACCGCAGCAGAGACAAAAACTACCCCAGGAAGCTTCAGCGTCAATACAGATTGCGTTAGCAGTGTTAGGGGAGAAGGCAGGCCGAGAGAAAATCTTTATTAATACATGATCCACGCTATGAAAGAGCCAAAGAATCCTTGTAGTATTTAGCCACAGCAACTACACTCTCCAAAAATCACCATAAAGATAATAGCGATGATAAAACGGATGAAACAAACAGAAAAATATAATAGGCCCGCTGAGTGCTCTAGAGACAATTGATGCGTGACACTGATGGGTTCTGAAGAGATGAGAATCCAGCCCTCCACAGGTGCTGGGAACATTGCCAAGATGCAGGGACATAGAGAAGGCCCAATCTAGTGATCTGATCAGAGGACTCGGAGTCAGGAATACCGTCCATGAATGTTGCCTTTGCCACTGAATTCCCGTCTCCTACCTTGGGGGTGGGGGGGGGGGGGACAGTGAAAATATGAAGCTCCTGATTTCATGCAAAAGGAGAAGCAGAGTTAGTATCGTTTTTAGATGACGGGTTTTGTCTCATTTCATCACTGTGGTTTTTCTTGGTATCGATGCAGTGAGGAAGAATATGGTTTCCCTTATTAAAAAGAAACACACAGTGCTCTAAAGAAGCAGCCCAGGACATTGTGGGCCAGATTCTGCCTGACCTTATGCATAGTGGCAAGCCATGGCAGAAGGAGACACCCCCCCCTCATACCTGCCCCATAAGCTGTGCCCACAACTGCAGATGTGCATTGGTGAGAGCAAGAACTGCCCCACTGCACTAACCTGGAGACTCACAGTGCCCCTAAAAGGGCTATCGAGGGACAGGGATGAAGCAGGATCAACATGCAGACCCTGACACTCATAAAGGTGTGGGGTGGGCACACTGTCTCACACTGAGGCACTCTAACAATTAGGACTAAGCCACTTACATTTTGCCAGACATCTGATTAGATGCCACAGGCTGAGCTGGAATAGTTGGAAGGGCTCAACACCCACAATCCTCCCAGATTCTCAGAAGACTTCCGCTCCCAAACAGGTGCCCAAATAAGCGGTCAGATCTTCCAACGCATGTTGGGTGCTGAGCTCTTTGGAAAATCTGGCCTATGCTTGTTAAAAGTGGTGTCAGCAGTCAAGCCCCTGTTTGTTATTGTTATGAGTCATTTCTCATGGAGCAGGACTCCCATTGTGCTGGGCTCTGTACAAAACACACACAGTTATCTTCCGCCATCAGTGACACCAGTACAGCTGGACTGATGTCAGCCAGAGGAGGAAATGTGTCAAGTTTCTCAAGTGTAGCCAAGGCTTAATACTGGCACCAAGCTGTTTAGCTTTGAACCCTAAGGCTGATGTACTGGAACTGTAAATCTACTAGCTGCAGAGGCAAAGAGTCTCAGCACAGCTCTGTGTTTCATTTCAGCACGACCCCTCTAATGTAGCATGGTGTAATGTAAACACTATAAGTGATAGTATTTCAGAGCTATGTCCCTGAAATACCTCTTCCACCCATTTTCTAATACATGACTAGAAACTCTTCAACCTGATTCTGCAGCCTGATTGTCCCTTCACTTCAACCAATGCACATCAGGAGTAATTCCATTGACAACATGGAAAACTAGCATAAGTGTGAGGGGAATTAGGTTTTTTTGGACCTGATTCTCAATTACTCAATTCCTCTATTTGGAGCAGGTATTAAAAGGGTGGGAAGTGCAGCACAAAAGTGGCTTGAGATCATTTTTATGTGTCACATATTCAAGGTCATGCAAGGGTCTGCCCAGCTCCTGGTGTAAGTTATAGCAACTTGAGGCTGCTCTAAATTATGCTCCATTTCCTATAGACCTCTCTGGGGCCCGTGAATCAGTGCTTGCCCATACCACAGGGCACTGTGGCAATCCCGCAATACATCTCCCAATGACTATGGGCAGCATAGGTTCCCTTACACTAGCTCCACAGCAGTAGGCCCCCTGAACATGTGTTTTTGTATCAGACTATAGTGATTTCTCTCTCTCTCTCTCTCTCTCTCTCTCTCTCTCTCTCTCTCTCTCTCTGTGTGTGTGTGTGTGTTTTCATTGTATTTGGGTTTTCATTTAAATGGTTTCTAAGTGACTCATTTAGAAAAGGGTGGTGTCCTGCTGCCACGAGCTCTTGCAAGTTGCACTGCACTGATTCACACTGGGCCCGGTTCTGCCACTTCTCCTCACACAGAGTGACCCTATCGAGTCCATGGATACTTCTCAGCATGATTAAGGACGGTGACTCAGGCCCGATGTTAGTTGGAACAGAGCTATCATCACAGGCAAGACAGACACTGGGCACGTCTGAGGCCTACCACAAAGCCCAAAGGGAGAAGCAGGGCCTCTGAGGCACAGCAATGAAGTGAAGCAGAAGAAAGGGACATAACGAGGTGGATGGCACAAGGGTGGCCCTGTGCTCAAGGGGAACCTATCTAGGAAAGCCATGGTGGGGTGGGAGAAGGGAATGGGATGCATTTAGGCTTGGAAAAATTGGGGGAATTTAGGCTTGAATGGTGATCTCAGTGGTGGGTCACTACAGAGATTCTGATTCTGAAAAACGTGGACAATGCTCTTTGTTCCGGGGAGCACAATGGGGAGGCATAGCTGATGCTAGAAAAGCAGCTACCAGCACGGGCTGCCAAGATGTCACCCAGTTCAGAGTCGGACATACAGCTGAGCTAGGGGAGGTTTCCTGACTCAACGTTTCTCACCTTCTGGTTTTCGTTGAACGGCTGCTAACCTGAGTTAAAAGCTGAGCTTCTAGCACCGTAAACTCAACCAGAATGCTGATTGTGTGGGGCAGGAAGGAACCCACCTCTCGCCTGCAGTCCTAACTCCTCAAAAGGGGTCCACAGCCCTTTTTCTGCCCTCACCCCTTGCCCCAGTCTGAGCAGAGTTTCCTCTGGCAGGTAGTATGGGGAACACTGCTACTGTGTCTCCCTCTTACAGTATGTCTTCACTGCATTAAAAAAAAGTGGGGGGTAGCAGCTTGAGTTCAACCACAGACCCCCCTGATAGAAACTCGAGCTCAAGCCTAACCCAAATTGCCTGTTTTAACCCAAGTTAGTGTGTTAACTCAGATTGGCTTTCTTTCCCCACCCCCTAGTGTAGACACACCCTAATACACACCTAAAAATAAGGCCCTTTGATCCAACTAATGTTGCCACCCCCTCCACCCAAAGTATAAAAACTAAGCACATTAAAATTAATCAGATGAGAACATTGGTGAATTTCAACCACTATAATTTTGAATATTTGGAAGTGGAAGAGATCTGAAAAATTTACTGAAAATATTTTCAGTACCACAAGGAAATGTCCACAGAACAAAGCTTGCAAGCTTCAGATCCTTCTTGGGACACATTTCTATTAATCTTGAAAAGGAACAGAGATATTCACAACTTCCTACACTTAGGTCAGAACTCACTTTCTATTCTATATGACTTCTCACCCACAAGGGCATTTCAACAGCTCAATATAGAACAAAACATGCTTATGCCACCACAGATCAGGATGTTTCAAAACATGCTGCATAACAGGAAGTGACATCAATGAGCCAAGGAAAGGTGGTCTAGAGCAGTGTTTCTCAATGACTGGGCAGTGGACCAGCACCAGTCCCTGAATCTTCCTGACATAGTCTACGAAGGCAGCAAGACACTCCTTGGGATCAACAAGGTTGAGAAACACTAGTCTAGTGAATAGGGCACTAGCATGGTCCTTGAAGACTCTGTCACAGACTTACTGTTCGATCTTGGGCAAGACATCTTGGGCCTGATTTGCAGAAGTCCTGAGCGCTGACCACTCCCACTGAAATCCTATGGCGTTACATATACTTGGTACCTCTGAAAAGCAAGTCCTTACTCTTTCAGTGCCTCAGTTCTCCATCTACAAGAAGGGGGATAGCAGCACTCTTCTAGCTGACATGGGTGTTGTGACACTAAATGTGTTGTTTGTGATGTGTTCATATAGAATGGTGATGGAAGCCATAGGAACGAGACAGCTTTTGTTCATTTCCCTTTATTTTAAATAAACTATTACAGTCCAGGGCAACAGCGCCTGTATTTCCAACAAGGGCCCCACGGTAGGCTCCTGGCTCCTCAGCCATCACCTCTCTTGGGCGGAGATGTGGGTCTCTCTCTCCCACCCACCCAGGATATTTCCAGATTGCACAGCTCCCTGCCTGTACTGTGAATTCCCCAGCAAGCAGACCTGCTTGACGTATCTCCTCGGAGATGGTAAACAAGGGGAATTGTTAAGCTACCACAGGGACTCTTCTAATCAAGCACAAGGTGAAGATATTACAGAGAAAACATTAAAAACAGAGGGACCTACCCACATGCTAATAAGCTGACCAGAGATCATCCCCTGACTCCAAGGAGGGCTCTGGCAGACAGTCCTTCAGAGCCATCCAGGGGTTTTTCCTATGGTCACAAGTTCCTAACAGGTCTTTCTCAGAACAAGCGCATTCAGTCTCCTGGGGACTCTCAGTGGCCACAAGCCTTCCAACCCTTCCCGAAGGACTATAAGGGGCCTCCCATATAGTCCCTAGCCCACAATGATACATAAACTTAATTCAATAACTTACTTCAATAAGATTTGTCCAGGAAATTGCCACATCTGGCAAATAAACCAACGCTCTGTGTGGGAGACTCTGCTATCCTTGTGCTAGGAGCAGGATTGTGGCTGGCCCTGTGAAAGCAAAAGGATCCTTCTTCCACAGACTCAGTGTGATTAGAGTCTGCAGGCTCACAGAGCACAAGAACTGGGAGAGCGGTGCTGGTAGCACTGGATGACACAGAGGAAGTTATGACCTGCCCACACCAAAGTCAGTCTGAAGCGGGGAAAAGCACAGGTCGAATCCAGTTAAAAAGAGTGCGAACAGCCAATGCTGGGCTTAAAGTTTCAGTTGCTGACCCTCTTTACTGAGCTCAAACCTGGGCTGAGGTCCTGCATACTCAGAAATCTATGAGCGTCATGTAAACCAGTAGGGCTTCACTGGCTTCACTGGGGCTATACCACTTTATACCAGCTGAGGCGCTAGCCCCATGGGTGCCCTGTAAATACCTCAAAATAGCATCTTATTAACAGGTAATTAGACATCTAAATTTCACTGACATCTCTGGTGAATTTTCAAAAGTGTGGCTGAGTTTAGTTGTAGACACAGAATAGGAGGCGGGAGAGAGGCCCATTTCAAAGCTAGGCCCTAGGATTGGCCATGCCCAAAACTACCAGTTGGGGCTTGATAACACAGACTTCTGTCAAATGAAAGATTACAAGTTTCATTCATGAATGCAGATACACAAGCTTCAGATTAGAGAGCTATTTGGACATAGTAACAGTGTTTTAAAATGTCAAGTATGGTTAAATCTCTGGCTTCTGAAAAAAGTGTGAACCATTATTAAACAGCAATCCAAACAAAAGGATCGCATTAAGAGTCGGCTGATCATAGGATGAGAGTGTATGGTTTTGTTATTGCTTTATTATGTACGCAATTTTATCTCATTCCAGTACTTGGATGTTTGACAGTTCACTTTTGTGTCTCAAGTGTAAATGATTTATAATTTATTCATGCTAAAAACAAATGGGGTTGTGAGGTTTTTTTTGGTAATTCCCCATTTCAAGCAGTTGTTTTCCTGCCCCAAAGTGAGTTATTTAACATGATTAAGAAGACATCACAAAAAGATCAGGCTTTCTATTTTATCTATTCGTGTTTCTATCCTGCACCCATTATGGTGGTAGCTAAGCATCTGGTTTTATTCCAGTTTTTTTAGAAAAGCTTGTAAAAAATGAAGGAGTGGGGAAAATGTATTTGTGAGTCAGTATATGAATGTATGTGGAGCAAATGGAACTGTCTGCATTGGTATGTTTCCGGCTGAGAGTCCAACTAACATTCATGGCTGAATCATTGTGATAAAAGTAAATGAATTAGAAAATACCAATTTCCTTTGCTTCACCATTTATGTTTCCAAAATGTCAGGTACAGGAAGTTTGCGGGTTCTCATAGTTAGATTATCAAATAAATATCAAACAAAATGACATCCGTTGAGAGATGGAAATAGCCGCCAAAAGTCCTATTTCCAGTTCTTCTGTGATAGACAGAGGGCCAAGTCCTACCCTCATTTATACATTTGCAGCACTGTTGAGCTGTGTGACTCACTGGAATTCTGAATATAGAATATTCACTAGAAACTGTTATTCAAAGGAGAGAAATACTTTTAAAAACTGCAAATAACTTCAAATTCAATGCAATATTTTTATTTGTTTCTAAATATTTTATTTATAGGAAAAAGTGAAATGAAATGAAAATGCTTTGAAACTGCAATGAAAATGAATGATTTACTCATCTCCAGATGTAAGTGATTTTTGCTCACCAAATCTCACACCTATTTTGGTGTAGAAATATGATCCCTTTCTACACCTAGTGGACTTGAAGCCTAATCCAAAGCCCAATGATGTCAGTGGAAAGATTCCTATTTTTATTATTTATTCATTACTAGCGAAAATACCTGGCGTTGCTCAGGTCCGTCGGAGGTGGGGAGGGGGCAGAGAGCTGAGCGAGTGTGGGGTCCATTGGAGGGTGGAGGGGGCAGAGAGCAAACCTGACACCCCCACCTCACCCCCCTGACCAAACCCGACACCCCCACCTCACTTACCCCTCAACCAACCCCGACTCACATTTTCACCCCCCCACCCAAACCCAACACCCCCTGACCAAGACCCACACCTCACCCCCCATAGACCAAACCTGACACACCCATCTCACTTTCCCCCCCAACCAAACCCGACACCCCTACCTACCACCACCACAAACAAACCCGACACCCACACCTCACTTACCCCTCGACCAACCCCGACCACCCTCCTCACCCCCCCACCAAACCCAACACCCCCTGACCAACCCCAACACCCACCCCTCACCCCTCACCCACCCCGACACCTTCCCACCCCCCCCCCCCAGACCAAACCCAACACCCCCGGCTCACTTACCCCCCGACCAAACCCGACACCCCTACTTCACTTACCCTCTGACCAAACCCAACTCAGGTCTGTCGGAGGTGGGGAGGGGCAGAGAGCTGAGTAAGTGCGGGGTCCGTTGGAGGCGGTATTATGACATCATAACTATGTCACAGAGAACAGCAGCTGCCCAGCTGATGTGATTGGCCTTTAAATAATTTCACCCCTGGGGGGCGTCAGAGGTGAGATTTGAAAAATTTTCGACTCTTACCCTGATTAGGACCCTAAGACCTATAACTGTACCAAATTTCAAGTCTCTAGCTCAAACGGTGTGAAAGGAGTAAGTGCACGTGCATACACGCATACATACACACATGCATACACGCATACACCATTTGACTTTTATATATATAGATTTGTATTACTGTAGAGGCTAGAAACCCTAGTCATAAACCAGATCCGCATTGCATTAGGTGCTATACAAGCACAAACAAAAATAATTGGCTTCATCTTGACTTTAGTAAACTTTTGATACAGTCTCGCATGACCTCATAAACAAAATATGGAAACGCAACCATGATGGAACTACTATAAAGGTGGGTGCATAACTGATTGGAAAACCATTCCCAGAAAGTAGTTATCAGAAGGGCTGAATTAACCCATAGGCTAATAAAGCTATACTCTTAGGCCCTATTTTAGTCCCTCCATTCCATATTGAAGTAACAGCTGAGCAATGTTAGTGGGGTCATCAGAATTTTTTTGTCCCATTAGATATTGCCTTGTATAAATCAATCCATCAAGATAGTGAATTCAATTTATGATGGCTGTGATCTTGTCTTTGTGGACTGAGTAGGTGTTTGTGGACCCAAGCAATACTGAACTTTGTACACAGTATGCCTACTCTGGACGATAGTAAGACATGTCGAAGAATGGAGGGTGGTAGAAATTGGAGGCCAATGAAAGACGGCAAAGACAAGATGTAGTGTTGAGAGGTACTCCTTTCATCCTAACATTTCTTCCTACTACTAAATCTGGTGGTGAGGAAGTCCAGGCGAATACCAGACCAAGTGAACCTGCTGTTCCTGCACCTGAAAAGGAGCAGCCTCCTGTGACTTCTCTAGCTGCAGTCTCACCCCACTCCTCTAAAGACTTTCCCAGTGATAGTAATACAAAAATAGCCTCCTCCAGTGATCCAGGCAAGTGGAACGTGACTTCTCATGATCTCATTACATATTGGACTGTCATAAATATAAAGGGAAATGTAACAACCTTAAGTGTGCAGTAATATAAAATTCCTACTGGCCAGAGGTACAGAATCACTTATTAATCAATCCAATTAACCTAGTTGGCACCTGACCAATGGGGAAAGAAGAGACTTTCAAATCTCAGGGGGGAAGGTTTTTGTTTTGTGCTCTTTGTTTGAGTTATCTCAGAGCCAGAGAGGGGCCAGGGCTGGAAAATCCTTCTACAGGCAATCATGAAATGAGTCTCTAAAATTACAAAGTGTAAGTAGGCAAGGCAAGGCAAGGCGTTCAATTATCTTTTCTTTTAGCTTGTGAATTTCCCCTATGCTAGGAGGGGGTTCTATTCCTGTTTTCTGTACTTTGAAGTTAAGCCTAGAGGGGGATCCTCTGTGTTTTAAATCTTTATATTACCTTGTAAATTTACCTTCCATCCTGATTTTACACAGGTGATTCTTTTACTTTTGTTTCAAATACATTTTTTCTTTTAAGAACCTGATTGATTTTCAGTGTCTTAAAAACTCAGGGGTTTGGTCTGGGCTCACCTGTACCAACTGGTGAGGATATATTCTCAAGCCTCCCCAGGAAAGGAAGTGAAGAGGTTTGGGGGAATAGGAATTCCAAGTCGTCCTTTCTCTGAATCTTTGTCTAAATCACTTGTGGTGGCAGCAATCTTGTCCAAGGCCAAGGAAGGATTTGTGCCTTGGGAAGTGTTAACCTAAGCTGGTAGAAATAAGCTTACAGGAGTCTTTCATGCGGGTCTCCATATCTGCACCTCAGAATTCAGAGTGGGGAGGGAACCCTGACATGGACTGAGAAGGGCTCACAGTAATGCGAGAATCTAAATGCTGACTTTTCATGGACAAAGCAAGAGTATGGCAGGAGAGAGATCGCTCGATCATACCTGTTAGGTTCACTCACTCCGGGGCACCTGGCATTGGCCACTGTCGGTAGACAGGATGCTGGGCTAGATGGACCTTTGGTCTGACCCAGTATGGCCGTTCTTATGTTCTTATGTTAGTACACCAATCAGAAGTATTGTCTGACCAAATCCATGTTTGAATATGTGAAGCCTAACAGATTGGCAAGCAAGAATGGCTCGTCTATTCGCTTTCTAAGAAGAAAGTTTACTGTTTTTATTGCCTCCTGTTTTGATACCAAAAAGTGGGGAATGTTCTGTGAAGACTTCAGTGATTGGGAGAATACTGCATACATTACCAGTCATGCAATGAGTGAACAGCATACATTGTCAGTTAGCAGTTACTATGCCCGAAATAAAGTTAGTGGCAGAATTGATACCCAAATGGAAAACCAGTTTTTGGAAGCTCGTGCTTACTGGAAGAATGTTCTCAAATGCATAGATCATTGAAACCATAGTTTTTCTTGCTGAGCATGGTCTGCCATTCTGTAGCTCAGATGAGACTCCAGGATCGAAACACAGTGGCAATTCGCTCTAGAATACCACGTAATCGCTACATTTGACCCTTTCTTAACCCAGCACATCAATGAACATGCAAATCACGGAAAAAGTCATATGTCGTATCTACCAAAGACTATTTGTGATGAATTCATTGCATTAATGGCAAAGACGACGCTATCAGCCATTGCAGATGAGATAAAAAATGTAGAATATTTTTCAGTGTCCGTCAACTCAACACTTGATGTGTCATAGGTAGATCAGCTGACTGTCATCTTGTGTAATGTGCTACCCAGTGGACCAGTTGAATGTTTCATGACTTTCATAAACATCACCAGCCACACGGGGGAGAAACTTGCCTCGTACCTACTCCATTTCCTCACTAAAAATGGGATTGATATCAGCTTTTGTCTAACATGTAATAAGTAAGCGGGGCAGGTTTTGATTTTTTTGTTTGTAATTTCAACAAATATTGATGTTTATTTTTTGGAATTTTTTTGGATATCTATTTAAATTTCCACAGTTGCACAAAATTATGAGGTTTAAGCATTTTCTTCCCTTTTTATGTAATTAAATTCTCACAGTTGAGAGAAATTATAAACGTCAGGCAATTAGTTCATGACAGTAGTCACTGAGATTCAAAAAGTTACATTTTATAAACTATTAAACCACAAATGGTCAATATCACTGTCAAAATCTTTAAATCAACCTCTCCCATCCCCATTCATTCCCTACCCCATTTGTAACAAGCCTAATTCAGAAGTCTAAATCATTCGGATTTTGACCGTAATAAGGTCTCAAGCAGCATTTTTCTTTCTTTGCTTATCTGTACATTTTGATTATTAGTGATGGAAATATTTTTTGGTGAGTGTGCGCGTGTATGGTGAAATCACTGTTTACCAACATTTACCGATAAAAATCAAATCCTCCCAAGCCTAGTCATAAGTGTTTTCTGTACCTCTTAAAGCCCAGGGCACTCCTCAGTTTCTGTCTGATCACTTAAATACCTTTTTGGTTTTAAATTTTACAGGAGGGCAGGGCACTTCCTCCATCACCTCCATCCAGCACATTCAATGGAGGCCGAGTGTTAACTTGTTGCTTTGCTGGAAACCAATTAAATGAAACAAATTCCTTAAATTAGGAGGAATCTGCCTTTGTGGAGGGTGATTCAGAAGCTGATTCATTCATATTTATAGAGATACGCTAGTTCACAGACACCAGCAACTGTGGAAAGTTTCCTTTTCTTTGGCTTGGTTCACAAAGGAAAATTACACTTCCAACAGCTCTAATTGTAATGCCAAAATAGTAACTGCAGATTGTACTGCCATTAAAAGAAAAGGATGTATTGAACAAAAACAGGCTAACTGGATGTACCAGTGAGGTTCTGATCTATGCTTCGTAACATAGCAAAGATATGTGGAATTACTCAATTTACATAGGGCCAGACCCCATAGTCACTGTGCCCAGATAGTTAATATGCACTTCAAAAGGAGTTAATTGTGTGTGCAAGGGCTGCAGTGCTGGGCAATTAAAGCCATGCAGAGTCCTGCAGTCGGGGTCTTGTATGTTATAGCTCCAGCACAACATAGAGGTAATTAGGATAAGGTAATAATCAGCAGACTTATCTCTGTGTGACCTTGTTACTCTTGGTTCGTGTCAGAAACAGATCTGTGAAAAAATGATCTAGATGAAACTCAAAACCGGGAAAAATTAAAACTAGTTCAGGCTTTTGTTATAAAAAAACCTCAGTGCAGGATCACTTTATGAGGAATTTCTTAGGGAATTATATCCCTACTACAGAATCCCATAGATTTGTTCAGAAAGAATCAGAATTAAATTCTATAGGTTTAGAGGATAATTCGATAGAACCAGACTGGCTTCATCCCTCTTAAGTTCTATAGAACTTTTCCACAAGCAGACCTGGCAGAATAAGACGGGGGGGGGGGGGGTCTATAATTTCAAAGATATTTTAAAGCATTTTTAAATGTTTATCTGTTTAAATTTTCAGTTATGGAACATTATTGGGGGAGTCAGACAAATATCTAATGACAACAGAGGCTGAGATTCAAAAAGTTAAAGCTTCATAACCATAAAATACACAATGTCAATCAAAATTTGAGCCTTAAAATCAAATCAATAGGTTCTTACGGTCCACTCTTCTTACATTGACTATTCGTAAATGTTGATTATCAATGAAAATAATTGTGTGTGTGTGTGTGTGTGTGTGTGTGTGTTCAGAGTTTATCAACATTTACCAAGAAAAAGCTAATCCTTTCAAGCCTATCTAGAAGGGATTTCTCCGCCTCTCTGGTGATACCCATTATCTGGCCAGTACAACCCATTTCCAAGACACCATCAGTTCCTTACATCCCACCATAGGTGAGAGTTTCTTATTGTTTCTTATATTGCATAGCAATTAGGAGCCCCAGTCTTAGACCATGTCCCTAGTGTGCTAAGCACTGTACAAACAAACAAACAAAACAAACAAGAACCCCTGCCCAAAAGAGCTCTTTCTGCTACCGTAAATATCTGTCCAAGTTTATGCCAGTACTAATAAACCTGGTGCAGTGCAAAATCAAGGCAATCACAATAGCTTTCTGATATGAATCCCTGGGACCCAAAATGGTCAACACATAGGATTATATTAATATGCAGTAACTTTTTAAAATGATGTTGAGACTTTATTTTAGCTTTCGGAAGTAATTAAATGTGCCTGCATGTTTGCCTATTTTAAGAATTCAACTTCTGCTGAGAAATTCTTTTGCTGGTAGTTTACAGTAAAATAGCCTCATGGATCCACCCACATCATGTCATAGTATGAGGTTATCCCCAAATTTAAAAGCACTTTCCATTTTTGTCAGAGAGAAAAGGAGGATCTCCCTTATTTTTATTTTTACTGCAAGTGCTATCAGCAATTTTGGAAGCTGGCTTTAGAAAGGCAGGCTGCGGGAGATTGCTGAGCCATGCATTTTGGTATTCGTTGGATTCCCCTTCCTTTCATCACTTCCTCTTTTGGTGACATTTCTTGCATCTGATTTTTAAAGTGTATTGCAATATCCATTTTTTAAAAGCCCAGAGGGTTTTTTTGGTGGTGTTGCTGCTGCTGCCTTTTTTTTAAAAAAAAACCATAGTGACTTCCAGCAAATATCAAATCCCACTACAGACAAAACTATCAAACAGAAAATCAACAAGCGGTTAATGTGCTGGGCCAGGAAAGCTCCCACTGGCCTTCTGTGTGCAGAACTCCCATCAAGGTCAATGGAGAATGCCAGAAATGGTGAGCTTACCAGTTCCCGTCCATCAGCAGGAAAGATCCAACCTCACAGAATCAAAGGTCCATGAACCTTGCAAAACTATGTGGGGGTTTACAGAGTTCATTAACATTTATGAACCTTTTATCTGCCTTGCAATTGCAACCCAGAGTGTTATTTTCCCCGCTCCAAGGGAGACTTAAAAAAAAAAGAGACAGCAAGAAACCTGTATTTCATACTGGGGATACTAGAACTTCCTCGCCTCTCAGTGGGCTGTCCCTATCCTGATGTGACGCAGCAGGAAAGCAAAGGTTCCCCCACTTTAGGTACTTGTACATTGCACACTTCTTTTGGCAGTGCATAGAGTCCTTACACAGCTAGCCTCCCTCGCATGGATATAAATAGCAGGGTAGTCAGGGAAAGGGGGCACTGCTTAGGTGAGTAGAGGAAAGACACACCTTAGCCCTATGGGTATGTACCCTACACAGCTCTGTACATGCCCAAGCAGAGCCTTCCCCGTCTACATTTCTACGTTTAACAGTGTAGTGCCCTGCTGCCTCTTCGATGCTAGAGTCTTTGTCCACTGCAGGAAAAGACTCCAGCAGCAAGGAAAAGCTCTGGCAGAGGGGGAAGTAGAGGGGGAAGGCTCTGGCAGCTCCACACTGCCCCTCCCTTCCCGCCATTGCCTTTCACTGATGCATGTAGCTACACACCACAGAGTGGACGCAGCCTGCTTTTTACAGGGGCGCACAGCTACACTCGTGCTATATACCACCGCAAGCGATGTGCAATGTAGACACAGTCTTCATGTGGTGCTTGCAGCTTGCGCCGGACAGGAGATGCTCTAGTACCCTCCGATGCCAGGAGCCAAGTAGAGGTAAAGCCATGGGTCTAATGCCCCCATACACACCACTCAGGTGTTTAACTTATTACTTTCCTTTTCCCTGGCGCAAGAGGGAAGCCCTCTGAGAAACAGTCCAAAACACTTCCTCTTACAATAGGGTAGTATTGGCCCTAGACATAGTAGCATTAGCTGCTCTTGACTTGTAGATTATGACTGAAATAGTGTAAGTGGATCCGTAAATCAGGTCTAACAAACAAACGTTGGAAGCAACACAAAGAGCTGCCCTAACAGAATGTACCTCCAGTCCTGACCCAGTCAAGGGACAAAACTCCCAGTGACTTCAGAGCCAGGCTTTTGAATGTAGCAAGTTTAAGGTTGTGCTGGGGCACGGTTCAGTGAAGAGAAGTGGGGATAAGATGGCACTGAGAGGCCTGACACAATGATGACCCAGCCACAAAGTCTGCCTGTGTTATTAGTGCATGAATCTGGTTTACAGCTGGCTGGAGAACCACTGAATGCTGGTTTTATTCAGCATCCACGCAACCTCTGTGGAGCTGGAGCCGTGAAATTAAATTAAAACAACAACAACAACAACAACAACAACAAACCCATTACACTCTAACATGACTTGGGATTGTATTCACTCTGTTCTCCAAGGAAGGCCAGGAAGGTGTGAGAAATCATGCACTATACTTTCAAGACCCAACCCTTCCTGCTGAAGGGACTCTGCAGAACATGTGAAACCAGAATGGGGACCCACATGAAGACAGACCCAAATTCAATTGCCAAGTCCAATCTCTCTCTGCTCAGATGGACAGCTTGCGCAGCTCAACAGGGTGAGTAAGGAAGCACCTCTAATTTCTCTACATCAATCCTCTCCAAAGCCAGTTTAGGAACAGGGGCTGTGAATGAACATAGTAAAATTGGCTTTGTGTAGCTGATCAGACTATTAATTAATGTTTTGTTGGTGGAAATAGCTAATATCTAAAGCCTCAAAAGAAGATATAAACTTCCCATAATGCATCTTGGGGGGAATTCCTTCCTGACTGATAAAATGATCAGGAATGGAGTCCCAGCCAGGTCTACTTGAACAAAAGAATTAAGCCAGGACTCAGGGCCACCCGCACAAAATGTCTTCCCCAGGAAGTTCCAACTTCACTCCTTCCACTAAGCAGGGGCTAGACTGGCAAGAAGCAAAACAGATGATCTTCTCACCTGAAATTTCTACGATGCATTTGTTACACTATTACATGTTCCCCTGGGTGAGTCACTCAGGGAGACATACCCCTCAGCCATGCAGAACCCACTGGTCTGTTACTAAAATAAATCAAAAAGAGGAAATTACATTAAAAAAAATATCTGTGGTACTTTTGTTTCATGTTTCACAAGCATGTTTCCACTGCTGAGAGCCATATTTGCCTTCAGTGGTCTTGTTTCACTCTTTCAGGGACATCTGTTTTTAAACTTCTGCTTTGTATTTCTCTGTCTCTGGTCACATAAATAGTGTAACTCAAAACATAAAAATAGCTGGTCTATTAACTTGTCTCTTTGAACACAACAAAAAAAGTAGCTTGTGAGACCTAATCCTTTTCTCGTCGACCTAAGAAAGAATGATATTTTCTAATCACAAGGCAAGCGGAAAGTTAGAATAGTTATTTCCTGACTGAGGGATAAAATCTCCTCACACATTTTCACACCAGCTCTTGAACCTCCTATTCTGCTTTCTCTATTGTCCAGAGGTAGTTTCCTTTTACACCAGTGGCATCATCTTCCTTATTAGGAATGGATAGACCAGCTTGGTTCCCATCTAGCCATGTTCCTTGCCTGCCTCTCCTCATCTGCAGCCTGATTTTTTTCTGACTTTCCCCAGTGAACATCAAGACTTAAACAGATATAAAAGTGATGTGAAAAGAGAATCCAGCTCCAGATCTGCTGACTTGACCCAGAGGTCCAGAACTGAAGCAGAATGTTCTAGTGCAGTCTGTGCAACTCCAGCGCCTATGCATGGGCCTAGGGCAGTAACTAGGCCAAAGTTAATTATTATAATGGATGGGAAAACTGCTTTCACCAGAAGCCTACTCGATGGAAAGAGCTTAACATGAAAAATTTTCAGGTTCATGTCTCCATCTTCCCTATATTTGGCTGGTGGAATATTTTTCTGCAATGGCTCTCATTAGCTTTCAGGCATCCCAAGCAGCAGTACAGAATGCTTCAAAAGCATCAACTTTGTGCACACTCCAGGGCCACTTGAGGGGAAACCCCAAGGAACGTGACATTTAAAATAGAAAATAACAGACTTCAGCATCAGTTATCTCCCACTACTTTGCAATGGGGCCTGGGAGCCTCCCACCTGAAGATTTTTGACAACAGGCAGGAGGGGGCACAGATGCTGCTTGCAGAGGGAAAATCCCGGTAATTTTCCCTATGAAGTGTCTCTGTCCAGATAGGCAGCCAATATAAGAAATCACTTACCATGGAAATGACACTAGCAATTTATGTTTCAACAGCTCCTGTGCTCTTTAGAAAAGAAGAGTTTCTCAGTCTACTAGAATCCAGGTTCAAAGCGCAGCCCAAAAATAATATTTAAAAGAGAGAACTGCTACTTTCCATCTTCAGCTGCAGAGTGGTTGCTTTCCCGTTTGTCCTAAACATCATATTTTTCCGTGTGAACAGATAAAGAATGTGTCTCTTTGTTTCTGTGCCAAACAAAATATTCCAGAGAACAGACTCTAGAATGCATACTGGACCGTGAGCTACAACCGGACGTTTTTTCAACCTGCCATAATAAGTGGGAGCTGCCCTCACTTTTCTGTATTGCTTTCCGGACACATTCTGCAAGGAAAATATATTCATGTTATATAGGACCTGATTTTCAAACCTGGCCTCTATTTCTGGGGGCACGTTTTTCCTCTCACAATAAATCATGCCCACATTTGCAACTTTAGCCCTTTTATCCCTTTTCCCCTAATTCATTGCTCAGGCATGATCACACTTGCAATTAATGGTGGGTGTAGATTTGGCACCCACAAAAGTTGAAATGGTTTTTAATTCAGGGCTGTACTGCCCCAAAGTGTGGTAGGTTTTTTACATACATTTAATAAGAGACCCAACAAGCTTACAGTCCAGATAGGCAACATGCAGAAAAAGGGGTCCACTTCACTTCTGATTTACACTGGAGTAAATCTAGAGTTAAGAGAAAAGAGAATTAAGCCCAAGGAAAAGAAGAGCACAGCTGATGCAGGCCAGTTTTGTACAAACAATCCCAAGGTGAAAGGATCTCTGCAATGTAATACAGTCCCTTTAACTACTAGGACAATCTTTGGGCACCCAACATCACAATTTGCAAGAGTGTGCTAAGGTGGAGGAGGGCTTTACTCTTTGCTTAATGAGACAAACTGACTTTCAAGTCTGCATGCATGCACTGTATGCCTTTGATCTTTATCAAGCATTTCAAAATGTTTTGTTGCACTTTTAAACCTACCCTTGTCACGGGACCAACTGATGTCTAAATATTGAATCTAGCATTGTTGTCTACCACAACGTGCAATGTCAACCGTGTTTTTGTTCCTGCAACAGTTTATTGATGGAAGATAATCTGGGCCTAGTTCAGACAGAGTTCACACACAAATCTTTGTCCCTCTTTTTGATTGCAACTAATTTAGGCATAATTCTTCTTGTTCAATATCTCTCAACTGGCCTCCATTACAAGAGATGTCTCTTGTTCTGTACTTCCTACCCAAGCTAACCTGGCTTTATTTTACTGCTTGTAGCTATACGTTATTGTTTTGGTTCAATATATTTTATGAGTTTCTAAGCCAAAGAAAGTTAGAAACACAGTTCAGCCACATAAAAGATGCGCTATATCTGGAAAAATAGCATGACTAGAAAAGATTTAGCAGCTATAGTCAAGGTGAACACACAGTTAAGGCAAACTTAGTCCTAACTTTGCAGCACTGGGAACATGACTCATGAGAAATTCAGTTTGGGACGCCCAGTTCTAATACAATGAAACCTTTGAACTATGAAGTAGGCACTTTATCTAAGCTACACAAGGTTCTGACATATCTGGGAGTGATACAGAGAGATTTTTTTTAGCCACCAAAAAGTTATTATATTTTCCCACTGATGCAATAGCAACATTCTTGAAAGGTCTACAATGTTTTTTTAAAATGAACTCTAAAGTTAGACGTGGGGGTCATCATGCCACAAGCTGTAGGCATGCAATGCTTAACAAAACTTAGACTTAAGTTACGTATTGCTGCTGGAACTAAAAGAAACTCTTAGAAATATTTTTGCAAGTGGGAACTTTAGCGCCTATAAGGCCTGAGTCTCACTTTACACCAAGGTCCCTTACCCCAGTCTCATTGCATAAAGGGGCTGTATAGCAGGTGTAAGCTACATTTAATGTTCATTGTTAGTATAACAATAGCATCTAAAGAGGCCCCCAACAAGATCGGGGCCCCATTGTGCTAAAGTAAGAAAATATATGACCTTGCCCCAAAGAGCTTACAGTTTAGGTAAACACATGGTGGAAGGGGATGTCAAAACACAAGGGGGTGAGGTCTGAGCAGATCTGGGGCAGAGCTTGGGCCATATTGTGCCCCCACCTCCAGCATCCTTACTTGGCCAGCTTGGGACAGCTTGTATGATCTTGTGATTTCTTCACTCTCATATACCGTATTTTTCGCCCTATAAGACGCACTTTTTCTTCCCCAAAACGGGGGGGAAAAAGTTGGTGCGTCTTATAGGGCGAATGCAAAAAAAAAAAAAAAAAAAAGCGCCTCGCTCTCCCGTCCCCGCCGCGCGGGCGGGCTGCCGGGGTTCCCCCCTCCCCACCGCGGGCGGGCTGCCGGGGTTCCCCCCTCCCCGCCGGACCAAAAAAAAAAAGCGCCTCGCTCTCCCGTCCCCGCCGCGCGGGCGGGCTGCCGGGGTTCCCCCCTCCCCGCCGCGGGCGGGCTGCCGGGGTTCCCCCCTCCCCGCCGGACCAAAAAAAAAAAGCGCCTCGCTCTCCCGTCCCCGCCGCGCGGGCGGGCTGCCGGGAGCGTCCCGGTTCCCCCCTCCCCGCCGCGGGCGCGCTCCCAGCAGCCCGCCCACGGCGGGGAGGGGGGAACCCCGGCAGCCCGCCCGCGGCAGGGAGGGGGGAACCCCGGCAGCCCGCCCGCGCGGCGGGGACGGGAGAGCGAGGCGCTTTTTTTTTTTTTTTTTTTTCCGGATTTTGTATTAAAAAATGAGGGTGCGTCTTATAGGACGGAGCGTCCTATAAGACGAAAAATACGGTACATGGCACAAAGTCCATTGAAGAGCAGTTGGGTGGCATTTGACTAAAGAGTGGTTCACAATTAATCCTGCATCTAGTCTCATCACATAGTGAACCAGACTGGCATTACACACACACAAAACTGGAAAGCTTGGCCTTAGATACAAAGAGCTAAAATGGCAATTGCTTTCCACAGAAATTTTTTTAAATGTGGAGTATTAATGCTAAAATTTCCTTTTTTCTTTTTTTTTTTTTTAATAAAAGCACAACATGGAAACTGAACAGTAGTGAAATTTTCAGTTTCTGGGTATTGTTTTGTCAAAAATCCAGAAAATGTCATTTAAAATTTAAAATTAAATTCTTCACTTCGATCAAAAAGCCATTTTGTCTCAAAAATTTTGGCCAGCTCTAGAGTAATGGGGCATAGATAAGAAGACAGAAAATATCATATTGTCTCTGTATAAATCCATGGTACACTCACATCTTGAATACTGCGTGCAGATGTGGTCGCCCCTTCTCAAAAAAGATATATTAGAATTGGAAAAGGTTCAGACAAGCACAACAAAAAATGGTTAGGGGGTATGGAACTGCTTCCATATGAGGAGAGATAAATAAGACTGACTTTTCAGCTTGAAAAAGAGACAACTAAGGGGAGATATGATAGAGGTTTATAAAATCATGACTGGTGTGGAAAAAGTAGATAAGGAAGTATTATTTACTCCTCCTCAGGGTCTAAGGGTCACCAAATGAAATGAATAGGCAGCAGATTTAAACCAAAAGGAAGTATTTTTTCACACAATGCACAGTCAGTCTGTGGAACTCCTTGCAAGAGGATGTTGTGAAGGCCAAGAGTATAATATGGTTCAAAAAAGAACTAGATTAGTTCATGGAGGCTAGGTCTATCAATGGCTATTAGCCAGGTTGGAGAGGGATGGCATCCCAAGCCTCTGTTTGCCAGAAGTTGGGAATGGAAGATGGAATGGATCACTTGACTACCTGTTCTGTTCATTCCCTATGGGGCACCTGGCATTTTAGCCACTGCCAGAAGACAGGATACTGGGCTAGATGGACCTTTGATCTGACCCAGCATGTATGGTTTCGTCTCTAGCTCCACTGATTCAGACATAGGCTGGTAATGGCAAAGTTGTCACCACCTTTACAGCAGTTCAGGAGCCCGTATGAGTTTGTTCAATATCGATCCAGTCCTGAAGAGACAAGTGCTCACATCACAAAACTGTAATCATCATTAGAGCTATTTGTTGAGAATCAGACCTTATAGTGCCTGGTGTCTAAAACACTTGATCTTTGCCCTAGAGTATATGAAACACCTATATGTACTAGCAAGTATCCCAATTAGCTTGGCTCAGTTACATTGGTTACCACGTCTGGCATCCAGGAGCTGTCAAGCTGTCAACACAGTGGATGTTCTCTGATGTGTGTATTCATGGATTTTTCTTCTTTTCTGAAAAACTTAAATGTGCCTGTAAGGCATCAGCTTGACAGCCCTGGAGACTCCATCAACAAAGCAGGTACAGTATGTATAGTTCCTATCTTACAGGGATCGTCTCTAGGCGGTGGGAGGGTAGATAGCACTCCATATTCATTCAGCCCTCAGTCTCTGTTCCTGAGAATGCCAATAAAAGTGCCAATTACAATTTTGTGAGTTAGAGCCTTGTATACTGGAAACTGGGCCGAACCCATTGGACCATTTCACAAGCTGTGCTGAATAGCCATCAAGTGTTATCCCATATGGACCTGACCTGGATTTGACCCAGCTGCCTACAGGTGAAAGATTTATCACTAATTCTCCAAGTTATACTACTTTGCATGAGTTGCTTTTTTAGTCTGTGTTGTGTGTGTGTAGAAGGCCAAATTCACACCACCTATGGCTTCCAAAAAGAGCTGGAAAACCCCACAATGGTCAGTTTGTGACATCTGGTTTATGCACTTGACAGACACATGCCATTCCAGAGAGTAGATCCCATAATCAAACATGAAGTGTAACCAGTGGAATGCCAATGAATCTGCATCATTCCCTCACCTCACCCGCTTTAAAATTAATATGTTAATTCAGGTAGTCACCATGTGTTTGAAGCGCTTCTGAAATATTATGAGAAAGTCCTGGCAAAAGGGACCAGATCCTCAGCTGTCATAAAACAGTGAAGGCTACATTTGAGTCACTGGAGCTATGTTGATGTACCCCAGCTGAGGCTTTGGCTGAGTTACTAGAATGTTGTTCTGATATCATTTTGATGCATGATAAAGGTGCTAACGAGCTACATAGAAAACATGGTAGATCACATAGTCTCCATTATTTTTTATCCTTTGAGGCAATCGAATAAGATCTAAGAAATATCAAAATGACAGCTGAAAATTCTGGATAGTTGTGTTGTGAAAATTAATAAGTGATGATACAAGGAAATATCTCCTCTAGGTTTAACCACATTTATCACCTGCCAAAACCACTCTGCTTGTCTCAATTACAGCATAATAACCTAATTTGCGATCCATCAGCCCATTCATTACATCCTCCTTCAATATCGCCACAACAACTACATCTATTGCAATACCTATAAGAAAATCAATTAATGATGGCTAGGTTTAGGGCAGATGGGGACACACACACACATACATATACACACACACATATAAATAAATACAAGTTCAGCTACTAAAAGAAGAGGAGCAGACACTGGGGAAAATGGCATCCAAGATCATAACTAACAGAAGTTACAAAGAGTCCTGTGGCACCTTAAAGACTAATTAAAGTATTGAAGCATAAGCTTTCATGGGCTAATACCCACTTCGTCAGATGCAGGCAGTGGAAGTATCCAGGGGCAGGTATAAATAGGTAGGATACTTCCACTGCCTACATCCGACAAGGTGGGTATTAACCCGCGAAAGCTTATGCTTCAATGCTTTAGTTAGTCTTTAAGGTGCCACGGGACTCTGTCACTTCTGCAATTCCAGACTAACACGGCTACCTCTCTGATTCTTAAATATCTAACAGGCATTTAAAAGCTTTTCAGGCACTTTTAAATAATCAGACTTAAAGGGGGAAGGTCCAGCCCACTTAACATACCTGGCTCTCCTAACAGATTGTGATTCAGCAGAATGCAAGTTAAAAAATTAATATAAAAAGAAAACTAGCCTTTATAGCCATGAAGAAAGACTTCTCAATATGAACAGAGGTTGCTGTCTAATGATTGAAACTCTATTGCCCACCTAAGTTAAACAAAGTCCCATCTGACAGGGTACAAGTTCCCTTTTAGGAATGCAGAGTGTCAGAGTTACTGGGTGGCCATCGGAGGCAGGAGCAGATGGAGGCTGGCTAGCGTGGAAATAGGCACAGCTAGAATCGGAGAAAGAGCAATTAGTTGAAACTACTGGCAATGGGAGTGTTCCCAGCCAGGTAGTGATGCTGAATAGATTAAAGAAGCTATTTCCCTGAGAAGCACACTGTATATACCCCTAGTATCACCTGGATGGGTCCTGTGGACTGGCTGAACCCTGGTTGATAAGGGCCTATCACAACTCCTGCAGACAATTACTTGTGATGGCTCATTACACTAACTGGTTCAGGGATGACTCATCAGCCTCAGACTCGGGTATCACACAGTGCCAAGCACATTGATGGTCGTCAACACTTAGTTTTTTGATGAAACACGTGCAAGGAAAATTTGATACATTTGTGGGTTTGGGGCGGGAGGTTTTGCATTTGCTTATTTCTCCTACATTGTTTTCAATAAAAAGATTTTTTTGAAAGACTGTAGAATTGATTCTCTTCCAGAATAAAATTTATGAAGGAATTAATCATTTAAAAAATGCCATCACCACCCCCGTGCCACTCTCCCCCTCTCTCCCCCATGAGCTGAACTAGCTACCTCTGCAAAGTAATACAGCCCCTTTAACTACTAGGATTCACAAGCTTTGGGCACCCAACATCACAATTTGCAAGAGTGTGCTAAGGTGGAGGAGGGCTTTACTATTGTTCTCTGAATTCAACAGGAACTTGGCTACCCAAAAAAATTGTATTGCTTTAACTGGAACAGTGTAGTTCAACTGAAACAAAACCCTAGAGTGGAGGCAATTATAGTGGCATAAAAGGGCTTTTTACTGGAACAGATATTCCCTTTCCCATATGCGGGTATAAGTCACCTTTATACCAGTATAACCACATGCACACTAAAGCTTGCAACACTATAACTGTATGGGTAAATATAAATCAGAACTCTGCCAAACACAGATAGACTGGATCAACATTCCATTGTTGACTAGACCTAAAGATTTAATATCAAGATCATTCAACAGGGGCTGATGTTTTTGGGTGCTTCCATTATGGGGTGCCCAATTTAGACAGCGTAAAGGGAGCCTACATTTCCAAAACAGGGTGCTCAGCCCTTTCTGAAATTTCTTTGAAGTTAGGCATCTAAAAATTGAGAGAACCCAAATAAATCTTACTAAGTTAACTTTGTATTTAGTTTCTTCAATATGAAAGACAGAATTAAAAAAACAATACCATTTTAGCCATGTGTATCTTCATAAATAGCACACATTCAAATCTGAAATTAGGGCGATTAGATCAGTAAAAAAAATGAAAATATAATTCCACAGTTTAGCAGTCAGAACACTTCGAGATTCCAGATTCCTTGTCAAGTTTGGTCCTGTATGGTTCTTATGCCAGCTTGGCTGGGGTCTCTTGTCTCTCAAGAGATAAAGCTGTTTTCTGCATGAAAAGGCTAGTGTGTGCTCTAGGCGTGCCTAACCAGTATTGTCTCATTACTAACATTTTCAGTTCTACAATAACATGCTATGCCACGTACACGAATAGCCCCGTGACAAATACTTTATTGCATATGTTCCCATGAGAGAGGTGGTAAGCATGCAAGATTTGCTGTCATTCTCTCCAAGGTATGTTAGCTTTAGAATATCTCACAGATCTCTCACACATTCATTTTATCTCGGTTTTCTATCTACTTTAATCATTTCTGTTAGGTCCATCACAATGTTATCTACATACCAGGCCTTTACTGAACACTTGCATTTGCACTGGTATATAATGTATGGTCATGTTTTTCAGCCTCCTTTATATTCCTTCCACAGCATGTATGAGCTAGCACAGCCCAAAAGCTAGTTCTTCTGTTTGTTTTCTTCCCTCCTTGATTATGGGCCTTGACTTAAATGTCAGAAGCATGATCTCCAGTAATGGAAGTAAAACCCACTGGGCAAATATGACAGAATGACCGATTCATTGCAAGAACTGACACAGAGCCAAATCTCTATTGGACATTCCCGCGTCCTATCAAGAGGTGACTCAACATACAGTGTGCTCCGGTATACAGGAAAGCGCTATGCCACGTCTTTATACTGAAGCGAGGGGAGGGTCCTGCCATATGACATCCTCAGGTTCATCAACCTTTGGGCCTGCTGCCACCAGAGAAAGAAGAACCAGTATCCATAACAGATAAGGAGCTTAAACAAAAGCTGCATCTCTGAGCCCCCTGGTATTCAATCACACATTTAGGAGAATGGTCCCTGACCTTTTCCCCCTCACATACACACCCCGCAGAGCTGTCGTCATAGCCCCCCCCCCCCCTCCTCCACTGCCAACCTTCTCCTGATACCAACACACACATCCCCATTTGGACTTTCCAGATATTCAGCTTTTTTGTTACCCATACAGGCTTCCTGCCCTTTCAGCTGATGTCAGACATAGGCCTAACAGCTGGGGAAAGAGAATGGAGGGAACGTCTGAGGATGGCAGAAGAATGAACTGGCCATAAAGGAAACAGGGAGATGCAAGACTACTCAGGACAACAAATGTGAGTTTTCCATAAAAATGAAGACTTCTTCCACTCTCACTGAGGGGCCTTATCCTATCAACCAACCTGAGGTGAGGGGATATGTGCAGAGCTGCCCTGAGGCCACCACAAGGTGCTTTGAGGCACCCACTCATCTACTCTGGGGTAACTCATGATCAGGAAAAGGGGGGGGGGAGGGATAAATTAACCGAATGAAAAATTCACCCAGTTCTAGCTGCACTACAGCAGTGCTGTTTCATTAATTGCACAACAAGGAAGTGCTCAAAATAGATTTATATCAGTCAGACCAATACACCAACAGCGGATAGACAGATCATTTAAATTGATAAAACCTGATTCACAAATAAGGGAGCAAAGAACGTGTTTGTTTTTTATGAGGCTGGCACCGGATGCAGCATTGAAAGGAAGACCTTGCGTAGATTTCAAATGGTTTTATGCATCTGTTTTTCTTAAGTTCTTTGTCTAAATGCAAAATAGGCAATAAAATCCAAAGACAAACAAAGCTAACAGTATATAAATATTGCCTATGCGTCATGGGGCATAGGGAGGTGTGTATTCTAGGTGATGCAGATTGCAATGCCAATAATTAAGGTTGCCCAATGCTTCCTATTATAACATCCTGTATTCACTTGCTTATAACTTAGTGGTAATGTCAAGGTTCATTATAAACTAGTGGCTAATGTTTTTCCTCCTTTCTTATTTTCAGACAACACTCCACTTCCAGGTTCCAGCCAGACCAAAAGCAGTTAGGGTATGTCTTCACTACCTGCCGGATCGGTGGGTAGTGATCGATCTATTGGTGATCGATTTATCATGTATCATCAAGATGCGATAAAACAATCACCAAAGGCACTCCCATCAACTCTGGAACTCCAGCTCACCAAAAGGCGCAAGCTGGAGTCTACGAGGGAGTGCGCCGCCAACCGCTGCCGCCGTGAGGATGGCAGGTAAGTCGGCCTAGGATGCGCCAACTTCAGCTACGTTACTCACGTAGCTTAAGTTGCGAATCTTAGGTCGACCCCTCCCCCTAGCGTAGACCAAGCCTAAGATACCATGAGTGCTTCTGTCAGATTTCCAACACAATTAGAAGGAGAAACCAACAATCCTATCAGAGAGCTTATTAAAGAAAAGCTTGGTTGGTCATGAAGTGTACACTTCAGCTGCTTGCTCTCTGTTGTAAAAGGGGTCACCTCACTCACGGGGGGTCGGTGAGTCAGAAACAGCAGGTACCCATCCTGATGTGTGAATTTCCTTATTTCCATCCACACACAGATATTTGCACGGTGAACAGTCATCCCCCAATATCTCTGTGAACAAAACACTTCTCAAAAGACTCTTTGTGGAAACACAAACAAAAAAGGGGTGTGACTGTAGTAAAGTTTTAAAAACACCAAACCTGCTCAGCACTGTTAAGAATTCTAGAACATTTTTCCTACTGTGCATGCAGGTCTAATCTAGATGGTAAGCCCCAAGGACAGACAGACTGTCTCTTTTCTGTGTTTGTATAGCACTAAGCACAATGGGGTCCCCAATCCCAGCTAGGGCTTTGGGGTGCTATAATAAAAATATTACTACAAATCAGAATTGTACCACACGGTGTCCTGGCACATTTTCCTCCACTCTTTTCTTACACCGTTGTCCTTTGAATAACAATGCATTGCCCTACATAGGCAACTAAACCGGATAGAGGGGGGACATTTTGTGATGCCCTAATAATTAGGAACACTAAAATCAACTCTAATTTCTCTTTCGAGATTCCCCATTCAGACCCACATTAACCAGTGCACTGTCACAAGGCCCCAACCACTGTGACTGGTGGGGGAGGAGGGGGAGCTTCCTGCTCACACACACTCCAAAAGCCAACCCAGGGTCCGGATGGGGGCAGAGCCAACATGCCAGAGCAGGGAGCCAGGCCATCCCCAGAGGACAGGAGCTTCTGGGTGATAAGTACAGGATGGGCTCACTCTTCAACGGCCTCACCTGGGGCTACCACTCCCCAGGGGTAGGGAAGGTGGGCTCCTCCCAATCGCTATAGTGCATAGGGCCCCCAAAATTCTTTCATCCAACACCATCCCCATTTCACTGGGTAGTCCCTGCTTCAGTTGCAGATCCTTTCCTCTCATCCAGCAGCTCAGATGTGCATTTGTGAGCATGAGCAGCATATCATTGAACCAGGGCAACTCTCTGTGTGCCTCTTCCAAAGCCCATCTCAGGCAAAATTCCTATTGACTGCAATGAGCTTTTGATCAGGCCATTAAAGTGATGTGCACACATTTCTGCAGATCTTGTGCGCATATGCACAGAGTCTGAAAAACAATCCCATAACCCCCTTCAGTTCAAGGTGAATGATTACAGTGTCAACAGCTGCAAAGACAGCTCCTGGTAGACAGGCAAATGAGTTACAAGGCTCTTGAAGGTCAGCAGACACCAGGCGGAATCTGAACCTGTGATAAAAGAAAGGAGGATGGTCTCAGAGGGGGAGCAGCTGCAGAAGCACTCGGTGGCCTGACATCTCCAAACAGAGAGTTACAAGCAGATGGAAAAACTATTATTATTTATATTGCAGCAGCAGCTAGTAACCCCAGTCATGGATCCAAGCCCCTTTGTGCTAAGTGCTGCACAAATACAGCACCAAAAAGATGGTCCCTCCTTCAAGAGTTTACAAGCTAAGATCACCCAACTCATTCTATATTGCATCATACAATGGAGAGGTGGCACAGAAGTGTTATCTAAGTGCCCAGTTGTTGCCTTGCCTATTTACTAAAAGTTTTGTTCTGAGATAAAACCCATCCTGTTAGGAATGCATGTAGTTGTGACCAGTGTCTTGTGAAACAAGACATAGGGAGCTAGTCTGAGATACCTTTTTATTTGCGACATGAGGGATACCGGTATAAGAGTCACCCCCGCAGCATTCTACACTGCAAAAAAAAAGTCTGACACCAATATTATTAGCTAATCTAGGATAGACTGATAGGTACTTGGATGAATGGGTTTGCTACAGCTGCAAAAGGCAGTGAAGTACATTGGGGAGGAAAGAAAAGGATTCTAGGACCCACTGAAAATGAGCTCCATAGCCCACGAAAGCTTATGCTGAAATAAACGGGTTAGTCTCTAAGGTGCTACAAAGTCTTCCTCGCCTTATTTATGGATACAGACGAACACGGCTGCTAATCTTCAACCATTTACAACATGGCTTAGGTGCAGCGCTACACCCCATTCTGCCCAGATAGACTCCCTCAGGATACCACCCTTTGGTTTCTCCAGGAGCACAAGCACTGGGAAGAGGGACTTGTACCTTCTCTCTGTGTAGCACATTCATGCAGAGCTGCCTTAATGGAGCCCCGAGGGCTCAATCCCGTCAAATGGGAGGTATAACCATAACCCAGCAGAGTACTGGAATGGGGAGCAGGCTTCTTGCCTTCCAATGGGATTATTCCTGTGCTTAACTTTAACCATGTGCTTAAGTGCCCTGCGGCTGAGGGCCAGAGTGCTCAGCAGGATCAAGTCTCAAATATTTTCTGCTGTTCTGGGGAGGGCGGGGGGGAAGAGCTGTGTTCTACTATACAGCAAGTCAATTCTTTCAATGCTGTATTTGTTTTCGCTGTTCATTATTATGGGAAATGGAAATGATGTAAGATTATATTTTGAATGGATTTGGCCAACCTTAAATTATTTTAGGGTGGTTTTTTTTAACTCCAAGTTACCATTTTACAGTCAGGTTGATCCAACAATGGGGGTGCGAAGAGTATTACAAAATAGAGTAAAAAATGCTGCGCGCGCACACACACACACAAGCTGGGGTGAGTGACAGGATTGCTGACATTCAGATCAAGCCTGTCTGCATTTTTTCTGTGTTTCAACAACAACCTGCCAACAGATTGGCCTACTCTAGTTTTCTGTAGGACAGAGGTTACGTTTATCGTACCAGGAATGGCTGAAGTTATTCATGTTCTAACCTGGGGACAGAGGCTATTACAGGTGTAGAAATAGAAGCCCTGATTCAGCAAAGCACTTAAGTATATGCCTAACTGAGCACATGAAGTAGTCTCATTAAAGTCAATAGGACAACTCACATACTCCAAGTTAAGCACATAGTGGTTTTGATGGATTGGAGCCAGATTCACTACAGCAGGCACAGAGAGGTGGAAATTAAACATCCCTGTGCCTGCTGAGCCACTTGCTTAGCAGAAAAGACAATGTAATGCCAGCAAGAGGCTCCTATAAAAGTCTACCAGCAGGGGTTACATTATGGCCCAGAGCATTTATCAGCCTCATCTCCCCTTTCCAACACCAAGGTAGGGTCAAGGTTATGAGCAGATCCCAGCAATGTCTGTTTTGAGGCCCCATTTGTGCCTCTTGGGGCATTGCCTAGATGGTTTTAGATACCATGTTATGCCACTCTCTCCATTAACCCATCCATAGAGAACAGTTTCAGGGAGTCAGGAGGAGGCCATACTAGCCATGTGGCCAAACCATTATAGTTCACACCTTTTAATGACTGCAGTCACACTCTGCACGTTCAGTCTTCTACGGATGTCATTTCTTATTCTGTCATCAGACCTAGCATACAGCACAGGCGACTCATTTCAAAGGTTTGTGGCACCAGCTACTTTGTCCGTTCCCACATTTTCACAACCACATAGAAGTGTGGTTAAAATGAACATTATGTATAATCTGGTTTAGTTGTCATGGACACTGATTTAGGGTTCCAAACGTTTTATTCAGGCATGTGACTATTCTACTGGCAGTAGCTATCCCCTCGTCAATATCATCTTCATTGCAGTTGTCATCTGTTATGATGGAATCCAAGTAGCAGAAACGGTCTACTTGTTCAATGTCTACACTGTTAATGACTACTTTAGCCTGTTTCTTGATTTGTGATGTTACCATTAGTTGGTCTTCTGTTCACTTATTTTTAATCTCAGTTCTCTAGCTGGTGTGTACAGGTCAGCTGTTGCTTCTTGCTTGTATTCCTCTTTAGTAGTATCATTACAATATCATCTGCAAAGTCAAAGCAATTGAGAACTTGCCTTGGATGTAGCCTCCACTAATGCTTCAAAACACTGAACTACAAAGTCATTTTCACTCTGTCTCTCTCTGACCCAATGACTATTTAGATATTTTTCCCTAGTGGAAAAGTGAAAGAGAAAGCTCTTTCAAATTAAGTGTGTGTGTGCGCGCGCACGCACGCAAGTGCGAGAGAAAATATGACTCTGAAACTGAGAGGTGGGAAAGCCCAGTACAGGCCCCCAGCACCAACCACTCTTTCATTATTGGTTCACACCAAGAGGGAGGCAGCAGTGCACATGATGCAAGGCAGAACTATAGATGCCAAAGAAAACATAGGTGCCAAGTTTAGGCACCTACAGGGTTTGGTGGGAGTTTTGAGCATTGCAGAGCCAAAATTTGGATATAGGTTCCTAAACACAAGATTTAGGTGCCTAAGTACCTTTGTGGATCTAGGCCCAAGTGTTTCATCTCTCCTCCTGCTGAATGAATGACCCCAGCAAAATAACTAACCCTAAAAGGGAAAAGAGCGATACTGACAATACACAAAATGCTCAAATATAAAAACAGAAAAATATTTTCAATAGACCTTCAGTTACACTAATCCTAGGTGTTCATTTATTACACATCACTGTTGTAACGTTGCAGACAGAAGGGTGAGTTTTAAGTTAACAGCATCTCTTTAAACTTCTCAGCATGCGTGTGTCATTATCGTACATTACACATGGGGAAACTGAAGTAGAGTTGTTAAGTGACTTGCTCAAGATTACAGGACTTCATGGGATAAGTGGCCAGGGTTGAAGTAGAGAATTATCTTCTCTTTCCAATTGGCGTTTGATCCCCAAGCTGTATTTTATGCTTTGATCGTTGAGTAATAATGACAGTTGGCATCTGCTATAGATGCCCAAAATCAAAGGGGAATTTAAATGAAAGCATTCATAAAAGAGATCAAAAGTTCCAAGATATGGTACTCAAGGCAGATTTTAATTAGATACAGCTATTGGATAGTAACATTTACACCAATTATCCAGGAGCTTTGTGAGTGCTATGGTAGGTAACATTCTGGTTCAATACACTGGACACACACCTAAAGGGCAATTTTGAACTGCTGGTTCACTGTAAATGGATTAGACAGGTACCTGGAGCTAAAGTGGAATCCTTGAGCCAGTAAGTATGAGTTTAACTGAGTTTAGGATAATAAGGAAAGAGAATAGAGTAAGCTAGTGGGCAACAGCATTTAGGTAGATCCCAAAGACAGTGTTTAAATATACATTAAAAAAGGATCAAGAAGAAAACAAGAGAAAGAGAAAAGGGAAACCATAACACAAGACCCAGGGAAGAGAAAAATCTACTGCAACAGGAAGAACAGGAGGAAAAGTATGTAATACACATGCCTCAGTAATAACCCCCATCTCCAGCATGAGCATCAGAGCCTTGGGAATGGTCAGCCCCTTCTGCCTCAAGCATATATAAAAGAAAAAAAGAGCAAATAATTCTTCCCTGGGAGCTGACATGTAGGAATAAAATTGGACTCCACTATTTGCATCATCATTAAACAATTAGCATGCACATCATCTAGTTCAGCCCATAGAATCAATCTCAAATGCACTGGCCTATCATGAACGCGTCTGTCACATGCCTGGTGTCAATACTCAGTAACCTCTACCGTAGTACGCAAGAGAAGCCAGCATCAGGACTGCCAAAGAAAACTACAGTTTTTAGTATCCATAAAAGGACTGATACTTGACTGGACAGCAGAACATATTGTGTGGAGTCACTTAGTCCTTATGTACACAGATTAGATTGCATTCCATTTTTTTAATTTTTTTTTTTAAGATTTGGGGAATTTACAACACCACACACACACACAACACCACCTCACTAATGCTAACAGTGGTCAGAGGGATTTGTTTTTAGCATCTTGTTGATTAAACTGGCTGAAAGCAAATGCAACTTTAAAGAGATGGCAGCAGAACTGACAGACAAAAGAGAAAGAAGTTAACCTCCCATTTCAGGAAATGCAGAGAGAGAGAAAAAAGCAAATATCACATGATTGAAGTGGCTCCAGTAACAAAGAAGAATTGATCATCTAGAATTTAGATTAGTCCATTTTCTTACATAGTGCAGACAGACTGATTCAGACAGTTTCTTCTGGGGGTCTGGAATACACTACAGTAAACCCTCGACTTAACGGACCTCGATTTAACAGACTTCGGATGCAACAGACAAAATTTCTAAGCAAGTCTGGTGCATCCGAAATCCATTTGTCGCGGGCTGGCTGCCGGCTCCCGCCTGCGGGCGGGCGGGCTGGCTGGCTACCGGCTCCCGCCTGAGGGCGGGCTGGCTCCCGGCTCCCGCCCGAGTCCCTCATTCGGGCGGGCTGGCTGGCTGCCGGCTCCCGCCCGAGTCCCGCCCGCGGGTGGGCTGGCTGCCGGCTCCCGCCCGCGGGTGGGCTGGCTGCCGGCTCCCGCCCGCGGGTGGGCTGGCTGCCGGCTCCCGCCCGCGGGTGGGCTGGCTGCCGGCTCCCGCCCGCGGGTGGGCTGGCTGCCGGCTCCCGCCCGCGGGTGGGCTGGCTGCCGGCTCCCGCCCGCGGGTGGGCTGGCTGCCGGCTCCCGCCCGAGTCCCGCCCGCGGGTGGGCTGGCTCCCGGCTCCCGCCCGAGTCCCGCCCGCGGGTGGGCTGGCTGCCGGCTCCCGCCCGAGTCCCGCCAGCGGGTGGGCTGGCTGCTGGCTCCCACCTGCGGGTGGGCTGGCTGCTGGCTACCACCCGGCTCCCAGCAGCAGGCGGGCTGGCTGCCGGCTCCCGGCTGCCGCCTGGGTCCAGCCAGCGGGCTGGCTGCCGGCTCCCGGCTGCCGCCTGGGTCCAGCCAGCGGGCTGGCTGCCGGCTCCCGGCTGCCGCCTGGGTCCAGCCAGCGGGCTGGCTGCCGGCTCCCACCTGCGGGCGGGCTGGCTGGCTGCAGGCTACCGCCTGAGGGCGGGCTGGCTGGCTACCGCCTGCGGGCAGGCTGGCTCCCGGCTCCCGCCCGAGTCCCGCTAGCGGGCGGGCTGCCGGCTCCCGGCTCCCGCCCGAGTCCCGCCAGCGGGCGGGCTGGCTGCCGGCTCCCACCTGCGGGTGGGCTGGCTGCTGGCTCCCGGCTGCCGCCCGGGTCCCAGCAGCCGGGACCCCGGCGGGCTGGCTGACGGCTGCCACCCGGGTCCCGGCAGCACGCGGGCTGCGGAGCTGCCGCCCCGATCCTGTGGCAGTCGGGCTGCTGCTCCGACAGCTCGGTTTTTTTTTTATTATTAAATAACGGACTTTTTGATTTAACGGACACCCCCTCGCCCGAATTAGTTCGTTAAATGGAGGTTTTACTATAATTCTCTTTTCAGCTGTCTCAGTACTTCCGCAGTTCCTCCATCCTCCTCACTAAGCAAGTGCATCAAAATTTAAACCATGAGAGAGACAAGGTGAGGGAGGAAATCTCTTATGCGTCCACAACTTCTGCCTTTTGGGCTACACAGAGCTCCTCTTTAATCATGGCAGTTCTAGATGGGGCAGTTGCGCCCTTCTCATTGAAAGCTAAAGATCTCACCACTGTCTCGTACTCAAGAGGCAAACGGTGCCTGTGCTTAGATGCAGGCAGCTCCAGATAACATCTCACCTGAGGGGAATTACTCAGAGTTTAGGCTGGTCAAAGTGTGTGCATCGCAGCTTAAGAATAGGTGAACTGTGTTGGAGAAGACAAGAAAAGACCCAAACTATGAACTGAAATGGAATCTTTGTGGCATTTGAGGGTGGAAGGAGGGCACTTGATATAAATATAATTTATGTTTATTTCAGCACACCTCAGCACTTCCACTTCAGGCTGTAACTAGGCAGTTCCTAGGTCACACAAGCACTCCTTACTCACATTAGCAGTCCCATGGAGTTGACCATCAGTGCTAGCAATTGTTGCAGGATTGTTTCCAAATATATTGGCATCCTTGCAGCAGGTCTTTCTCCTGAGGTCTCCCGCCTGATTTCTAAACCAAAGAGCATCCAACATATTTTGAACTTCCAAAAGGTTCTCCAAACCGGTTAGTGTCTCCAGGCTCACCCCTAGCACAGCCGCTTTATTTTGGACCACAGATTTGTTGCTCTTCTCTACACATAAGCAACAGCTATCACACAGGACAAGCTTTGTATCTATGAAGGATGGATATCTTCCCTGGGCTGGTTCTGCTTGCAAAACCTCTTGCCCAAAAGTACTCCAATTGTTCTGTTCCCAAATCTCGTTGCCAACTGGAATTTCCACTAAGGACTTAAACCTTCCTTTCAACAAGGCCACCAGCCTCTAGCAGCCTGAGATGCATGAATTCAGAAAGGATGGCCTCAAACTTTTTCTTGTCAACATTGAACAGGCATGCTAAACTACTGGTTACCTTGGAAGCTAGAGATAGAAAAGACCTTTTCAGTCATAGTCCCAGTCAATCCTGCCATGGCACAGTGAGCATCACATAATGCTTCTCTTTGTATTTTACAAGACCTTCAGCCTTCTGCAAGGAGGCCACATAATGAATTCCTGTTTTTCAAGTTACACTTTTTATAAGAAATACCTAAAAAGGTGAAATTTTAGACCAATTTAAAAAATGAAACTGTCTCCTACTCCACAAAAAACGGAAATGTCTCTAGCCCAATGCAAGTCATATACATGTGTGCAAAGTAAATGCAAAATGCTATCAAATCCAAATCCTCTACTCATTTGCAGTAGCAGGATCCTATCTTGCAACCTTACACTCTTGGTAGTGCTTTAGACTCACTTTGCATAGGCATGTGTAACTGCGTAAGTGATAAAAGGGAGTTATGAAAAGTGTCCCTCAACTGAGGTAATGAACAGTCAAAAAATCTCTAATAATCAATCAAATATCTTCCAAAGCATTTCCGGTGTTAGTAAAGAACACACACACACATTGTGGAGTGTAGAAAGAGAATGAGAAGTGGTCTAGAGAATTTGAGCATTTTAGTGCTTTGGAATTGATTGCCACAAGATGTTTTTGGACTCCACAATCTTCGCCAGATTCAGAAAGAGATTGGGTATTTATAAAATAGCTGATCAGAAAATTCCTCTTTCCTCGCCCCTGAAAAAGCAAATTTAGATTTTCAAAAAATATCAAAACAAATTTTTATCTGAAAACAGAACATTTTGATTTGGAAATGCCACTAGTGCATGATGAGAGATGCAGTTCGGTCAGAGGTCTAGCCTAAAATGGAAAGAAAATGAAAATCGGTATCAGAATACATCTCAGAACACAAGGAAGTATCAAAACACAAGGAAGTATCAAAACTCTTCAATGGAGAATTTTGGGCAAGATCAAGCCAATGATCCAATTGATGAAGTGGCCAAATTATTAAATGTAAATATTTATAGGCTGATAGTTCTAAATCTACAACAGCAAACTTTATTCAAATGAAAGGTTTTATTTGGGGATTAGAGCTATTGTTTTCTTCAATTCAGACCTGGCATTGTGTTTTGAGTTCTGTTTTAGTTCTGCAGCAAACCACATTGAATTCCATTCATCAAACGCTCAGGGGTGTCCTGTGTGCACGGGGATGTCAATTACTATCAGACTATCCCCGTAAAAATAGACATCCTGGGAAACGCCACAAAAGTGACGGTGGGAGTAGTCCCGAAACTCCCTTACCCAGTTCTCATTGGCTGAGACTTCCCCGGGTTTGATAGCCTACTCCCCGGAAGGGAGGCGGAGAGAGATAGCACTGGGACCCAGGATATGAACCCTGTAGGTAGCGGCCTCCCAGTTTTCTGGGAATTTGACCAGGAGTCATTCTCCCCACCTGGGGAGCCCAGGAAGTCTCAGAGAGAAAGGAGGGCAGCTAAGAGGTTGGAAACAAGGATCTTGGCCCCATAACAGAAGGCCGCTCTTGTGGGGAAGAGAGTAGGCCCAACTAGAAAAGGGGCTGGGCAAGCTACCAGAGATCCCGTGGCTGGACCTAGTTCCCCGCAGACTTCCCTCAAGAGGGAGACAGAGGGAGATACCCCGGAATTGAGACCAATTGGCCCTTCAATGGAGAATTTTGGGCAAGATCAAGCCAATGATCCAATATCCGCTGATATCCGCGGGGACATAGTTGAGGTAAATGGGGTCCCTGTAGAAGGGAGAGCCAAGGGACGAGGGCCATATCCTATATAATAATCGGCTAGAGAAGTTTGTGTGAAGCCGTCATGCGCAGTAGAGATGGCCCGGACGAATGGCATGCTGGGGGTTGTAGTTCGGAGGCACAAAATGGCCACCGCGCGTGCCCGCCTGAGGGATCCTCACTCACATGGAGCTAGAGCACCAAGGAGCAGTTATACATATAAAGTTAGACATAGTTGGAGGGAGGTGGGGGGGGGGGGTGGAGGGGTTCGGGAGCTGAGTGAGGAGGGGTCATTGGGGGGGGCAGGAGCTGAGTGGGGGGGCTGTTGGGGGGGAGGGAGGGAGCTGGGGGTGGGTTGGGGAGGGAGGGAGCTAGGCGAGGGGGAGGCGTTGGGGGAGAGCTGGGCAAGTGGGGGGGCCGTTGGAGTGGGGGGGGAGGAGGGAGAGAGCTTAGCGAGTGGGGGGGCCGCGAGCCGTTTCCATTGGCCCGTGTCCACGGGCTTTTACACTAGTTATGTAATAAAGAAGGATCTATTGTACAGAGTAGTACAAATCCAAGACCAAGTGGTGGAACAGCTATTAGTACCGCAGAAGCATCAGAGGGTCGTGATGGACCTAGCCCATAGCCACCTGTTTGGGGGGCACCTAGGGGTAGATAAGACCCTTGACTGCATTCTGCAAAGGTTCTTTTGCCCCAGAGTGTATGCGGCTGTCTGGCGATATTGTGCCTCCTGTCTGGAATGCCAATTACACAGCCCACAACCCCACTTACGGGCCCCTTTGGTACCTCTACCAATCATCGAGGTCCCGTTTGAATGGATCGCTATGGACCTGGTAGGGCCACTGGAGAAGCCCACCTGCGGCCATCAGCACATATTGGTTGTGCTGGACTATGCCATGCAATACCCTGAGGCTGTGCCCCTCCAGAACACGATGTCCAAGACTATAGCCAAGGAGTTGGTACAGATTTTCTCCCGAGTAGGGATACCCAAGGAGATCCTGACAGACCAAGGGACCCCTTTGTCTCCAAGTTGATGAAGCACTTGTGCGCCATGCTGCACATACGGACCCTAAGGATGTCAGTCTATCACCCTCAGACCGACGGCCTGGTCAAATGTTTCAATAGAACATTGAAGAGCATGCTAAAGAAGGTAGTGAGCCGGAACGGGAAGGATTGGGACGCCCTGCTCCCCTACCTACTGTTTGCTGTGTGGAAGGTACCACAGACCTCAACTGGATTCTCCCCATTTGAGCGAGGGGGGGGGTCGTTGGAGGGGTTGGACACCACCCTCGAGGCATATTCAACAAGTAGGTGTGCAACACGCACAGTTCAAGTGGACTGCTGAATCTAGTGTAGGAGTTTTCCAAGTGGTTAGAAAGCTATGAAACCAAGGCAGACATAATGGATGGGATTTTCAAAAGACATCAGCCTAATTCTGTTTCCTCTCCCACTGAAGTTCATGTAAGGTAAGCCAATGATTTCTAATGGGAGCAGAGTTTTGCCAATGCTGAGACTTTTGAACCTCCTCCCCGCAACCTTCTCCAGAGTGTCCCACAACTTTGATTTTAATAGTGGATCAAGGAGCATGGATGAATATCATGCTCAACATGCTCAAAACATAGTTTAGCCTTGGGGGAAGCACATAGCATCCATGAATCATCCCAACTACTCAGATCTTTGCTGCCTTGAAAGAGCATGAGAAGAGAACAAATGAAACCATGAACCAGAGTTACTGGCAGAACCAACTTTGCAACATGATGAAATGTTTAGTTATTTTTGGATAGGCTTTTTATTTCTGACACATTGTTTGGAGGATCTTACCTGGCAGCAGCCTTTTGGAGGAAAGGAAATAATATTGACCACGCTGAAACCTTTTACACACATACTCTCGTACTTAGTTGGAAAGTGTATAACAAAACAAAAAAAAATCTGGTATCCTTAGACAGTCTTATTGAATATTTCATTGCACACCATTTTCAGATCACAGTGAGGAATTGTTCTCCATGACCTATTCCAGAATCTATATTACTGTCATTTTGGATGTCCCAGCTCCCTACACTGTACAAGACAGGAGCTTGTAAACGTGGGGGGCAAAGAGAGTCCTTAGACACAAGACTAATGGTCAAAATGTAAGGAGTGGGAGGAGAGGAAGAAAATATCAGGGATCCCGAAGGGACAGCCCCACCTCCATGACAGAAGTATAAATCACTCCATACCCATCTTCTTAAATATATATATATATATATATATCTCCTTGTTTTCATAAACTACTGTAAACATCTTTAGTCTTGTATGGGGTCCAAGCTCCTACCTTACCATGTGATCAAACAAATACATGGGACAATAGTTGCAAAGCACGGAGGACCCAAGACATAGCTAGTGAAGAGAACAAACTTTCTTAGGCCAGAAATGGGTTTTAAAGTGCTGTTCTACTCTGAAGAGCAACTGTAAAAACAGCACTTTGTAACTGCTGGCTTCAATGCCTGAGATGCGCTTTTACTGTTTTTAATCCTCTAGGCCTTGTAGAGCCGGCACAGTTCACAGGAAGTGAGCTGGAGTCCATACGTACTTTAGATCATCAACAGAATCGTTTACGACTTTCTAGTCTGATGCATCTGTGCAAACCATTTGAAGGCTCTCTGTCACAGGTGTCAGAATTTTGTCTCAACACCCTTCATGATTGGTGATAATGCGTGAAACGTAAGGAAGCCAGCTTGACTCTCAGAGTTCAGGCAGAGTTTGCAGGGCTGGCAGTGTGAGAAAACATTTCTACTTTTAAACTGAGGATATTTGAACCAGACAGACAAAAAAATGGGACCTTACAGTGCTTAATTTTCCTACAGTGTCTCTTTTCAGAGTAGGCCTACCTGTTAAGGAAGAATCTGAGAGAGGACACTTGGTTTAGATCAAATGGAAGGCTGAAGTTATAGGAAATGACTGGAAAGAAGGCACACAGAGAGAGCAAGAGAGAGAGAGATCCAGGAAGTAGTTAGAGGATGTGGCGGAGTGAGAGGTGGTATCAGATGACAAGAGAAGAGAGATTTGATTTTATCATTGCTTTGTGACTGTTTTTCCATTTTCTATACCAGATCAGAACTGGGGGGGAGGGGGGAAAACAAAAAAAAACTTACCTTTCCGGCTGTCATCTTATCTTCAAACACACTCTCAAAATTAGTAAATTAAGTACCTCAGTAAAGAAATCATGCTCGACCCCATGCTTACACAGGGGGAGGGTGTTTGTACTAATACAGTAATTAGAAGTTGAAGGCAATTTCCTTTTATTTTAAAGTTACTTCCACAAAAACGTCTGAGAATCTGGAGTCATTTTTGCTCCAAGTGTACTACTTTCACAGCCTGCCAAACAAGGTAGAAGCAGACGCTGGTCAGAAACGGAAACTTTGACAGCAGTAAACCTCATTGCACGCAAGTACCTACCTCTTCCAGACTGACTAATGCAATTAAATTGCCCTTTCTGAAGCAGAGAACAAGCTTATTTTTATGTTGCAGTAGCACTTAGAGGCCACAGGCCCTCATTTTACAAAGCACAGTAGTAAGAAACAGTTCCGGCTCCAAAGATCTCATAAGCTAAGTAATGGACAGACAAAAGCGGGGCAAGGGTTGGAGGTGGAAACCAAAGGAGGGGGACTTCACAGATCACAGCCAAAGCAGAAAAATGACGCTCAAATCTCCCAAGTCCCAATCAAGTGCCCTGCGCATTAGGCATGTCTCGTGTACTTTAATGATCTGTCACCTTCCAAGCTGAATGTCAAGATGTCATTCCACAAAAGGATCAATTCATTTTCAGTTACCTTTGTGTTTGAATCACTTCCTTGTACATTATGCAACGACACTGGAATGATCATCAATTCATATAAAAGCAAATCCATTTTAAATTATACTTTTTCGTTTGCACAATTAACCCCCAAAAAACCATATCAAAACCCACCCTTTCTGGATGGTGTCACCCATGTTAGGCCACATTTTCACCTATATACTGACAACACAATTGCTAAATCCTTCAGTTAGAGACATCAACCAACTATTGCCAGGTGAGCTTGGGAGGAAGGTCTCATCCCCTTGCCCTTGCATGTAGAATATTGCAAAATAAGACAATTATGAGGTACATACCCTCTTCTGAAGCATCAGGATTTAGTCACTGGTCGCTCTTTGGAGCGGGGACTGGTTGTTGTTCTGCATATGTGCAGTATCTAGCATGATGTAATCCTGGTCCATGACTGGTACTCTGAGGTGCTATGGTTATACAAATAAAGAATTATTAATAGTAGATGGACTGTGATCTGAAGCAGTATATTCCTATCACTAGATCACTACATGGTAAAAATCACTGGCAAAGGAGGAAAATATGGGGTTGTCTCCCTTTTTTGGTTCTCTATGAAGTGATCTGAAAGGTTTTTCTCCTCTTCCCAAAACAAAAGTTTGTCCTAGCTTCTTTTTTCCTATTAGAAATTCAGTTCTTGTCTGCCCTGCTTTCCCCTGAAAAACTCTGGATGACTGGAGAATTAGTAGGTATCAAAAACATCATGCAAGTGAAACCTGATCAACGGAGAAGAAAAGCAATTTTTATCCAGGCCATTTAAGACCTTATCTTCACTATTTAACTCTGCACCCTGGAAAATGTAGAGAAAAGATCAGTGTTTAAAAAAATATTGTATTTCCCAACACATGCACTCTCTCTCCCCCTGCTCCTATCACCAAAGCAAGCTCACCATTCATTTTAGGTCTCCAAGAAGTCTTTGAGCAGAGCTCAGGAAGATGGATATACCATTAACAATTCTCTTTATTTTATTAGAGTTCTCACAGTGTTTGGTGTTTTTCTTAAAGCTCCAGCTGCTGAAATCAGGTAGTTATTTGAAAATCTCAGCTTTCATTTTTTTAAAAAAAATCTAGTTCTCATAATTACTGGCGGTGGGGGAACCACACTGAAGATGTGAACCCTACAAGTTCCAATTCCATAAATTCAATAACAAGAACCTCAGATGTGTTGCTTTGTCTTTTAAATGTCATGATTTTTAAGCTTGTATAAAGATTTTTGAATCCCTGGATTTTGCAATTCTGCCAATCGCTCTCAGGGTAAACAAGCACATAGCAAACAACTTAAAAAAGAAAGACCCCTTTTCAACTCCCCTTATACAAAGAGGCAAAAAGGGACCATTTTCTAGGTCATTTAAAAAGATGAATTCTACAGATGCATTTTCTTGTGTTTCCTTGGGAGGGGTGGATGGGACTGCACCATCCACACCTGTGGCTCTTGATATGGGAGATGCAGTATTTACTATATCCACGCTGCATGTGAATCAGAGTAAACAGACTCTGCAGCAGAGCCAGACAAGGCTGTTCTACATACAGATCAGAGCCGGATTGCATTTACACCACAGCAAGAACAAGAAGTTCCTGCATTTTGTTCATTCATATTTTTTGGGTTGCAGTCATGGGGAAACCCGAGTGAATCATGAACTGTGCTTTCCCTAGGGCTTCTCTGGAAATTTGTATCTCTAATAGAACTTCTCATTTATTCTTTTCCCAGACAGGGGACGTTGACGTAATTACAATTTGGTATTTTGGCAAAAAGTGTTATTGTAGCATTTACTAAGTAGACCAAAATGCATCATTACTTGCTAGACAGAGAATGGCCATCATTGTCAAAAAGCACAGCTGTAGCATCTTCATCCTCAAATGCCTCCACTCTTTCCTCCTGAGGGCCTGATTCAAGGAAAAAATACCCATGCAGGACACCATTTAGGCTTATGCTTAACTTCAATGGGACTTAAACATGGACTGAAACCTATTCCTGTTCAAGCCCTTATTCAGACCTCTTGGGTCTATTATGCTTAGCTTTAAACATGCATGAACTGGGGCCTCAATTTAGAATCCAGGTTAAACCTGCCCTTTCGCCTTAAAATCTTTCCATTAATTTGTTCGGACAGACTCATATTAGCCTCTTCCCCTCTAAGCTCAGCTAAGCACAGGTCTCCCATCTCGTCCTTCCCAACAATCTTGTCACTTTTGTTGCAAAAGCCTTCTCATCTACAGTGTCTAACATCTCAAATAAAGAGATGGAACAATCACGATAAATCACCTGAACACTGATTTACTTCCTTGCCTATACCTGAAAGATTCTTTTCCCCCTCCTCTATTACTGAATATTAGGAGCTGGTCGAAATATTTTGTTAACCAAAAAAGAAAAGTAACCCACAACCCCATCAGAGAATGGAGTTTCATCAAAGTTCATGCTCTCGTGAAAAAAAATATTGATTTAGACAAGTTTTAAAATTTTCCCGTCGGGAAATTTGAATTTACAGTTTGAAGCTAAATGAATATTTGTATCAGTTTAAAATGTCATTTCATATTGGCTTTAGGACACAAAAACAGTTTGGTTTTCCATTTTCAGTTTTCAGATGTTTGATGTTGTTGCTGCTACTCTCCTTTCTTTCTAATCTCTCGCACACACACTTTTACCCCAGCTGGAATGGTCTTTTTTTTCCAACTTTTTCCAGTTTGGGAACAATAAAAAATATAATTTAAAGCTCCAGAATAAAGCAATGCCCCAGCGCTCCTTCCCTGGAGGCAAAGAGAGAGACATCACAGAGAGCACTGAGAGACTTGTGGCCTTGTACTTTTAAGCAGTGTCTAGTGGAAAAGGAGGGGGAAAAGAGGGAGAGTTTAAAAAAAAGGAGGTGAGGAACTCTGAAAATCAAAAAATGTGAAAATAACATTTTTTTGGCTTCTCAAAACAAAATATTTTAAGACAACACCAAACAACAGTTATTTCAAACACTTTTTTTGTTTTGAAACAAAAAAAATTAAAAGAAATTCCATTTTGTGCCTGGAAAAAACATTTTGCTGATAACCTGCCATTTTTCATCACTATGGGATTTTCCCCTATAGGAAAAAATGTGGGGTGTTTCCCATGCAGCCCTGCGGAATACAACAGTTAACCTTGACTTCTGACATTCTGATGGAATGCACAGTCAAACAATGTCTATTGTTCAGCTCCTGCCAAGGAATGGCCCATGCTGCACTCCTGGCCATGAGTGGGGCCGGGAGAGCAAGGCTGCAGAGGACTTCCTGCATGGAATCCTAAAAGGTCAACACTATCAAAGACTGGTGTAATAAATATCCAAGTAGATAGTAAATTATTCCCATCTGACCGAGTTCAGTAAAAGTCTGCTGTTCACTTTGGTTGAGCTAAAAATCAAACATGCAAAAATCTCTGCTTCCTAATTATTGCAGCTGGTGTTCATTGGAATCAAATTCCCATTAATTCACTGTCACAGTATTCACAGTCCTCATCCCGAGGAAAGAAAAATAATGGTTGGACAAAGAAAATATTGTGACTGTTCATTGAAGTGTGTTTACATGAGGTATATTTGTGTGCTTATTCTGAAAGGTATCTGTGGTTTCAAAGTCACTAATCTGAACTGGGAGGGGAAACAGTACCCTGTGGCCCCAGTGATCAGTCATAGTTTAAACAGCGAACCACAAAGAGTAAATACTTTAATCGGTCACAAATAGTTCATGTGAAATCCATAAACTGAAATATATTTGGAAAAACAAACTCAAAATCAGAATCACTCAAATAATTTTGACTAGTTAACAAAAAGTATCCCCCAAAAAATCTAGTTTCTTCTCCAAAAATTTGACAACACAAAAAGGGGTAAATAAAATACATTTTCAGAGAACAGTTCACACAACTCTACTATGAGTCATTTTTCAGAATCCACTGTTTTCATCACCTGGCATTTAATCATGTAGTTGTGATGGACCTGCTAAGCAGGGGACTACAACCCCCATCAATCCACTACATAATACACATCGCTTTTCCTGGGCCATTTCAATCCATAACCAGGAAGTGACTGGGCTCTGTTTGGGAATTGGGACCAGCAGCTGCATGGCAAGCCAGCAGCCGGAGGCAAACAAGAGACAGGAACAGTATGCAGAGCTGCGAGTGGAACAGACCAGAGAGTGGCTGCCAGATGTTACAGCTGGGTGTGGGTCTGTGGAACTTATGGGGGAGCAACTGAAGGCAGGCAGTGCAGAGTGGCCCATACTTTTATAGAGGCTGGACAGGCACTTGGCCTGAACAGCCCTGACTCTTGATTGGACTGCCCCAGGGACCAAAGAAGAATTACTATTACTCACTTTGAACTGTAGCTCTTTAAGCCTCTATACCTAGGTCATTTGCAACCTTTTCCACCATCCCTAATAAAATGCCCTTTCCCTTACCCAGGTGTCTGTGTGGTTATCGGGCCCCACCAGGGCCAGCACCTGAGTACTGGCTGCTGAAGTTCCTATGGTGCTTACTTCCCAGTCATGGTACACCTAGAATGCTACTGGCACCCTGGAGGTTTCATGGGATTTATTAGTTACACGGTAAATTGTGACACATTTGAAATTCACAGTCATAACCAAGCAATTACCAGATCCTCCTAATTATGGCAATGGTGCATCTCAGAACACTCTGGTGTCCACACCAAAGCAGGCACAGGAGAAGGCTATTCCATTCGGTTACTGCCTGTCACACTGCAGCAGCAGGAGTGGCTAAGGCAGTTCTTGCGTGACAGTCCTTGCCCCCAGATAATGCAGGTCTAAGGCACAGGGCCGGACAATGAAGCTGGTGCACTACTAGTGCTTGAGGCCTGCTGTGCTTTCTTTTTTCTCTCTTCACTTTCCCCGCCTCAATCAGCCTCGGACTCCCTGGCGCAGCCTCCGGTGTAGTCGATTAGCTGCATCTTCTCAGCTCACAGTATTAACGGTGAAAGTTTAAGTCTCCCTTACAAATGTCCTTCAGCTTGAGCCTAGGTCAGTCCAGTAGCCTCAGAGAACCCGCCAGTTCTCTAGTCAAGAGTTATTTTGAAATAGGTCCTTTGTCTAGCCAGTGCAGACCAAGCCAACAGAGACTTGTGTTTGAGACTGGTGATTAGACTTGGCAATTTTGCTTTAAGTACTTCGGTGGCAGGAACTTTGGTTTCCCACTTGAGATTTAAAAATACACCAACAAAAAGACAGCTGCTTAGCCTTCTCTTGAGCTTGCTGCCAGCGTTCTAAGTCTCACCACCATACAGCAGTATGCTCACAACATACAGTGTTCTTTGGTAGTGTCCTATTATCTCACTGTAACGGGGTTGGACTCACCTCTCGCTAGTGCCCCCTGGCTGAGCGCGTTCGCCTGCACTCTTTCTCTACCTGTTTGTGGTGGGTCTTCACTGACTCAGCCCTCTGGCCAAGTCATACACAGTCTGTCTGGGAGATAAAAGCAGCACAAAGTCCTTTCAGGGTACAAGTCCAACAGAGGTACAAGTCCACAAGTCTCTCAGTGCTCTCTGTGATGTCTCTCTCTTTGCCTCCAGGGACGGAGCGCTGGGGCATTGCTTTATTCTGGAGCAGGGACAATGTCTTCACCCTCTAGAGACCTGACTGGCCCCAGCTCTTCAGCAGAGCCACTACTGTGCAGTCCCCTTCTCAAAGCCCAGGCCGCTTTCGCAGTGGTTGGTGGGGGGACCAAGGCCCACCCCCTACTCCAGGTCCCAGCCTAGGGACCTCATATATAGCAGTCATTTGCAACATCCATTTAAATAAACTGTGTTACTGTTCTAATTTCCTAGGCCACTTCCCCAAGGCTCCCACACATTCTTCACCCTTATCTCAGAGCCTTGTCCTTGGGGAGGCCTGGCCACCAGCCTGAGAGCACCATACACTCTCCTGCAGCTCTAACAAAGAATTAAACTCATGCTGGCCCTTCTAATACTGACCAGCTGTGCCCTGATTGGCTGATTCCCACACAGCCACTCTAGGCAACTTGGAGGACCTCTCTTCTACCCTTTTCTGGGGGCCTCAGGGCTTGGTACACTCCATCACACTCACATATTCTCCATGTCCACTGAAGATAGGACAAATCGTAATAGGCTTAATTTGCAGCAAGAAAAATTTAGGTGAGTTTGTCCTACTAACTTTCTAACTATAAAGATAGTTAAACTCTGGAATAGTGTTCCAACGAAGGCTATGGAATCTCCATCCTTGGAGGTTTTTAAAAATAGGTGGGACAAACACCTGTCAGGGATGGTCTGGGTTTACTTGGTTTTGCCCCAGTGCAGGGGGCTGGATTTAATGAGAGAAACAGCAAGGCTGCCAAGGACTTCCTGCATGGCCATGGGGTGGTGACAGTGGATCCTTCCAGGTAGTAGGTGCAGGAGAGGCTATGCTTGCCATACTGTAATCAGTGGGAAATTCCTGTGTGGGTGTGAGGAGATATCAATATTTAACAAGGACTACTGATTTCAAATTACATCCCGCCAAACCTACCCATCCTCCAAGGATGTTTGTATCTTCTCTCACATATCAAGCCAGTATGATTGAGCACACTGCCTTGCTGTTTAATGCCATGCACTCTTGGCCACTCTGAGATATCTTGGGAGAGGGGTTCAGATTATGGCAGAGATATGCTGGGCATTTTGATTCAGTAACTGGAAGCAGTTCTTCAGAGCATGCTGCAACCCAGTCTTCATCCTGTCCAGTCTTTTCACCAAACGCTAAGGTTACAACTTAAATATGGGTATTTATCCTGAGCAGGGCCAGCGACAGAAATTTTGGGGCCCCCCTACTCTGAGCGTTCCCCCCCGCCCCCCCGCCGCCAAGGGCTGGCCCGGCTCTTGCAGGTGGGCGGGGGAAGCGCTGCAGCCGGGGGTGCCTTGGGGCGGCTCCTGGGGCGCGGGACAAGCAGCGGCTGAAGGGCTCTGGAGGCAGCCGGCCGCGGCGCCGGACACAGCCGGGGAAATGCGGTGCGGTGCCCAGGGGGGATGACTACAAGTAGAGCTGTGTACCGGTCCCTGCACTTCAGGGGGCCCCCCCTCAAGTCCGGGGCCCGGTACAGCTCTACGCGTTGTACCCCCGTCGCCGGCCCTGATCCTGAGGGTGCATCAGCATTCAAGGAAGGTGCAGTTGATGACACAGATAGCTTCCCTGAGATTCATAGTGAATTGGAGGCAACTTTCTTGGTCTTTCATGTGGTTGCAGTTAATGCCTGGACAACAGCTTTGTTTGGTACAAAAGGATTTCCATAATGAAAGCCTTATTTTGCAGCATACAAGCTCACAGTCAGTCACAAACTGCAGCGTGAAAACTGGGAGTATGGAACTATCCTGCAGTTTTCTGTGGGTGACAAATCCAATTGGCACCTGTGTCTGGATCTGGGGTGTCTTCACAAGACCTTTCAGCGGTGACCACTATAGAAGTAAGTGTTGGTAATACCCAGTCCTCAGTTGGTCCAGAGCACCAGTAGTCTGTTCCCATAGTCATTCATTTTTCCCTCCACTCATGGTGAACAATGCGCAGTGGCCATAATTCATTGGCTAGCACAGAAGAATCCCAATAGGTAGTCACTCACCTGATATTAGTTTACTGATGATGCTGTGACGTTCCTGATAGAACGAGGCCTTCTCTTCAAAGATGAAAGAGAAAAGAGTCAAGGCATATGTACGGATGATGTTGGAAAAGCCACTTCTTGTAGGTATTCTTAGTGATATATGATCTGATGTTGCAACAGAACTCTTTTGCAGTTATATCAACTGGCAGAGTCAGCCACTACTTCTTTAAAAGTATTAATGTGTTCTAGCACAAAATGTGAAAGTTAAAAAAAGGTGGAAAACAATATTGCCAGTAATATTTAATATCAGTAATAGCCTACCTGAATAGCTGGGAGGCAAACATTCGGTTATTAAAAGTGATAGAACAGAATTGCCTAATTAAGCTCGACAACTTGTTATGTACAATGGGCCAGTGCCAAAATAAGATCACGGTTTTATGACTATTATTCCTCTGTTCATAGATGTGTGGGGAAATTAGTCAGTCTTCTAACTTACTAGAAATGATTGACAAAAAACCCGGCAGCATTTGAACTCAGAAGATCAGTTGGATGTTTGTGCAGATGAGGTGATCTGTCCAGTGCTTGTTCATACAGTACACAGCAAAGGGCAGGTCACTCTCCTCGCTGATAAAGTTTAACTTCAAGGCCAGATTTTTGGTGACAGCATCCATTTTTGTGGATGCAAATTTGTGCTCACAAACACCTTGAGCTCGCCTTGAATTCTGGATGCAAGTATTAGTTAAACATCACATGTCACTGAAAAGTAAAATATGCCAGTGTTAGGAGTACCCCCGCCCCCGCAAAAAAAAAAGAAAAGAAAAAAGAACTGGTTTGCAAGCTAGGCTGGAAGGCTGGCCCACTGTCCCCTAAGTGCCATCAAAGGCTCCACAACAAATACATTCCCTGCCCCAAAGAGTTTACAAGACAACACCAACAAATACCAGAGTGGGGAGCGCTATGGGTACCTGGGACACTTCACAGAACAGGTTTGTTCTTCAGGTTTGAAGGCATTTGGCAAAAATGAACTGGGAGGCTTTTCCAAGCATGACAGGCAAAATGAGAGTAGGGATAAAGTTAGGAGTGGGTGAAAGAGCGAAGTTTAGCTAGAGTAGAGAAAAATATAGAAAGCGGGAGACGATTGTACCATTCACAGGTAATGAGTGCTACAGTTATAGTTTGATTACAGCTTGCATTCTGTCTGAGAAGAAGAAAAACTGTGCCCAGATATTCTTCCAGAATTTTAGGAAGCCATTTTTCTATGAAATGATAGTGTAATAAGCTCCTGGGAAACATGAGACCTGGTTCTGCCTCCATCCCTATCACAGACTTTCAGTGAGTCCTTGAGCAAATCACTTAACTGTGCTTCATTTACCTGTCTCATAACTGTTCTGTGTGGCTCATTAACACCATTAATAATGAGCTCAGTATAATCATATGCAAAGCACAGCACTTTAATAGCTCTTAGGAATAATGTTGAAATGAAAAAGGTGCTGTAGCTATGCAAAGCTATGCAAAGTTCTGTCACACACAAACACCAAGTGCTTAAGAGACTTTTGCAAAAGTTTCATTTCCCAAACTTCCACAATCGGTGTAAGCCAAAGTCCAGTTGCTGACGTTTTATTACCTGTTTTAAAACGGTATTTCCAGTATTGGAACAACAGGAGCAAGTTACCGGAATGATTGCTTTGAAAGAGTAATAAAATCCTAAGCAAAGTGAACTTTGGATTATACACTCTGTCAAGTTATTCAGTCTGACAGTTTCATTTGTTCATCCCTAGCCACCGCAGTGTTTTTGTATAACCATAGATGCTATTATTGCTCCTACAATAATTCTGCTGTACAAATTAGCCAGGTCTGCAGAAAACGCTGTCACCATAGGTCAGGGTGACCAGATGTCTCGATTTTGGGGTATTTTTCATATGTAGACTCCTATTACCCTCCACCCCCTGTCCTGATTTTTCACACTTGCTATCTGGTCACCCTACCATAGGTTCCCAGGGAAGCAGCACACTGAGAAACCATATGCAGCCCCACCGTGTATTGATCATTAAGATATTATGTTGTGGTTGTACCTAAAGGGCCCCACTGCGCTAGGTACTGTACAAAATATAAGTGATGGCGCTTTGGGCAGGCACTGATTCCAGAAGAGGAATTTGAGTGCTTTTGGCTGTTTGGTTTTATATTTCACTTTTTCAGCAGGATGGAAAAGAGACCAGAGGAAAGGAATGAGGAACAGGTGTGTGTATGTAGGTAGGGCAAGAGCTGCTGTTGGAAAGAAACCCAAAGCAGCCCAAGCAAGTATAAGGCCAGTCTAAGGAGCATTGGTAGAGTGGAGTTAAACCAATGGAGAATTTGCCACCTCTTTATGTTGTGTGATTTTTGTACCCTCCGCAGTTCTTGGCAGGAGGTTTGTTTAGCTAAGAGTTCAGGGAAATTCAATATTTATGGCAGTGAAGCATGCAAAAAAGCCCTTGACAATTCAGACTTGGGCAGTGTCAAGGCTGAGTGCCCACGGAGTCCAACTCCGCTCTCACACTAGTTTTACACCCATGCATCTCTACTCCTGATTTACTCTAGTGTGAGTGAGAGGAAAGTTGGGTCTTCATAGAAAAAAATGAGTCTCAGGAACACATTGCTCCAACAGACTGGCTTCATTAACACTTGGAACTTATACAGCACTTTACAAACACTAGGCAAGATTTCCCCTTCCCAGTCCCTCTGAAGCAGGTAAATAGCCTACTCCCCATTCTACACAGAGGAGACAGAATCCAAAGGTCAGAATCAAAACGGAGATTGCCAAAATAAACTGCCTACGTAATCCAATTGGCCATAGTGCCTCAGGTACATTTCACTTAGTGTGTGGACAAAGTCATCCCTGCAATGACTTCAGTGGAGTTAGGGTAGGAAGGAATTCAGCCCACCATCTCAGTTTCTTCCCCTCTAAAATGAAGGCACTGATGTTAGGAGCCGGTGGAGTACCTGTGCCAATGTCAGCTTTCTCTAACTTTTTCCATTTAAATGTAATCAATAGGGGTGAAAATTTATCATAATGCTTTCCCATTCCCCACCTCTGAAGTCAAAAATAATTGCTTAAGAATAGTCACCAGGGAGGCATTTGGGGCTGGGAAAGTCCGCGGGCACAGGGCCAGGGGACTGGTAGCAAGGCCAACAGCACTAGATCAGCCAAAAGGTATGGCTGGAGGGTTACAGGATGCTGTCCAGGAGCTGTTGTGCTGGAGAGGTGTTGCAAGACAACAGGAGTTGTGCCATGGCACTCCAGTCTCTGACCCTATCTGGGGCAGTGTGACATGCTGCCAGTGGATGACTGAGCCAGGCCTCCTTATGCCTTACTTCGTAAAGAAAGATTATTCTCCACCCTGTTCTCCCCTTACAGTGAACTTCCCGTGTTCAATTAAGTTGCCTTCAAAATTCTTTCCAGCCCTGCTCTGGGGTAGAAAGATTTCTTGTTTTTTCCAGGAGAGGATGAACATGTTTGATGCTGTCAAAGGTCCCCTCGCCACTTTCCCCGATGAATAACTTCTATTGTCTGGTTCTTGAGTCAGCATGTCTTTTGGGATGGTTCCTAGCTCTCAGGCCCAAACACTTCACGGGCCCACTCAATCCTACCTTTAGGGAACACTTGTTCTGTACCAGAGATATGAGCTGGCTCTGCATGCATTTGCATGTCTTGTTGTAATTATAGGAATTAAGGTTCCTAGACATTTGCAGAGGAGATGCACACAGGGCTCAATCCTACACCACTGTGGTTAATGGCAGAACTTTCATTGGCATCAGTCATGCAGGCTCGGGCCCTTAGACTGTGTTACTTACTCACAAATAACCCACACATCTCCAGTTTGGTCAGCCTGTTTGTCCATTACTTTCATCTCCTTTATGCTACCAGCACAAAAGGGCATCAAACGGCAGCAGATCTCCCCCATTCCTGCCAGAAGGCTGTTTCTGAGCCTGACTCACCTCACACCTTCTGGCACCGAGGCGTTCCAGAGACAAGGCCAGACTGCTGCTGCTTTCTAGCTAGTCTCAGTTCCCCACAGGAGGCTGGGGCAACCTGTGCATGTAGTTAGAACAACCTTGCAATGTCTAATGTATATTGGCAAGTCCCTGTGCAGCCCCAGAACACAGGTGGCAGAAAGCCCACCTTTGCCCCTCCGTCTCCAAGGGCAGTGGCAGGAGAATGGAGTGCTGAGGCCAGTGCTTTTAGGACAATTCCCCAACCCTATCCTCCATCGCTCCCCATTTAGACCCATTTTTCAAGCCCAGCTTTACGCCATTTTGTGTCCTGAAAAACTAAGCACGCTGTACAGAGGCAGTCAGCGGGGCAAGGGGCAAATGGAGAGGGGCGATGGGAAAAGCCAGGGACTTGAGAGAGACGCTGTACAGACCTGTCGGGGATTAGGTTCCCTCCCACGTGACTCTGCTGACAGAGCATGCTCCACAAGGGGTCTGCACCCATGGGGAGCCAGCGCTGCACTGCAGACAGGATTCCCTCAACTATTCCTGTCTTTGGTCCACATGCATTCGGAGCGTGCCAAGGCAAACGGGCATTGGGTTCAAGCCAAACGCAGACTTCTTACCTGACTCATCTATCGTTTGATCTGCAGCCAGCACTCCACCTCACTGATTAATGTTGCTGGGTCTCTGATTCACACCAGATTCTCTCTCTCTCTTCCACCTCCGCATGCCACAAAAAGGAGTAATTGATGATTCTCAGGTGCCCTGGATTACATTGAATGCCAGGTTTTTAATCAAATGGTGTGTCCTTTTACAGGGGAATGTGAACAGATGTCTCCAAAAACACTTCAGAGACCTCAAGTTTCTGATCAGTGCATAGTGAGGTACAGAAAGGATGCATGATACATTAAAGATTGAATTTCAGAAATCTCCGCTACATCCACCAAGTATATTGTAAATACATTATGAGTACGCAATCCATGACCAGCCCACATTGTTTGTGAGAGGAATTAATTGTAAGGACTGCATTGGAATCAATGGGAGTTAGGCACCTGAGGACCTTTGAGGATCTGGCTATAGTGCCTTGTCTTTTTTTGGCAGGGGAGAGGACCAAGAAAGAATATCCTGGTTGGACAGAACATCATTCTCCAGAACTATTTATCAGGAGAATAGGTTCAGTACAGATTTCCCCAACAAGAGTCTGACCTTCAAGAACCACATTCAAGAAAGATGGTTTTCATGCTTATTCAGTCTTTGAGTGCTCTGACAACACGAGTGCCAATTCGGCTGCAGCCACCCATAGTAGGAATTGAAGCAAGACCACTAGTCATGTCAGAACAAACCATCTGATGTTTCTCTTAGCCTGAGCAGAAGTAACCCAATTTACCAATTGATGAACACCTCTGACATGAGTCCCCAGTCATCCCAATACTACCTTCATTTTCAACTCCACTTCTTATAAAGACAGCTGCTTCCATACCAGTACTTTTAGAATGCCCTACGCACTGAACAGCTGCAGCTAAGACAATACGTTGTTCAAGAGGCACTGTGATGTGACAAGAGAAACGAGTTTTATAGCAGATATGCCATGAAAAGAGTCAGGAAGACTCTTTGTCGCCCACTCAAAGATATCACCATCTCTATTTTTGTTCTTCATGTAATGTTATTAGCATGTTTACAAGCAAACAAAGTCCCATGGGGTAACAATCTAGAGAGACCGATATAGAGGGTATAAGAAAGACATAATAAAGGAGAGGAGGGGAATATATAGAATTTCCCCACAGTTAACAGTAGAGATTTATTGTGAGTAGCATTTGTTGTGGTGGGTTTTTTTGAAGTTAAAGTATTTTGTTGTAAATCACTGACGCATGTTTCAGCTATGAAAACAGAGCTTATTGCATAGCCTTGCCCTCATTTATGACTTTCATGCATCGGCCTCAGGGCACATTTGCAATAAGTAATCAAATGAGGGACAATGTGTTGCCCAAACCAGTGATAACGAACACAAACAGAAACGCCCTCAACCCCTTCATACAAAGGCTGGGTAAACAGATAAGCCTTGTAGACACCTTGAAGGACAACAGAACTATTCTGTAGTTTGAGCATGGGAAACAGAAGATTCCAAAGCTGAGCACCCTGCCCTCTCCACTGAGAATTCCCTAGCCTCTGGGGTACAAATCTAGGTGTTGTCAACTGAAGTGTCCCAGAAGCCTCTACTGCTGGCTGAAAACGTAAGTGGAGAGATGGCCTCTAAATTACACAGGACCCAAACAATGAAGACTTTGTAGATCAAAGAAAGCACGCCTGCTCCCATACTGTCTGCATGTAGAAGTCAGCAAGGCCAGGTGATAGGCTGCATGGAAGTGAGTTTTGAGGAGATGTGGACGAACGGGCTTGTGCCCCGGCTCAAGAGAGGCTACACTAGACATAGACACCAGCAATGGAAGAAGGTCTGAAGGCAAGAGTGGGGAGGATATGCCGAAGTGTGTGGTTTGGGAGAGCGTTGAGTGGAACAAAATACACGAGGACAGTAGAATTAAGTGAGCTAGCTCCAATGAGGCATGGAGTTGGGCAAGGCACTGAAAACGAGAACCAGTTGTTTGAATTTTAGTGATGGGCAAGCACTGAAGGGATTTGAAGAGGGGAGCAACGTGGTCCAAGCAGCAAAGAAGGTGAATCTGAACAGATTTGTGCAGGAGGAAGAGGGCAAGAAAAATTGGGACGAATAGTGAGGAAGATGCAGCAGTATCAAGACTGAAAATGACTGAGACTTGGACAAATGTTTCAGCAGAAGAGATGGCAAGGAAGGGGATGCTAGAATGGAAAAACAGATCAGTGTCAGGGCTTGGGGAGCAGATGAGACAGAGTGAGGGTGTTGCCAGAGTGCCAACAACGCAAGGGAAAGAAAAGATTGAAAACTGAATGCTGCATCAGCATATTAAGCATGAACTGATCATAAAATATCCAAGGTGAGATGTTACATAGGAAGGCAGAGGTGCCAAATTGCATAGAGAGGAGGGGGTCAGGTGTGGAGAGAGAGGTTTGATCAGAATAGAGGTGAAAATTGGAAGCAATGAGGGGTTAGTCAAGGACTGGGTGTAGAGGAAGACCAGGAAATGGAGGACATGTCCCTGAGGCCAACATAGAATGGGAAGGAAGTGGTGCTGTGAAGAGAAACACTGATGGAGCAGCTGGAGAGGTAAGAGTAGAATCATAGAATATCAGAGTTGGAAGGGACCTCAGAAGGTCATCTAGTCCAATTTTTTGCTCAAAGCAGGACCTAATCCCCAACTAAATCATCCCAACCAGGGCTTTGTCAAGTCTGACCTTAAAAACCTCTAAGGAAGGAGATTCCACCACCTCCTTAGGTAACCCGTTCCAGTGCTTCACCACGCTCATAGTAAAAAAGTTTTTCCTAAGTTTTAACTTAAACCTCCCCCACTGCAACTTGAGACCTTTATTCCTTGTTCAGTCATCTGATACCACAGAGAACAGTCTAGATCCATCCTCTTTGGAACACTCTTTCAGGTAGTTGAAAGTAGTTATCAAATCCCCCTTCATTCTTCTCTTCTGCAGACAACAATCCCAGTTCCCTCAGCCTCTCCTCATAAGTCATGTACTCCAGCCCCCTAATCATTTTTATTGCACTCCAATCTTTACCACATCCTTCTTGTAGTGTGGGGACCAAAACTGGACAAGGTACTCCAGATGAGGCCGCATCAATGCCAAATAAAGGGGAATAACCACGTCCCTTGATCTGCTGGCAATGCCCCTACTTATACAACCCAAAATGCTGTTAGCCTTTTTGGCAACAAGGGCACACTTGACTCATATCCAGCTTCTCATCCATTATAACCCTTAGGTCCTTTTCTGCAGAACTGCTGCCTAGCCATTCGGTCCCTAGTTTGTAGCAGTGTATGGGATTCCATTCCTACTACCACTCCTCCCAGTCATCTGCAAACTTGCTGAGGGTGCAGTCCATGCCATCCTCCAGATCATTAATGAAAATATTGAACAAAACCGGCCCCAGGACCAACCCTTGGAGCACTGTACTTGATACCGGCTGCCAGCTAGACATGGAGCCATTGATCACTACCCGTTGAGCCCGATGATCTAGCCAGCTTTCTAGCCACTTTATAGTCCATTTATCCAGCCCATGTTACTTTAACTTGCTGGAAAGTATACTAGGGGAGACTGTATCAAAAGCTTTGCTACAGTCAAGGAATAACATCCTCTGCTTTCCTCTCATCCACAAAGCCAGTTATCTCATCATAGAAGGCAATTACTTTAGGTCAGGCATGATTTGCCCTTGGTGAATCCTTGCTGACTATTCCTGATCATTATCCTCTCCTTTAAGTGTTTCAGAATTGATTCCTTGAGGACCTGCTCCATGATTTTTCCAGGGACTGAGGTGAGTACAGAGTCATGAAAATCCAGAGAGTGAGGTAGTTTGAGAAGCAAGTGATTAGAGTCAAATCCAGTAGATTGAATACAACAAAGAAGAGGCTCTCAGATTTGCCAGGAGGGATTCACGGATGACCCTTGATAAAAGCAGTCACCCTTGAATGGAAGAACAGGTCCGAAAATTAAGACAAAAGGAAACAAAAAAGATTGGGGAAATTTTCCAACCAGATCTAACAGAAACCCTCATGAAGGAAGTGCAACAGGGCATTGGAAAAGAGAAGGAAATGGAAATAGACAAACTGGATAGGCAAGGAGGGGATACCAGAACATGCATGAAAGAAGCAGGAAAGGGACCAGAGGAGAAGAATTCCTAACTTTTCCCTCTTCCTCCCACCCCTCTTTCCCCCAAAAAAAGAGTATTGGAGGAGTCAGATGTTAGTAGAGTGGAGGTTGCAGTAAAATGGGTAAAAGGGCAAGTGATGGTAGGAGGAAATGGGCAGCTTTAGAAGTGACTTTTTAAGCTGAATTTATTTAATACTTAATACAAAAAAGGGATGCAGCCAATTTCCAAAGTGTAGTTGGTTTATGAAGCACACAGAATCGGCACAGGCACAATCTTTAATCAAATGTGCTCCCCTTTCCTCCTCCAACAAAAGAAATAGCAAAGAAAAGATTTGAAAATAAGTTTTCCCCACAGGGCTCAGATGAAACTTTCTACCCTTTGTACTCTGCCTCTTGGTAAATTCACTCCTTCCTTTCTATCACTGGCCTCTTCTGGCCTTGATTTAGCCAGAACAAATACAGGATTAGAAAGAAAGTACTAAGAAAATGACATGAAGGAGGACATTGAGGGAGAGAAATCAAGCTGGAGGGAGGGCCGTCCAGACAGTCTATAGCCTGAAATGATTCTGGACAGACATAGTGCCTGTGAAGGAGAGGAAAAGGCCCAATTCAAGTCACTTAGGATGATGGGGTGAGTTAGAGCCAGAGGGAAAACAGATAGATGGAGTAGATTTCAAAAGAAGAGAAGATGTGGGAAGGGAAACTAGTCTGGACTAGAATGGGCTGGAGGGGAGATGGGAAGAGCTCAAGGATGTTCTTCAGGGTGAAGAGAGTGAAAAAAGGATAAGCCGTTATAGGAGATGGCAGAAACAGAGGAAGAAACCCAGGTCTCAGTCAGAGTGGAGAGCAGAAGTTGAGTTTCTTAATGATAGAAGCAGCAGAAGAGAGAGAGAGGCAGGGTATGGGAAGAAGGTTGGCCAGGGTGGAGCCAGATAAACAAGTCTCAGGGTTGGGGAAGGAGTGGGAAGCAACAAAGGAGGAACTAAAATGAAAGTGGCAGCAGAGCAGAACAGTGAAGGATCCAGTGGACCCGGGAGGTGGCCAAGGGTTGAGATGAGAGTGGAAATGGCCAAGAAAAAGCATGGAGATGAGCATCCGAAGTATCAGAGTGGGGACATGTTTAAGAGAGGAAGTGTTGGACGAGGGGGGCAGGGCAAAGAGAGAGAGTGGCCCCGCTGAGCAAAAATGGGACATAAGTGGGTTAGCACTGGAATTAAAGACAAAGAAGAGGCCGCAGCACTGTGGGAGCGCTAATTAAGAGGCCTGATTCTGAATAAAACAGCTGCTAGGAATTCAGAAGAGGCAAGAGTTCACCAGGAGCCTACAGAGGTGAAGGTAGTTTACAGCATTAAAGGGAGGTAGCAAGTAGGAAGAGCCCAGGAGCAATAAATAAAACAATATGACATCAATAAATATAGCTGGAGCCAGCGCCACCAGTGTGATAACAGATAACAATAAATATAGCTGCAGTGTGCTAAGAGATTGAACTCTAACCCTCCCCCCCTCCCCCTTTATCTAAGTCCTTCCCAAGGTTCCTGTCTCTCGAGGCCCTTGCATGCGATAAATTAAAAATTACCCAATTAAATGGGTGATTCGGGGGAGGAGAGAGACTTTGTACATTTGTAAAGTGGCTCCCTGCTTGTCCTGATTTCCCTGTGTGCATGTTGTTTAGACTGTAAGCTCTTCAGGGGCAGGGGTTGGCTGGATGAGTGTTCTGTGAAGGGATGAGCGTAGTTGCCAGTTGACAACAGCAGGAGATACTGGGAGGTGCAAGGTAAGGGTAAGATACATAGGTGGTTCCCTGGGACCCTGGGCAAAGGGCCAAAGCAGCTGTCAGCTTCCTAAAGAGCCAGGGGCTTCTATATCCCACCCTTAGAAGCAATTGCCCTGGCACACAGCAAGCAAGGGGAGGGCACAGCTGACCCAGACATGCTCCCTCAGCACCCTTGGTAGGCGTGACAGCTAGTGGCTTTCTGAAGAGCTGGGATAGCTGGTAGCCCTGCATGCTCTAGTGATTTGGTGCAGACTTTGGGGCTGGGGAATCAAGGGCAACAGGTGCCGTCTCTCTCCTCCAGAGTCCTTACTGGGGAGGAGCTGGGGGCTTTCAAAGGGGCAGGGGGATTTTACAGCCTCATCCCTGGCAGCTGCGGGGGGAAGGCGCTGTTTGGCACAGAGAGTAACTTGTATGGAGTACTGGAAACTGTGTTAAAGTTACAAGCTGTCACTTCACAGTGGAAGGGGTTTCCTGGTCTTGCTGGCAGGCATGGGGCCTCACAGGGAACCACATGATCTGCATCCTCAGCAGGCTGTTTGAAAAGAGCCACCCTAGCTGAGTTGTGCCTCTCTGCCTTAGGGAGTAGCCTGCTTTGTGACTCTTGAGTGTTAGGATTCTGGATTTGAAGAAAGAAAGTTATGTGGACTTGCCCCCTTCCAGAAAGTATTTTATGTTTTCATCTGAGTTCTCTGTGTTTATGCCACAAATAGAATAACCTGGAGCACAGGCAAAAGGTGGAGGGATGGGGATGCAGGACTCAATCTGGAGGCCAGGGAGCAGCAGCAGTTCCACTGTTCACAGTTCATGAAAAATTCACCTAAAAGCGGAAAGGGAACAACTTTTTTGTTAGTTAACAAGCAGGAAACAAGTGATTCTTTCTGAGCTGGGAGGTCCCTTCTCCCCCTTTTGTAAGAGGAAAAACAGAGCAAAGTGACACTGCTTCAGTAATATTGCTTTTCCAGTAAGTTAGCAAAATACTACAGAGCTACTCATATGCTATGTCTACACTGCCGGGACACCCACAGCTCGCTCAGGCTTGCAGGGCTCAGGCTGCGGGGCTGTAAAATAGCAGTGCACACGTCCAGGCTCGGACTGGAGCCCTGGTTCTGCAACCTGCCCCACTCACAGGGTCTCAGAGCCCCGGCTCCAGCCTGAGCCCAAATGTTTACACCACAATTTTACAGCCCAAGCCTTCCCCACCCCCACCCAAGCTCCAAGTCAGCTGACATAGGTCTTCACTGCAGTGCAGACCTACCCTTTGAGGCGCTGCCCCTATGGGATTTCCTGAGGCTCTAACCTGATTTGAGTAATGAGACCAACGGAATGCTTCTGTTCCAAAAAGCAATGCTGTAAATTCGCATTATGGGTTTCCATAGTTATTGTGTCTCCATGATTTCCCATTCAAACGAGCTCAGTTTAAAAAACTGGGGAGGTCATCCCTAAGTGACCAGCTCTGAAAACGCTCCTGAGAGCTGGGAGTCAAGCAGGGTGCTTTTCTGGTCTTTCGCCCTTGCTCCTAATAAAAATTCTGCGGCCGAGAGCATGCCTTCTGGTGTCTGTACAACCCCCAGGGCTCATTAACTTGGCACTGGGGTATTACTGTTCTTTTCAGGTGACTTCTTTCCTTACCTGGGAGACTTGGTAAAATTCAGGTGCAGCATGAGATGCCTGGGTTGTGAACACAGGCCAAGGGTCACAGCTTAATACATGCTGGATGTTCTCAGAGCAGCATTGGCACTCGCCCTTTGCCCACAGCCCTGGCCATTTGTGAATAGGTAGGTATGATCTGTCCAGAAGAGGCACAGATACTGATAACAAGAAGAAGATTCCCAGGAAAGTCAAGAGACAAGACTAGAGGACACACGTGCAGACTATAGGGAAAGGTTTGAAATCAGGTGGCAAAATGGGATAAATAGCGCTTTTCCCAATTCCATTCCAAATTACAGGTAGTTGACTTTAATAGGCACTGGAGCATGGGTGCAGGTTACTTGTACAATACTCACACTGAGCATTCATACTATAACTAGCACTGTTGAACCACGGGAATAATGGAAAATGAAAAGATTCAAGGCAGCAGATTCAAGGGACTAGGAAAAATATTGTACTCCATGGATCACATGGTGTGTGAAACCTACCGGTACCTCCAAACTTGGAGGGATGTTAGCCTTGGGCTGGATTTTTGAGAGCTCTGTTCCCATTTAGGCACCTAATTAAGTTAAGGTGCACACAGCAACTCCCCTTGCACTCCATGCTGCAAGTGTTCCCTGTGTGGACTTCCAGGGAACAAAACCTTCTGAAGTCATCTCAGAGCAATGTGACTGAATTTACAGGCCCAGATGTCAAAAGCACCAGATTGCAGAAAGCCAATAGTGGCACGTGGGCTGTCTTGAGAAACTTGAAAATCACAGGGAAGAACTTGAGAAAGAAGAGAGTGTTCCCTAGTGTAAATATAGAAACACTTTGGTAATGAAACTTCATTCCGCAGTTTAAAGAGGAAGGACTATATATTCCATTTCCAATGCTGTTTCTCTAAAAGGAGCTTTTGTGTACAAAGATATCTTGGTGCAAGGGTTCCACGGGGCTTACTGATACCACATGGGAGTTCTAAGTAACAGTAGGTGCTGCCTCTAGGCATCCTGATCAACACAACAATACCCGGTCACAGAGTTGACTCCTCTTTCTCTGTGCAACTCAACCTCCAATTCAGTCAGCTCCAGAGTAGCTTCTAGATCTAGATAAGGTGACCAATTAAGGGAAATTTTACTTTTCAGGCTCCAGGTTCTCTTTGAGTTCCCTTTAACCCGAAGCCAGTCATTTGCCTCTACATTGAGCTAACCCATTATTCTGAGAAAATGGATTTGCCTGTTGTGCTGTAAACACCGCTTCAGTGGAATCCTTGGACTTCTTTACTAAACTGGCACCCTGACTACATAAAGCACATGCTTGACTTTAACATGTTGAATCTGGGCCTTCACTGAGCTTCCCCCTAGCTCTTCACCGCACTGCTGTAATCAAAGACACGTGCAAATGCCGTGTCCCAGCTCAAAAACAGTTGATACAGTTATAAAAATAAATAAAAATAAACCATCTGGAATATCTATACACAGTAAATCCCCCACATTTTTACAAAGTCATATAATGTAAAAGTTTCTCTGCATCAGAGTCTTGCAAGTGTTTGTTTTTACAGCGTCAGGCTGTTTGCTTACCACTCCGACATTCCTCAGAGCTGGCAGAGTGAAGACAAGGGGTGAAACCATTGAAGTCAGTGGCAAAAATCTCAGTAACTTGGGATGCTGGGGGCAAGATTTCACCTAAGGTGGCCCTGTCTGCAGTGGCCAGAATTTTATGAGGGCAGTGTGATGGACCCTCAGCCGCTATACATTGTCATAGCTCTAATGAAGTCAACGGAGCTCTGACAATTTGCACCAAACTGAGGATCTGCCTGGAAGAGTGAAATTGGAACTTTAGTTAGTCTTTAAGGTGCCACAGGACTCTTTATCACTTCTGGAACTTTAATTATTTCTGTTCTTCAAGAGTCTCTCATATTTAGTTCCCAACATTCACACATTTGATTGTTTTTGCAACTACTGTAGAGTTTTCTACTAGTGTCTTAAATATCAGTTGACCACCTTAAATTTGGTCTGTGCATCCAGGACTGTCCCTATTTTATTTAATATCAGAGAACCAAAAATTCTGAAGGCATAGAGCATGCTAGCTATTATTGTCTCCTAGGTCATTTCCTTTCCCATGTTTCTAGAAAAAGGAAAGTGTTGTATGGGAGCATAGAGGGTAACAATACAGTTTACATATATGCCGATTCTTCTAATTGCAAAAAGAAACTCGACCCCCAATATAAATATATTAGGTGTCTATGCTTGTCTATATGGCAGGAAGGGAGAAAGTCAGAGAGAGAGCTGCATTGGCTTTTGACTTTAAGAAGCTAGGACACAAAATCACACCAAATCTATATTCCGAACTTAGACCATAAATAATCTTCCCTTATCTACTACCATTGAAAGCAACAATTTTCAAGGTAGGTAGTTCAGCTGCATCTTGCTCCCACCGGAGCAACTCTGCAATAGGAACCATTACTTTATGTAATGATGTCACGTTGCTGAGGATGATGGGTTAGGCTGCTTTAATAGTCCTAACCAATCAGACAGATGCTTATTCTGGCTCTTTGAATAGTATCCTTGGCCTGAGGAATCTATTAGCAATACAGTGTGTTTTATCTCATGCTCTTTGCAACATATTATACTGTGCTTTAACATGTCCCCCTCTCACTCTCTGCAGAAAATGGCTTCCATTGTTTTGCTGCAAGTGTTCATGACATACTCATGTTACAAAGGGGCAAGACCTCAAAGAGTTTTCCCATACATAATTACTTGAATAACAAATTGAATTCACTTTGGCTACATTTAGGCCCATTCTGTGTTTGCTTGTGTGCTACGGTTTTAGCAATCCAGGGTCAGGAAAAAAAAAAAAGTCTTCCATGGAAAGTGAGTTTTTAAGCTTATTTGTGAATTTTTGCACCAGAAACCTGATCTAAACAGTAGCCCATCCAACTAGGGGACAGTCAATCTATACAGACACCCATCTTGATTTTTTAATAATTTCAAAGAACTCATGAATGACCTGCAGACCAGGAATTGACCACAGAAATTATTCTGCAAATAACTGAGAGTCAGTTGCAACCCATTCAGACTTCAGTGGGCATGGGATCCAGCCCTTTGTGTCTCTTTCCTCTTCTCTCTCATAAGCATCTCTCTGACTAAACCTAGGGGAGACCGGAGGCCATGTGGTTTAGGGGATAGAGCACTGGACTGGGGCTCAGCAGGCATGGATTCTGTTGCTAGCTCCTCCACTGGATGATCTTGGATAAGTCATTTTGTCCTTGTGCCTCAGTTTCCCATCTGTAAAATGGGGATAATGATACTGCTCTCCTTTGTAAGAAGTTTTGAGAACCACTGGTGAAGAGAGCTAGTTATTAGTATGATGCTACCATCTGTACTTGCAGTTTCCTCCCTGACTCCATGCATCCTCACACTCATGCTTTTCAGCCAGCCTGCTGTCAATAACATCCACCCAGTTCTTCATTCAAGACAATTTGCCTACATTGTAACACAGTAAAGAGGAATAAGATGCAAACGCATCAATAAGCATCGCTCATGATCTTTCACTGTTGTAACCTTTGTTCTCCATACACCCCTCATTTAGTGATGGCACTTGTTCGGTTGCCGTCCGTTTAGATTAGAAACATTTTGGGCAGGGAGTTTTATGTTTAAGCTTTATATTTCTCTCCCTGCACACTTCGTGTCAAGTGAGAATGGTGTTCACTCTATTATTTCTATTGTGAGGCTGTGTTAAAGTTTACAGTGTACAACTGAAGACTTTTCTGCACCTTCTCCTGTTTTACTTAGTAGGGTGTTTGGGTACCCTGGGAACTATAGACCAGAAAAAGAAAAAAAAAGTTTTGTATATTTCAGAAGAAACCAAACCAACCAAATCCAATCCCTAAAAGTTAGGCATGGCAGGATAAGTAAACACACAGAACTTCCCTCAAAAGGGATTTTCCTAGTCCACTCCACTGTATCCTGGTGAAAGACCATTTCACTCAACACTAAAAACAGGTTGGAATCACAGCCAGAGCAAAGCTACAGTAGCAACAGAGCTACTTCTTTCAATCATACTCTCCCACTCCTAAATCAAATGTTTCCACCATCTTACTCATCCTTCCTCAGGCTACCCCGTGAGCAAAGGGGAGCGGAGAAAACTCACCAGAAACTAAAAGGGAAGCCAAGTATGAAGGCTGGTGTAACGCAATACCCACCTCCTTGAAAGGCAAACTTCAAAGAGCAGCTTTACAAAACAGCCATGAAAATTAACCAGCCCAGACACACACACACGCAAACCTAGTCAGCCACCCTTCAGCCATGTAGAAGAAACTAGTGAAACTTTACTCACCCCATCCAAAAATACGTTATTCTCTCTTGTTATTGTAAGGCTAGGATATGACAAATAGGGAAGCAAACAAATCGAAGATCAGGATCCAGGTTTGTGAAAGACATCACATAAAAGCAACTATATGTTTACTCAATGTGTGTACAGGTCCTCGCACAATGGGACCCTGACTTTATTGGCATCTCAGTGCCACTACAAAATAAATGTTTAATATTAATAAAAATGTGATGGTCCAAAATGATATGAAATCCAGAGGTGTTGTAAATTGGGGGAGTCTGTCAGGAAAGGAAGTGTTTGACCCTATAGTCTCTGTAGACAAACTAACTCCTCAGACACCAGAGCTGGCTCTGAAAGAATGTCCTATAGACTCACTACATGAAGCGAGGTATGCTAGAGTGCCACTCCGAAATTAACCTTGAAGTAGCAATCCTAGCAGTTCATTTTTGAGACCCTGAGAAGTGAAATACTGAGAACTACTCCTTATTTTAAAAATATTCAGCCATTACCAAATCTCAAGGCAGTTATAACAAAGCAGACTGACCATCAAGTGATGTTAATGCCTCCAAAACACCAGCTCAATGCATCACATGCTTTGTAGGCAAAAAAAAAAAACCCCAAAGGTAATGAGCCTTGTTGTTAGTCAGCAAACCATAGCTGTTTTTGGCCAAAAAGAAGGGTTAATTCCAGAGAGGAAAGCCCACCAGTGAGAATGTGCACCAGCACAAGGACAGGAGCGCTAATCCAGTTAGAAAAAGGGCCACAGTTGAATAACTGTCAAAGGATATTTGTCATTTGGGAAAGTCATAAGGTAGCAAATGGCCCAAACTAAACTATATATTACAGTCACCACCTTACATTGTTCCCAGAAGGGAAATGGGAGCCATTGCAGGGAGCAGAAGCAATATTCCTCTTTTTACAGCTAACACTGCTGAATAAGTTGGCAGTCATGTTTTGAACCAGCAAAAAGGGCTGAAGAGGACTAACCACATGAAGGTCACAAAAGCCTAGGTAGCTGTGGTGAACTTCCCACCCAGGGTGACAAACCATTTCCACTTGGTAAAATGAAGTTGAAAAGTGTTGCTTCTAGCCATCAGTACCTCTTGATAATCCAGGATCAGTAACGAGTCCCAAAGTATCCCTGATGGCTAACCATGTATAAACATCCATGCTCAAAGCTAGGCTCGGATACCAATCATGCCACACTCTCTAAAAAGAGGCAGGATATTCTGCAGAGAATCACCCATTAGGATAGATTCTTCTTTCATATTTACCCAAATCATATAATAAAGGTGGGAGTTAGGGAACAGTTTGTACATAAAGGCACCAAAGTTTGGCCAAATGGGACAGGTTTTAATATTACCTCAGACCAAGTCTGCCAGTAAAACTCCTAAGGTGAAAGGTGATGATG